>CM053414.1:25859832-25932256 GCA_028644305.1 Xerus rutilus | reverse complement strand
GATTTCTTGGACTTAATCATCTGCTTTGTCAATGTTTCGAGCTAAAAGTTGCTCCAAATTAAATTGAGATTATTGAAGCAAAAAATCTCTGTTCTTGGTGTAATTTTTAGAAAAAAGAAAGGGTAGGAGGGGAAGGAGGAGGAAGAGGAGGAGAGGGAAGAGGAGGAGGGGAAGAGGAGAAGGAGGAGGAGTGGAGGAGTAGGAGGAAGGGGAGGAGGAGGAGGAGGAGGAGGGGGAGGAGGGGGAGGAGGAAAAGGGAGGAGCCATTTCTTTCAAATAGTAAACACAGGCCTTGTGAACAGTGCGGATGAGGCTTAAATCATTTTTCATTTTATTTAGAATTACTTTCAGATTCATAGGCAGGAGAAAAACAGATGATTGGTCAAAGCTCCAATAAACTGAAGAGAGAAAAGTTTGGAAGGTTATAAGAAATTTTCCAGCTAGCTGATTTCTCTAAAAACAGGTATCTTCTCAGGAAATAGATTCTACCTGAATATTCCAGTTTGGCTATGGAGTACCTCTCCAAGGCCCTGGTTAAAGGCTTGGTCCTTAGCTTTGCACTATTGGGATGCAGCCTGGCCCCTTTCTGACACTGTCTCTTTGTTTTCTGGCTACCATGAGGTGAATTGTTTTCCTCTACAATAAGCCTCTGTCGTGATGTGCTACTCACCACAGGGCCAAAAGCAACAGAGCCAAGCAGTCATGGGCTGAAATCTCTGAAATATGACCAAAATAAATTTTTTTTCTTATAAGTTGAATTTCTCAGGTAGTTTGTCATAGTGATAGAAAACTGATCAATATACTGCAACAAAATATAACATTTGTTCAATGATCCATCAACTCTATTGTGCTTCACTGATTTTGTCTTTACAGATTCCAATGTCCTTCTTATCCAAATTCTGTCAATTTGAAGGCCTCACCTTACCTACTCACCCTCTGGACAAATTAGTAGCCAAGTAATCTTGTCACGAAAACTGTGGAAAGTCAAAACACCAAAAATACTGAAAAAAGAGTGATGTTGTCCATTTTCCCAATGTCTACCTGGCTGTTTGTTTAAATGATATGTAAATAGAAAGCCAATCTTGGGACAGGCTGCCTTTAAAACTGCCAGGACTGCCTCTCTCCTGTCATGACTCTATAATGCCTGCATTGAGGACCTCACTAACAATCTGAGCAACAGAGAAGTTGTGGGACATCACCCAGGAGTGACTCAGAAGAGAGTCAGTTCTATGGAGTGCTCAGTTATACGGTCCCTGATCCTTAGGGTAGACCAATTTAGTTTGCTAGCTCAGGCTCATTCAAAATAGCTATAAATACACCTGACTTTGTCTTCTTTCATGCATCAACTTAGTAGGTCATGGAATATGGGGCCCAAAAGTTTGTTTCACTCCTACAGGCCTGGAGACAGAGCTGGCCGAGGAGTCCAAGCTGGGCTAGGAGTCCTAGTCCTAATTCCTAGGTCAGCAGCATGTCACCACAAAGCCACTTGAGTCTCTGTTTCTACATCTCTAAAAGGAAATAATAATCATGGTTTGTCTGCCGCAGGGCTTTGGAGAGATCAGATGAGATGAGGTAGGAGAGGGCTCCAAAGCTGGACGGGAGGGTAGAAGGGACCAGCTGACTTTGAATGGAGCCCCCAGTCCCTCAGGCACTTCAAAGGCCTGCCCTTCCTGAGCCATTGTTTGCGCGTTTATTGGATGAGTTTCTGGAGAGGTCACCAAGCCCCAGTGCCCTGACTGCTATGACGCATGGCTCCCAGGGGTGAGGCTGTCACCAAGAGACAGGGAGTGTTCTAGGGGTAGGAGAAAAAGCCTTGTTTATTCCCAGAGAGCCTGATCACCAGCCTTGGGGCCAGGACGTTCGCCCACATGGCGAGGGGCCGTACACCCAGAAGGGCTGCAGGTGGGGAAAGAATGCAGGCAGTGTGAGTCCCCAGCCCTACTGTCCTCCACCCCACACCTCCATTTCCCCTCTGCTCGGTTTCCTCTAAGCCAGCTGTCTTGCAGAGAAAGGAGCACCAGCATCAGGACACCAATATGCTGGTCCCTGCGTTCACTCACTGATTTATTGTCTTTTACCCTCTCTGGGACTCAGTTTCCCCATCTGTATAGAGGGCATATTATTTTTTCTATATAATGCTTCTGAAATTTTATGGGTGTTATTTCAGATTAAATGTGCACATGCATGCCCAGGTTGAAAAATAGAGAATCAGAAACAGAAAGAGAATGAGGAGAGATGAGAGAAGCCTCCTTCACCAGGGTGAAGCATCTCCTTTAAAGCTGACATCATTGTCTGAGCTTTGGAAAACTCAGAGAGCCTCTGAGAACAATGTGATAGTTTTCTCCCAAGGATCTCTGAGCTCAGAGGCGATCTGGCCTGGGCTGTCTTTCTAACATCCTGGAATACCCATTTTACAGCTGTGTTGCAAGGATGAGAAGTAAGACCAGGAGATTGGAGAGAGGTGCTCATTCACCCCGACAACTCCAAATGGCAGCCATAGAGAAATGGAACAAAGGAACACCCTCAAATTGACCCTGGAATAGTCAAATAGTAGCTGGAGTGCAGGGTGGACAGGGGGTGGGGCAGGGCATACTGAGTGCTCGCCATGTACTGGGCACTCAGCATCTTATTGACAAATCCCAAGGACTCTGGATTGCCTTACTCAGAAAAAGCATGCTGTTAAGTCTTGGGCAAGGGGATACGTCAGTAAAGCAAGCTCTAGCTCCTAACTAGGGCTGAGGTTCGTGGCAGTGAGGACCAAGCTTATTTTCTAGAGCTTGAATCGAACCAGTTGTGTTTTTTCACCCTGGAGTTACAAGGAAACCTAAATTTTAGCTTTTCACTTATCCAATAATAGTTCCATTCCAATAGGAATTCCCTTGTTTCTCTGCACGTCAAAACTAGTATTTCAGAAAAATGAAATGACTTGAACGAAGGGATTGGGTCTGAGGCTGTCACATGAGAAGACTACACCTGATGGTACATCACCAGAGTCAAGGGTCCTTCAGATGAGCTCAAGGAGCCACCACAAAGCTTCTGGCTCCCATTTGGGATGACTTGAACCAGTTACTCCCCGTTAAGGAGGGAAGAGAACTTGGCATCCTGAAACGATACCGCCCAGCCTCTCACAGCCCCACGGGACCAGTGTGTCTGATGTGCTAGGACACCCTGGCCAGAGGAGAAATAGACTGATGAGATGGGTTAGTGAATGGCGGAGATGGCATGTCAGGCCCTGCTTCACCCACATTCATCCCTTAAGACAGACCGGAATGGTCTGAGGGGCCCTGCTGGCCTTGGTTCCTTCATGGCAGCAGCTCATTAAATTTTGCTGCTGAGGCCATCTTTTGGTCATCGGCTTGAAGACAGCAATGGCCAGAAGGGAAAGAGATCCTGGTACTTGGTATGGGTGAAGTTGGATCCTCCAAAAAGTTATGTTGAAGTCCTAACCCCCAGCACCTCAGGAATGTGACCTTAGTTGGAAATAAGGATTCTATAGATGTAATTAGTTCACTTAAGATGAGGCCTTCAGGGTGGCTCTAATCCAATATGACTGATGTCCTCACCAAAGGAGAAATCTTGACACAGATCCTCACAGGGATAAAATGGCCATGTGTGATGGAGGCAGAGATTGGAGTGGTGCATCTAGGAGCCAAAGAAAACCCAAGATTTCCTTCTACCCAGAAGCTGGAGGTGGCAAGGAAGGGCCCACCTACAGGTCTCAGAGGTGCACAGCCTGCCGACACCTTGATTTCGGACTTTCAGCATCCGGAGCTGTGACCGAACACATTGCCATTGTTTGAAGCCACTGGTTTGTGGTGCTTTGTATTAACAGCCTGAGGGAATTCACACAGTACTTTTAGTAAATGCTTTATTTCCAAACATAGAGCAACCAGCTTCAGCAATGGCCCTGCAGGTCCTCAGGCCTCCTGGAGAAGTGTGTGCCCCTGCTCTCTCACATGCGGGTGGACCAAGTAGCCCATGGAGTCCATTCCTGCTCCCTCCTGCCTGTTTAGTACAACCTCTGGACACACCTGAATGCCAAACAGATAGGAAACCCAAGAGATTGGTGCTGGCAGCCAGGAGTATGTGGTTCCCAAGATCTGGCCTTGGTCTTGAGGAGCTCCCAATCCAGCAGGGAACATGGATAATTAATGACACATGGATGAGCCTGTGACTAGAATTCCTGAGTGTCAATGGGACATGTCCCAGGGGTTCTCATCCAGTCTGTTGGGTCAGAAGCTCAGGATTGAGACCTGAGGAAGTGGAATTCTCCAAGCAGAGGAGGAAGACCTTGGCCGACAGGAACACACCTGTGCGTGGTGGAGTCAGGACCAGCACACTGTAACGAGGGCTGTGAGCAGAGGCAAGCATGAGAGAAGCACCTGGAAAGACACTCTGGCCTGACCTGAGGAGCCTCATGGCCAGACTGACGATGCCAGACTTTACCCTGCAGATCAAGTGCTTTTAAGTTCCCACAGTGAAGAGCACAGACCCCAGGAGAACCCACCACTCCTGAGCTTTGACCTCTGTCCAAGATTTTGACCAGGAGGAATGCATGCCTATTTCTGCTCCATATTTTTGTGATGATCAAGATTTTGTTCTTCAGGTTTCCTCTTGCTCTGATCAAAGGCAAAACCCTCATCAATCATTATCTGCATCTTCCACCCCCTACCTCTCAGGTGCCCATCTTCAGATCAATCAAGAAGAGCTTCTCCATAAGCCTGTCTCTCAAAGTGACTGAGCCACTCCAAGAAGACCTTGACCTGTTACTGTGGCTTCTGCCATGCTGCCACCATGAGACCCTCTCCAAGACAGAATAGACAGCCAACGGATCCTGAATGTTCAAACTCCAAAAGCAAACTAACTACATCTCATTTTTAAATGAAGTATCAAGCCTCAGCTATTTTGTTATAGCAAGAGTGAACAAACTCACACAATGAGTATTGGAGAAAAGGCTGCTTGGTAGAAATATTTTCTAATGTTATAATCCATGGTAAGCAAATGAAAGAGAAAAAGGAAGAAAGAGAAAGAAGGAAAGAAGGAAAGAGGGAGAAAGAGGCAGGGGGGAAGGAAGAACCAAAGGAAGAAAACATGTATAAAAAGCAATCAGCTTCTCTTCTTCCATATTTATGGGGAAAACAGTCCCTCTACTGGGACAAACTCTGGTCAAGATATACCCATTTATTTGTATCTGCATTTGAAGTTTTCACTGGATCACTCCAAAAACTATGGATGAGGACTTGCTTTATGTCTGAAAGATTTAGAAATACTGCCAAAGTCTTCCCTCATGGAGCAGAGGTGGGTCAGGTCGAGAGAGTAATGCCAACTCCAGCCTTGGCTCAGAAACTGCTGCTACCCTCAAAATGGTGGAGGCTGTGGTTTTAGGGGACCCCTTCCTCCTCTAGCAACATGGAGAGACCACTTATCCATTTGAATTTGTCCCCAGTCTCTGGCTGGTGTCTAGCCTGGGAAAGTGGAGAAACCGCCTGTTACTAAGGACTCCCTGGGTCTGAGCTGGAAACCCTGGGGCTTATGTTTCCAAGGTTGTTCTGGGCCCCAAAGTGTAGCTGTCTCATATCCTGAGCTGGGTCCTGGAGAGAACTCAGCACATTCTGTCCAGGTCACTAGGGTCACCAGGGCCAGGTTTTTTGGCCTCAGGGTACACTGATCAGGGCCAGCCCCAGTCTGGCTGCACAAACTCCCAACATGGTGCCCAGCCACGAGAGGCCCATGTCCCTCCAGAGTGTCAGCATGCTGGTGTCCAGCTCTGGTTTGTGCAGGCCATCTCACTTTTTGTCATCTGCCTCCCCACTTTACCTACCAAGGTCCTTTAAGAGTCACAACAGCCATTGTTTTTATCAGATTGTTTTCTCGTTTCGCATGTGTAGATCTGGGATCCCTAATTAGATAGTCAACCCTGCTGAGAGCAGGGGTTTTGCTTTTTCTTATTTTCTGTGGGAAAATGCAAAAGAAGAAAAATAGGAGAAAAATGTGCTAAGGGAGCCCAAGGCAGAAAATGTCAGTGCTATGCACTGAGAAAGGACATTGAAGCTGATGATGCAGGAAGGACGTTTGTTTAGTAGACAAGAAAGTGGCCGGCAGGAGAGGGTGCCTCAGGGGACAAAGTGGCATGTGCAAAGTCAGGGAGGGGCAAAGGAGCAGGGACTGCACGAATCAGCTGCCCAGTGGGGTACACGGGAGCTCAGGTGGACCACTGGCCATGGCTAAGTGGGTGGCATGGAAAGTTCCGGATATTCATGGAGGGGAAAAGTGCCAACTTTCTCAGGGCAGTACTGTTGCAAAGAGGGAGAAGTGTCAAGCGCAGGGGGTACAAGCTCTCAAACACCCAGAGGCTGGGCAGAAAGGCGAGGCGGGCAGGGGGAAGACGGCCAGGGTCAACAGGAAGAACTCAGGCTCTTTCTAAACTCAGAGCATCCAGACAGAGCTCCTGATGCTTTAGGAGAAGCCAGAAACTCGTGTTTGATGTAGATCTTCCTGAATTGCCCAGCAGCTACCGGACCAAATACAACACGAGATGGGGCCTCCAGTTAGCCTCAAGGCACTGGCTGGTGATTCCCTAGAACAGAAGTAACTCACGATATCCACCCTGAACATCTGACTGTGCAATGCCACAGCTGCCTTAGTGACTCTCAGGCACCTCCCTGAGTGATCACAAACGGTGATGGTGTGTCCCTGGTGAGAGAAAAGAGGCAGATGTCTCAAGGTGGTGAGGTGGCGCAGATGTTCGCATTTCCGGGGATTGCGATCCATGCAAACCAGATAAAGGAAACCTAAGAAAGTCAATGGCTGAGGCAGGATGAAATGTGTCCCCGTGGCCTCCTGAGCAATTAGCTTTGATGTTCCTGGCAGCTGTTGAATTTCAAAGGCAATTGTGGGAGCTTTGATTTGGAACCAGTGTCTTATTAAGACACCCCTAGAAGCAGTGGGACCCGGAGAGGAGAAAACCCAGGGTGAGTGGTGGTGGAGATGGAGGTGAAGAGAGGGAGCCGTTAGTCTCATCTTCAGGTATCTGCAGGGTTGTTATGTAGAAGGGTAGGGATCAATTTTCTTTGTGGGGACCCAAGGGCTAAGCCTAGGGCCAGAAAGTAGAATCTGTAGGGAGATAGACCTTTTACCTGAAGAACTTGTTAACAAGTACACATGTCTAAAGGCGTAGTCAGTTGCCTTTGGATGAAGCAAGCACTCTGTCATCAGAGGCATTCAAGAACATGTTAAATCATTACCGTTGCGGGTAGAGAGAGGGGCTGCTTTGGATGAACTCTGAAGTCCATTCCAATCCAGAAATTTTGTAGTTTATCTTAATAGCAACAGCATGTGATGTTCAGTAATCTGCTTTATTTGGGGTCATAATTATATGTATATATGCAAATGTTCACTCCTCGGTATTTACCCTGAAGAATTAAAGGCATCTTACTATACAGTGGTACATGCAAACCCTTGTTTATAGCATCACAATTCACGATAGCCAAACTATGGAACCAGCCTAGGTGCCCATCAACAGGTGAATGGATTTAAAAAAAGTGGTATATATATATATATATATATAATGGAGTTTTAGTCAGCTGTAAAGAAAAATGAAGTTATGGTATTTGCAGGAAAATGGATGGAATTAGAGACCATCATGTTGAGCGAAATAAATCAAAAGCAGAAGGTTAAGGATTGTATGTTTTCTCTCACGTGTGGAAGCTAGAGAGGGAAAAGGGAGACAAAGGTGGGGGTGGATCTCCTGAAAATCAAAGGAAGATCAGTAGAGGAAAAGGACCAAGGGGTGGGACCAAGGGGTGAAGTAAGTACCAGGGAGTGATATTGATCAAATTATATTGTTATATTGTGAGCATGTATAAATTTGTGACAATAAATCCCATCAATATGTACAACTACAATGCACCAATTAAAAAAATTTTAAAAAAGAGAAAATGTTCAGAAACTTCAGATTTCTCTTTTTACTCTAAAATGGGACTTGGGAGCTCTCAGTAGAAGAACATGATAAGTGGAAGGATCCAGAATCATGGTCCTTCGAAGCACAGGTTAACAGGCTGGGGACAGACAGGGCTTACGTTGTGGCTGCCCCAGAAGCATTCATGTACAAGCCAAGCTTCTGTTGGAATGGGCAGATAGGATATCGGGGCCTGGAATTGATAGGCCAAGTGGCTGAGTCACCGAACTAATTTCAAAGTCTGAAAGTAATAGAAAAAAAAAATTAACAACAACAAAAAGGAACAGGAAATCAGACAGTTGGAAAGTAATGAAGGTTTTGCAAAGACCCCAGGTGACCAAAGCAACGGGAGAAGCCAGGAAAATGTAATTACTCACAGTGGAGTGGGAGTCCCTGTGGCAGCCGGTTACCCCACCCATGGCCCTCCTCTCTAACCTGATTCCTGCCAGGACACAATTGGGAGGGGAAGGCAAGGGTGCTCACCATTTGTTCAAAGTGCTCTCCATCACCCTTATTCACAGGGCCAGCAAGTCCATTGTTCCATCCGCCCCTCTTGGTAAGAATATGCAGTATCAGAACAGAAGTGGATGCTGGGATCCTTCACCCATTACGCAGAAGGGAATGCTGAGGCCCAAAGGGTGGATCCTGCGTGAAGAGCCATGGGGAAGATGGAGGGGTACGGGAGTCATGTCGCCTTGTCTCCTGAGTTCTCAGAAAAAGAAGTTCATCCTGGGAAACTTAGAGCTTGCATGTTTGCTTTCCAAGCTAATATCTTGAGAACTGATACAGAAAGCCTCTCCAAGCGAATGACTGGATCCTGAGGAAGAGATTTCTCCTGTTCCACACATTCAAAGTCACGTTTTTGCTGAGTGAGTTTGGGGTGGAAATTTCACTTAACAACAGTGGAAATTTGTGTTCTGTTCACAGACTGTTGACCAGCAGCCCTTAGGTGGACTCTGTTTGTCCACCTGTCCACAGAGAAAGCAAAGAAGCCCCAAGAGGGCTTCCTTGCGGGAGGGGACAGCGAGGCAGCTTTCTAGGGTGGTCATCTCTGAAAAGAATTGCAGAGATGTTCATTTAGTCTTTTTTCTTTTGTAGCAGGGATTGAACTCAGGGCACTCGAACACTGAGCCACATCCCCAGCCCTATGTTGTGTTTTATGTAGAGACAGGGTCTCACTGAGTTGCTTAGTGCCTTGCCCTTGCTGAGGCTGGCTTTGAACTCGCGATTCTCCTGTCTCAGCCTCCCTAAGTGCTGGGATTACAGGTATATGCCACCATGCTTGGCTCATTTAGTCTTTATGTATTTCTTTTTTCTTTTTTAAATATTTTTTAGTTGTTGATGGATCTTTATTTTATTCATTTATTATTTATGTGTGGTGCTGAGGATCAAACCTAGCGCCTCACGCATGCTAGGCAAGCGCTCTACCACTGAGCTACAGCCCCAGCCCCTACGTATTTCTTTATGTACTTTCAGAATCAGCAAATGTCCCCAGACTGTCCTTGTGTGGTGGGCTTTAGAATGTCATTAGAAACACCCTCTACTTTCCTGCTGATCTTCCTGCCTGGGACAAGTGCTTCATCTCTTTTTTATCTCCCTCTTCTCTCCCAGAAGACTCCAGAGCCTCCTGTCTCCAGAGCCTTCCAGCTCCCTGCACACAGCAGACCCTTTAAAATGCAAACTGGACCATGCCACTCAGGTGAAAAGCCCCCTGAAGCCTTCTCACTGTGTGGAGGGGGAAAGCCATCCACCAGTGGCCAAAGGATGCCTCGGCTCTGGCCACTGCCCTCCTCTTCATGGCACACGGATCCCCCTTGCCCACACCCTTGGACAGCGCTGCTCTTCTTGCTGCCCTGCCTCCCTCCAGCCCACACCCCCGCCCCCTCTCTCCAAGTCAGTCCTTCCTGGCTCTCGGCAGGGCTGAGTCCTACTACCTTGGAGTGACACCCCTGAGCACCCCAATTCTCCAGGTCCAACCTGCCAGGTCCAACAGTAGATATAAAAGGCCACACCTTTTATATTTGTTTGGTTATTCGTTTCTAGACTTTTCTTCCAGGTTTTGTGAAGGACCTCAGCTGCCTTTTACCACTGTAGTCCTAACTCATAGAACTGTTCCTGTCGCATAGAAGAGACTTGGGTAACACTTGTGGGAAAGAAGAGAGACGGGAAGGAGGGAGAAAGGAAGCCTCTTGTATCTACATGTTCTAGTTGGATGGAAGTCAGAAGAGAATGACAACTGAAAGGCTTAACCATGGGCTGGAAGGCATTAGAGCAGCCATATTTGGGGACAGGGTAAGAGCAGCTGGGGAGCCCTCACATTCTACCTTACAGGCAGCCAGCTGATATGCCCAAGGGCAGGATAAACAGATGCCAGGGAAGGGCCGTAAGTATGGGGATGGGGGCAGGCTGGCATACGTGGGGAGGCTTTCACAGCGTGTGCAGATGTGGTGTTGCCTGGGAGACATCTGAGGCCAGTATCTGCCATTTCATGAATCACATCAGGACTAAGGTTGACATTAGAGGCAGAAAGGAAGAGTGGGTGGGGGGCACACTGGGCCCAGAGAAAGGGACTCTGAGGAGGATGAACTGGGACTTCCCACAGCTCTGAGAGTGGCACTGTCTTCTCTCAAGAGTTGGCCTTAGGTTGACACTCCATACATGGTGATTCAATGACAATTGATGGCAAGGGCAAGGACACTTGCTCCAGGGAGGTGGAATGGCACTGATCTTTGGCATCCCAGAGGGCAGGACTCAGATGAGTGTACCATGGGAGAAGAGGTCCCAGGAGTTCTCGGAAGAGAAGGGGGAACTTGCCTTAGGACCAGCAGCATCCTTGGCGTATGTGACAGAAAAGAATCTCAGCAGGTGCCACTCAGAGGCATAGACAGAGGTTTATTGAAGAAAGCATATACACCCTCTAGAAAATGTGGGCAATCTCAAGAGAGAGATCCAGGGTAAAGCAAGGAATATACATTCAAGGGAGGATGTGGGCCATCTGGAGAGCTGGAGATGCATTTGGGGGTTCCCGGCTCTTCTTTTAAAAGAAATTGGGTGATGAGTAGGTTCAGGAAGCTATGTAGGAATGATATCAGTCTGGTGATCTCAAGAGAGGTAAGGGTGGTCTGGTCAATCTCTGGGTTCTTAGGCTGACCTGGTCTTTGTTATTTTATCAGTAGAGAGTGCCAGAAAGTCCCCTAAATTATAAGTTTTTCAAAATGTCATTGCTCTCTGTAATCTATTTGGGGTGGGGTGTTAATTAGCAGTGCTCATGTAAATTTATAGATTTCCCAGGAATTTGGGAGTAGTAGCCCTGGGAAAGAGGCTTAGGCAGTCACAGGTCTGGATGGGTATAGGCTGGCATACATGGGACGCAGAACTTCTGAAGTAAAATCTTATTTCCTTGTCCTTCCCATGCGTCTTCTTTCTACCTATTTCTTCCTCCTTCCATCCTCACTCAGGCAGACATAACCTACACAAACACAGCCCAGCAACCACCAGCGAGAAAACTCTGATAACCAGGAAGCCGGGCAGGCGGCTGCCTAGGGCATGAGCTGGCATGGGTAGAGGAAAAGGAAGATGAGGGTGGTGGTCAGGGTCTCCGGCAGATTTCCAATTCTGTGGCTCTCAGACCAGTTCCATTTCCTGCTGGTGCCCAAGTGAACTCTCAGAAGCATCAGGAGGGTGGTCATCAGGGAAAAGTCAATTCCCTGGGGCTTTGACTTGTAACTTTGTTTGCAGATAGTGGGCCTTTTCGTCCGGCTCCTCATCGCAAGCCTTTCTGCCTCCAACAATCACATTATTTAATTTAGACGAGTGAAGTTACCTTAGATCAATTATACTTATTTTTCCTGTGTAATTTCCAAAGCTTAATATCTCCATTCGGGCCCAGCCTGGGGGACAGGTTGTCTCGCAGAGTCCTAAACGATTTCAGCCTTTAATTCAATTGTACTTTTGCCATAGCCTGGGCAGCGAGCATAATTCTTTTATCCCTAAGATGTCTCATTAGCAATAATCTAATAGTGCACATTAAAATATAGGTCACTGAGGTGGGTTGCCGAGTGGAAGGCTTGTCATAACTTGGACAACCGGACAGCTGCCTTGGTGTGTTCCCCCAACACAGCACCGCCCCAATCGATTCAACAAAAAGCAGTTTACTTTCTGCAGTTCAAGGTTAAGAACGAGTGTTGGCTAGGATATACAGTAGATGTCTGCGCCTGTAGGATGGGTGAGGTGGAGGGAAATGTTTCTTGCCAACATGACCTAATAGGAAAGGTTTCTGGCCTCAGGCATTTGGGACCAGAGCCTCCTGCTAGTTGTATCAGAAACACAGAGAGGGACCTGGGTACAGCTCTTATTCTTTCTGGCCTCAGTTTGCACACCTGTGAAAGGGGAAGTTGATGGGTTTAGGTCGATGTCTCCTACACAGGGCCCGTCACACTTGACTTGCCCTCCTGTGTACTTGATGTTCTCTCTGACATCAACTTGTTCTCCTCAATTAAATACATTTGTTTTATAAAGGAAGCTCAAGTATCAACATGGGAAAATCTCAAGAACATTTGCAGAAGGTTTCACGCAGCATGATAGCGTTTGTATAAACTTGAAGCATACACAGAATGATCTTTTCTGTTGTTTAGACTGGCAAAACGAATGTATGCCATTAGAGGTCAAGATCGTGGCCACTTTCTGGGTGGGTGGAGAAGATACTGACGGAGGAGGGCACAAGGGGGACTTCTGTGGGCCTCATCATGGTTTTGAATGGCCTGGGTGTGGTTATTTATTATGTAAGAAGTACACTCTTAATCAGTTCACTTTTCTGTGTATATTATCCTTAAACACACACACTACCAGTGTATAAAATTGAGGAACACACACATGATTTTAGGGATGTACATATATCAATATATAATAGTCTATATTAAGTATATTACATGCATGTCTATTATATGCATATATAGATGCATACAATATATTTAATATGTATACTGCATGCTTAATGTGTTAAGTATATAGTATGTATGTATATAATGTTGATTATTCCTAAGAATAATCAGTTATCTATTTATACATTATATATGTATACTATGTATACATATATAATGTATAAATATATACATTATATATTTATAATGTATAATTATAAATTATATATTTATAATGTATAATTTATATATATAATTATATATTTATAATGTATACTATGTATACATTTATAATGGTGGTGGGCAGGGAGAAAAAAGAGGGGAGAAATTATTAGTCAAATTTGGAAAATTTTGAGGAAAGTCCCCCTTCCTTCCCATGGTCCCTTTCTCTGGGTCTTTCCCAGGGTCAATAGGCCTAATATGCACTATTAAACATATATTATGTGTATGCATATAGTGTCTATTATTGCAGGCCTGTACACGTACATGCTCAGGAATACTCAGCATTATTTAAAAGTAGTGGCTGCTAAGGGGAAATGGGAAGAAGGAGTAGGGTTGAGAAGGGTTATAGAGGCTTTAACCAAATTTCTAATGTTTTTGCTTCTTTAAAGAAATGGTTGTTTGTTGCATTACTTTCTATATTTTTATGTAAGTGCAATGTCTCATAATTTTAAAAATTAGGCCAAAGGTGATGAATAATGAAAGACACTTTATGTAACCACCATAAATTGAAACCGGTTATCTCATGCTACAGATGGTGACTAAAAATCAATGCAGTGAGTCAGGTGTGGTGGTGCTCACCTGGAATCCCAGCAACTCAGGAGGCTGAGGAAGGAGGATCACAAATTTGAGGTCCGCTTGGGCAACTTAGTGAGAATCTGTCTCAAAATAAAAATTAAAAGGGCTGGAGATGTAGCTAAGTGGTAGAACACCCCTGAGTTCAATCTTCAGTCACACACACACACACACACACACCACACACAACACAGGCAATGAAAGCACTTAGGGGAAGTTCTTCTTTGACACTGTTTTGGCCAGATGTCTCCGACTCAAAGCCAGGCTTCCCTCTGTTGAGATGGGGATCAGTGGGTGAGAGAGGCTTTAGAGGCCGTTAGCGCCAGACTGAGCCTCCCTCCCTCCATAATTAAATGATCCAGAGTAACTTAAGGCAGGGCCTGCCCAGCATTAAGACATGGTCCCTGGGAAAAAGCCCCAAGGTCCCTCTAAGCTCTGACTGTCCTCACTTCTAAGTGGATGAAGGCACAGGGGGAAGAAAAGGTCTTGGTAGGTGGTAGGCAGGGAGAAAAAAGAGGGGAGAAATTATTAGTCAAATTTGGAAAATTTTGAGGAAAGGCCCCCTTCCTTCCCATGGTCCCTTTCTCCGGGTCTTTCCCAGGGTCAATAAGGCCTAGCAAAAAATTCCCCCTGTGACTTCTGTCACTCAGAGGCTCAGTTTGGAAGTTGCTGGAAGCAGAGCACCCACACCCTGTGTCACCCCTGACACAGTCCTCAGGCTCCCTCCTGTGCCGCCGTGAGCTGGGGCCTGGCTCCCAGAAGCGTGAGTTCACAGGCACTGGGCTCCAGGTTGGTCTCTCATGGGTGACCGTGGGTCCCTCTCCAAGCCAGCAGGTCCTGAGACCCGTGTGACTTCACCACCTGCCTTGCCTCACTGTTCCCATGGAAATATGCATCCTGCCCTGACCGGTAGGGCCAAACATCAGGCAGAACTGACTTCAACTCAGCACTCACCCATAAGCAGCAATGGAAAGTGGCTGCTGATCTCCGACTTGGGAAGGTCGGGATGTGTGTTTCCATCTCCTGGGACAGGCAGGGGAGGCCAGATGATAGCTCTGTGTTGTCACCAAGAATCCTGTCCAGCCTGGACTGCTCCTTCTGCCACCTAAAGATCTACCTGGAGCTCCAGGTCTTCCAGCCGCCTCAAGATTCACCTGTGCATTTTTTCATTCCTTCGAGGAGTGGCAACACCTCTGGTCTGAAAAATGTCTCCACACAGAGGACCTGGGACACGGGAAGAGCCTAGGAACAAGTGTCATGGTCCAGGGTCTGAGTTTCTAGGCCACGACTAACCTGTATGACTGCTGGAGTTGGGGGCTGGGGGCATGACATGAAGGGACATGCCCAATTCTTCCAGTTCCCTGGTGGAAAGGGGACAGAGGAAGACACAAGAGGCAAGGGAGGATGCTGAAGTCATGGGCAGGTGTGGCAGGCAAAGGGCAGGAGAGGAGAAATAAGATGGTGTTGGAGACAGGTCCCAGACGTAAAGGGAGGAGTGGCCCCAAAGGCTTGGGGAGGAGGAGGTAAGACCGGAGAGGGAAATATTCCAGCCACATGAGAGCAGGCCAGGGAAAGTGGTGGCTTCAGAGAGACCCTGCTGGCATTCAGAAATGCATCAACCATGGCCTAAAGTCCCCTGCCAAAACATGATGAGTGGTCCTATTGAGAAGGGGGAGCGGGCAGCAAGGAGGGTGAACCAGACAGGGAACCATGGAGCTGCTGGAGCAGAACAGCAGTGACAAGGATGCCCTGGAGCAGCCTGCGACGAAGTTCAAATCCTACCTCATTCCCTCTAGCCTGCAACCCAGCGCGAGACACTTGACCTCTTCCCACACCCATTCTTCAATCTGTCCAGTGAGAATGACCATAGTGGACATGACGGTAAGTAGCACGGAGCACAGTGCCCAGAACCAGTTTGTGCTGTAAATGAAGGATTGACCCATGTCGGATATCTACTATGTATTTAGCATGTGCCAAACCCCACTCAGGAACTTTGCAAGCACTGAGGCATTTAGGGCTCATGACTGTCGCATAGGACAGATTCTCCTGGGGGCCTCGGTTTATAAATGAGAAACAGAGGCAGACATCAATCCACCCAAGGAGATACAGCTGGGAAGCAGGAGCCAGATTTAATGGCCGCTCAGAGTGAAAGTTGAGGGCCACTGTACCTGCTGGCTACTTAGGAAGGCCAGGAGGTCAGGGGCCCATTAAGAAACTAGGAGGGAGGGTGATGGCATTCTCCATAAAGAGGGTCAGCACACCATTGCCCTGAGCCCTGGTCCCCAGTGCCCCTGCCTTTGCCCTATAACTCTCCAGCTTTTATCTTAGGGGCTGTAGGACGGAGGAGGAGCAGCAGTCTTCTCAGGTGTCTGTGATGTGGTCTACAGTGTGGCCTACTGACTGCACCACAATCACTGAGTAGCTTCTCGTTTCCTTTCGTGAGTGACAGCAGAGCGGGAGCAGCTCAGACGGAAGGCAGCATCCCTAGCCCTTGGCTTCATTGTGCTGCACCCTTACGAGCATCACCTTGAAGAGGGTGCAGCTCACATCTGCATCCCCAGGCGCATCCCATGTACCTGCTCCGGGGCTACGGATGCTGCTGGTACCTCCAGGATGGTCCCCTAGGGGGTGAGCCTGAAGCCATTTTTCTCCCTTCCAAAGGTGACACACTTGCCTGTCCATTCAGGTTGGACAAAGCAAGTGCAGACCACTAAGGCCACTCTGGACTGGGCCAGCAGTTACGAAATGTATGTCACTGATGCTGGAACTCTTTAAAACAAACAAACAAGAGTGAACATGCTCCAAATATGCAGATTCCTGGCCCCACTGCTGACCCACAGGATCCAATTTCTGGACTGGAGCCTGGGGACCCGTGTTTTTAATAATCTGGTAGATTGGCATGAAAAGTGGCAAAAAGGCAAAATATTTCTAGAAAAAAGCAGTGACCTTTGAAGACATGACTGCTCCCAGCATCATGGAGTCTTGATAAACATGACCCCTTGACTATCCTAACAGGTTTTTACCCCCATTTTACTGGTGAGGAAACTGAGACAAAGAGAAAAAAGGGAACTTGGTCAAGATTTCATGAATAGTTAGTGGTGGAGCTAGGACTAAAATTCAGGCCATGTGGCTTCTAACCCATACTTTTAGCTTCTGCATCTTTCCGCCTCTCCAGGATGCAGAAACAGCTTAACCTGGTAAGTTTCCCAGGAATAGACACAAATGGAAAGGGTAAGAAGGTAGAGTAGAATCATGTGACCCAAATGCATTACTGGTGAAGCCACAGAACAGTGTTTCCTGAGGAACAAAAGTGAGCACAGACACTTGAGAGTGCTGATTTTAAGGGATTCTGAGATAGATTTCATAAAGGAGTCTGAAAATCACCCCCAAACTGTATTTTTCCATGTTTTATTGGTGCATTCTAATATCAAAACTGTATTAATATGTGTTATAAATTAAGGAAGACACATACATGGAAACATGTCCTCTGTTCTTGGAAGAGAAAACTGAATATTATAAAGATACCCATTCTCCCCATATTATCTATAGATTCAATCACTGTTAAATTGCAATGAAATCTTTCAAAAAAATTTGAATTGATTCTGAAATTTGTCGGAAGAGCATTGCCAAGACACTTCCAAAGAAAAAGAACTGGAGGGTCTTCCTCCATCGGATAGGATGGTTTATTATAAAGTAATGTTAATTAAGCCAGTGTGGTATTGCTCAAGCACAGATAAATAGACAAAGAGAGAGCCCAGGAAAAGTCCAACCATACAAGGAAATTTGGTTAAAGATGGAGAACTCTCTCCTGATCAGAGCAGAGATGTTAACTACTTAATGACTGGATGAGGACAATATGTTATCAGTTATTTGCGTGAAAAATAATGAATTGGAATCCTTACCTCACACCCTACATGTAAACAAACTCTTGGTCCTGACTAAAGACATAAATATGAAGGGCAAAGCTTTCAAAATTTAAAGTATAATTTAGGAAAATATCACTTAGGGAAGGACCTTTAAAAACTAGACATAAATACCTAAAGGAAAGGATTTAATTACTGTAAAAATAATCATCTCTATGAAAATCACCCTCAGTAGAACAAAAAGCCTATAATGCAACCAACTGAAGATGTTTGCAACATAATAGACAAAAATTACTAGTACCCAGAATATTTTATGAACTACTGCGAATTAGAAAAAGTCAAGCCAATAAAAATTGTGCATTTCACAGAGAAAAAAGAAACAAAAATTAGCCATAGCATGTGAGAAGATGCTGACTGTGTTTAGAAGTCAGGGAAACACAAAACTACAGTAAAACATTATTTCATAATCGAAAGATTGTCAAAAGTTAAAAGCTTGGCTAGTACTATAGGTTACTGAAGAGTCAAAGAAATCAGAAGTGAGGCATGCTAGAGGTATAAGGGCTATAAGCACTTTGGAAAATAGTTTAACATTACTTGATAAAGCTGAACAAACACATATCCTACAAACTAGCAATGCACTTCCATGAAGAAACCCTGGAGAGATTGTGCACTTGTATATAGGAGACATCTTAACGTCATAGATAGCCTCATTTGAAATTTAAAAAAATAACCATCAAATAGACAAAAATACAAATGTCCTTCCCATCAAACAAGTAAACCAATTGTGATTATTCATACAACAGAGTGAATATGTACAGCAATGAAGATAAGCCAATGATGGCCAACCCCATGCTCATGAATAAATCTGAAAAATATTACAGTGAGCCAGAGAACTCAGGGACAATATCTACACTGTATGGCCTTTCGTATGAAGTTCATAAAAGAATAAAACTAAACAGTTGTTTAGAAATATATTCATAGGTGGTAATATGATAAAGAAAAAGAAGAAACTGGGGATTGTTAAATTTAGGACAAGGGTGACCTCTCCATGGAAAGAAAAGAGGCAAAGGAAGCTGCTGAGGGAGGGACACAGGGGATCTGTGGAACATGAAGATATTCTCCTCCTAAACTGGAGGATTGGGTGAGTTCTTTTATGTTCATATAATAATAATTACTATTATTTAAACTGTCAATATTTCACACCTGTGCTGTATATTTTTCCTTATGTATGATAAATTTCATACTAAATTTAATAATGCTGAGCATCTCTGCACATTTCAGGGGAGGGCCCATGATTCATGTGATTATCTTTGGAATATCTGGGCTTCTAACAAAGGACAACAGGGCATGAAGATTTCTGAGATTCTGTCCTATTCTGTGATTCCTGGAAGGACAGAGACCTCATTCCAAGCGGATCATGTCTCATCCCTGTCAATCCACCACAACCGCTACCTTGGAGAGGAACACGAAGTGGGCGTGCGACTCTGTCCCCATAACCCTCATAATCATGGTCAAAGGGTGTGTCTGGGAACCCACGGGGAAAGGTCCTCCTATTCCTTGGACACTGAGCCCCTATCCTGGACACCTTTCCTTTCTCTTTCTGGGGCTCTTCTGACATGTGTATTATCTTTCTTCTTTCCATGGTCCAGCCCATCCCGATGGTAGACTTGACCATCACCCCACATCCTGAACACAGCAGAGCTGAGTGATGGCTCCCAGCCAGACCCCTTTCTGCTATACCACCTGCTCTCCTGTCCTCTGCCCAGCCCCCTGCACTTGCTTGATCTGGGTTGGCAAGTCCAGTGAAGGATGAGTTTACTCATTCATTCATATCAGCCATGGAAGGACTTGGATCTTATTCTGAATGAGACAGAGAGTTGAGAGAGTTGAGAGAGGGAGAGAGATAGAGAAAGAGAAAAGGATCCAAACTCACTTCCAAAAGGTCTTTCTGGCAGTTGTGTAGGGCTTAAGCTTCAAAGAAGAAAGGGAGAAATTGGGGATGTACTTGGAGACCATCACTTCATCCCAACAGGAGATGGTGTGGCTTGGGATAGGGAAGTAACCCAGCACAGAGATGCAGAGAAGTGATATGATTTGGAGCCCATAGAGTTTGCTGCAGGTTTGGATGTGGTAGTAAAGGAAGAGGAGTCAAGGCCGACTCCGGGGTTTGGCCCGAGGGACCAGAAGGAAGATGACAGTCCCCGCTATGGGGGAGGAGTGTGGAGAAGGAGGCCAGTGTTGTAAGTCAGGGAGGGGACGTCCAGGACTCTGTTTTGGACATGGTCAGTTTCAAGGGCCTTTTATTACTCATGTAGAGATGTCTAGTCTCTTGTTGGGAGAAGGCATGGGGAATTTGGCGGGAATCAGGGGAGACACAGGCAGAGGACACACATGTGAAGATCAGTAGTGGAATACATGCCAGTGCCTGGATGGGGTCAGCTGGGTTAAGAACTTTAGGGAGGAGACTCTTGGAATTGAGCCACATCTGGATGGGATGGAAGCCTCAAGGATCCCCCAGAGGGCTTTAGTCAAAGTGCCTGAGAGAGACCGATTTCAGCTGGGGGACAGGGTCTTTTTTTTTCTTTTTTGGTACCAGGGATAGAACCCAGGGGCACTCAACCACTGAGCCACGTCCCCAGCCCCATTTTGTATTTTATTTAGAGACAGGGTCTCACTGAGTTGCTTAGCACCTCACTGTTGATGAGGCTGGCTTTGAACTCGAGATCCTCCTGCCTCAGCCTCTGGAGCCGCTGGCATTACAGGCGAGCACCATGGCACCAGGCCCAGAGGAGTCTTGTATTGAGGGGACTTTCATGTTATTTATAAATATATTTATAAATACAGCACAATTTGGATAAATGACCAATGACCCTAGGGAAAGTTAACTGCAATGAAATAGATCTAAGGTCCCTAAAGAAGTGGGGAGAGGGAGGGAGGCAGGAGGCAGACTCTTCTTCCCCTTTTCCCTTAGTGGAGGTGAAGGCTTGCTGTCCTCTAAGGACCCAGCCCTGTGTGCCAGGTCCTTGGCATCTGAAGGGAGATGGCCAGAGCTGGACTAACAGCACCAGCCATTGCCTTGCATCCCATGGCCTGTGTCACCAAGGGCCATAATAAGTGAAAGTGACGCCTCCCCAGAGACCATGTTAGCTCTGATAATGCTCCAGCCTCCTGCCTGCACTTGCCCTCAGGCCGCCTGGAGGGCAGGATGCAGGGCACCAGGAGAAGCCACATGGCCCCATGGCTTTTGGAGCTGTGAGCAGGGAGTCTGGGCCGGAGATGAAGGAGACGCTTTCCCTTTCTACTCAACCTCAGCCTGGTGTCCTCGCTGCTATACCCCCAGATGTCTCTGAAACCACAGGAAGAACTCTCAGGGCTTGCTGATTGGTCCTCTGAGGGTGCGCATGTTGTGTGTGAGGTGGATGCCTCCTCTGGCCCTGCAGTGAGTACTTCCAGCGCCCTGCCCACACCCCTCCTCATTCGCTGTACCTGCCAGTGTAGACCAGACCTTAAGGCTTCCTGCTGCCAGTGTCTGGGACTCTGTGGGAAGCCTTTCTTTGCCAGCAGAAGCATGATTACCCCATATCTGGCTGGCTGGAAATATGGGGAAGTCAGTCCCCAGGTGCTGCCCGGGGGATCAACATGCCAGCTTCCTTGCCCCTAGAGGAGACCACTCCAAGCCATGCTGTGTCTCCAAGGTCCCAGCAGCAGGCACACCAGCTGCCCACAGCACTAACATCTCCCCTCCATCTACCCTCTGGTGAGGGTTTCCTTCCCTTTGCTGTCTCACTCCCCCAATTCTCTTCCAATGCTTCTAGCAACTACCTCCTAAATAAACTACTGGAATTTGAATCTTTGCTTCAGGTTCTGCTTCTAGAAGAATCCAATATACAACCAAAGACACTCAACCTGATCAAAGAGTGAGATCTTTTCTAGTTCTGTTTTATAAGCCTTTTCTGGATACTGTCTCTATAATAGGACGCATCAAGTATTGTCCTTGTCCCTGGTAGTGGTAGGGAAGTCACACATGTAGTTGTACTACACAAATATATAAAGCAGTCTAAAAGCAATCAAAAAGTATTTGACTCTTGTGAGAGATGATTATCAGGGAAGGCTTCAGAGTAGAGGGGACGTAGGAGGTTTTGGAGGATGAATAGGAGTTCCTCATATAGACAATAAGAAGGAAACAGCATATTTAAAAATGCAGCAATGCATAAAAGCATAAATCAGGGAACTACTAGTAGTAGAGTCTTTTCCATATTGCATGTTCCAGAGGTAGCAAAAGTTTAGGGAAAATGAGGAATTAGAGTAGCAGAAGATATGGTTACATAGACAAGTCAAATCTTGTCTACACTGCTGAACATGTTTAGATATTGTCTTGGAAAGATGAAAGGATTTTTGAAAATTGTGGGTTATCTTTTTCTGATTGCATAAGTATCAACTGCTCATTGTAGAGAAGTTGGCAACTACAAAGAAGCATAAAGAAGAAAATAAAATTACCTTGAATCCAAGGTTAATTAAATCACACTGATGTCTTGGTGTGTCTCAGAGGAGTTTTAAGCAGAGGAATAAGACGGTCAGACTTGAGTTGTAGAAAGAATCCTGGCAGCTGGTGATGATCATGTGGTTGGAAAGATACTGGATATGTGGTAGCCAGCCAGGAGGCTGCTGTGGGGAATGGCAATAGGGACCCTCTACTGGGCTTCTGTGGGGAGGGGGGGCTTTGCAAAGCTTTTAGGAGGTGAGAGTCTCAGAACTTGATAACCAGATGGATGGGGCATGGGGTAGAGGGAAGAAAGGATCTGAGTGTCTCCAACAATAAATAAGGGGACAGGAGTTGGGACCCAGGTGACCTGGGTTCTTATTTCAACTCTATCACTTCCAACCCATGGGAACTAAGATAACTTATGCCTTCAGAGCCACAGTGTCCTAACCTGAGAAATGGAAAGAAGATTCTGGGCATTGTTCCTTACAGGCTTGTCACAGTGGTCCATAGTCCAAAGGGGTAGGTATAGCCTTGATGGGTGGGACCCTACAGCTCCCAGATCTCATCCTACACCTCTACTCCCCCTCTACTCCCTTACCTGCTGATTCAGCTTTACCAAACTTCATACTCCCCTGGTTACAACCAGTCCCCACTATGCTAGGATGTGACCCTCTCTTTACACACTGGACTGGGAACCCCCTGTTGGCAGGAGCTCTCCATAGCTCCTCCAGCCTGCTCTCTTGAGGCCAGGGCAAGTTGTCATGAATCAAGTGTTTTATGAATGAATAAATTACTCACCTAACAAGTGAATGAGTAAGCCAATGGCCACCTGGTCCAGGTGGCTGACTGTCTAAACACTACCTTCCTGAGTTTTCTGACCCCACTGCTCCCCCACCATTCCCTTACCTCGCTGTACTTTTCCACCATCGCACATACCACCTTCTTCTCTACTACATAAGTTGTTTGTTGTGTTTCCTGTTTTCCCCTGTCTCCCTGGACTGAGTGTCAACTCCATGTCATCAAGTATCTTTGCAGTGTCCTCCACCAATGGGCCTCAAGAAGCAGGTAGGAGGCAAATGTAAGAACCAATGAGTGAAAGGGTGAATAAATGAGTAAATAGATGAATATCAGTCCTTAGCCTTATAAAACAGGGGTCACAACCCTCAAAGGTCACTGCTGATGACAGTAACCTTTCCGAGCACTGAGCCAGCCAAAACCACCCAAAGCCGGAAGACCACCACTTTGAGTCATGGACAACGAGCAGAATTTTCATCCTCATTTTGTTGACGAAGAAACTCTGAGCAGGTAGTTTTTAAGTGGCCTGTTGCAGATGATAGCGCTGGCTCTGCACAGGTCGCCCCCGTCCAGTTCTTTCTTGGGCCTTCTTTAAAGCGACTCGGACTGACTCCAGTTCTGGAAGTCTGTCGTTGTGTTCTGGTTAGAGTTCAGAGTGTGGTGTCCTTAGGAGAGGTGTGCGCTGCTCCAGCGCGGGATAGAGAATGTGCGCTTCGGGTCCCCTGAGTCCTCGGGCAGCCCGCTCCCGCCGCCCTGAGCCCGCACGGCGGCGCCCCCGCCTCTGCCCATCCCCGGCCGCGCTGTCAGTCTCCATTAGTGCTAACAGGCTCCAGACAGAGCGGGTTGGGCGCTGGGCTAATGCAATCGGCGCGTTACCTGGGGCGCAGGCTACATTACCAGCCCGGCCCCCGCCCAGCGCGGCCAGAACCAGCCAGCCCACGTCCCGCTGGCCGCCCTGGACTTCAGCTCACCCGAGTGCCACGCGGCGGAGCCCAACCCCGGCTCACGCCCCAGAGCCGGCAGAGCGCACTGCACCCAGGTCCCCTGGCTGCCCACACGTGAGTGCGCCTTGCGCGCGGGACCGGGCTAGGTGTGCGGGGAGGCCCAGGTCTCACAAACTGGAGTGCCCACAAGTTTGAGTGCAGAGGCTCCTAGGGCTGTTGGAGGTGGCCAAGACCCGCGGAGGGGAGGAGGGAGGCAAGCTGCATCGGGTACTTCCACCGCGGGAAACTTCAGCCTTGGTGTGTCCAGACCCTACTGGTTGAGGGCGAGAGCGAGCGAGAAAGTGAACCAGCGAAAGCGCTGCGGGTCTTCAGCTGGACTCACAAGGAGGTCCGAGGCAGTCTCCACTTCTGAATTTTGTTTCAATGGTGCGCGTCACAACCTCTATATCCAATTTTTTCCAACAGACGCACTCCCTTTTCTGCGAACCGTGAGTCCGCTCAGCGCGCGCAGATCCCCATCTCCCCAGCAGTCTCTGTTGGCACAGGCAGGAAAGACCCCTCCAACCTCACCAAGTGACCACTTCTTTTTCTTTGATACAAGCAGAGCTTCTGCGTGTCCCCGGTACCGCTGGAAGTCCCTCTCGCCAGCCGCACCCATGCTTCTGGCGCGGATGAACCCGCAGGTGCAGCCAAAGAACAGCGAGGAGGACCCTGAACCCGAGCAGTCTTTGCCCGCTTGCAAAACTGCGGATCTGCTGGTGGTGAAAGAACGAAACGGCGTCCAGTGCCTCCTGGCGCACGGCAACAGCGATGCGCAGCCCCGTGAGACCTGGGGCAAGAAGATCGACTTCTTGCTGTCGGTGGTCGGCTTTGCGGTGGACCTGGCCAACGTATGGCGCTTCCCCTACCTCTGCTACAAGAACGGTGGCGGTGAGCACGGGGTGGGGCTGATGCTTTGAACTCCGGAAGCTACCTGTCCCATTGCTGCGGCTGGTAGGGAAGCAAGGATTCACGTGGGGGAAGAAGGAGGAGACACACGGACAAGTCTGGGGCACACGGGGCTCAGGGGAAAAAATTGCCCTAGGGGAAGAAAGAAATGGAGGCAGGACCTTGGACCCTGATAGGCACACGAGTGGAAAGATGGAATCTGGGACACCTGTTGAATGAGGAGCTATGAGCCTCTGATGGTCCCTAAGAAGGGAGGTGGAGATTTGGAGAGCTCTTGAAAGACCCCCAGAAGTGCCTGTGATGCAAGGTGATTTAGGAATCCAGCCAGCACTCTGAGCCTTGAGGCAGGGACTCCTGGGTGGGGAGAGGATAGAGGATTTGGGTTCCCTGGAGGCACCTGGAGAGGTCCTTCAGGTCAGAGATTCTGGTACAGACTCAGGCTAAGAGAAGCCTGGAAGAGACTCTGGCATCTGAGAGAATACCCTTCCTAAGTTGGCAGTTGTTTTGCTGCAGGGATCAGTGTGTACCCCATCCATAGAATTGAGTCAGGAGGTATCATGAGCTGGCCTGGTCAGCCCCTTAAAGTAGGAGGCCTAGGTGATTGGGGCAAAGTCTCTAGCTCCACAGGTCCTGGGCACATTGCAGGGTAGAGTAGGAGAGAGGCCTGGGAAGAAACTGAAGTTCTCTTCCCTGCCTCCTGCTGGGTGGTCAGATTACCACTTGCCCTGGAATGGGAGCCTGGAGATCACCAGTAGCCCAATCAGGTAAGATAAGGTAGAGCCTTTGGAAGCAGCCTGGATCAGGAAGCTGTACCCTAAAGGCCTGGCTCCTTCCTGAGGGTCCTTGCTCCTGGGGTACCCAAGTTATCCCAGTCCTAACATTTGTGCTGGGATGAACTATGGGATGCCCTGCAGAGATCTCAGGAAAATAAGAGGAAGAAATTGGTCCAGTTCTAGAAAGTTTTCTATCCCCTGGGCCATCCTTCTAGGTCCTGGCTGTGGCTTAGGACTTGAGGGATGTCATTGGGAGGGAGCTGGGTAAAGGGAAAGCTCATGACTTTGTCCCTCAGGGCCTAGGACTCACAGTTCTTGGCTTCCATGTGTACTCTGGACATTGGTTTTGGGATGGGCCATGATCAGTGTTTGCAGCGAGGGGCTGGTCACCATAGAGAATAGGTGGCTGTGAGCAGAGGATGCTGCACACGGAAACAATTTGCCTTCCCTCTGAAAAAGTTGATCCCACATTGGCGCCAACAGAAGGGGGTTTGTGTCCACGATCTCCTCTGGCACTTCCTCAAATGAGACGGTCACTATCAGATGCTCCAGACAAGGTGGCTGGGACAGCAGTCCTCAGCTTTAGGAGCATCTGGGATCTGGGGCTTGATCCAGGGGCCCTCTCTACTCTGCAGGCTCAGCACTTGTGTCTGGCCCATGGGCAGAGAGAGAGAGAGAGAGAGGCGAGGAAAGGGCAATTCAATCCAGAGGTGAAACTTTTCCTCATTTGCCTGCTGTGGTTTCTCAGGGGTTTAGGACAGGTTTGAGCCTTCTGTCCCCTGGGACCCAAGGAAGAAGAAAATGTAGCCTTTCAATATTTTTAGCAGGCAGGGAAATGATGAATGAAAGACAGATTGGGAGACCATAGGACATGCCAGCCAGCCTGTCCTCAGTGTCTGTCTGAGACAACTTGTCCCTAGACAGTGGAAGCCTCTGTCATCAATCAGCAATATTTATCTGGGTCCCCTGAGTTAGAGGTACAGTTCTCAACTCTGTTGGGTCACCTAGAAGAATGAACCACAACTTTTGCCCGCCAGGAGCTTGAAACTCGGAAGGTCCTTATTGTCATACTGTGATAAGTCCTTTTCTTGTTACACATGTTTGTTGAAACTAAAAGCACCCCAGATGGCCAATTGGACACTTGAACTAGATAAATACCATAGGACTTTATTGACACTGTGGTCACTCTGCCATTGCCACCAGTATAGACATTTGTACATGTCTACTGTACAAATGTGTACAGGACAATAAAGTAGGGGCCTAGGGGACAAAATGGAGCAAATTTGTCACAGGTTCCAAATTTGAGGTGAAGTTGCCCAGAAGCTCCTTGTCCTAGGCTAGCCAGCCCCTTAATGGCCCATCCTGAGTTGCTCAGAAATTTGTCTCTTTGTGGGTCTTGTCTCCCAAACAGAATGCAATACTGGAGGGCAGAGACTGTGACTGTTCCTTTTTCTTTTATCTCTGGACTCTAATGCCCAAGATAAGGCCTAGACTCTGGAAATGTGGTAGGAAGCGCCCAACAAACTCCTGTGGAATAGATAAATGAATGAAATGGTCCAAGCTCTCAGAGACCTGCTGCCAAGCCAGAAAGCACCACAGAGATACAATGATAACTTAGGAAACAAAGCATCATGTTCAGAGGCCCTGGTGGCCTGGACGGTGGAGATCTTGGCTGTGGAGTCCAGGGTACCAGTTTCTAGCCAGGTGGCTTTGAGCAACACTCCAAACCTCCATTTCCTCCTCTGTCAAATGGAAATGCTGGTGTTTAGCTTAGAGTGTGCTTGAGGACTGAAGGCTGGAGAGCCTGCCTAGAATGTAACCTAGTAAAAGCGGTTATGTTGTTTTTTTTTTCATTAGCATCATCATGATGATGAGTGACATGGATGGGAGAGGTGACACATGCCATAAAGGTTTAAGGAGTTGCTTAGGAAAGGCTCAGGGGAGGTGGGCTATGCTTGGAATTGAGCTGCCCAGATGGAGGGGGCAAGGGCAATCTCCAGGGGCAGGCAGTATTTCTAGCCAGGCACCCGGGACAGGCATGTACGATTCCACAACCATCTCAGAAGAGGAGGGCAGGCTGGCTGAAGGGCAAGTCAGGAGAGATAAGGATGGAGAGGCAAGTTGGGGCTGAGCTATGGAGCCCTTGATTGCTAGGCTAAGGGGTGAGGGAGTATGCCAGTGAATTTCAATTGGCATGTGCGAACAGCGCAGGCTCCCAGGACAGAGTAGGCAGCAGCTCCTTTTCTAACTTACTGCTCCAGGGGATGCTCAGCTGGTCCCCTCTGGGCTTGATCTCTGCTGAGCCCTCTTGGCTGGCTGTTCCTGTGGATCCATTCTCACCCAGGAATTCTGAAGTCAGCCCCAGAGATAAGCAAGTGGACAGGCAGGTGGGAATTCCTGCCCTAATGGAAACAATCTAGGAAACTGAGTTTGAATCCTAGTTTTTTCACTCACTAAGTGACCCCAGCCCTCACTCAGCCCCTCCCTGAACTTCAAGTTCCCTAGTATAGAGGGACATGAGCTTAGAAGACGCTCAAGAGCCATCCATCTGCAATGCCCTGGTTTAGGGCTGTACCCAAGCCATGCCTCACCATCCTGTTCTCTAACAGCCTCCGGTCTCTGTGCTCCTCAGGTGCCAATATTAACATAGAAACTCTCAAAGTCTTGCTGTTCACACTGGCCCAGCTTGGAGGATGTTTTGAAATGATGAAGGTGCCAATAGTTTAGGCCCCTGGCTAATATTTTTTTAATGAATTACTGGGAAAGATCAGCCTGTCTGAACATCTTCCCTAGACCAGCTGCTGGGATGACAGGCTATGGGTGGCTATGGGAGGGGAAAGTTACTCTCATTTTTAGGGCTTTGTTCACACCCTCTTGGACAGTTAGCCTCAATATGGAGATAGCAGCAAGCAGTGGGGCTATTTTCAGGGTCTGAATTTTCCCTCTGAACCCGTGATTTTGGTGTGCACTGGTCCTTGGGGAGGGGCAGGCAAATAGATTGGGTGTCCATGTCTGGCGCCCTGCCAGGGAAGAGGCCACTGTGATTATCCTCTGTACAGGGCTGCTTCTGTTTGAGACACATCATGCTGACTGCACTGTGCCTTGTGGTGACTCTGGGGCCTTCAGATTTAGACAGACCTGGGTTTGAATTCAGATTCAAGGTCTGAGTCTGACATTTGCTAGAAATGTGTCCTTGGACAAGTCACACACCCTCTCTGATCTGACCTCAGTTTCCTTGTGCAGAAAAGCTGAATAACCATAGCACTGTCCCACAGGGCAGAATGACATCCAACCATATATGCAAAGCACCTGAAATGATGTCACAAAATCAGGGCTCAATAAATATAGATGCTACTCTTTTGCTATTGTTGGATGATGTCAGCTGTATTGTAGACCCAGGAGTGGAATGAGGTCCTGATTTTGCAGGGGGCAGAATTTATCTGAGAAGAAACAGATGAAGGTAAATAAGGTATTGGCATGGGGTCCTTGCCTGGTAGAAAGACTTAAGAATCAAGAGTTGGGCTTTGTTCCAATCCCTGACAGCCTAACCTTGTCTCACTCTATATATTTCCCCTGAAAACATGGAAATTGACCTTCCTGCAGGTAGTCCATGAGGGTCCCATGAGATGCTGAGATTCTGAGCCTCAGTGGGCTTCTCATCCCTCTCCAAGAAAGCTCAGGGTCTCAGGCACACATGGGCCTTTGGAAATCCTCTGGGCTATAACCTTGGGAGTCCCAAAACCAAGTATGAGGTGGTGGCTGGGGTTTTCCAAAGTCAGTGTCTTCACCTCCACCCTGACAGTAGGGGGCTGTCTACACCCTGGACTTGCTAGGCTGATGCTGAAGGGTTAGCACAACGAACCAGCCAGCTGGTGTGACACCAGGCTGACGAGTGTGCCCACCTCTTTATGGGAATGAGGACTTTATCTGGGACCTCGATCTGGGGTCACCAACTTGATATGTCCCATTACTCTGAGCTGGAAAAGGATCTGGAGGAGCTATTCCCATCGAGATGGAATTTAATAAGGAAAAGGTTATGTCCTGCCCTGAGGTCCCAAACCTAACTGCCTAAGTAAGGATTAGGCCACAGCACAAGTAGAGAAAGACCCCGGGGCTGTCATTAGCTGCATTCTCAATGTGATTCATTGCTCAAACCTGTTTATTTAACCAAAACCACTTACTAAATGTCTACCATATGCCAGGAATATAGAGGTGAATGAAAAAAATTCCTGCCTTTAGGGAGTTCATAGTCTCTTGGAGATATCCCAAAAGTTAATGCCATTTTATTTATTTATTTGTTGGTACCAGGGATTAGAACCCAGGGGTACTTAACCACTGAGCCGCACCCATAGTTTTTTTTTTTTTTTAAATATTTTTTAGTTGTAGAAGGACACAATGTCTTTATTTTATTGCTTTGTATGTGGTGCTGAGGATCGAACTCAGAGCCTCACGCATCTTTTTATTTTTTAATTTAGACTCACGGCCTCACTAAGTTACTGAGGCTGGCTTTGAACTCATCCGCCTCAGCCTCCCAAGCCGCTGGGATTATAGGCGTGCGCTGCAGCACCCAGCTGCCATTTTAGATTCTGTAATCTAAGGTATTATATCCCAAATGAGCAAAGGTGAGGTCCTCCTCTGTTCTCTGGGGGTCATATTTCCCTCTGTACTGTGGTTCTGAGCACCCCAAACACCTAATTTGTTCCTCTTAAAGAGACCAAGATGGAAGAAACAGGAAACCATAATCTTCAAGGATCTTTTCATGAAGTCACAGCTTTGTTAGTGAAAATCAAGTCCAGATGTAACAGCTACATAAGAAGTAGCCCCACCTCGATTCCCACCATCCTGCACCGGAGCTGGGTTTAATCTATGGGTGGAGTAGGTATGCTGCTTCTCTGGGGCTATTTCTGGGTCTCAGAGCTGAGGCAAGGGGTCGACTGGAAGAACCCAGGGTAGAGGTGAGGAATAAACCCTCATGGGGCCAGAAAAGCCAGTTCTCATCATTTCGTATAGAATTCTCTTGGGTAGCCCCAGAAATTAATGCAGTCAGGTAGCTTGTGTAGATGTTCCTGGCCTGTGAAGTCCAGGGAAGGGAGCAAAGAGATGCAAGGCTCTACTTGGGCTGAGGATAGAGGAACCCTGAAGCCAGTAGGCAGGACCTGCCATGGTTAATGAGGGCCTGAGGAGGAGCCTCGTCTTGGGGAGAAGGCTGGAGTTGGCACCACATCTCAGCTGCCCCACCCTAGCAGAGTCTCAGCTGCCAAACTTGAATGATGTGGGCTTGGTTTTTTTTTAGGAATAGAATGTTTTCCTGCAGAAATGGACCCAGGTAGCCAGCCATTTGACTGGCAAAGACTCTGAGAGGGACCCTACATCCGACACCAAAGGCACAAAAAATCGCTTTAGAAAAGACTCGTTTGTCTTGTTCTCCATAGATGGAAGGAGAGAATGGAGCACAGGAGGGAGGGAGAGGGTGGAGGCTGCAGGATGGGAAATTTGGTCAGAGGAAGAGGCTGGGCACCCAGGCGGTCTTGGCTAAGTCTCAATTGATCTCAGGGGAAACTCTGAAACCGGGGTAGCTCCTCTGACTGGTTCAGAGTTGGAGTGAGGGAGCTGGGACTCTATGCTCTAGAGTGATCCGTCATTGGATGGGGACAGGCCTTGGGTGAGGCACTCTCTTCAGAGGGCTCACAAAAGGCTGGCCGTGGGGAACTGAGCTCTCTCAGCCACAGTGGGGAGGTCTTTTATCTCTGAAGGGGGTTCGGGACAGCTCTGTGGGAGCCCCTTTGGGAACAGAGTTGGCTGTGGCCAGGTTATCCTTCATCCTGTTCTTGCTTATGGTCAACATGTTTGGACACAGGGGAAATAGACTCCCTTGGGACTGTTCCCTGCTCTGAACCTCTAGGTGGTATGCAGGACAGCGTTCCACACAGGGCCGGCCACCTCCAACTGCATGGTGAACCTTTACCTGCAGCAATCAGTTGACAAAGGTGCTTCCCATCAACCCTTGTGTGTGACAACAGGACATGATTCCATACAGGGCTCCCGCCACGTCCCTGGTACTTCACCTCTGTTATATCGAATTATCACAGCAACCCAATGACAGGTGTATTTCCATCATTTACAAAGTGGGGCGGGGTGCTGAGACTCAGAGAAGGTCCCTTAATGCGAGGATTCATGGGTATAAATAGAAGGTTGAGTGGAGGATCATCCTTAGATCCAGGCAAAAAGCCTGAATCTGCCCTTCAGAAAGCCCAGCCCTGCCCACACAGAATACTGCCCGCCTCCCCACAGCATGCTCCAGGCAGGTTTTCCTGCTCAGTCAGTCCCAAGCCCCCTTCCAGGTCTTTGTGACCCTCGTGCTTGGTTTCTTCTCCCCTATGTGTGCTATGTTACAGGTCTGCACAGCCCCAGGCCTGCAGGGAGGCCAGAGGTTCACGGGCTACAGGGGCTACAGACAGCTTAGACACGTGGATGCAAGAGTCCATGCTTACGTGCAAAGGCCCCTCATGTGGCTGGGTGAAGCTGAGGTGGGAAAAGGAGGGCCAGGCCAGTGGGTTCCCCCTGGGCCACCAGATTCTGACCAAGAGCTGAAAATTCCAAGCTTGAAGTTTACAATGGAACCATTGCTAAGGTCTCTTTGTCAAAGTAGGAAGAGAGAACATGTTTCAGTTAGCAGCAGTGGCTTGATTTATCATTTTGAATTTTTCAAAACAAGGACTGTGGACCTCCCTGTGTGCTGTTGACTCAGTCCTGAAAGTGTCGGGCCAGCCTGCGGCAGGCAGCCCTGCTTCTGATGGATGCCTTACCCTTTCTGGCACTCTATAAGTTATGCCCATGGGGTACTAGAGGACCTGGGACAAACCTAGCTACCCTAGGAATTGACCAAGATTTCCCTAGGCTCTGGAGAAAGCCACAGTCAGTGACAGACTGCAGCTGAGCTGCAGCATCAAGGGGATAACTTTGTGGACTTTGACTCCTTGGATACATCTGAGTGTGGCCAGAATTCATAGTTTGAGGAATGCTATGTCAACAGACTGATCTCTCCTTCTGTAGCTCCTCTCTGACTACACTTCCTCCAACTCCTCCCAGCTTCCCATCAGACCTGGGCTACCCCACTCCTTGCTGAGCCCCCTCCTGACCCTCCTCTTTCCAGAGGTTCTCCTTACCGGCCCTGGTTTGTCCAAAGGCCCCTGGCCAGAGGCTTTTTCACCATAGATACTTCTTTTTCCTTGTGAGGCTGTGTGAGTGTGTTGGTGTGCAGAGGTCCAGGTGTGTACTGTTGCATAAGTATGCACAGCTGTGCATTTGTGTACATGCATGTTTGGGGTACTCCCAGTTGCTGAGCTCCTTACAAAGTAGGCCTGACCTGTGTTTTCCCAGCTCAGTCCCTGTCAGTCCAGCATCACACAGCAGAGCATGCCAGAGCCCAAGCAGGATGCTGGGCTCATGGTACCTGATACTCTCAGGCCCTGTGTGAGGCTGGTTGTGGCTGGCAGATCCACATGTGAAATGTAGCAGGGCCACAAGAATGTGGCAGTTATGGGTCTTGCAGGGCAGTGACGTCTAGGAAGTTTGCAATAAGCCTTCGCTTCCAAGGAGCCACACCAGGGCCCTTTAGAAACAGGCAGCCTCAGCTGACCTCAGTTGCCCTGGAAGCCCGTTTCTGACCCTTGAGCCCTGCCTTGGTTCCCCCTCCACAAGCAGGCTTGAGCCAGCAAGCTAGGCCACATCCTCTTTCAGAAAAAGGGCCTGGCGATGAGACAGCTTTCTGCTTTTTATTTGTGTGCAGCCGTTTCACCATTCCTTGATGACCCCACAAGCTCCTGCAGACCCTGTGGCGACCTGCTTCCTTTGCTGTGACTCAGCCAGCAGGAGAGGAGGTAGATCTCAAGCTGGCCTGGTTGCCTGCTGGCTGGCAATGCCACTCAGCGGTTTAGAGTTGAGAGCATGGGCCCCAACGACGCCTGGTTGATTGGCCGACGCTACTCTTTCCCTTTGCTGGCCCTGTAGGAGCAACAGAGTGGCCAACAGCAGACCTCAGCGCCAGGACCTGAATCACGACTCCTGGATTTTCCCTTCTTCCTGTTCCTTTGTGTCCCTGGCTTCAGTCTTCAGGCCTACTGAACCATTTAATATTTTATTTCCCACTCAGCCCCAGCTCAGCCCCCTGCTCCTGGTGTCTAAGGGGAACAGCAGGTGGCCACAGGCAGAGTGGGACAGATCAGGTTCGAAAGCAAGCTGCAAACTTATTGGCTAGGATGCGCAATTGGACTTTTTCTAAGTCTCAGTTTTTCCATGTGTAAAATGGAATTAGTGGTAATATCTCTTAGAGGTGGTTTTCAATGAATACATACATAAAATTCTGTGTGTGGCTTGGTATACAAAAGGTGCTCAATAAATGATACTTGTTACTTCCATCATTCCCCACTGCCTACCTCTACCACCTCCACCACTACCGTTAGCCAAGTGCACAGGTGTAGATTCAAGTGCCAGACCAGCCTTCTCTATGTGGGAGGGGGAAGGAAGGGCAGGAAGTAACCGGAAGAAATGAGAACTTGGCACATGGCAATGCAAAGAACGCCAGCCTGGAGCAGGGACTGAAGCGTGGATAAGCCTATAACCAACAGACTAGGTGGCTTGGCTGGTCCCAAACCCCCAGAGCATCTCCTTCTCCCATATCCTACCCACACTCATGTCTTTCATCTAAAATGGAATGTTCTGAAATTGTTAGGGCATGTTGGGAACAGCCCTGAAACTTGGGAGCCAGGCAGGCCTGGGCCTAAATCTCAGATCCATCATTTACATCTAGATGGCCTTGGTGCGGTCACTTGTTCTCTAAGCCTCAGCTTCCGGGGGGTGCCACAGCTGTTTCCTCAGAAGGTTCTGGATGGTGTAAATGGGACCTTAGATATCGAATGCCTAGCCCTGCTGGATACACAGGAGGTGTTCATTTCCTGTAGTGTTCCCTATTCCCCACCTGCCGGCCCCTCTCCTGCTTAGAAGGGCTTGGGTCTGGCAGCATTTGGGCTGATGCTACACCCTTCATCCTTAGGAGCCCTGGGATTCCTGAAGAAGGCAGAGGCTCTGGGTGAGTTTTCCCCTGGTTGCCTCAGTTCTTCCTAAGCTTAGAGTCTCAGTTTCTACCTCTGCAAAGTGAAGATAGTAATACTCTTTGCTTTGTAGAGTCATTGTGACATTGTGTGGAAAGTGCCTGGAACTCAGCAGGGGCTCAGCATGCATGAGCTGCTGGCATCTGATGTTAAAATCTCCTGTAACTGTCTTCCATTATTTCCCAGTTTCTCCACTTTTATGGTGTGGGCAGGTCAACGTATTTGGTTTCCAAGGTTACAGCATCTCAGCCAAAAAGTCAATGGCAAGAGGAGTTTGGCTCTGGCTTGGCCAGCTCTGGCTGCATTAGGAAAGGAGCTGGCATTTTGCTTGGGTCACCCTTGGCAGCCCCGACTGAGGTGGCATGCATCCTAGTGAATCACCTCCCAGTGCCAGAGCCCACAAAGCTCACTTCAGGCCACCAAAGCATACTGAGCATTGGCTCTGGAACTCAGATGTGTCTAACTTCACCAGGGACTACTTGTCAGTTACTGCTGGTTGCCTAGGACCCCCTGAAGTTTCTGCTGTGCTCTAGGTAGGCATCCTTCCCGGCCAGAGATTCAGGTCTCTGGCCCCATGGCCCTAGGCTTTGCCTTCAGTCACCTGTACCAGGTGAGCCCAATGGATTGGATGACCTGAATACAGGTCCTGCTTCTGCACTCATCAGCAGTGCCCACAGGAACAGTCAACACTTTTCTCCAAATGACACTAGGTGCATATTGGGTCTGCTGTAAGCGCTGGGAAAAATCCAGTGAGCTAGTGTTTGGGAAAGCCATGTGCAACCTTAAAATGATATCCATATGAGAAAAATCATAAACCCAGTTGGATGTACCTTTAGGCACTGTCTCTCCCTCTCTGGTCTCAAATTTTCTTGCCTGTAAAAGGAGTGGGTTGGGTTATATTGGGATTCCCGGGGTGATGATCCATGAAGGAAAGATTCTATACTTAAGCAAATTTGGTGAAAGCTATACCTAGGATTCTCCTTGTGGAGTTTCATAGCAGAAGCTAGGAGAAACCTGAAGACTTTACCAATTTGACTAGAGACCCCCATTATCGCAATTATGACTACTACTACGACTATTATTCCTGGTCCTGTTTGTTTTTATTAACTTCTCTGCATAACTCTCTTTACCTGCCACACAATGCTCCTTGGGAAATGGCCAGGTGATGGAGCAGATGATGAGGGACCCTGGCAGCTCTTGCAGACACTGATCCAAGCACTGGGAGGGGCAAGGATCTAGTGGGTCACACTCTGCCTCTGTGTCCTCCAGGTGCCTTCCTGATTCCATACACCCTGTTCCTCATCATTGCTGGGATGCCCCTGTTCTACATGGAGTTGGCTCTTGGGCAGTACAACCGAGAAGGGGCAGCCACAGTCTGGAAGATCTGTCCTTTCTTCAAAGGTAAAGAAGGAACCTGGGGGAAGTCAAAGTGCATTTGGGACAGGCACTCCGAAGATGAGATCTGAGATAAACCAACTATTTGTAGGACTCATAGGTATCAACAAGGTCAGGAATGTCCACCATTCAAAGTTACACAGAGAGCATTCGACATGTCAGGAATAGCAACACACAGTCTGGAAACCTGAGTTCCAATCACAGCTCTACCAGCTGAGTGACCAGAGTCTATTTTCATGTATGGGAAATACAGAAATATCAGAAACCCAGCACATACACTTCTGCTCCCTTCCCTCTTGCCCTCGTGGCAGACATGATAAATTGATTGTGGATCTTCTCAAACTCAGCCAGAAAGCTGCCTCACAATCCTTAATGCAACAGTCACAGCTAATTGATTACAGATGGGATATGACTGAGCCTATTTGCATTTAGGACTTAGCGCACATCTGCAGAAAATAGCCAAGACAACTGCCATCTCTTGGCCTCCAGATGTCTGGCAGAAGGGTGTGGAACAAGTTAGTATTGCCCAGGCACGGATTACAGAACCAGTGGCAGGAAGGATAAGTGTAACTCCCGTGAGCCTCTTCTTAGCTGGCAAGTGTCCCTGGAGTACCTTCTCTTTACTCAGTCCTGTAGTAAGTCCAGACTGATACAAGAGTCTACATTAGCATCTTTTCTGTTTAATTGCTAGAAATATGACTCACATTGGCTTTACTATAAAAGAGATTTTTTTTTTTTGGCTGGTCTACTCAGGTACAGTTTGATCCAGGTGCTCAAATGGCATTGTTTAGAATCCGTGTGTCCCAAGTCTGTTTTCTTCTGTGTTCACATCATTCCCGGGTACATTTTTCTCAATTGCTAACACAGATGGCTGTCAGCAACTCCAGGCTTAAGTCCTGCTGAGTTTAAAAGTGACCAAAAGCAAACAAGCAAACAAACACCTTTATATATTCATGGTTTCATTAATGTTTGGAGAGAAGACTCTTGTTGGTTTGATTTGAGTAGTATGCCTATCTATTAACCAATCCCTGTGGTTATGGGAAAGTAGTACTTTGATTGGCCAGGTCTTTATCACTCACTCATAATGAGATCAAGGAAGCGAGCGATTACCTTTACCCAAGCCTCACAGGCTAAGAGTTACTTAAGGATAATCCCTTAAAGCAGTGCTGAGCAGGCAAAAATAATTTCTGCTCTACGCAAAACTATAAAAGTAGCCATAAAGGTGCGTTTGGTACGTTTGGGAAGATACCTGTGTTGGCGCATGAAGCAGGTGGTTGAGAATAGGACCCAGAGAACTCAGTGGGTTGATTCTGATCAGGGAGTACTTGCTTAAAGTCCCCCCAAGAAGCAGATCCTGAGGCAGGGATTTTAGTGTAAGGAGTTTTGGGGGAAGATGGTCCCAGGAAGTGCCCGTTTGGCCCAGGAAAGGGGAAGCAGCCCATAAAGTGTATGTCATTAGGTCAAGTGCACCGTCGGCCAGCAGAGAGGGAGTAAAACACACGTCCTCATTATCCTGTCCATGGGGTGAGGGAGCGGGGGTACTTATACTCCAAGTACCACCATGGCTGCTCCCTGGGGCCATCAAGGACCTTCCGACCCATCCAGCAAGCAGGCAGAGAGGGCTACAGTGGTGAGGGAGAGCTCTCAGGCAAAGGGATGGTCGGTACCCAAGGAATATGGGTGGGACTGGCAATCTGCTACAAAACAAGACAGATGTAGGGGTCAGGGACTGTGGTGGTTGGTGCAAACCCCCACGGGGAGGTGGCTGTGGGCCTGGGCTGGAGAAGCCTGACCTCTGTGTACCTGCCCAGGCGTCGGCTATGCCGTGATCCTCATCGCCCTCTACGTGGGCTTCTACTACAACGTCATCATTGCCTGGTCGCTCTACTACCTCTTTGCCTCCTTTACCTTCAACTTGCCCTGGACCGACTGTGGCCATGCCTGGAACAGCCCCAACTGCACCGACCCCAAGCTTCTCAATGGCTCCGTGCTGGGCAACCACACCAAGTACTCCAAGTACAAGTTCACGCCGGCTGCAGAGTTTTATGAGTAAGTTGTAGACTCCTCGTCCTGGGCTTACTGAGGCCTGGGCAGAATCTGAGCCAAACTCTAAGAGAAACCACAAAGTGGGGTGGGACAAGGCATGCCTGTCATTGATCATGTGACAGGCCTGATGCTGAGCTAGGCCCTGAGGATGCAGCCTTGTCTGCAGCTTCCTGGGGAGCAGGAGAGTGGAGTAGGGGAGCCAATACCAGGAGACACATGAAGACATGAGGAGGTGTTGGTTCTTTAGGAAAGAAAAGGCACTTTGGAGAGAGTAATTGCCTTTAAGAAACTGTAGCCAGGTCTGTGCGAGAAGTTGATGAGGGGAAGAAAAGGAACCTAGCTGGGGTGGGTGGGGACGTAAGAACTGATGACATCAGCCAAGGGGCTGATCCAACAGGCTATGGAGGTGTGTGTGGTTAGACCTCCAATCAGTCTAACCCTGAAGCTGTCATCTGACGCATCTGGTGCTGCCATGTGTCAGGGGCTTCCATGGGGGAAAGTAACTGGAGCTTATGAATGAATTTCTGGAAGTTGGAAGCAGGCAGGCTCTATGAAACTCAGGGAGATTATTTGGATCTTGTGTGCTTGAGAGGCTCTGGCTGATGGCAGAGGACATACCCTTGTTAAAATAAGGGGGGGGGGAGAAAGAAAGAAAGAGAGAGAGAGGAAGGAAGGAAGGAAGGAAGGAGGAAGGAAGAAAGGAAATGAAAGGAAAGGAAAAGAAAGGAGGAAGGAAGGAAGGGAGGGAGAGAAAGAAAGAGAGAAAGAAAGAAAAAAAATTTTATGTTGGAATGATTTTATACATAGAAAATTTGTAAAAATAGCATAGATACCTGTCACCTGACTCTCCCTGATGTTGACATCTTATGCAACCGTGGTGTAGTAGCAGGAACCAAAAGGTTAACATTCGTGTACTAGGAGCTGGTCTGGTACAGACCTCAGGCCTCATGTGAATTTCCCCACGTTCCCTGCTAATGTCATTTCCTGGTATTTCGTTTCCCCATCTCCTTAAGTCTTCTCCAATCTATGAGCGTTCTCTAGTCTTTCCTTGAGTTCCATGATCTTGACACTTTTGAAGAGTACCACCAGTTATTCTGTGAGATAGGCCTCCGTTTGGGTTGGTTGGTTGTTTTTTCATAGTTAGCTTGCAGATGAGAATTTGGGGCAAGAAGGCCACAGAGATGCTGCTGTACCCTTGCCAGTGTTCCCTGTCAGGGCCACGCCATGTCAATCTGTCTTACTACTGATGATGTTAACTTGGTAAAGGCGGAGTGCCAGCTTCCTCCTGTGCAGAGAAAGTGTTTTTCCTTTTGCAATTAGTTAGTGTCTTTGGGGGAATCCCTAAGGCTCTGTCAGCATCTTATTTCTCATCCCTTTTTTCCATATTTCTTAGCAATCCATTGATGATTCCTGCAAGCAAAGATCATCACTGCAGTATTTGTCTAACTGTGGTATTCTGTTGCCCTCGTTCCTTCTAGATTAATTGATGGGAGTTCTATAAGAATGAGTGGTCCTCTATCTCCAACTATTTATTTGTTCCATTATTCATTTCTATCAGTAGGGGCTCCTGGTTATCTTTTGTTCCATGATTTTACTCCACAACCATCCCTCTTTACTGTGTTCCTCGGAATCTTCTCCACCTCTTCTGCATCCTTTTACATCCTTAAGGAGGAGGATGGTGGACTCATTTTCAGCCATCTAATTTAGAATGTTTGCATGATGTGGTCCTCAGAATGTAGCATCTGTTGTCTTGCTCCCTCAGGCCTAGGTGAGACCCATCTGAGCAATCCCTCTGCCTGTGTGAGCAGTAAAGCACGAGTACAGGTTATAACCCATGGGGCAGGGCAGATGAATCCCATGGAACCCATCCTCAGGGTACACCTAATCTAGAGCCAAGGTCCCTGCACTTATCTGTAAAGGAACAGAACATGTTTTTGGTCTTGCAGGTCATGTATGTACCTGCTGTGTAGCCTTTGTTTAATTTTTCCCTTAAAAAGCTAAAGCCATTATCCCATAGGTAAATAGACCACAGCCCAGATTTGCCCAGGGGGCCATGGTTTGCTGCTTTCTGATCTAGGACAAAATTTCCCAGTTAAGCTTTCTACAGGGACAGATGATAGAAATGTTCTTTGCCTGCAGAGTCTGATGCAGGAGCTACTCACCACATGTGGTTCCAAACAGTTGAAATGTAGCTAGCATGACTGAGGTCATACTAATTAAACCCAATTTTTAATTATATTTTAATTCATTACCTTTTCCTTGTCACATGTGGCCAGTGGTTACCACTGGCCTTGCAAGTCTAGAGCATGAGGAAGACAAATTCACAAACAAGAAAACTTCAGCGTCACTCCCTTTCAGTCCTGTGGATTCCCCAAGCCAGAGACCGGGGAGTGGGTCCTGGTATCAGAGAGGGGAGTTATCCTAAGACTATTTCTGTTCCTGTCATCTTTGCACAACAGGCCCAAAGAGGTTCAATTGGGTTAAAAGCAGCCTCTGTGACATCTGCAACCTCCTGAGACTCAGGGGAGTCAGTGCCTCGGGACCTAGTAACTACCCTCAGTGGACCATGGCAGAGAATTAGCCAAGGGTCCTGAACACCCACTGCCTCCATCCATGATTCCTGTGGACTTCCAGCAGGCAGGTGCGACGTTCTGTGGGTCCATAGCTGTCCTCAAATATTTCCAAAGGATCTGAAACACTGCTTGCTTAAAGTGAGCATCTGCTCCAAGTGACAGCCCTGTCCTTGTCTTCCTCACTATCACATTCACAGCTCCTCACTTACCATGTGTACCAGGTCCTCTGCCAACTCATTTATCTTGACTTAAGCCTCACACTCATTGACTAAAGTTCTGCCATTTTTGTGCTCACGGTATACAGATGGGACAGCGAAGCCCACAACCACAGGTGGCACTGTGCACAGCTAAGCTTTGGACCCAGGCAGCTTATACTTGCAAGCCCTTGAGAGCAGGGTCCTCCTACCCTTGGGTACCCAGTAGCCTGACTATCCTCATGCAGGCCCCAGGCCTGCCAGGCTGTGAAGTCGCAGAACCTGCCCCTTAACCTGTGTTGTGTGCTGGGTTCCAGCCTTTATAAATATCTGTTATCATTCAGAGATGTTGTCATGGTCCTGACTCTTATTTATCCAGATTAGACTGTGTCTCAGTTATTATGAGAAGTGTCTTTTCTGCATTATCTTTTAATCCTGACCACTGTCTTTCAACATTGCCCTTATGTTATGAATGAGAAATAGGCACAAACAGTTAGTGTCTTGTCCACAGTCATTCAGCTTAAAAGTGGCACTGAAGGTGAGTTTGAACCTAGGCAGTTGGATCCCAAGGCCTCACCTCTGAGCTCAGTGGTTCTAAATTTCAGCTGCACATAGAAATCACCCAGAGAGTTTTAAAACATGCTGCTGCTGGATCCTGTGTCCAGGGACTTAAGTTTCACTGGTGCAGGTGCCACCAACACATGTGGGTTTTTATTAATGACTACTTCTGGGATTCTAATACCTAGCCACTGCATCCACCCCCACCCCCACTCCCGTCTCAGGAAAAGATACCTGTGGGGGTCAGGCTGACATCTCTCCATGTCATGGAAAATCTAGAGTCTCCTTTAGTCTCTTCCTGAGGAATGCAACCTCAGAAGACCTCAGAATGGTTTGAGAGCTTGCTGGTGGAAGTTTTAAGTCTTCCCATTTTGAGTGTGGTTTGGACAGGAAGATAGTCAGGGATGGAGGTGAGGGAGTTTCTGATCCATGGAATTGGTTGCAAGCTTCCCTCACCTTATTTTCTCAGGGAGGATAAAGCATTATCTTTCTTTAGCTCTTGGCAAACCCTGTTCTTATTAATCAAGGTGGAAACTGATAGCCTGGTCATCTTTAGTCTAGTTATAGTATCAGATTCCTCTGCTGATTTGTCTGCCCCTGCGGTGGTACCTGCAGAGGGTTTGGGGACCATGGTTCTGTTCATGCAGCCATTCACTTCCTCTAGGCCCAGCTGTGAGCAGAACACAGTGGAGGACGATATTCCCCAGTGCAAGGCTTGGAGAATGATAGTGAAAGAGGGGTGCAGACCTCCCCTCTTCTCTCTTGAACCCACCCCACTGCAAACTTTCATAGCTACCCTGAGCCAGGTAGTGAGCATCTCTTCATATCCAAATCCCACTTCATCTTCACAATTCACAGAGGAGGAAATCACCCCACTTTACAGACAAGAAAACAGAGGCTCTGTTTTAGGTACCTGGCAGAGTTATCCAAGCCCAAGTTGTCTGATCCAGGCTCTACCCCATACACAGCCTCTTTCGTCTTTCTCCTCTGTCCAGTTAGTCTCCAGTGGGAGTGTGTTCAGGATTAGACTGCAGGGTTCCCTGCTGATAGGTGGGACTCCTTCTTGGGCACGTCTTTCTCCCCTCTACCCTGCCTGTGGGCTGCAGAGAGCACAGCCCTAAGCCACAGACTGCCTCTGGATTTTCCATGGCACATGAACTTTCTATCTGAAGGCTTCTGTTTTAAGACAACTCAGCTCAGTCTGAGAAGCCAGCAAGTGGGGGTCCCAGTGCCAATACTAAAGAGATGAGATAATTTTTTTCTTTCCCTAAGACTCCTGGCCAATATTGCCACCATCTTGTGCTCATTTAGGCAGACGAATTGAAACTATCATTTAAGAGAACAAAACTACTCTTCTCCCCGGGCTCCAGGCCAGAAGCCAAATGATCCCATGGCTAAAAGAAACTCTGAGCCTCTACCTTTATCTGTTAAAGCACACCCTTGGTGAATGGATATTCGGCAATAGGAAGGTTTTTTCCCTGTGCCGGCTCCTGGGAGGAAGAGAGATCTCCCTCTACCCCAATCCTAACCCTCTGAGCTTTTAAATGTCAAGTGAAAAATTGAGCCTTTTTGGCCCATAGACTTTGGAAAGCCTGGACAGTCCCCTTCATGATGATTCACTTTCATTAAATTGCTGGAAAACTAAACCAATCCCAAGTACTTGTACCCCTCCACCCCACAGCTAGGGCCTGCAGAGCACAGGAGGCTGGATTCTCATTTCCATTCTTGGAAATCAGTTCTGGAGTCTGGTTCTTTTTACTGATGAACCATCTAGAAACCGTGACCACCCCCAAAGTGGCTTTCAAGTGCACGTAGGGCTCAGTTTGGCTATTCCTGCGGACACTCGAGGCATTTTAGCAAGTTTGAGGGCAAACAAATGTGAGCCATTGCCTTTTTTCATGATTTTAACAGTAAATCAGTGAAATGGTGATTGACAGACACCATTCCACACTTTGCCCGTGAAAGCATGGGAAGACGCTGAATTAAGCATCAGCCAAGGTCAGGATACTGTCTTGGACTATGCCCGGCTACTCTTTTCTCCTCTCTTCTTTTCTTTCTCTTTCTCTCTCTCAATGAGAGAAGAGCCTAAGTCAGGGGATCATGTTTATTCTTTTTTTCTGTGTTGAAACTAGCAGAATAAGTTTTGCCAGGCTGACAAATCGGGCAGGAAATTATGTTCTAGGATGCAGGAACAGAAAGTCCCAAGGCCCATCAGCAATTGTGGAGCCATGGCCTGCAAACGGCAGGCATGAACTTGCGGGGATGGATTGTGACAGGCTCAGATTCTGCCAGGCTTACGTTTGCATTGTCTAGACTAGGATTTCACTTCACAGCTCGACACTTGACATTTTGGGTTAGAGGAATCTTTCTTGGGAGGTGGGGGTGGGGGTGGGGCTCTGTCTTGTGCATTCTGGGTGTTTAACAGCTTCCCTGACCTCTACCCACTAGATAAAGGGCTTTTGAGGATTTGGGGTCAGAAGAGTGACATGGTTAGGATGACACCTCAGACAGATCATTGTACGGTAGCACAGATGACAGGTTAAGGGGGCTAGCAGATGCTGGAGAGCAGGGCTGGAGAGAGGTGGGAGGGGCATTTCAACAGTCCTGGAGGGACAGAATGTGGTTCTGGCCTGAGACAGGACCAGCAAGGATGGGGGTGGGGAGAGCAGACCGAAAGACAGATGAGGAGGGACCAGGCACAGTGACTGCTTTCATGGAGGAGATGAGCCCCACAACACCAGGGATGGGCATCAGCCTGAGAAGGGGTGGGGATCTGTGGGCTGTGCTCACTTTCACAGCTCTGATACTTCACCCCTGATTGCCCACACCCCTCTCCCTGTCCCTCTCTCCACCACGCCTGTGCACCCGTCAACCCACCATGTTGCCCCACCAGCCAGCAAAGAGGTGCCAGCCACTTCCTCTGTGGAGCCCATCTGGCTGGCTCCCTGGTTAAGCTTTGTTGGGCATCCTTAACTCTTGGCCCTGCCTGCTGGACCCACTCATAATGATGATTACAATTGCCACTTGTGGCACATGTCCTGGCATCCAGGCATTGTCTCACATTCTGCAATTTAATCCTCACTGGGGAGTCATTTTACTGAAGCAGAAAAAGGCTCAGAGGTGGGAATGTTTGTCCCCCTGCTAGTTCCAGGAGGGTTGGAGCTCGTACCTGTTTGGCCACAGCTGTGTCATCACCTGTATCACAGCTGTTGCAGAGCAGAGGTGTAGAAAATTCGTGAAATCAGTGAAAAGATTCAAGTCACATAGGAGCCCAGGACAGGGCCAGGATGGGAGCCAGGTTTGTCTGACCCCAAAGCCTGGATAATTTCTGTACAACATTCTTCTCTTTTCCTTCAAGTTCTTGGAAATCTTAGACATCTGTTTGAATGAATGAAGCATATACAACATCAGTCATGCCTCCAGTCCCAGAAGCAAACTTTAATTCCCACCCACGGATAAGCTGGATGGGTTTCCAGGCTCGGGGTATACGTTGTCCCTCATAAGCCAGCAATGGATCCCTCCGTGTCCTTCACTCTGCTTCCAGTGCCTGTCATCCACCTCTCATCTGTGAACCCCTCTGACCACCCAGGCTCCCCAGATAGTTAGTTACAGGCCTATTTCTTAGGAGCCTTGCTGAAACTTCTTTTCCTCAAGTTTAGAAAGCCAACTCTATTTTTCCAGGAAAGTAAAAGTTTCTGGGAGGCTCAAGTTGGTCTAAAAGAAGCCTATAATTTGGGTGGGCCTCTGACTCAGTGGGTCAAAGCTTTGAATGCCAGCTGGCATCGGCAGGGGTGACACTGGTGCCCAGGTTCCATTGCTCAAGGATTATGAATTAATCAGTTGAGAACAGGGTCTATATAAATAGTAATATTTGTATGACATACAAGGTTTGCAAATTTTTTTTCTTTTGACATCAGTGATTTTTAAAAGGGTAGACCTTTGAGGATTCAGCCAATGGTGGAGTGCAAATATTTGAAAAAAGGAAAAAACTTGCATCTGTACTGAACACGTACAGACTTTTGTTCTTTGCCGCTTTCCCTTAGATTAACCAGTATAGCAGTTATTTGCATAGCATTTACTTTTGATTAACCATGTATAACAGCAACTTATTTATTTGTATTGGGTATTTTAAGGAAGCTAGAGATTATTAAAAGTATTCAGAAGTATGTGTGCCGGGTATATGCAAAGATAATGCCATTTTATGTAAGAGACCTGAGCATCCTTGGATTTTGGTGTCCATGTTGCAAATGAGCCAAGAAACACAGGAACTGAAAGGATTAAAGATTAGGGTCAGGGGCAATCACGGAGCCCTCCAGGAGGAGATGACATTGGGGTTGGGCCTGGCTAGGTATGCAGTAGTTGGCGGTAGGCTATTTTCCTTGCTTAAGAAACAACACATGTTTTATTGTAGGAGACCATATTACAGAGAAGTGATAGCTTAATGAATACCACAAACTGAATACATCCATATAACCAGCACCCAGATCAGGAATCAGAGCATGACAAGTCTCCTAGAAATCCCTAGGAGTCCTTCTCAGATAGACCTTCTGCCTCATTCTGTGGTATACCTTTTCTGACTTCTAACCCCTAGGTAAATTTTGCCTGATACTGTACAGCACTTCATTTGAATGGAATTATTTGCATGTCTCTGCCATGCTCTTTTGACTTTGACTGCCTTCTCAAAGCATTCATTATGTGTGAGAGTTTCACTCACAGGGGGGTAGATGCTGTGGAACGTTCCATTTTATGAATGTAGCATAATTTATTCATTCTATTGTTGATGGATATTTGAGTATTTTGCAATTTGGGGTTATTATGATCAACGCTGCAATGAGCTTTCTAGAACAAATCTTTTGGTAAACATATGTACAAATTCTATTGGATAAACACAAGTGCAATTGCTAGGACACAGTATGCATATCTTTAATTTTAGCAGATATTCTTAGATAGGAGACTTGTTTATTCCTGTCTTAGTCTCTGGACAAGGGATTTTCAGGTTCAGCAAGATGAGTATTTTTGAAGGGATAATTCTTTGCTATTGGAGACCATCCTGGGCATTTAGGGTGTTTAGCAACACTGTAGTGTTTTATGCTCCAGATACTAGTAGCTTCAGGTACCCCTCAAGTCATGTCAACAGAAAGAACCTCAGACATTGCCAAATATCCTCTGGGGCACAAGATCAGCTCTTCCTCCTTTAGAGAACTGCTGCTCCAAAGTGTGAGCTCTAGAGAGCAGGGACCTTGCCTGTCTTATCACTGTGCCAGTCATGCATCAGGCACTTGGGAGAGCCATCCTGAGTGCAGACCAGAGCCAGCTATGTGATGCGTGCAGCAGCCAGCTCCTCCAAGTCAGGGAAGCAGCTGAGTCCTGTCTCCATCAGTGTGCATTTGGCAAAGGACCCTGAGCATGGCCTCGGTCATCCTCCTTGATCTGTTTTCCCTGGATTCCCCTCTCCTCCATGCAGGCGTGGCGTCCTGCATCTTCATGAGAGCAGCGGGATTCATGACATTGGCCTGCCGCAGTGGCAGCTCCTCCTCTGTCTGATGTTCGTCGTCATCATCCTGTATTTCAGCCTCTGGAAAGGCGTGAAAACATCAGGAAAGGTAATGTCTCTGTTTTTATTTCAGTTGGGAGGTTGGCATTGGGAAAAAAATTTTTTTCTGGCTATAACCATGTCATGGTTGAAGAAAACACAAGATAGCTCTAAGAGTACCGAGCCTGGTTCACCCTCAGCTCTGCATTGACATGGATGAATCTTCTCCTTCCCTAAGCCTAAGTCACTCCAATAGCAGGGTGAAGGGGTGCAAGTAGATCTGGGCTCTTCATACTTTCCAGCCCAAACTCCTCTGAGAGTAGAGACCAGGCACTGGGACACCCCCCAAAGACTTGGGGATCAAACCTAAAACAACTCTTGACCCATCTTTGCTTTGCTACATCTTGAATTTTGACCTAACACTTCATGCAAATGTTGCACGGAATTTAATTATTTGGAATATAATGGAATATAATGATTTGCTTTACTATAAAATCAGGAAATCCTCTGAATTTTTGAGTAAAAGAGAATGCCCCAGAAGATATCCAGAAGTATGCTGTGGCTTTATGTTTCCTCTGAAACAGTGCTAAGAACCCCCAGGGGTCTAGGTGCTTTGGAAAGAAGCATACAGAGTTAGATAGTCATGGAGGCCCAGTCCAGACATGGCATTTTCAGCTTGGGTGACACTGCCTGCTATAATCAGCCTCTGAAAGTGGAGTATACTCGGGGAATGGCCTGCACTGATTATTAGCCTGAGGAATATCATGGAGACACCAATCCCTATGGGCTCTTGAACTTGACTGTATGAAACAGAATGAAGCTGAGGAATGTTCTTTCCAGTGTCTTTCTTAGCAGTTGGTGTGTAATGAACCACCTTGAAATGTAGTGATTTAAAATAGCAAATATTTGATCATCTCTCATGATTCTGGGAGTTGACTGAGATCAGCAGGGTGGTTTTTCTGCTCCATGTGATGTTGCCTGGGCCACATATCTGGAGTCTTGACTGGGCTGGAGCATTCTAGATGGTGCATACACATTACTGGTGGTTGCTACTGACTGGGAATTGAGTTGGAGCTGTCAGTCAGAGTACCTGGGAATGTTTCTGCATAGCTCCTCTGTTGCTCAGGTGGCTGTGTTTAGAACACATTCCAAGCAGACGAGACCTGATGTGCAATAGCTCTTCCAGTCTCTTGCATGATGCTAGCTATTGTTCAGTGGCCAAAGCAAGTCCTGTGATGAAGACTGGAGTTTATATGGGAGGGGATTACACACAGATGAGAGTTCATTGGAGGGGGTGGCGGTCACAAGGCAAGTCTGCCATAATCAAATAGGGGTGAATATGGAAGAAGCTTCATTTGGTAACTGGTTTTGGAAATCCAGGTGCATCAGGATTCTGTCTAGTACTTTGAAGTTTTTATTATGCCTTTGAGAGCAAGGACAGGGACAGGGGCCTAATAGTCACTGGGAATGTAATCTGTTAAGAACTGGAGGTGGAATTTCCTATCAATACGTTGGAGATACAATATTTTTCCTAAGGAAAGACTAAAATGAAATGCAGAACAGGATTGGAAGGAATTCTGGAGTGTAGAGCAAAACCAGTCTAGGACCACCACCATCCCAATAACTGGCACACAGTAGGTCTTCAGTAAACATCTGTTAAAGGACTGAAGAATGGGTAAGTAAATAGGTTTTTAATTCTTAATATATTAAGTATTCTTTTGAATTCAGTTCAACTTATCAAACTTATTAACTTTTTCAACTTATTGTGGACACCTACTATGTGCTAGGTTTGATATTAGTACTGATGATGCAAGAATAAGTAAGACAAATGCTTTCTTCAATTTCTTATGGTCTATGTGTATTACAGATAGGTTGTGGGTCAACCAATGTCCCAGTATCTTGGGTCTCTATCCAGAGATGTATATGGATGTCTCCCTTTTACATTAGCATTAATGGTTGCAATCTACACATGCCATTATAGATCTTGCTTATTTATGTATTTATTTTGTGGTGCTGGGGATGGAACCCAGGGCCTCGTGCATGCCAGGAAAGCACTCTACCACTAAGCCACACCCCAGCTCTTCTTGCTTTTTATTTTAAAGTTAAGTTTACATTGGAGATAATTTCACATTATGTGGTCAGGTTATAACTTAATAGAAATACAAACAGTAGGTTTTAAGCTGTTATTAAATCAACTTAGCGGGTTGCCACAAGTTGTTAAAATGATATAGGCTAGATAATCAGAGGGCATTGCATACAGTAGATGAAAAGCTGCATCGTGCAATTCTGTTTTAGTTAAGGCAGCCTATATGTTTATTTGTAGTTTAACTTGACATAGAAAGTATTCCTTACCAAGGGTCATGGTCAAAAAGCCTGAGATGCTACATTAGTAGCGGAAGGGAGCTCTTTGAACTGAGAGAGCCTGCAAAGACTGTAGAGAAGGGGGCATTTGTGCTAGGTCTGTGAGGACAGGCATGGGGTAGAAATGAGGAGGAAGGAAGAGGTTCTTTATGGAAGGATCTTCATCAACAAAGCCACAGAGGTGCAGAAGCCCCAGCCCTGCCTAGTTTAGTGCTTTCTTGTAATTCTCCTAGCAACCAGGAGTGGGACTCTCTTGGCCCCTGCAGAGACCCACAGGGGAGTCACAATGTAACCCTGTGAACAACAGACGTATACCCTGCTGGCCTGTGTGTGGGGTCACCACAGGCTTGTAATATTATAGGCCAAGACTAAGTTCCCCACAGCCACTGCAAAAGGGGTGGAGCCTGCGCCATTTAGCTTAGTACTTGGCCAGAGCATAAGCTCTTTATAGGCAGCCAGCCGGATGCTACAGAGAGGCCGGGAGGGGCAGAGCAGAGCATGTTCAGTTTCTCTTGCCAAGTGCACTTTCAGAGGTGAAAAGGGGGAGTGTAATGAAAGGCGGGACAGTTGTGTCACACCAGGGAAGTCCCCCATGTGGAAACAGGAGGAATATGAGTCCCCCTTGCATGCGTCAGCTGAAGCCACAGCCCACATTGTGCGTAAGTCCTCCAGTGTTCTTCCAGTTGAGCCAGCAGAGGCCCCAGGAGGTCCATGGGGAGGATTTTTAGAATGAGAAGCTTCACTTAGGACATTCCTGTGCCCTGTTTTTAATTGTTTTTATAAAGTGGCTTGAGAAAACCAAGAATGTTGCTTATTTTGTCACAGACTATGTCTGGAACAGGACACAGCTTTTCTCAGCAGGCTTCCACGGCTACAGAGCCAGCCTGAAGTGAATCATGAGTGCACACACTTCCCATCTTGTAAGACTGGGCTTCAGAAAATGCTGACTCCAGGTCCCCTGAAATGGTGGGGGCAGATCTAAATGATGGACAGGGGATATGCCCGGCCACACACCCTGTGACAACTGGGTTAGCCCATCGGGCACCTCAGGGTAGAAGGTGAGGCCTGCAGCAGTGCTTGCTATGCTGGAGTCCTGCCCACCTTCTGGATCTTCTGCATTCCCACCTACTCTGTGGACATATGGACTCTTCTTCACTGGAGAAAAACCAAGGCATCAGAGTTGGCTGGGATCAGCACACTCTACCCACTTTGCTTCCAGCCTTTGAGCTGTTAGGGGGATGGGACTAGGTGTAACACCTCCTGAATTCTAGCAGAGCTGGTACGATTGGGGAGAGAGAAAGCCAGATCAATTCAAAGGAAACCTGAGCTCTAGAATTTTAAATAAAAAGATAGTCCTGTTACTTTCATATTTTCATATTCAAGTCATAATTCTAGCCAAGCCTTCCCACTACTGAGTCGATACAGGCTGGTCCTGGCTTGCCTTGGTGACTTGCTTGGATCCAGTTGTGATGACAACATCATCTGCATATGAGCCACACACATACCAAAAATCACATAGCTCAGTGTTTTCTTGAGAAACATCAGTGCATAGCACACACCCCATAAATCTTTCTTTAAAAAACTGTGCCTTCATTATTAGTGAAAATGTCCCTGAGACCCAGTTCAGAGAACCACAAATTCAAAGTCAGTGAAGGTTAAATTGGTGCAGTGTGGACATTTATGATCTCTCTCGACCTTAGAGTAGGTCAAGCACAGCTTCTCCAACTTGAGTGTAGGTGAGGGTCACTTGGAGGACTTGTTAAAACTCAAATTCCTGGTCCTTTCTTGAGAGTCTGGAAACTCTTAGAAATGCTGATGCTGATGTTGCTGGTCCACAGTTTTCACTTGAGTCTAGGCAATTTTTGGCCAATGCCAGAATTTATAGTAAGGCTTGTGTATCTTCAAGTGAGGTATACTTACCTCATTAGTCTCCTGGGAAGCTCATTTCCATTAGAGAGGTCTATTATTGAAAACTATGTAAGGACTCTTTCCTGTGTTTGATGCTAAGGATGCACTTGTCCTGGTTGAGGAGATCAGATCCAAGACCATTGAGTGAGGCCACCCAGATGCAACAGCTTCCCTTTCCACGTCATGTTTATCTCTCCAGTTGTTACTGGCAATTTGTCCTCCTTGTTCCTGCTACCCATGAAAGAAGTCAGAAGCCCGCATTTATGGATGCCTTTATAGAACACGGGAGTGATGGAGGGACAACTGCATACTATCATGAAACAAGGGAGCCTTCTCTAATTCCTTCTAAGCTCATATGTAAACACCACTACGTCCACTCACTTGCATTGACTCATTTCTCTACCACTTACTTGCTAATGGTTTCATTCACTCTTTGATTTAGTCATCCATTAACCCTATGATTTATCACTCACCCACTCATCCATCTATTCATCCATTCACTAAACCATTCACTCACTTAACTATTCATCCCTGCATTTATCCATCCATCCATCCATCCTTCCATCCATCCATTCTTCCATCCATTTGTTCATCTAACCACTCAATCATCTACCCAATAACTATCCATCCTTGGATTTATCCATCCATCCATCCATCCATTCGTCTATCCATCCATCTATTCGTCCATCCCTCCATCCATCAATCCATCCACTCAACCATTCATCCATCCATCTATTCTTCCATCCATTTGTCCATCTAACTACTCAACATCCATCTATCTAATAATACAGCCATTTACCTATGTAACTGTCCAATCATTCATCCTACAAATAGTTTTAAAGGACCCATTCAAGCCAGGTGCTGGGACTAATTTTTTGAAAAATTTGGTTCTCAGGGGTCACAGTCCAGTGGAAAGGACAGACAAATAAACAAAGAGAATAAATTCCAGTCTTTAAACATAGGTATGGAAAACATGACTTTATTTTCTATGTCTTGATTTTTGCTTTGAGCCGGCATCTTTCAAGGTGGACAAAGAACTGTACTCTCAGTCATGTACCAAGGCTTCCATTTTCTCCCAAGGGATGTGCAGAGACCCTCGGGCTACACAGTGCCAGAACTTTTGAGGAGAAGAACCATCTGGTCTTTTTTATGTGTCCTCTCATGTTTCAGCTGAGATTTCCTTAGGTCTGATGACCCTGGGCCTGGTTTGATTTTCTGTTCAGGGTACAGTCTTTTTCCTACAAGGCTGCCCACAGCTGCATTTGCCTATAGCCAGGATTTTTAACCTTGAAATTGATGTCACTTGGGAGTTTTTGAAATATACCAAAGTTCAGTCTGGGTTCAGGTATCACCTCAGACCAATTAGATCAGAAACTCCAAGACTGGGAACTAAGCTTCAGCATTCCTATCTATAGCTTCCCCAGGGTAGCTAATGTGTCACCAAAGGGTCCAAGGAACAGCAAAGAAACCTGCACAGCGCTTCCGTCCCACATTTTGTAATCTCTTCCTCCAAGCTGGGCAAAAGGGTGAGATGTCTCTTTTTAGTCTGAGGATGACCTCTTCCCCTTTGTGTTTCTGAACAAGGTACTTTGTCTTTGTCCCAAATCTGCTCCAGCTAAGATGGAGAAGCACCAGAGATTCTGATTTCTGCTCAGCCACATGCCTTCTGGAGGGTGGGCTTAGGAGAGTTGCTTAAATGAGGGTAAAGGAAAAGAGGGAGAAGCAACAGAGGGGGAGAAAAAGAAGGGAGGAGGAGGAGGAGCAGGAGGGGGAGGAGAGAGGAAAGAAATTAAGATTTTTCAAACTCTGCCTGTAAGATGGGTTCAGTTAATACCCACAGTAGGATGAATGCAGGACCGGCAGGAAAATGGACAATAAAACTGGGTATGCGTAGTTCTCCCTGAGGCAACTTGAAGGGGCCAGGAGAGGTGGCTTTGTGCAGATGGTTATGGGAAAAACTGGTCCCTGTTCTGCCACAAACTTGTGGTGTAGCTGTGGGCAAGACCTGTGCTGTGAGAGCCTCGTCCTTGCACATGGCGACCTCAGCTTCCATCTCAGCACTATTCTCCCAGTGGTGGACTCACTGGTTCTGAGCTTCTCTGGGTGCACCTGTGTCCGCTCACTGTTCTGTCCCTGGAGTCTGGCTCGGGACCTGACCTGGAGGTGGAGCCTAGGGTACGTGTGTTGGGTGAAGGGTGCTGGCGGGAGGGCGTGACTGGCTCTCTGGGAGAGGACCCTGTGTCCCTCCAGCACCCTGTCCCCTGTGAGAGGCAGAGCGAGGTGTTCATAGCCAACTCGTCCAATCCCCAGGTGGTGTGGATCACGGCCACGCTGCCCTACCTAGTGCTGTTCGTGCTCCTGGTCCACGGCGTCACGCTGCCTGGTGCCTCGAACGGCATCAACGCCTACCTGCACATCGACTTCTACCGCCTAAAAGAGGCCACGGTCAGTGACTACCCAGGCTTGGGGCAGGGGGCAGGAGGGTTCTCAGGAGCAGATGGTGATGGGAAAAACTGGTCCCTGTTCTGCCACAAACTTGTGGTGTAGCTGTGGGCAAGACCTTCCCCCTCTGAGCGGCAGCCTCTTTATCACATAAATGCAGATGCACCCCTGATGGTCTGCATGAGTCTGTCTGGCTCTGATGGTCTGGGTTTCTATGGTTCTATTTAGTGGCTGTCATGGATCACTCTTTGCAAGGTGGGTCACCTTGTGAAAAGAACATGATGTCCTTGATGCTTACTCCTGTTCTGTGTCCATGGCACCCTATTCCACCCCAGTTGCCTTCTCCTTATTTCTACTCTCTAGTCCCACCATGGCCTTTGCCACCATCCTGTCATGTCAGAAAAAGGAGCAGCTTTAGCCCCCCAGGGAGACCTGGACCTGCCGCTTCTCTCCCCCAGCAGCGTCCTCCAGTCACGATCCTGCCTAAAGTCCCAAATTGCAATTCAGAAGAGGTGAATTAGGTAATGAAGTTCAGAGCAGAGAGGTGAGGATGGATGCAGAGGCCATCTTGAAGGGACCCGGTGCCCTGAGCATCTTTAAATAACAGCCAAGATCATTTCCAGCCTCTTCCCACAGGTCCCCATCCGTGAGAAAACCTCAACAACTTTCTCACAGCTCTCAACAGCTTCTTCACATTTTATTTGAACCCATAAAGACCCTGGCAGGCAGCAGCAATGTAGAATTAGGAGAGATGCTTCCTGCCTCGCTCAGTATCCCAGCACATCACCATGCTGTAGACCAAATGACCAAGAGACAACTTATTTAATTAGCGACTGTCAAAAATATAACCAAACATAAGACATGTATCTGCCTTATTCATTGTGAAACACATCTGATTTCTATTTGTTCTGCAACTGTTGAGCTAGCCCCAATTGTTCAGACGTGTAGAGACTAAGCCCTTAATGCAATCTGAAGGAGCAGACCTACCTCCCCCACCTCATGAGATTGCCCCTCTCATGCTCTGTTTGTGAAGCTGGAAATAGCGAGGGTAGCAATGGAGAGATGACAGAGATCTCCCCATTCCAATCTGAATTGCAGCTTAGTTTAGATGGGCTAGGTATAACAATCCCCACTGTGCAGAAGAGGGCGTGTGCAGAGAGGTGAGATTGACGAGGGCTAAACCTGGCAGGGAGGTGGGCAAGGGGCTCAAGTCTTCAGGCTTCCAGCCGTGTGTACTTAACACCCCAAAAGGTGGAATAATAAACCCCATTGCTTCCCAAGGTCCCCACTGGTCACCATTGTCCTGGGCTAGGAAAAGTCCAGTAGGACTCATTGATCCCTTGCTGTGGCTGTCATCTCCTTAACTCCTAAGGTGGTCAGAACCCTCTGCTCTTGCCCTGTTAACATCCTGACTTAGAACTACAAAGCTGATTAACTTTCTTTGAAATAAGGGCCTTAAGCTGAGTTCCTCCAAGCAGAGGCTGCCCCTGACTGTCCAACGCTGTGAGATGCTAGGGAGACCCCAGCTTGTCTCTGGGAGAGGGGGAGTTCCTTGGCTCCAGAGCATCCCCAGGGTTTTTCATCCATCCCTGAGCTGTGAGGCATTTCAGTTCCGTAAGCAGCAGAAGGTGACGGCTCTCGCGTGCTGGTTTCAGGTATGGATTGACGCTGCAACTCAGATATTTTTTTCCTTGGGCGCTGGATTTGGAGTCTTGATTGCATTCGCCAGTTACAATAAATTTGACAACAATTGTTACAGGTAAGCTCCTTCTCAGAGCCGTGAGAAGCTCAGACCTTTGTGGGGATGGATGAGCGGGCTGTGTCTCTTCTGGATGTTCTTGGACAATCCCAATTTTCTTCTTGTGGACTTCCTGGGCATTCTGTGAATGCTGATTGACCTCTGAGTCCTGAGGACCATATTTCACTCCAGGGTGCCTCTTAAACAGATGTGAGGTGCCCATCAGGGAATGCTGAGGTCAGTAGGACCAGGACATCATGGATTTGGGACAGAGGAGCACCACGTGACTTTCAGAGCAGATGGTGCTGCCTGGCTCTGTCCATCAGATGACCAGGCAGGTGGGGGTGGAATAGCCAGCCTGGCTGGGTCAGAGGTAAGACTGAGGGAAGAAAGTGAGTCACACCTGCTCCAGCTTGGGTCAATAAGTACGCAGTGCTGCCTCCTGCAGGCCCAGGGCTGTGAGGACTATAGAGATGGGCACAGATCAGAGCCCACCTCCGCCACTCCATCTGGGACTTCAGCAGAATGACAATGTTCTTGGTACAAGAAAGAATAGGGTGCATAGATGCCAGCAGGACAGGCTTCAGGAAGGTGAAGGAAGGGTGTGGTGATCGGCCCTTTGATAGACTACCAGCAACAATCAGGATGGGAATTTGAGCTGCACCTGGGAGGGTGGTTGGGATTATGGCCGGCAGAGCCGGGATGGAAGACATGTGTCATGCGGAACAGCATGAAAAAGGGCAGGGAGGTGATATGTTTGTGGACCACAAAGTGACTGGCTTGGTTTGTTTAAAGAGTACATATTGGGAATCATGAGAAATCACCCTAAAAAGCAGGCGGGGTCATCTTAGCAATTGAATGCTAAGGTGAGCAGTTGGGGGAACTTGGGGAACCATGGGAAGTTTGGAAGAAGCAACCTCATGACCTGATTCTCCAACAAGAATTTGATACCAGAGTCTGGCCTTGAACTATTCCCTCCACGGCTATTCACCTACTTCCTGCACCAGCACCTACTGACCCAGCAAAAGTCACTGACTGGGGGTCTACGTGGCACCAGAGTCTGGCATTTGAGGCTAGGTCCAGGATACAGATTCCACAGATGGGCAGAGGTCCGTGGGCAAGGGTGGAGGGCGAGAGTAAGGTGGACTTGAACTAACAGCACTTCCCTCTCCCAGGGACGCCCTGCTGACCAGCACCATCAACTGCGTCACCAGCTTTATCTCTGGGTTCGCCATCTTCTCCATCCTCGGTTACATGGCACACGAGCACAAGGTCAACATCGAGGACGTTGCCACTGAAGGTGGGTGGGCAGACCAATTTGGATCCAGCCAAAGGAGGAGGGGGGCAAGACAGCCACCACATTCCTGGCTGTGCAGTTGTCCACTGGCTGTAGGACAGAGAGGGCTGGCCATGGAGGTTTCCAAACTGTCCACTTGAGGGACTTTCCCTTGAGGCTGTCAGTGGGAATTCCAGGCAGTGCTGGACTCTGGGTAGGTAACAGAAACTTTCTTCTGAGTCGGGCCAGGAGGAACAGATTTTGAAGTGCCCACTGTGGATCAGACTCTGTGCCAAGCACTTGACATATTCCTAAGTCCATTTTCTGTTGCTCTAACAAAATAATTGAGACAGTGTGATTTACCTAAAAGAAATTCAATGAGTTCATAGTTCTAGAGATCCAAGAATGTGACAGCAGCATCTGCTGAGCTTCTGGTGAGGGCCACATGCTGTTCAACTCACCACCAAGTAGGAGGGGGAATGCCTGTGTGTAGGTGGGCACAGAGCAGGGCTTCGCTTTAAATAATCCGCTCTGCTCCCAGTAACCAATCCAGTCCCCAGATAGCAAGAATTCACTCCTGCAAGAACAGGTTTAATCCTAACAACCTAATAACCTCTTTAAATCCCCAACACCTCTTAACATGGCTGCATTGGGGACTGGAACTCAACAGGAGTTTTGGTGGGGACAATCTATGTTCAAACCTTAGGACCTTAATTCCATTTAGTTCTCCCAAGACCAAGAGGTAAGTGCTAATGCCAGGCGCAGTGGCGCACGCCTGTAATCCCAGCACTTAGGGAGGCTGAGACAGGAGAATCACAAGTTCAAAGCCAGCCTCAGCAATGGCAAGGCGCTAAGCAACTCAGTGAGACCCTGTCTCTACATAAAACACAAAATAGGGCTGGGGATGTGGCTCAGTGGTCGAGTGCCCCTGAGTTCAATCCCCAGTACCAAAAAAAAAAAAAAAAAAGAGGTAAGTGCTAATAGATTCACTTTAAAGATGACAGAAACAAGACAGGAAAAAGCACGAGGCCAAGGTCACCCAGTTGGTGAACAGTGATGCCAACATTCATCAGTCTGACTTTGGAGCTATGTCTTCCTCCACTGCTCCCTATATTCTTATCACCACAAAGAATCTGAGACCTGGGTAAGGGCTCCTTCTAATAGACTTTGAGGACCATCAGCTTTTGAAAATAAAAGTGGATTCCTCATGCCATGTAGGAGATGGGGTTTGCAGCATATAACCTACGGCTGTGTAGGTAAAGGCACTGCTCTTTGCCTGGATGTTTGAGGTCAATTTCCTTGATATACTGGTTGTGTTAGCCAGCTATTCATTACTGTAATAAAATACCTGAGAAAATCAACTTATAAAGAGGACAAGTTTATTTTGAATCAAGTTTTGGAGGTTTTATTTTACTTATTTATTTTATTTTTTTGGTGCGGGGGATTTGACTTAGGGGCACCCTACCACTGAGCCACCTCCCCAGCCCTACTTTGTGTTTTATGTAGAGACAGGGTCTCACTGAGTTGCTTAGCACCTCACTGTTGCTGAGATTGGCTTTGAACTCACGATTCTCCTGTCTCAGCCTCCCAAAGTGCTGGGATTGCAGGTGTGCGCCACTGAGCTCGGCTAAATTTTGGAGGTTTTAGTCCATGGTTGGGGGCCCTTTGCTTTTGGTCCTACAGCAAGGTGGCATATCATGGTGTGAAACATATGGTAGAACCAACTGTTTCCCTTATGGCTAGGATACAAATTAGAGGGAGTGAAGAGGTGTCAGAGTCCCAACACCCCTTTGGGGACCTGCTCTCAATGACTAGAAGACCTCCCAGTAGGTCCCACCGCTTAAAGTTTCTAATACCTCCTAACAGCTCCAAGCTGGGGACTATGCTGTCACACAAGAGGCTTGGGGGGACATCAAAGGTTCAAATGATTGCACAGGTTAACTGGAGGCTTAGACTGGCTTCATCTCCGGACCTTTGGTGTACACTGCCCACTACACATGATTGACCAAGTGTCCTGGGGCTCAGCTTGAGCAGACTGGGCCTCAGAATGCTCCCCAACCACCTGTAGTTCTAATCAGTAGTCCCAGCCATTGATAAGGACCTTGATGTCGTTCCAGGCGCTGGCCTCGTGTTCATCTTGTATCCAGAAGCCATTTCCACCCTGTCGGGATCTACATTCTGGGCTGTCTTGTTTTTCGTCATGCTCCTGGCTCTGGGCCTCGACAGCTCAGTGAGTGACTGCTCAGGATCCACCCTGTCCCTGGGCCTGGCCCGCACCCCCGAGGGCCACCTTCCACTCAGCCTGCAAAAGGAGTATTCCTCCTTTTATGTATTTATTATTTACTGATTTATTATATTTCATCATCAACAACCCACAAAAACATTTTGCACCTTATTAGTTTCTTAGATCCTTTTATGTGACCTACATGCAGGATCGGATTTCCTGACATCTTTTTATGTCTGTGACCACTCCTAGCACATCATGCCTGAGGTGTTTAGGTCTGACAATAGCTTCCTCTAGCAAGAGGAATTAATTAATAGAGCAGAGTGTTGGGAAGGAGTCCTGGGGAGGAATACTGATTTTGATTGACAGTGTCTGTCAAGAGGAGAAGAGAGGCACGTGTGGCTCATAAGGAATGCATGTGCCCCTAGCAATGGGATATGAGAGTCATTCAGACTGGGAGTCTAGAGTTTGAGGTGACCACTGATAAATTAAAAAGGCAGCCAAAAGTCCTTGTCAAGAACTGCTGCTTGAAGTTCCCCACACTCGAAGCTCTTCTCTGGGTCCCCTGGGGAATACACTTGACCCCCTTCATTCTCTATGGGCTCCTCCGCTTGCTCAGGCTGAGTGAGCAGGCAGGTAGCTAGTGATGGGCAGACAGGAGTTGACTTAATTCTCCACCCTCTCACATAGTTTCTGAGTTTGATTGACATGGGGGCAGAAAGGGGAGGAAAGGATAGGGGGGAAGATAGAACCAACCACCTATTTCTTGAGAATGGCCACGGTGCCTGAGGCCCAGGCCTTGGAGGCGCAGGTAGCTGGGGCCCCAGGCTGAAGGCCACACCGGCTCCACACCTGCCTGGTTCCCTCCAGATGGGAGGCATGGAGGCCGTCATCACGGGCCTGGCTGACGACTTCCAGGTCCTGAAGCGACACCGGAAACTCTTCACATTTGGAGTCACTGTTGGCACTTTCCTTCTGGCCCTGTTTTGCATAACCAAGGTGAGGAGGAGCTGGACTCTGGGTCACTTGGAATTGCTGGGATGCATTTCAACCAAGTTAAGACATCTTAACTTCAAGGCTGGGCTGTGCGGGGCTGGGCTGAGCCCAGGGAGGACCTTTGCAGGGTCAATATCATCCTTAAACTGCGGCCCACTCCTCTGTTACCTCCCGCCTCTGAGCCTGAGGATTTCCAGGCAACCCTGCTGTTTATTGATTTGGGGGCAGCAGAAGCCCCTTTGAAGTCCATCTCACTTTGTACTGACTGAAGCACCCACCTGTAGGGCCCGTGGCTCCCACAGGCCTTGGTTAGAATGCAAATAGGTAAGGGCATATGTGTACTGCCACAACCCTGTCACCTGCATTCTCTAACAGGGTTCTGAGCAAGTGGGACAGGGGACAGGTAAGATTTGATGGATGCAATAGTTGGTGGCCTTTTCTAGCCAAAGATGGCCCCAGGCCTATTCTTTCCATGCCGCAGGGTGGAATCTACGTGCTGACTCTGCTAGACACGTTTGCGGCCGGCACCTCCATCCTCTTTGCTGTGCTCATGGAAGCCATCGGAGTTTCCTGGTTCTATGGTATGTGAGTGGGTGGGAAAGCTTTGGTCCCTAGTGTTCCTAGAGCCCTGTCACCTGAGATGCAAATGCACTTTCCATTCCCAGGCAGCCGCCTGAATCTCCAGAGTTGAGCAGGCCTCATGCGGGGAACAAATCTCCCCAACTTCAGCACATCTTTAAACAAACTCCCTTTAATAGGAGGCTATAGAGGCCCCTGAAGGCACCAAGGGTCAGTGTCTAAAGAGGAACCCACAGGAGTTGCTGACCCCAGCAACTCCTGAATTCATTCTTCTGTGGGGTTGTCAGATTTAGCAAACAAGACACAGGATGCCCAGTTAATCTCAAATTTCAGATAAACAATGATTTTTTTTCTTTTTTCTTTTTCTTTAGTATAAGTGTATCCCAAATGCTACATGGACATACTTATACTATTCCTTTTCTTTATTTATCTGTGATTTAAATGTAACTAGGTGTCTTGTATTTTATCTGGTAACCTTATTCCAGAGCCTGAGAAAACATTTTATAAACTGTTAGATGCTAATAGCTGTTTCTCCCCGATATGAGACACCCGAGTGTTAGTCTTATTCTTACTCTTTCTTGGGAAGAGATCGCAATGTAGAAGGCTGACCTCTTCTATCAGGTTGCAGCCAGGGACACACATAATGTATATATATGCATGTACATAGTTGGTATTCTCAGAAAAAGAATAAGAGGAAAGGCTGGGCTTTAGAGTCAGGGCAACATGGCTCTGTAACCTGGGACAAGTCCTCTGCCCTGCCTGAGCCCTGGCTTCCCTCTTACCCACTAATTGAGGTGGCATATAAAAAGTGACACTGTCCTTGAGTTTGTCCTCTCCATTGCTCTGCATTAGCAAAGTGCCTCCCCAGGTCTCCTAAGCCCCAGAGGGTCCATCTCTTGCCCCCCTGCCCTGCCGTCTACTTGGAGCCAGAATTTCCTGGAGTGGGGACCCTAGGGGATGCCCAGTCTCTATGTGCCCAGCCTGCCAGCTGGAGGGGCCACTGTGACAGCCCTGCCCTCGTGTGCATAGGTGTGGACAGGTTCAGCAACGACATCCAGCAGATGATGGGGTTTAAGCCCGGCCTGTACTGGAGACTGTGCTGGAAGTTTGTCAGCCCTGCCTTCCTCCTGGTGCGTAGTGGGTGGCGGGAGCCCAGTGGAGAGGTGGTGTGTCCAGGGTGGGGGTGGGGTGGACATGTGCTTTAGAGGAGGAGGCACAGGGACTTGGAAGCCATCCATGCAGACAGGACCCTTGGGTGCTCAGCCTGTGGACCATGGTGGGTGTCTACCTCCGCAGGTTGAGTTGGTTTAACATCTGCTCCTTGGATTCTTTCTCTCTGTCCTTTCTCACTGCTCCTTTTCCTGGGATCCATCTCACTCTCGGCCCTTACTCCTGCCTCATTCCTCCTGGCTTATCTCCCTCCTCCCACCTCCTCACCTTCCTCTCCTCCTCTTCCCTCCCTCTCTTCCTTCCCCACCCACCTTCCCCATGCTCCTCCCTCCCTCTCCACTCTGTCCCTCCCCCAGTTCGTGGTTGTGGTCAGCATCATCAACTTCAAGCCGCTCACCTATGATGACTACGTCTTCCCGCCCTGGGCCAACTGGGTGGGCTGGGGTATCGCCCTCTCCTCCATGGTCCTGGTCCCCGCCTACATCGTCTACAAGTTCCTCAGCTTGCGGGGCTCCCTTTGGGAGGTAAGCTCTGGGTCAGTCATGGGGTGGGGAGTATGGGAAGTGGCATTTCTGTTGGGGTGAGACAGAAGGATGGAGCTGCCAGGGCCAGACAGACTCACCTCATTGGCCAACTTATATATCTCCCCAAGCCTCCGTGTCCATCTTCATACCTGAGGATAATATTGCACATCTTGAAAGCAGAAAGGACGCCCTTAGCACAGGACCCGGCGTGTAGGAGGATCTCTGTGCGTGTAACATGCTGTCTCCCTGGCCGTTCCTGCCCCTGAGAATGCGATTCCTGACTCAGCCTCGGAGTCAGGAAGGATCCATTAGCCAGACTGCCTTAGCTGGGCTTACTTCTGGGTCCCCTTTTAAAGCCTGTCATGACCCCAGGTGTCCCAACTTGATCTGGTCATGGTAGTTTTACGTGCTTCTTTCACGATCATAATGATCTGGGCAGCCTAAACCAGACTTCTGACCTGTGTTTTTCACATGGATTCATCATACACGCAGGCACACGCCCACATACCTGTGAATATCTGGAACATGGAGTAGTGTTCTGAAATTATGTCATTCCCATATTTGAGCGTGGAAATTCCATTTCTTTTACAAATGAATGGCAGTAGTCTGTCTTTCATGTTCTTACTTTGTAAAACAAAGATACCATTCTTTCCTTCCTTTATCTGCCCACAGGACAGGTGTTTATTCAGAATCTAGTGTGCGCCAGGTACCCCTCCAGGAACTAGATTAGAAATCCCTGTCCTTACGAGGCTCACGTCCTAAAGCAAAACGAGGTCGCAGGAAGGAGGCCTCAGGCAGGGCTTGGTACCCTCCAACCCCAGCCCTGATCATGTACGTCCTATCTGTGAAATCCCAAAGTCAGAGAGCCGCTATCCTGGCTCATGGGGAGGACCCCTGGCTCAGGACGAGGGAGCCAGGACTGGGATCCGTGTGGGCCTCCCAGTACTGAGTGATCAGCCATTGATTCAGACTCCCTCCTGAGTCCCTGCACTGGCTCCACCTCGAGAGGCCCTCCCTGACCCCACGCAGGCCCAGGCACCTCCTCCACCCTCTTGCTCTCCACTTACTGCACTCTCAGTTTGAAGTGACCTGTACGTGTTTGCTCAATGCCAGCCCCTAGCAGGCTGTTAGCTCCCACAGAGACCTTGTGGGTCTCCTTCAGCTCTGATCCACAGGCCTGCCCAGAGTCTGAGCACAGGAGGCGGCTTGATAAACATTCACTGAAGGAATGACTCAAGGGGAGCCCACTGGCTCCACGAACGAACGTGAAGGTGTCTTTATAGATCCAAGTGGGGCTTCAGGTCCAAAAGGTGCCAGCCGAGCTGCTGGGAAGATGTCCCTGGGCCAAACTGAGGCCTCCTCCCTTCTGTATCTCCACAGAGACTGGCTTATGGCATCACACCGGAGAATGAGCACCATCTGGTGGCGGAGAGGGACGTCAGGCAGTTCCAGGTAGATGCGGCCTGGAGCTCGGGGTTGGGATGGTGGGGGCCCCAGCTGTTCCCTTCTGTGCAGCTTTGGCAGGACCACGTAGCCAGAAAATTCAGGGTCAGTGGCTGTAGCCCCCAGGACCACAGTGATGGGTGGAGGAGGAGAAGGGCCCGCCCTCTGCCTTCGCCCAGCCTCCTCCTGCCCCTCTTGTCCTCGGACCCAGGATGCCCAATGCCAAACTGCCAACAACTCTACTTTTCCTCCATGAGTTCTCACCATAAAGCGTCCCCAAACTAGGTGAGAATTCTTACCTTGAAGAAAGAGCTGTAGGGATATCAGTAATATTCCTGACTTGTCCTATTCTTTCCCCTTAAAAACCTTAGGACTGGGATATCAGGGGGTCCTGGAAAGTAGCCAGGGCCTGCACCACACCTCCATCTTTGGGAAGGTGACTTCGTGCTTTCCAGGTCTCAGTGACAAGTACGGCCTTCACCTGCCTGTCCCCTGAGGGCACTGAAGGACTGGCTGTTTTTTTCTGCCTCCTCATTGCTTGCTGTTGCCTGGCCCTGCCGACCCTGGGTGCTCTTGTCCCCGCCTGCCTGGGCCTTGTCTTAAAGGTCTCACTGTCTTCCCATGCAGCTGAAGCACTGGTTGGCCATCTGAACCTGACCCCAAGGAGGAGGAACCCACCCTGCCGCCATGGTCCAGGCCAGAGGCAGCTGCTTCACTCCGTCCTGGATGCTGTCTTGAGGTTCCTCTTCTGGAAGATGCCCTTTCTGATCCTCATCTTCTACTTTTCCCAGTTACAAAGAATTGAGTGGCTCTGGTTTTCGTTCTGTTTCTGTTCATCTAGCCTGGGGGTTATGAGCGTGGAGGATTAATAAGCCTTAGAGGAGAGGAAGAAAGGAGGAAATAGAATAATGACTTCCCGGAATCCCTTTTTTGGTGGGGAAGACTTACCTCTTTGGAATCCCCCCCAAATCTGAGGCACATGGCTCAGGCAGAATCTCCTACCACATTTATTTGTACTTTGGGTCACCGAAGAAATCCCCAGTTCATCAAAACTGAAAGAGGATGGTCTTTTGATCAGATACCAAAACCAAAACCAAAACCAAAACAAAAACAAAAACAAAAAACAACCCAACCAAAAGCCCAGTTGAGTTGAGTGTGGGGAGAAGGCTTTATGGGTCCTCCATTTCTTACCCACCTCAGGTAGCATGCTGGTATCTGAACCTCAGTTTGGGAATATGGATTTATTTACCCCTAAAATGAAGTCAGCAGATACATATTTTGGAGGATCTTGAGCAGAAATTTTCATGGTTTTCCCTCTGGCTAATCTGAGTTTGATGTGTGTGTTTCAGAACATTCCACTGGCTTTTGGTGTTCAGATAGTCCAGGGCCATGGATGTCAGGGAAGGAATTGTGGATGAGCCACAGTGAGCAGGTCCCACAGAGGTGTCTGCACTAGACAATCCCCTAGAGGTTTCAAGGTTGTGTTCTGCCGGGGGCATTGTGCCCAGAAACCCATCTGTGGTTCCTAGGACCTTCCTAGGTAAATGGGCAGGGAGGGACCATCACAGGACTCTCTGCTGTCCTCATGGGGCCAGGTGGGTGCCCAGGGGCAGCCTGACAGGCCATCGTGATTACTGTCCACCAATGCCTACAAAGCCTTCCCCAGCCCAGGGCTCTTGAGCAATGGGGACCTGGCCCTGAAACTCCCTTTGCGTCTCTTCATAGACTAAACTTGGCACCTTGGAGGGGAGGGTGGGACCAAGCACTGAGTGACTGAACCCACTCCATGTTGGTGGCTTTAGAGATATTCTGGGTTCACTTCTGATACTGACGGGCAAGGGGGGCTCTCTGGTTGTGGTGGCTCCTTTCAGTTCAGTGAGAAATGACAGCTGGTTTGTTGGATTTTTGTTTATGGTCTGAGTCTCTTGTGACCTCACTGGAAATACAGACTGTGCACCCTTGTTCTGGCGGGGGGAACCCCTTTGCAGAATTTTGGGCAAAATAAAAGAGGCCACTGCATTACATGGGAGAGCTTGGGGGACACATGGAGAGGGGCTGGGCCTGAGACTAGGAGGCCTCTGCATCTGCTAGAGAGCTGAGTGGGGCTGCTGGAGGCAGGAGCCTGATTTGTCCCCGAGGACCCTAGGGCGTCCTTGCTGAATCAGGGAAATCAGGAGACTTTGGGTCTTTCCATTTAAGAAGGCCAGTGGGAGCCCAAGTAGCAAGTGTCCCCGGCCCTGTGAAAGGTGAGGCCTGTCCTGCTCCAGCGAAGCAGAGCCAGTGGGTGTGGCTGGGCCCCAGGAGCAACCTCAGCTCCTCCCGTGAGTGGCAGTTCCTCCTAGGTGTTTATTTATTTATTTTTCAATGAAGCACTTTCGCCCACGTTGCCTCCCAGCTGCCCCATGAGGATGGCAGGGCTAGCTCCTGTCACCTGGTTTCCCCTGTGGGCAAAAATAAGGCCGGGCATTTCAGTTGCTGGTGTTCAAGGTCTCAGCTCCTGAGGGGTCCAGTCGGGCCCAGAAGGGATGTGAACAGAGAAGCACACTAAACTCTGTTCAAGGACAAAGGGATGTTTTCTTAGAACAAAGGGTTGGAAGGGGGACTGTCATTCATTCTCACCTGGCCAGCTGCCAGGCAGGAAGTCTCTTAGCTGCTGTCCTCATTGGAGGAGAGTAGTCACCCCTGGAACAGGGGCCTTAGCTGCCAAGAGCTCACAGCCAGAAAGGGATCTGACCTCTGCCATCTGCACACGGCCCTCTGCTTGCAGACGTCTGGCCCAGGGCAACTCAGGCATGAGGTGCCGGCCAGGTGAACACCCAACCACTTCCACGGTGCTGGCTCCATGAAGCTGGCTCCTGGGTGAGGAGTGGGAGCAACAGGGCCTGGTCCATGCTCAGGCCCCCCAGGAGGGTAGAGTCCCCAGAAAGACCTTGGAGGTTCCAATGAAGGTGCTGGGAGGCCCTCTGGGTTCACCTTGCCTCCCGCGCCATCTGAGGGGAGAGGGATGGAGTGCTTTATCATAAGTAACCCTCGACTTCTTTTTTGTGACCTTTCTTTAATAGCAGAGGTCGCCCAGGACTAGGGTGCTCCTGTGTACTGTATATGACACTTGACACTTTTGATATTTTATCAGGTTTTTAAAAAATTATTCTTTTCCATGAAATATAAGACATCATTTCAGACCATCTGAATCTGTGGATATCTACCCAGTGTCTGTTATTAAGCATCTGCCTGTCAGTCTTCATTCTAGATGCAAATGAGACCGAGGAGAAGGGAGCTGCCAACTCTTGCCAAATATCCTGCTGAACCAAAGTCCCCAAACTGCCTTAATTCTCAGAGGGATTTCTTTTCTTTTCTTTTCTTTTGTCCAGGTGGGAGTCCATCTCCTACCATTTGATTTGTTTTCCAGTCTGATAATGTGAGATGGAAACATTCCTACCAAAGAAGTCATTTCTTAGAAGAATCCCACTGGATTCACTCTATATGTTTGTTTATTTCTTTTGAAAGCTGCAGAATGGAAAAGAACAGAGAGGGTGTGTGGTGTTGTGAAAACAGCACAGCATTTACAGTTGCACACACCTGGGTCTGTGACTGACTAGCTGGGTGGCCTGGGGAGAGCGGCTTCATATCTTTGTGTTTTAAGACCCTTGTGTGTAAGAATCAGGGATTAGATCAGATAATCAAAGGTCTTATTCACTTAAAAAAAAAAAAAGCCCCTGCATGTCTCCATGAACATATTCTTGTGTTAAATTTACGGTGAAGAGAGCATGTCCCTTACTGTAGGGCTTCTCAAAGTGATCCGGAAATCAAAGACCTATTGAGCTTAAAAATATCAAATTTCCGGCCTCCAGAACTTTGATTTTTCTAGACATTTCAGAGTTCCTATTTCTCAGATATTTCTTCAGCCAATGCCAGAAAAAAGAAAAGTCTGATCCTTTGTCTTGAGGCCTGTTTTGTGGAATTGGAGGCTGGCTGTGGAGTCCTGCTGGTTGGCCGCATGGGCTTGCTGGTGAAGGTGAAGTTGTTCTGAGGGTGCCTGCTGTTGTCCCTCTGTCTCTGTTCCTGTGTCAATGAGGACTGTTTCAGTAATGTCCTCTCTGAATCATGGACTGTTTGGTGTCATGCAACTCTCTATGTCTGGTTTGAGTTTATTTTAAAAGTTGTTCTCTTCACAGAAAAAAAAAGTGTACAGAATAATAAAGGCTATTTCCTGTGCCATGTATCTGGTGATGGAGTTCCAAATGCTTTTCTGTCATGAGGATAAAATGCTGTGAATTATGTAAGACAAGTGGGTTTTTCTGGGATCAGCCTCCAGTTAGTAAAGAAGAGCTTTTGGTCTTAGTGGCCCACCTTTCACCCAAATAATTATTTTTATAACCCATGGAATAGGAGACTGGAAAGGGTTAAATCTGTAATCTTAACTCTGAGATTAAAGGACATTTTATTGGGAATCAAACCCAGGGCCTCACACACACTGAGCACATTCTGGATTACTGAACTACACCCTTAGCCCAACATATATTTTTATTTAAATAAAAAGCAACTACCAAGAAGAAGCAGGTTTAGCTATCTAGTTCTGTTTTTTTGTTTTTGTTTTTGTTTTGTTTTTAGGACTGACTTTCAAGGGAATCAGAACCTCTAGTTGGACTGAATTAATGCACGATTTTGTGTGTGTGTGAAGTTTCCTGGGAAGAGGGCTACATCCACGCTTAGGTCCTCAGAGCTGAGTCCTGCAACTGCTTGGGAATGGCATGCACTCCACCTGTCCAGAGGAGGAGTTGTCAAAGAGCAAATCGATCGAGGCTGTCAGAGAGAGTGGCCGGGCCCAGGGCTGACCCAAGGCCAATGGTAGAAAGTCCCAGAAGACAGCTCAGAGCAGCTCAGACCAGAACGGAGGAAGGACCAGTGCTAGAAGCCTCATGTCAGCCCCCTGGAGCTGGAGATGTGTGGGCAGGGAGAAGGCAGTGTCTCTTGGGGACCTGGGAAAGGGGACACTGTCAGGAAAGGGTGGAGCAGAGGGTTGTACAACCTCTAAGTCTCTCCATCCGAAGCTTCTGGGTTATTTTCTGACAAGCCGTGACCATAGGCATGTGCAGAGCATTGGGAGAGGCGAGGTCACTTGGGCCAAGGGGCTCGGGGTGAGAAGCAGCTGGCTCCCAGAGACACTGTGATTAGTCTGGTCACTTGTTCCCAAGCATATAGAGCAAACGGCATTGAGCAGGTATCCCGTGGGCTCTTCTGGGGTGATGGGTTCAGGAAGCTGACGGGCGGGGTCGTGGAGCCAGAACAGCTCGGGGAGTCAGGAGCCTCGTTTTGGCCCCTGTGGGCTTTTAAATTCTCTCACATTTAATTCCACCCTGTCCTCTTTGATGACATTATGCAGATTTATTTTTATCATTCCCAGAGGCACCGGAAGGTGCAGTCTCTGTCTAGGCCTCACTTTGTTCATCTGCACGATGGATCCAGAGTCACCCAAACCAGATGCTCATGGTGGCAGAAGGGAGGCTTCCAAATTCGTCACCTTCTGAAATTAAATGCAAATTTCTGTTTGGAGGAGTTCACATCCAGTTTTCTAAGGAAGGGACCCCTGTGATCCTCAGGTCCTCAAATATTGAAGAGCCACAGGTGGATGCAATCAACTCTCCTCTGTGCGGGTCCAGTGCCTGCAGATTCAACCATCTGTGGATCAAAAAGGACGTGTGTCTGCCCTGCACTTGGGCAGGCCTCTTCCCCAGTCGCGATCCCCTGAGCTACACCGTAGAGTGGCATTCACGCGGCCTCTGCATTGGAGGTGTTAGAAGCAATCTTGAGATAATTTACAGTGCATGGGGTGTGAGCAGGTTCTATGCAAATCATCAGGGACTTGGGCGTGTGCTGCTCTTGGTGTTCCTGAGGATGCTGGGACCGATCCCCCAAGGACACAAGGGATGACCGTGTTCCCTTTGGGTCCCTCTTCTGATGATCCTGGACATCTGTGTGCTCCACCCTTACTAAAGGTGAATGTCCACTGCCCTTTCTGAGCCCTTGTTACCAGAGTGACGTCGCCTGTTCGTCTCTGCCCACCTCATGCCACCAGTGCTTCCCTGACGACAGGAGCATCGTGACCACTGGATGGGTGGAGACATCAAGGGCTGGGGTGAGGAGAGACCACTCTGAAGTCGCACCCCTGTGGACCAGCAAAGCCAGGTCCCTCGCGCCTGATCAACCCTGTCCTCATGCTCTGCTCCCTCTGGACACAGAGTGGGGCTAGCTAGGGAGCAGATGAGTCCTGACAGGCACCCTGGGCCTGCAGGAGAGGGCAGCAGGGTCACCAGGACCAATTCCTCTGGTGGGGGCTTGTTGCAGGGGATGGAAAGATCACTTTGTCGGATAGTCTCAAATAGGACAGTCCAGGGAGGTCTGGATGGATCCATGAGGTAGGGGTCAAAGCTTTGGAAAAGTTTGAGACACCCAGTGCCCATTGGGGACCAGCTACTCTGATGTTATAATGGAGTCACTTTGTGCAACACATCACTCATGCCTGTTATTTTGATCTGTCAAATAAGAATGTTGGATGAAGTGAGTCTCTAAAGTCCTGCTCCAGGCTCTGACACACTCTGATAGAACTGCTCACAGCTAATGGCCAATTCATACTAAGATGAGAGTGACTACTTTGTCAGTCAGACAATGATTGACCAACGGGGAAGTGGCTGCCCCTTATTCTTCCTATAGGGTTAATGTGGGAGTCAAAAGCTTTTCCTGTGCTGGCCTCTCTGTGAGAACTCTGTTGTTATAACACAGAGGCAACTTAATTTATTGAAGAGGTGGTGGACTAGATTGGGGCTGTAGTTTGGTTCTCAGGTCTTTGGTTTCATAAGAAAGGTGAAGGGCTTGGAATTGGACCAGAACTGGGTTTGAATTCCAGCTCTCTATCCCTTCCATCCTCTCTCCATCTCTTCCTTCCTTTTTCTTTTTTCCTCCCGTCCTTTCTCTCATGTTGGGGATGAGCCCAGGGCTTTGGGCATCCGAGGCAAGCCCTCAGCTGTCCTCATGGCTGTGGAACCTTGGGCAACGTATCTAAACCTTCAGAGGCCTTCATGTTTCAGAAGGGTGGGCCTGAGGCCACCATAGCAGAAAATGAAAGTGGGTGGGAGTGCCTAGGAGCACGCTCTCTGGGGCCATGGTGCCTGGATCCAATCCCTGGTCCCCTCACTCCATAGTGTGAAGCCTGGGCCAAGTTACCTAGCTTCCCTTTGCCTCAGTTTTTCATAGACAGTGACAAAAGTGACAAAGAAGTGACATAGAAGTGACAAAAGTGACCTCCTGATGGGGCCACGGGAGGATCAAGAGTCACTGTGGTGTTCAGGACAGGTCCTGCTGCACTGACAGTTATCATGCATTGGGTCCATATCGGCCACGCTGTGACTATTTTCCCTCTTGTTCGACTCGGCCCATTTCAGGAGCTACTGCTGTGTTTTGTGTGGCCAGAACAGTGTCTGTTCCCTTCTGCCCCTGGCTCTTTTTACCTAGGACGGTGCTGCTGAGGCTTGAATTGGGGTCAGGGTAGCCAAATCCAAGTCTCTCTGGGTCCGAGTGTCTGTGACCACGTGGGGGGGCTCCACCTTCAGGAAGTACCGGCTCCCTGGGCCTCACCTCTTGCAAGACCCAGCATCCCCTTAAGTCTTCCATCATCAGACCCCTTGACTGCTGGTGAGGGAGACACTACCCTGTGCTGGCCCTGCCCTCATCTGCAGCCCAGGTGGTCCCAGCAAGGGCCATGGTCTTGGCATTCCCAGGAACCACCGATCCTCTGACTCTGCAGCACAGGACAACTGCCAGATGAGGAACGTCCCTCATGCTCTGAACCTCCAGGCTCTGTCCCCAGCCTGGGACAGCAGCCTCAGGGTGAGCCGAGGGAAAGCCTACAATAGCCCTAGCACAGCCACAGTCACCCAGCAACGGGGCCCTGCCTGCTGCCCACCCTGAGCCCATTCCCAGGACCCCACTAAACTCCTCTTCTTTCCCCCCAGGCAGCTCTCGTAGCTGCCACAGAACTCAGTCCACACCTCACCACGTGACAGTAACCAAGTCATGTCCCTGGGGAGGAGTGACAGGGTGTGATGATAGCTGAGGTTCTTCAAAGACATTGCCACTCTGGCATGTCAAGCGAGCTACAGATTCAGGTCAGTGACGAGGGATCTATGACTCCACGACAGTATTCATGGAGGACCCCGCCCCCTGCCAGCCATCTTAAGTTTTGGAATTGCAAAAAAGAAAAAAAGAAAAGAAAAAGAAAAAGGCCCAAGGTGTGCCTGGCTTTATCAGAAAACTCCAGTGGCAGCGTGGGGCCAAACCCCAGCCACACACCCTCAGATTCCCAGAAGGACAGAGACCTTAGGGCATCAGCACCTTGGACAAGGCCAGTGGACTGTGCTGAGGTTGAGTCAGCAGAGGGGTGGCCCGTCCTGTGCGGGGTGCTGTTCTTACTGCTTCACAAACACCAACATGCCGGATCTTCCTAAGAGCTCTGCAGGGTAGGAGGACTTCCCACGTCCAGATGGGGTAAACTGAAACCCAAGGACTTGTTGGAACTAGGGTTCAAATCCCGGAGGTGTGTCTTCAACCACTTTGACATCCATCTTCCTTGGTCCCCAGGGAAGTTCCAAACCCTGTCCAATGATGAATACATAATGCACCATAGTGAATAAGTTTATTGATATGTATACATGTATGTAAGTTGTACATATATGTAACTTATAGTGCTACATTATTTATAAGTATAGATAATTTCCATGCATATTTTAAATCAAAAACATGCACATGTATATATGTAAGTGCCTATAATATGCTAAGGAGAAAATGAGTTATGCTAGTGTTTTAGTCAGCTTTTAGGCTGCT
>CM053414.1:25834062-25859332 GCA_028644305.1 Xerus rutilus | reverse complement strand
ATCTCTCCTCCCAAGAAGCAGACCAATAAAAATAACCACACCCTGATCCACGGAGGTTAGAAGATTAAGAGGAAATGCTGGCTAAAGGTGTGGCTGCATGGGTCACCAAGGGCTGCATGGGAGCTGGTTATGACCAGATGGAAGGCTCCCTTCTTCCCCTCTCCTGCTCATAGTCACCCCTCCAGGGAGGCAGGAAGGCTGGGCTGAGGCAAGGAAAGGAGGCTCTTTCCCAGCACCCAGAACTGACAGGTCCCAGGGGCACCACCCCCTTCTTCCAGGCAGAGTCCACTCCTGGTTGTCCTGTTGGAGACAGTCATACCGAGTTTCCTCAGCCTTTTTGGGGTGAAAAAGAAAATGAGCATGATTTATCCTTTGAATCCAGAAGTGAGCTTTAAAACAAAACACAAAAATTCTCATGTCCAGGTCCCTCCCTGGGCCACAGAAATCAGAATCAGGATGGAAAAAAGGCAAGCGTACCGCTTAAAGGCTGATCAGGTGACACTAATAGCAGTCAGGAGGGGAACCTCGGCGGCAGTGATTTCTCCCTGCCTCCGCAGGGGTTTGCTTCTTAAGTCCTTTCTTCATTTTCTTCTCTCCAGTCTTTCCCTTTCTTCTTCCCTCCCTTCCTTTTCATCTGTTTGGGTTGCCTCTTTTTTGGGTCACAACTTGGTTTAGATGAAGGTGCAGCTCATGCCACCCATCCCCTGAGGTTTGGCTGGTCATCCATTTTGCAAAGGAATTGTCTGTCAATGGGAATTTCAGAGCCCTGGGCCTCCTAGAGCTGCCCTAGGTGGGGGACATGGGTATCTGACAGTCCATGACACACTCTGGCACTATGTGGAGAGGGGAGCCACTATGGACAGACACAGAGGGATAGGCAGCAGAGTGTGGTCAAGAGTGTCATACCTTAGGGAGGCTGAGACAGGAGAACCGTGAGTTCAAAGCCAGCCTCAGCAACGGAGAGTTGCTAAGCACCTCAGTGAGACCCTGTCTCTACATAAAACACAAAATAGGGCTGGGGATGTGGCTCAGTGGTCGAGTGCCCCTGAGTTCAATCTCCAGTACTAAAAAAAAGAGTGTCATACCCACGTGGAGAGGGGTCAGCCTGGGGGTCCAGGCAGAGTGTTGGAGTAAGGGGACCTCTGTTTGGCCCCACTAGCTTTGTTAATGACTTCCTGGGGAACTTTGAGCCAAGTGTCTTCTCTGGGACTCACTCTGTTTTCATTCTCTGTGACCTAGGAGACACCATCGTACCCTTCCACAATCAACTGTGCTTGCTGTGCCCATGGCGGGGCGTTGTCCCTCAACAAGCACCAGTAACCCTGCCTGGGGCTTCTCCATGGGGCAGGTCACAGAGCCAGGAGGGAGCAGTTCTGTCATTGAGCAATGACAGATTTGGTGCCTGGATACCCACCTTCCTCACTCCTCCGCAGGAGCAGCTCTGGGCGTTATGTGGGACCATTTCCCATGGGTCCCCACTGGGACAGAGCCCAGTTGTCCTCTAGGAACCTGCTCACAGCACATTGCAGCTGCTGGATCCCCACCTATCTCTCTTCTCTCCTCTCTGAATGCTTTCTGGGGTCACCTTCTCCCCCAAATGGCCACACCCAGGGTCTGCTCTTGAGTGGAGCAAACCTAAGACATCAGGCTGGGCCTCTGTGACTCCGTTGTTAGGTAGGTCCACATCAAGGATTGCCATGTCTTCTCAGTGAATTGACTCCTTTGTCTTAGGGCCTCCTTTTCCCGGGTAGCATTCACTCACGTCACGTCCCTGTGGAACTCAACTTGCCTTTTGGGCATCTGTGGGGTGCATCTGCTTCTGTCTTTTACTTTCAACCTCTCTGTGTCCTTACCTCTTCAGTTCCGCCCAGCTGTGCCATCCAGAGTGATGAGGCCACTCCCCAAGGCTCACAGGAGAGCAGGAGGGGTCTTGCTCCCTGCGTCATCGAGGTCTCTGCAAGGCAGGTCCAGCGTGGCCCAAGAGAGCAAGGGAAGGGCACTGGCCTGGGGGTTTTGTTTGGTTAGGGGAGGGGATCCTGGAGAGCTTTGGGTTTGGATCTTCCGCTGGCACCCAAGAAGGAAGCACCCAGCCTTGCTCATCAGCTTTTCCACATAAGGGGCAAATCACGAGTTCAAAGCCAGCCTCAGCAACAGCGAGGCGCTAAGCAACTCAGTGAGACCCTGTCTCTACATAAAACACAAAATAGGGCTGGGGATGTGGCTCAGTGGTCGAGTGCCCCTGAGTTCAATCCCCAGTACCAAAAAAAAAAAAAAGATAAGGGGCAAGATGGGCGGGGGAGGGGCAGGCTTCAAAGCTGTGGGCAGTTCAGTATCAAAGAGGGGACTCCAAAGCCTCATTACACACCAGCGAGTTGGTCTTGCTTTTAAATCTAATCTAACAATCTCTTTTAAAGGAGAGGTGTAAAATATTTTTTTTTGCATGATTGTTTGTGTGGCTGGATTAAAATCTGTCTTCTTAGAAGGCTTTTATATGTGCTCATGTGTTCTTTGTTCCTTTTTTTCCCCCAGTTTAACTGCTTGCTTTTGGAGTGAGCATTTTTAATACTTCAATATTTTTCTCTATTTATTGGGCTGTAATTTATACCTTTTTCTCCTTTCTTTTCTTTTTCTTTCTTTCTTTCTCTCTCTCTCTGTGTGTGTGTGTGTGTGAGTGTGTGTGTGCTAGGGATTGAACCCGGGGGCACTTTTCCACTGAATTACATCCCCAGACAGGGTTGCTTAGGGTCTTGCTAAATTGCTTAGGACCTAAGTTGCTGAGGCTGGCCTCAAACTTGCAATCCTCCTGCCTCAGCCTTCCAAGTTGCTAGGATTACAGGCATGCACCACCACTCCCAGCTGGGCTGTTATTTATACCTCTTTAAAAAATCTTTAGTGGCTTCCTGGGTGTATAATCCACACCTTTGCTTAATGACATTCTCTGTAGTACCACTCATGTGACGTGCAGGAACCTTGGAGCAGCATACTTTAAATTCTCGTCTCCTCTATTTGTGCTGTTTTTCTCATATGTTTTGCTTTTACATACATTAAACCTACAGTTGGTTGGTAGACATTTTGGGTTTGATAGTGATGTACGATAAGAAAAATTACATTTATATTTATCTTAAAATTTTTGTAGATCTTCACATCTTTGGTGTTTAAGTTTTTGTCCAGTGTTTTAGTCAGCTTTTGCATTTCTGTGACCAAATTACCTGACAAGAGCAACTTAGAGGAGAGAATATTTACTGGGGCTCATGGTTTCAGAGGTCTTAGTCCATAGATGGCCACTCCATTGCTCTGGGCTGGAGGTGAGGCAGAGCATCATGGGGGAAGGGCCCAGCAAAGAAAGCCACTCAGCTCTTGGAGGTCAGGAAATGAAGAGAGCTCTGCTCACTGGGGACAAAATATAAACCCCACAGGCACACCCCCAGTGACCTACTTCCCCAGTCACATCCCACCTGCTGATAGTTACCACCTAGTTAATCCATTCAAGTGGATTAATCCACCGATCAGCTTAGCTGTCATAATATGATCATTTCACCTCTGAATCTTCTTACATCATCTCATACATGAGTTTTGGAGTAACACTACATATCCAAACCATAATATTCACCCTCAGCTCCCAAAAGTTCATGGCTATCTCAGTGCAAACATATTTAGTCCCTTTCCAAGAATCCCCATAGTCTTAACAGTTGTAGTATTGTTCAAAATTCCAAGTCCAAATCTCATCTGAGACTCAAGACAAACTCTTAACAATGAGCCCCCGTAAATATTGAAAGCAAGTTACATATATCCAACAAATACAGACACAGAGTAAACACTTCCGTTCCATAAGGGAGAAATAGGGGCAGAGAAAGAAGGGATGGAATCAAAGCAAGACCGAAATTCAGCTGGACAAACAAGTGCCATAGCTCTATGTTCGGGACTTGGGGTACCTGGCATCTGATGTTCTCTCCAAAGAGCATGTGTAGATGTTCCCCTGTGGCCTTGTTGGTTGCAGCACAACAAGACAGGTTGCAGCCTGTCTTTTGGCTTGTCTGAACTTGACTTCTGCAGCTTTCCTTGGCTAACACTCCACAGCACTGGCATTTCTTACTCTCAGGGGTCCCCGCTGCAGCTTTGACCTCAATCGTCAGAGTCCAAGTGCCCTGAGGGCCTCTCACCTTGCTACATTGCATGGCTCTCAGGCCTTCCTTTGAAATCTTGGTGGAAGCCTCCACGACCCCCGAACTCCAGCATCCTGCACTCCTGCAGAACCAGCACCACACGGATGATGCCATGGTTTGCTGCCATCTTGAGCAGCACTCAGGCCTCCGGGATGATGGCCACAGCAGCCTCTGAGTGCCTTGGTGGCTGAACATGGTGAAATGACTTCCTAGGCACCCCTGTGCAAGCAGGGTGCTCCCATGGTCCTCTCAAAGGAATCTGTACCTTTACATCCTTGAGTGTGTCATCTTGCATCCCTGAGATGCCCTCAAGCCATCTTTGCTATTGTCTCTGGGTACAGTATTTCCCATTCCTTTAGTGGCTGCAATTTCTTCAACAACCACATCTTCCTTAGCCCTGGTTTTACTTGCAATTTTCTAGCCAAACAGCAAAGTTTGCAAGTCTTTGTGTTCTCCTTTCTGCTCCTGATTAACATAGTCAACTTGGCTAAAAGCTGCCAGCAGTATCCATGCCACTGCCTGAATACTGTGCTGCTGTGGCCAGAAGACCTGACAAGAACAAATTTAGAGAAAGAAAAGCTTATTTGGGGGCTCACAGTTTCAGAGGTCTCAGTCCATAGATGGCTCACTCCATTCCTTGAGGCTCGAGGTGAGGCAGAGGGAAGCAGCTCAGTGTATGGCAATCAGGAAGCTGAGAGAGAGCATTCTGCTCTCCAAGGACAAAATATATACCCCAAAGGCACACCTACCTCCTTTAATCACACCCTACTTGCCTATAGTTACCACTCAATTAATCCATATCTGGGGATTAAGCCATTGATTAGGTTACACCTCATATAACGTAATCGTTTTGCCTCTGAACCTTCTTGCATTGATTGCCTGAAATGTGAGCCTTCGCGGGGTATCTCACATCCAAACCGTAGCATTACCTATGCATTCATGTAAGTTTTTCATAAGGTTATTTTAAATCCCCAGTCTGTTCGTTTTAACACCTAGGTCATCTCTGAATCTGGGTCTGTTGTTCACTTTACCTTTTGTTAATGGGTGTTTTCTTAATTTTTTTTTTGTTGTTTAGAATTTTTGGATTCAATGCTTTACATCATGTGTAGGAAAATAGAAACTGAGGGTATGTATGAGTGGAAACAGGCATGTCGTTTCTTCTTGGTTGATTGTGCATGCGTGTGTGTGCAGGCACGTGTGCACACTGTTACCTTGGATATCCTAAGTGCATCACCAGCTTCAAATTCTTCTAGCATTTCATTGATCTCTGCTCTGCATCACCTGTGTGAAGGATGGTTTCTGAAGGGTTTTTTACAATGTCTTGTCCTATTCTCATCCTCACACCTGCCTTGTGTGTCTGCCCTTCAGGGAAGGTCTCTCTCCAGACTCCTACTCTCCCCCAGCAGTATATTCCTGGGACTTGGTCTTTGCAGACTTGAAGGAGGCATTCAGAAATTGTTTCTCTTGTCCTGGTCCAGACTCAAGCTTAAGGAACCTGGTGTTCCTTAGTCTTGGAGATGGGACTTTCTCAGGCATCCTGCCTCTCAGCAGCAGTGAAAGTTCTCTAATGATCTTGATCCAGGACAGGATTATGTCCCACACCAAGAAGTTTGGAGTTGAAAATTTTTCCTTTCATTGAGCCTCAATAAGTATTCACCAGATCCTTAAAAGGGATCCATTTTGCTGCTCTCTCCCCAGTGGTTTATTGGTGTTGTTGTTGTTCTTTATGGGAGAAGAACCTGAGCAGAGCTTCAGGCCTGCACCCCTGGAAGCAGGTTTTCTCTAGCGCTACTACCTGTCCTCAGTCTTTCTTATGAGCACCACAGAGAGATCCACAGAGCAGAGTGTCAGGAGTGTAAACTCTCCCTTGGGCCTGTGGTTTGGTGATATTGCATTTCTGGATGCTAGGCCTGTTTCCTGGCATATAACTCCCCAAATCCTTAAAATTTTGGAATCCTAGAATCCTCTAAAATAATAAGTGTCTTTTTGTATGCTAATGATTTTTCTGATTGCCGGCACCCTCAGGTAGCTTCCGGAAGGTGCTGGTCTCTGGAAAGACAAAGGCAGGGTAAGAGGGTTGGGACATAAAGCCCCCCTTACCTCAACAGCTGAGCTGGGCACCAATCTCTAATGGTTTCATCCATCATGCCTATATAAGGAAGCCTTCAAAAACATCTGAAAAGACAGGGTTTGAGGAGCTTCTGGAGAACTGAACTTATGGAGGTTCTCAGAGGCCAGCACACCCATAGAGGCCATGAGCACTCTGCGCTTCTGTCTGTATCCTTTGTAATATCCTTAATATTATATATAAATATATATACATATATATACATGTGTCATCATATTATACATAAATATATAAATATATATACATATGAATAAAATAAATATACACATATAAAAATATATACCTATATACATGTGTCATCATATATACATAATATATATAAATATACATACATATATATACATGTGTCATCATATATATATAAAAACCTGTAAATGTGTTTCCCTGGATTTAGTAAACTGCTTGAACAAACTAATCAAACTCAAGGAGAGGACTGGGAACCCCAATTTATAGCCAGTCAGTAAGAAGTTCAGGTGAAAATCATGTGGAGTTGTGACTGACATCTAAAGGAGGGGGCGGTTTTGTTAGAGCCGTCAACCTGTGGGATGTGACAACATCTCTAGGTTGATAGCATCAGAACCCAATTGCATTAGAGGATGTTCAACTGCTGGTTTGATACATGGAGGAACAAACCCCCACGTAGCTGGAGTCAGAAGGAATCTGTGATGTGAGTGTATGGGGGAAACTGAGTCTGTGTTTGATTTTTCTACTCAAGTTCCAGGGATTTTAAATTCTCATACCAGGCCACGTTTAGCCTTTGGCACTGGATTAAATAGTTTAGAATGATTCTAATCCCATGTATGACAACCAAATTCTCCTCCTGTCGATGGAAAATAAGCCTGTGTTCACATCCACCTCTCCTCTAAATGCTGTCTTCCCTTGGATTTCAGGGTGCTCATGTGCCTCTCCACCTCAGCTCTTTGGTATAGGAAGTTCTGATTCTGAGGATAATCCAGCTGTCCCTTGCTGTCGGGGTTGGAGTAAGACTCCTCAGAGCTTTGTAATGCTGGCAGAGCCGAGAAGTCAGCCTTCAGCTTCTAAAGGAGGCCTTTTTTGAATGATGCTTTAAGGGACTTGCCCCAGTGCGGTCACTGCCTGGACCTGAATTGGTCCAGGGTACAGAGAGCTCAGAAGAGATTTTGGAAGGGAGAGTCTCATGGAGGGGCCTGAGTAGTTACTGTGTATGTTGAGGGAGGGATGCCTCAGGCTCACCCTGGCACTTTGCCCTCTTTCCCTTCCAGGTATATGCTCAGTCTCTATGACCTCAGACTCCACAGATAGCTTCAAATTGAGGGAGACCCTCCACCCTGACCATTCCAGGTCATACTGTTGGAAGTTGTTGGGGGCCCCTGAGATACAAGGTAGGTCCAGAGTCCCATACTGCTGGACTGTGCATGTCCAGAGGATGAACCATCCCCACAGAGGTGCAGGCTTTCTACCTCCTGATGACGCCTCTCTCTTTAGACTCTCTCTGAGGAGAAAGGTCTCATCTCCAGCTCCAGGCACAGACACAGATTTGATCACAGGAAGAACATTTATTTCCCAAATTGAGGCCATAAGCACAAACATTTGCCTTCCCTGGTCTTTGCCTAACCCACCACACAATTCGCCAGCCTCTCAAAGTCAACGTAGGTGTGGCCCATATAAACCTGGCATAGAACACCCTGGTCCTCCCTGCCTGAGGCCAGGGCATCTTTATCCAGTTTTCCTTGATGCTTGCTTGGCCCTGAGTGCAGTCCAGAAAGCCACTTCCTTTTCCTTCAGCCTCTCAGCTGCGCAGGTTTTGGCGCCAATGTGCAGGTACCCTTCCTTCTTGTTGTACTCTGGCCAGTGGGGCAGTCCATCTCCGTTGGGGTTCCTGTGAACACAATCAAATGGAAATTCCCCAAAGCAACTTAGTGGTCCATACGTTTTTCTGAGATTTTTCAGGGAATTTTGTGGACTTTTTCTGCTTTCCAGAGATGGGGAGCCCTCCATCTTTTGGGGCAGCCTGCATATTTTCAGAGGACCACCGTCACTGGTCTGGGGTTAGTCACTCACACTTTGACCCCTCCCCAGCGGGTGGACCCCACCCCATGCCACCCACCCACCAACCCTGCTCCAACTTTGCCGCCAGCCTCACCCTTTTCGAGCAAAGTTGCCCCAATATTTCATCACCATCTTGCTGAGGTTGGTCTCCTCTTCTGAGGCACCCCCTGTTGAGGAAGAAGGAAAAAACGCTTTGCTACTCAAAGTGTGCTGTGTGGACCAGCAGCACCCGGGAGCTTGTAGGAAATGCATCTGAGAGAGGAGGAACATGAGTTCGGAGCCAGCCTCAGCAACCTAGCAAGACCCTGTCTCAAAGTAAAATATTCAAAGGGCTTGGGATGTGGCTCTGCGGTCAAGTGTTCCTCAGTGTAATACCTAGCGTGTGCACACGCGTTCACACACACACACAAGCTTGAAAAAAGGACTCAGCCATGGGCATGTGGTTCATCAGGAAGCTGGTTGCCTCTGTCTTCTGCTCACCAATCCCGTCCCTCCCTACTCAGGGTCCAAAGGTCACACCCGGGGTTTCTTCTGTTTTGTAGGATCTCTAGCTCTTGGGTCATTTCTTAATCTCCTGTGTGCATTCACATTGTCAGAGAGTCTGAAAAACATCAGACATGCTAAGGTCCTAAGGAGTCACCCAACTGGGAGCCACCTGGTGTGTCATGAACAGCCATGACATCAAGCCATGGGTCACAAGTCATCTGCAACTACTGAGTTAACATATCAAAGACATTTATGAAAAGTTTTTAAAGAATATTACATTATTAAATATAAGTAGAATAGTGGATTTGAAGTTATCACCAATTTTAAGCTCACCTTTACATTCTAATATGCCTTTTAAAGTGGAAATCAAGCAGAATGATTTTACTATAGAGCCCTGCAGGAGGCTCACCACCTCTCTCATTGATGTCACAGGTCAGAATTCTGAGAATAACTGTGGCTTAGGACACATGCATACACCCCGTCAGGACATATGCATACACCCCCTCTTTGCACGGGAGCAGGAGAAATACTGGGAACTTCCCTGTGTAGCTCAGCCCTGTCACAGTGAATTAGAAGCTAAGCCTGGGACAGCAGAGGAACTTGCTCAAGGCCACCCAAGCAAGACTGGAACCCAGGCCTCCTACTACAAGCTCGCAGCCAGCACAGAGCTATTACCTCTTAAAAATGGTACCCCAAAGACAGAGTACATGTCGTCTCCATGGTCTCCCGTCACCGGCCTGGGATTCCTGCTTAATGTGAAGCTTGGGCCATACTCAAACTCATACATGTAGGTGGGGGCTCCGGCATCTGAGAAGACATGGAATTGTGAACAGTTCACACCACCAGACACACAGCTGGATGATCTCAAGGTCTCTGGCTGTGCAGGAAACCCCTGGATATCAGCACGGGAGAGGAACAGAGTTTCAGGAAAACCCAGGGACTGGTTTCCTGCTGCAGAGCTGGTTGAGGTAGAAATGGGACGTGAGTGAGATGTTCTTGGAGGAATGAATGTTGACATCATGGGTCAATCCACTTAAAATCTCATTATAGGGACACTGGTCCTGTCCACGTAAACCCCTGGGCCCCCTGACACATTCACACACAAAACATCTTCATGTATCCGGTTTACACTGTGCGTCATTGAAGATAGACTCACGCTCATTTGTTTCAAGAAGATCTAGAACCAGGTAGGTATCTCCTGTTCTGCCTAGTGTTGAGTATTTCCAGTGGTTTTCTCACCTATTCTGAGAAGAATGCAGCAAAACCAAGTGGCGTTTCTGTCAGTGAGGATATTTAAATACAAACAGGCAGAAAGAGAAGCATGCCTCTCTGCACCTCAGGAAACTGCAAAGTGGAGGATTCATACTTCTGTCACCCCACAACCCTCATTTCCTTCCTCAGCTGGGGTGCACTAAGGCAGTAAGGTGGTGGCAGAGAAGAGAAGGGGCCAGGGAAGGGTGACCCTGCCTCTTTCTTAACCGTTCTTCTCTCTGTCTTTCCATTTACTACCAAGGCCCCCTGTCCAAGTCCCAAGAACATTCCAGTTTTTCTTTTCAAACCACCAATCCCTGGTCCTTTAGGACAAACTCAGGGATCCCCCATCCTGGGGACCTTAGCAGGTTGCATTAGTCATAATGTTCACAGAGGAGGGGTCACTCTAAGAGGAGAAGGGTGAGGCCCCAAGTTAAGCTGGTGGAGAAATTGTGAAGCCTTTTCCCTCCTTGGATACAGCAAGAAACTTGGAAAATGCAGAACAAAAAAATAAAATGAACAACAACAAAAAATCACTCCTAATTCCACCACTCATTAAAAATCCTTTTTTGATATTTTAGCGCATTTCTCTTTTATGTGTATAAAATTGGGATAATATTGTCTATGATATTTTGTAATACACTGTAATCACTACTTTACATCATGAAATATTCATCCACAAAATGATTTTACAGTAAATGTTATCTCAACATGAGGATGTAGAATAATTTATTTATTGTCCCTTTCAGCCCCTATCACTGCAGCTGAGGTTTAGCAAGAAGTGACCTTTGGAATAAGCGTCCTGTGACTCTGTAATTCTCCTGTGAAACAGCTTTAAGGTCAAATTGGGCTTGTTGAAAGGAAAGTTGAACTTTGCCTCTGCCACTCACGTGCTTTAGAAAGGATCTCAGGACCCAACCATAGGGGAAAGTTTGTGGATGAGAGAATTTATTTTAGGCAGCATGCTGCCCTGGAGATCATTTATATTCTCTCTCAGTCTCTTTCTCTCTCTCTCTCTCTCTCTCTCTCCCCTTGCTCAACTTTTTGCCTAGGACCACTGAAATTTATAAAATTCTTACAATCACAAAATAGTCTTCAAAGGAAAGTTAGGCACAGATTTACATAATAATAATTAGGAACAACATGAGAAGCAGAGACATGGAGAAAGCTAGGAATCAAAGTATGTAAATTAAAACTCTGGCATCCGACATCCTCTTTCTCTCCCTCTCTAGGTAGGGAAGGCTTGTGGGAATTGCAGCACTATTTTTATTTTTTAAAAAAATTTTTAGGGGTAGATGGACACAATATCTTTGCTTTATTTATATATTTTTATGTGGTGCTGAGGATCAAACCCTGTGTCTCACACGTGCTAGGCAAGAGCTCTGCCATGGAGCTACCACCCTAACCCCTATTTTTATTTTTTAACTTCAATATTCCAAGTGATAAAAGGAGTTAAGAAGTCCATAGTCTTCAAGGGGTTTGGTGGTGGCACACTCCTGTAATCCCAGCAGTTTGGGAGGCTGAGGCAGGAGGATTGCAAGTTCAAAGCCAGCCTCAGCAACTTAGCGAGGCCTTAAATATATTGAGACCCTGTCTCAAAATAAAAGCCAAAAATGGCTGTGGCTCAGTAGTAGAGTACCCCAGGTTTAGTCATCAGCACCAGAAAAAAAAAAGGAGAAAAGAAATTTACATTCGAATATACTGGAAAGCAATTTTGCAATATGTACCAAGAGCTTTAAAATGTTCCTGTGGTCCAGCTTAGTAACTTCCCTTCTAAAGTCCAATCTTATAAAAAATAGAAGAGATACGATTAACCATTTATGCACATGAGGGTCTGCATAATGTTATTTGTTGCATCACAATACAAACAGTCAATAGGATAGATATAGTACAGTTTATGTACCTGATAATATATGCTCTCATGGGTTTTCATTGACATTGAGGAAATCTCAAATACAGTGCTTTCTGAACAAAATAACCATATAAATTAATTTTAAACTATATGTAAGATGTAGAAAAATTATTAGAAGATAATACAGAAAAAAATTTATAGCAGCCGGGCGCGGTGGCTCAAGCCTGTAATCCCAGCACTTAGGGAGGCTGAGACAGGAGAATCGCGAGTTCAAAGCCAGCCTCAGCAAGGGCGAGGTGCTCAGCAACTCAGTGAGACCCTGTCTCTACATAAAACGTAAAATAGGGCTGGGGATGTGGCTCAGTGGTCGAGTGCCCCTGAGTTCAATCCCCAGTACCAAAAAAAAAAAAAAAATTATAGCAGATATCTTTGAGTAGAAGAATTCTCAGTGATATCTGGTTTCCTCTTTGCTCCCTATTTTCAAAACATTCTATAACCATAACATGTATATTCCGAGGAGCTCTTTTGATGGGGAAGAGTGAGACAAATACAATATATGGAAGCTGACAAAATCCATGTAGTACTGGCAAAAAATAAAGACCCTGAACTCAAAAGTCATGAAATCTCAGACACAAGTCCAGCATGAGTGGAATCCCATGCAGGTGGGAACGTCACAGATCAGACATAGCGGCAGACACACCCAGGTTTATAGAAGGGCAGAAGGGTTTCATGGGACCCTCGGGAGGCAGAAGTGGATTTAGCACATGTACTGAAAGGTGCTTGGGTGGCTGCTAGATCTGCTGTAGCTAGTTTTTTGTTTGTTTTCTTTTAAAATGATACTTATAAAGTACTGAATTTTAAAACGCTTCAGCATGGTTAGAGAAGTCAGGACCAGGGAAATGTTGATTGGCTTCTGTGTTAGTCACCTTCCTGCTGCTGAACTAAACACCTGAGACCATCCCCTTATAAGGAGGAAGGACACATCCTGGCTAATGGATTCAGTTCACAGTCATTTGGCTCTGTTGCTTTGGACTCGTGGCCATAGGGAACATCATGCCATTATGTGACAGAGGAGGCCTGCTCACCTCATGCCATTTAGGAAACAAAGAGAGAGAGCAAGCCTGGGGTTCCAGTATCTCCTTCAAGGCCGAGTCCCCGAGGACCTTACGTCCTTCAACTAGGCTGTCCCTCTTAAAAGTTCCCGCATGTCCCAATAGAATCACTGGCTGTGATCAAGCCTCCAACACATGGGCCTTGGGGGATGGTCAAATCTGAACTATTACAACTCTGATCTCCTTCCTGAAACACTTCCTCAGCCCTCCACTGGTGTTTTCCAGGATCACTTTCCAAATAAACTTCTTCCACTTGAATCCTTTTTTCAGTCTGCTACTAGCAGAAATAAAACAGGATAGCACCCTCCCCTAGGCCATATGGAGTCCGCCTTTCAGGCCTGAACTTCAGCAGATCCCACATCTGTCTTGCTGGAGCTGGGCAGATCCCACATCAGGCTGGTAAGTCAATTTCCCTCTCCTATCCAACCTCTGGGACTCACCTCTGTGGCCACGGGCCATAAGGACAGATGGGACACAAAACATGGCATCTCCCATCAAGTTCATAAACATTTCTTTCTTTCTGACAGGGTCTTCTGTCACTCCTAAATATTCCGTGATGGCTGATTTAGTCATATCCTCCTCGATGTTCTGAAATCATCAATAAAATGACCAGTCCATATGGTATGCAATGAAGCTGCCCAGCCAGCTAAGAAGGCTCCATTGATCATAGACCCCAGATCCCAAGCTTTGCTCTGCCCTTGAATTGGAGCAAGCTCCCAGCCCTTCTTTCTTTCTCAACTAAACCCCTTGATTCCTAGGCTCTTACAACAACTGGGAAGGCCTTCCACAAGAGTTCCTCGGCCTTCTTATGGTCTAATGTGTTTCCAGAGAGTGGAAAGCCCATCACCTGTGGGGGGGAAAAAGGTTCAACATTTGTGAATCATCAGAATTAAGAGAAAGAACCAAACAACAGACTAACCAACAAAGCAGTGCAGAATGAAGGTACTTTGGCCCCTCTCTGATGGGTGTGGGTCTTTGATGCATTAAACAAAATAAATGAATCAAACAAACTTATATCTAGAAAGTCAAGGCATGCAAAGAAGAGAAGCAAATGTTTAGGAGAAGCTGTCCTTGCTATATAAATATATCTTTATCATTATGTCTATCTCTATCTATCAGGTAGAACTCACACAAGGGTCAGCCCAGAAGAGGAAGGTGCCAGCCAGGCTAATGCTTAAGTAGAGGGCTCAGGCAAAGAGGGAAAAGACCATACCCCCATAGATTTAGATGACTGAGGGAGCCAAAATCCACTGTGAGGGTTTGTCCTTTTGGCATAACCTCTGAAATCCTTCTAAAGTGAGAACAATACAACTCTCAGCATGTGATAATCCTGTCCAACCTCTGCACTCAGAGACTTGACCCAACTCTAGCCTAGCTGCTAGTGGCTTAAGGCCATGTCCTAAGAGGACCTCAGTCCCCTAAAATATCTGCCTGAGAAAGCTCAATTCTTCCAGGTGGAAATACTGTTTCTCCATCCAAAACTTTGTGATGGGCAAGCACCTAGACCTTCTTTTAGGGCATTTACCTTAGAAAGTTTGCAATCATTAATCCTTTCTCTGTCCTTTGAGATATACTCTATCCAAAACTGTTTCCACAAGGACTCAAGAGCATTTTTAAAGATTTTTTTTTAAAGTTTCTTTGAAATGTAAACTTTTGGGGGCATAAATCTTGAGCTTTCTTTCTGTCCTGGTGGAAGAACAAGGCCTAACTTCCATGGGGGCCTTACTTCAACCAATGCCTGTGCCTCTTGGCATGAAGAGGAGTCTGTCTCTCCCACAGCTGAGCGTGGCTCAACAAATGCCACGGGTGAGCCAGGTGAACCACTCCCCACCCACAAGGCCTCCCCAGCATCAGCCTTGGGACACCTCCAGCCTTTGCCTTCAGGGAATTTTTCTCACTGCAAACTTATTACTGAAGAAAACCTGTTCCATTTGCTTTCAACTGGGTTGTCTTTAAGAGAAGAAAAGACCTTCTTTCCCTTTCAGAAGCCAATTTCAACTCAAGAAGAAGCAACTTTCTCTGACTCTGTCCATGGCGTCCTGGGAGCATGCGTGGGGACCTATGGGGCCATCAGTCCGAGCCCAAGGTGGAAGGTGCTGGGCCTGGATCTCATTCTCCTGAACTCCCCAGCTCCTTCCTCTTCCTAAACATCTTTGGTTTTTCAGTTTGCAAAATTATTATCTCTACTGGCTCTCCCACCTGGACAAGTTGGAATTCTTTAATAGGAAAACAATAATTGTTTGAAGGAAGGGGTTCCTAGAGCTCTGGCACCCCAGGGACAGTTGGGTCTTCCCAGGAAATGTTGACTTGTGGCATTGGGGACAGCTGCACTGAATTCAGAGGAAGAGCTTTGAGACTGGAGAACTCATGGGACCAGAGGTTGGAGGGAAGATGGGTGGGTCCTGGGTCCATCTCACCTTTGGAACATACCAGCCAAATTCGTTCTTGTTGATTCCCACCATGTAGGGGACTATGTTGAAATTCTTGTCAGCCAAAATCTCTTCAGGGTGCTTTGGCAGCACGTTTCCGTCAATCACAGTTGTGAGGAAAGGGTATCTCTGGGGAAGAGAGCAGCATGATGTCTGTGATTCTCCCTCTCCAGGAGACACTCTCATCCACCCACTGCCTATCTGAGGGTGAGCCAGCAGCAGGGACCGTGTGTGTGGCCATAGGCAGCGACAGCAGAAGCTCAGGCTCCTAATAAGGTGACAGTCTCTGAGACTGAATTCAGAGGACAGAAATTGGACCAGCGCTAGGATTAGTAAGGTGACAACTAGTTGGAGGAGCAGAAATATTTACTCAAATTGAAATATATACGGGTTATTTATTTATTTTAGTACCAGAGATTGAACCCAGAGGTGCTTAACCACTGAGTCACGTCCCCAGCCCTATTTAATGTTTTTTTTTTTTTTTTTTTTGAGACAGTCTCACTAAGTTGCTTAGGGCCTTGCTAAGTTGCTGAGGCTGGCCTTGAACCTGCAATCCTCCTACCCCAGCCTCCCAAGTCACTGGGATTACCTGCATGTACCATCATGCCCAGCCAGGTTGAGTATTCTTTATTTAAGTTGCTTGCAACCAGAAGTCTTCCTGATTTTAGAGACTTTTTTTTTATTTTTGCAATATTGCATGAACATAATTGGATATCTTAAGGATGGTACTCAAGTCTGAGCACACTATTTTTAATGTACCTGGGATTACAATAGGGCTTGTTACATGAGGGCATGCGTGAATTTTCTACACATGGCATCATTACCGCTCTCAAAGTTTTTGGAGCATTTTGGATTTCATATTTTCAGATTAGGGATGCTAAACCTATCATACATAGAGAGATCTATGATACAGAGATATAGATACATATATACACTTCAACTTATCTATCATTCAGTTTGAACTGTGCATATATCTCTGTCTGTCTTTCTCTCTCTCTGTTGTGTCATTCTTGGAGAAAAGGAGGACAGTAAAATACCATGTCCCTGAAATGCTCCTCTCTGTTCCCAAGAACCCAGCCAAATCCAGGGATCAATGAGAGCAGGTCTGTGCGGGATGCCTAGATAATATCACCTAGACAATATCATCTTGGAGGATACTGACTCACTCTCACACATGCTAGGTGTTAGGGCATGTTGATGTCATCTATTGAAAGCTGGTTCCTTGCATGCACGCTAGGTTCCTTGGGATGCTGGTCATCCAAGGAACAAGCCAAGTTAATGATATCATTGCTTTGTAGCTCAAACTATGAAACCCCTCTCCTTGGGGTAACTGACACAGAGCAGAGCACTGTGAAGGTGCTCATCTACCACTGGACAAAGCACCACGAGGAGTGGAGATGCCCTGTCCAGCCTGTCACCACCAGGCAGTTCCCCTCATTGGTTTTCAATAGGCTTTTTGTCTCACACACCATCTTTGGGTATTTTCTTTGTCTCTTGGTAACCTATCCTGCTATCCTAGTACAGCTGGGCCATGGACCAGACACATCCTCTATGGTCGATTCTTGTTGTTCACAGTAGTCATGTTCTGTAAAGTGCCGTGAATACTGGATTAGTGAATACTGAGCCAATGCTACAAGGGGAAATGAAGATTTAGGTTCCCATGAGCTCCATCAGCTTTCCTTCATGTGGAAGTCTCTGTTTTAAGACATTTTATATCGCATAGACTTCTCAAAAAGAAATAGTTATGTGTAGTATTAACTTAGAATAATACACCAGATAGGAAGGGATTAACATTTTCCCAGCCCTGGGTCGCACAAATGCAAATTTCTTTGTCTTCAGCCTCACAACCATGTTGCCCACTACCTGCTTTTAATATTCTTCCTCATTTCACAAATCCCAAATTTTGCTTCCCCCCCCCCCATCTTTTCTACAGTGGAAGCACACATGACAGACATTATATTTAGCACTTTCCAGAATGTCCTCACCTACAGATAGTCAGCCTCCTCCTCTTGGATGTGCTGTTTCTTAACCCTGGGAATGGCCAAGAGCACCACAACCCCAGGCTGAACCCAGCCTGCCTGTCACAAGCATTTTCTCCTCAAGTCACACTCAGCAAGGAACAGCAGGCAGCAGTTTTGTACTGTGCTGGGTGGACATTTTCCATAGAGAAATCACCAACCAAAAGCACCAACATGCACAAGAAACCCCGAACAAACAACAGATAACAACAACACAAAACTGACCCTAAACAGACCACAAACAGAACACTTCTCAGTACAGAAGACGAAACGAGAAAACAGAATTGTTTTGTTTGATTTCGGATGGGAACCTGTATATCATGTGACTTAAACTTTTAGGTCTCTGCGCCAATCTATGAATGAACACCAAAGTGCTGTAAGTTCGATTTTTACAAATAGATGAATTTACAAGGACAGAATATAGGATTAAGGAGGATTCTCTCTCTCTCTCTCATATATATGTATACATGTGTATATGTATATCTGTGTATATGCACACAAACACACATACACACACATATATAGCAGTAATAGGGATGGAATCCAGGGCCTCACACAAGCTAGGCAAGTGCTCCATCACTGAACTACATCCTCAGCCCTATCTGTCTACCTGCATTTACTTTTTAAGTATTTATTTCTTTGTAAAAGCTTATTATGAATAGTTTGTACAGTGATTGCTTTCTTGCTGTATAACTGACAATATTAAGCAAGCATCTTTTCTGTGACTTGAGAAATTATCCATCTATATTTAAATATGAGTTTTCACTGATAAAAGGTTTGCTTTGAGAAGGAACAGAGTATCTCGTCTTCATGGTGCCTCACCTGAATGGAATACCATGAATTCAAGAATCCTGGGTGGGTTGATATTACGTTGATAAATTTCTTAATTTTATGTTTTACCTTTGATGCAAAATACAGGATCACAGATTAAGTGGATTCACATGTCACCACCTGGGAAGCTGGCTCTGGGTATAGTTATGTCCTACTCAGTCACCAGGGTGCAGCTGTGAAGAGCATGTGTTTTGGAATTGAACTACCTGAATGTGAATCCTGGCTTTGCTGCTGGTAACTTGGAAAAGTAACTTCCCCTAATATGTCCCATAATGGGACATATTAATATGGTTAATAATATGGTTTTCTCGTCTAGGGACTCAGGGGGAGCAAATGACAGAATACAAATAATGTTCAGGTGCTTGATACCTGGAAAAGAGTCGATGGATGTTGGGTATTATTGATGCTCAGGGTTATTACAGACTCCCACATAAACACCAGTCTCATGTGCCCTATCTCCAGCTCTGCACTCCATGGACCATATTGCCATTCGTGGAGAGCAGACAGAACTAGACAATTCTGGGGCTTTGAGACACTATGGTTTCCAGGACCTGTGTCTACTCTGCAAAGACCAATGGGTAACAGCTAGTGCTTACTGTCCCCAGGAAAAGTTTGATAAAGTGAACCAGATCCAGCACAAGGGACCCATATCCTAATCCAACCTGGCTGACAATAAAAGGCTCTGAGAGCAATACCTGCAGCCTCAGCACAGCTGTACAGTCCAGAAAGGGCAGCCAGAGTAGGTCGGGAAGAGAAGCAGCTAATCTGGAAGAACGGACGTGGAGCAGGGGTCTACCCTGCACAGAGGATGAGTGGAATTGACAGGTGAAGAAAGGACGTTAAAATTTCCACATTATGGAAATAGCATGAGTGAAGGGACAGATAAGCATGCCAAAGTCCCTGTGCTCAGAGGAATGCCCTGGGGCAGGGCACTGGGCAGGGCACGTTCTCTGCCCACGGTCTGGCACATCACAGGCACTCAGATAGGTTTTGAAGTCCAATTGGATGGAATGAAGTCAATTTGTCTTGCAAACAAGGTCAGTCTTTCAAGAAGGGAGAGGGCGTGCTTTAGAAAGGCAGGTCTGGTGACACCCAGCAGATAGGAAAGCTGGGAGGGAAAGGGGAATAGAAAATGCTACCAATACAGAAGATAGACGTGAGGGCCTCCGGGGGACAGCTTGTAGGGTGTGAGTGAAGACAGTGACATCAGCACTAGTGGGAACCTCAGTAACTGCCACTGCTCAGTGGCTGCTGCTGGTTCCCTGTGGGGGCCACATTGCTGTGCTTGGGTCAGGGAACTTGGGATCACCTCCCTCCCCTCTCTTCCTTTCAGAGCTCACAGTCCATTAGCAAGTGCTGTCAGCTGTCCCTTCAAAAATACCCAGACTCCAACCACTTCTCCCCACCCCACTGCTCTGGCCCTGGTCTAAGGCACAAGGCTCTCTTGCCTCTCAGCAGCCGGGCCTCTCAACTGACCACCCTGCACCTGCGCTGCCCTCTCCTCTATTGCTTCTAGCTTGCAGTGAAATGGACCTTTGTAAAATCTAAGACCATATCACTGCTCTGTTCAGAGTGCTCTGAGCACCTCCCGTCTCACGCAAGTCCTTCCAGTGACCACCCACACTTGTCTCCGGGACCCCCCAGCCTACACCTTGCTCCCTCCCTCAAGCACAGGGGCTTCTTGAGCCTTGGCACTTGCTGTTGCCTCTCCCAGGAACACTCCTTCTCCTGACAGCTGTCCTCCAGGGCTTGAGTCCCAGTTCACCTGCTCGTCAAGCCATCCCCTGACCCCACTATTTACATACAAATCACTGGCAAACTCTCTTTTTTCCCTTTTTTCTTTTGAGATAGGGTCTCACTAAGTGGCTGAGGCTGGCTGGAACTTGTGACCCTCCTGCAACACCCTCCTGAGTCACTGGGATTACAGACATGTACCCCCACACCAGCTCCTAATCTCTTTTTATCTTAACTCTGACCATGACCAAGCACATCACATACTTCATGTTATTTTCTTTTTTTTTCCATGCGCTCTCCTCCCTCTGGAATGAAAAGGTCCAGAGGGCAGGGAGTTTTGCCTGCACCACTGCCAGATACCAGCCGCTAAATCACCTCCTGCAAGGTAGCAAGTGCCTCTCAACTTTTGATGAATGGCTGAATAGATCTCATTCCATCCTGGTAAGACTTTGAAGAGAAGTGCTAGGATCTCCTGGGAGGGAGCAGCGGACAGGACTGTAAGATGCTGCACGGCTAATGTCACCAGGGAGCAGCGGACAGGACTGTAAAATGTCACCAGACCCTGGGAATAGATTGGGAGGTGGGAAGGAAAGAAGGAGGAGATGGGAGGATCCTGTTGGGGTTTCCTAGGCACTGGGAGGAAGGCCATGTCCTCAAGACTGAGATCCTGTGGCCGTCTTCCCTCCCTCCCTGCACAGTTAATCACCCTGGGTTCTCCCAGGAGATGTATCCTCTTCAGCAAAGACTCCTAAGCCCCTTATCTAGTTATCTCTTCCTCCTGAGAGTGTTCTAGTGCAGCTTCCTGCTGCGAGGTCTTTCCTGAAGCAGGAAGTGTAAATGAAAAGAAGGTAGCTGAGTCCAGGTGACATAGAGGTGATGGCTGGGAGCACCTGACATGGAGTCAGAGAAGTAGGTTCCAGTCCTGCCTGTGGTCCACCTGGCTGTATTAACCTAACAAGTGACCTCTCCCCTCTGGGCTTCAGCAATACACACACACAAGGAGTGACTGATTCCACAAAGGAAAGTTCTTTCATTCATCATGATTTGGAGTTTAAAGGTCTTAAGATGCAAAAGCCGTCATCAAGAAGCCAAAAGGCCTTACCTTCTTGGGGTCTTCTGATAAATCAAGACTAAAGAATTTCTGTAAAGACAAAGGGATAGGATGGGGTGAGAAAGGCTTCCTGGGGGAAAATCTGGTTTTTGTGAGCTGTGCCCCAGAGACATCAGGGTCTCTCATCCAATGTTTCCTTGGCTGGGCCCAGAGGAAGTGGGCAGGACAGGGGTGCCGAGTGGAGGCATAGGAGAGGGCAGGAGCAGGTGCCAGCAAGGGAAGAACAGGCCCTGGGACCTAGAGTGAGGGCCGCTGGAGCTCCGGAGAGGACGTCTGTGGTTGTGCCTTCCTCTCCTTACAAGCTGGGTCCTCTTGTGCCAAAACAGAGTGGATGAAACATTTACCTCTTTCAGTACATTAGGAAATAGATGTGTTTTGATTCTTGGGAAACCTTGTGTATCTTGTGTGAAGTTGGAGAGGCAGGACCTAACTTGTAAGGTCACACTGGACTCATCCCACGGACAGACATCAGTGCCTGTGCTGTAGCCTGCCATGGGACACAGGAGCATTGTCCAGGGTCAAGATAAAGAGGCCAAGTGTTCCATCTGCTTCTGAGCTCACACTCACACCTCCCCACCAAAGGAGCAGTTCCCATTGGCCCTGGATGCTGTGTTTTCTGGGCAATTGTCTTGCTGGGTAAGCTTCTTGGTGGTAAAAAACCACCATGATCGCCCACCAGTCTTAAAGTGTCATCTGGAAAGCACCCAGCTGGCTAGATGAATGTGTCCTGTCTTTGGACTCTTACCTCATTTAGCCACTAAATGCACCCGTGTATTTCTCTTCGGGTGGTTCCTACCTGCATCACTCTGGATACCCTCCTCTGTGTACTCGCCATGATCAATGGGATGGAGCTGTTCATGGAGTGTGGGTGAATTGGATGAATGCATGAATAGAGTAAGACAGGCAGCATATAGAGGAGGGATCCTTGTGTTTTGTTGGAATGGACGATGGAGTATAGACATACTGTGCGGGAAGGTTTATGAATGTTAAAATGGAAATGATTAAAGGGAACATTATGGGTTGATGCTGGATTTATGGAAGGATATCAATGGATTGGATGGATCAGTGGCTGGATAGTGGATTAGATGAATGGATGGATGGATGAATGGATGGACGGATTAGAGGTGAATGAATGGATGAATGGATGGTCATCTTGGAATCACAGTTGGGGAAGAATCTCAGAAAATGTAGAGGATTGGGCCACTACGAGGTTATAGTTTCTGAATCAATGCTAGACAAATTGTAACACCCTTCTGAAAATTTTTGTGCTTAATACCCTCAACCCCAAAATTCAAGATGGTGGTTACTTCTACGGATATAACATGTTTAATTTCGTAAGAATATATCTGGATACAGCAATGACAAAATATTCAGTTTAGATAAAGCTGGGGGACTGTTACACAATTTTTCCTCATGTTATTTTTGGACTGGTTGACATTCAAGATATTTCACAATAAAAAAGGAAAAACAAAATTACCACTTTGGATCAGGAGCCTGACTCTGATCCTGAGAGGTGAGAAACTGAGTGGTCTGACCAGGGCAAGAAGACAGCAAGCCTAGGGCTTAGTAAACAGGGAGGGGGCCATGGAATGGAGGAGCCTACCATTTTCTTCGTGGTCTCCAAGAGCTCCTTCTCTGTCTTCGTTCGCATGCAGTGAACCATGGCGGCTGAGCTGCTGGCTTCACATCCAGCGGCAAGAGCAACTTGCTGCAGAGAACACAGGCAATCACAGAGTTCAAGAGCAAGCCTCCTCCCTTCCATGGTGCAGACAGAGGTGTCTATCCCATGCATGCTCAACTTCTGAAGGCTGCAGGGGGAGGCGGTAGGTAGCTGAAAATACCCTAGACCAGCAGGTGTGAGTTCTGGGCCCCATTTAGTGTTGCCTCTGTTCACTGACTGAAATTGTGGCATGAGCTAGTTACACATCTGTGTCTCTGTTAGCTTATCTCTGCTAAAATGGGCTTGAGGGTCTATCTGAAACCTGAGCGTGTCAAGAAAGGCAGTGTGGAGTGGTGGTCACCAGCATGGAACCCCAAATGCCATGGTCTGGTTTCCAATTCCATTGTTACACAGAGCTGTTAAAGGGAACTACTCATTTCCTAAAACAGAAAAGAAAGTTTCCATTGTCTGGAACCAAAGTGAAGTTCTTAATCCCAGGGGCAGAGGTGGTAGTCATATAGGCTGGAAGCAAGTTTTTACTGGAGAAGTCATAGATGGATAGAGGCCAGCTCTATGGCAGTGGGGCCCTGGTGGGTGGGTAGGTGGGTGGGTGTGGGCTCCCCAGAACCTCGTACAGAGTCTGCTACAGAATCAGTGCTCAGAGAAAGAACAGGAATAAGAGAGTTTTGGATTCCCGACCAGCCTCATCTCTGCCACCTTAATTTCCTCAAAAAAATAAATTCCTCCTTCTTGAATTGAGCCTGGGCATCTGGGCATCTGTTGCTTATAACCAAAGAACTCTGAACAAAATCTCAAACATTCTACAAATCCTTGGCATCTCCAATTCCTCCCCTCCTGCGTATCAGCCCCTTTATATCAGATGCTCTCCAGCCACTCCATCCAAACCAGCTCCAAATCCTGCCACATTGGGAGCTCCAATGGGTGGTCCTCAGAACTAACCCCATGGATGACCCTTTCCTTAGCTTCCTGCTGCCCCCAGATAAAGCCAAAATCCTTACCAGGGTCCTGGGCAGCACTGCTGTGTCTCCACCCTCAGTTTATTCCAAGTTCCCCTGTTCTCTCTGCTCTGGCCATGACAGCCTCCTCACACTCAAGAGGCTTGCCCTTGCCAAAAGCACATGCTGTTTCTTCTTCCCAAAATAGTCTTTCCTCATCAAGTCAATTATTGCTTCTCTTTCTGATTCTGACTCATATTTTTTTCAGAAAATATTTCCCAATAACCTCCCCCTACATCTGAATGAAACGCTCCTTTTGGGTTCAATTATTAGATCAGATTCTGTTATCTCTGTCTCTCTGTGTGTCTCTCTCAGTACTGGGGTTTGAATCGGGGGCACTCTAATACCAGGCTACATCCCCAGGTCTTTTTATTTTTATTCTGTGACAGTATCTCACTAAATTGCTGAGGCTAGCCTTGAACTTGTGATCCTTCTCCTTTAGCCCCTAGGTTTCTAGAATTATAGGCATGCACCACCAGACCCAGCTTGTTATGGTTCCTTTAATTATCTTGTTATAGCTGAAATCTTATCATTTCCATGATATATAATTAGTAATCGCATTAATCTATCTCCTCAGTTGGAATGGATGCTTTCAGTGGTTGCATATGGAGACATCAAAACTTCGTGGAGTATGAGCATGAATCAGTGAATGAACACTCCAGGAACCAACCCTGGTCACAAGGTCCTCAGAGAAGAATCAGTCCAGATCCACATCGTGCAAGTGGGACCATTAACACTCAGACCACGACAGAGACATGACATAGTCCCAGGCCTCGGCTCACTGTCCATCCCCACACCCTGTCTTGGAGCCCTTTGAGAGGTGGAGATGGTGGACACTACACTTTGCTGGCCATCAAGTGTCAGGATTTTGAATTGAAGCTCTCTGCCCTGGTCACTTGCTGAGCTCAATGAACCATGTCCATGTTCTGCCCCAATATCCTGGCTACAAATTGGAGGATGGACAAGGTGTCCCCCTTTCCTTCTTACTCAGCCATTCTCACTCCTGTGACTCTTTGAGAATGTTCCCCAGATCCCATGAAAAGAAAAACCCCTGAAGATTCCTGGAGAGCTGAGCGAAGTGTGCAGGAGCTGTCTCAGGTGAGACCTACCTCAGCTCCAGGCCTGGTGTCTCTCCTGAACATGCAGGGACTGAGGGCCACACCGCTCTCAGAGATGGCACGGTGGAAAAGGTTCTTGGTCAGGGGAGATAACACCTGGGGAAGGAGTGGAGAGGAGGAGATTTAGGGAAGGATCAGGGACACATTTGTCCCACAGACCTTTCTCCAAGTCAGCTCTGCCCTGGCCCATTCCCTGGAGACTCTGGCACTCAGTCAGTGGATGTGACAGCTCAGCACCTGGCCTGGCCTGCTTCCTGAGCCTGCCTTCCCCAAGAGAACCTCAGCAGGGTGAAACCAGAGTAGAGAGTGAGAGAGCGCGGCACCACCATGCGC
>CM053414.1:25809367-25833562 GCA_028644305.1 Xerus rutilus | reverse complement strand
GAATCAGGGGTTCAGTCTGTCCCTGTGAAGTGGCAGGTGCTCTGTAGAGGTTCAGGGGGAAGGAGACGTAGTTACAGATGGAATCTGGGGTCAAGGAGAAGTGTGAGCTTCAAACAGAAGCTGCGACAGTGCTACTGGGATCATTCAGGGAATCAGTGGGGAGAGCAAGGGAGATGCTCAGAGGCCTGAAGATGCAGAAAAAACAGTGGCAGTCCAAGGGACTAAGAGCAGCCAGAGGGTGAGAGGCGTCCAGGAGCCAAGAGAAGAAGACATTTCAAAGAGCTATGCGTGGTCATCTGTGGCCACTGCTGAGAGGTCACATGAAGTTGGCCAAGAGGGATTGAGGGCATCAGTGACCTTGACAAGCAGAAGCAGGAAGCTCGGACAGGAGAAAACCTGCCTGGTGAGAGTAGAGAAGGGACAGGGTGGAAGGAGGTGGGGACAGGGTGGAAGAATATGAAGAGAGATCTTATGGCAGGGTTTCTGGAACAGAAAGCAGAAACAGCTCCTGGATGGAAGACAGGAGGCTCCCTGTGAAGGCCATACATCCTGGGCATGTGTGGCTGAGGATGATCTACTGACAGGCAGACCCAGACCCTTCCTCCAGCGCGGAGGTCTTCCCAGTGGTGATCAGAACCTCACTCCAAAGCACCTAGCAACCATCTCAGGGTCAGATGTCAGAAAAGGCTCACAGTCACCGCACACCGCAGAGAACCTGCTTCCTGTGCCCACAGAGACTTGATGGAGAAGCCCCTAGCCTTGATTCTGACATGTGCCAGATGCTAAGAAGGAAACAAGTTGAGTTGATCCCAGCACTTCTGTAGGGAGCATAGATCACTGGGGTCAGATGTTCTGGTGACGTCCCATCTCCAGCCACCCTGGCCTTCACCCCCCAACACTCTCTGAACTTGCTCCTTCTATCCTTCTGGGAGAAAATGTGCCACAGTCTGCTGCTCTGCTGCATGCAAACTGCCAGCACAGAGGGCTGCAGGTACTGGGAAGCTCAGGTGAGAGGGGATGAGCGTGTCAGAGGTGATCATAGGTGCAGGACGAACAGGAGCTTAACAGGTAGAGCAGGCATCCCAGGCTAAAGCTCAGAACCAAGAGGACATGTTTGGCTGGAGAATGAAAAGATGGGAAATGGGGTACAAATGTGAAGAAACGGGGATGCTTTGTTCACCTTACCTGAAGAATCCCCAGATGCCCAGGCGGTACTGGATGGTCACCACCACCACGTTTTCATGGGAAGAGAGAGCCAGCCCATCAAAAGTTGATGCTCCACCATTCACTAAGCCACCTCCGTGGATCCACACCATCACCTGAGCAGGGAGGGAAAAAGCTTACAGATAAAAAAAGCAGAGAGGGAAGAGAGGTCTCACCTACCTCTTGGCCATGACAAGAGGCTATTACCCAGAATCCACTAGTGCACAGCAAGGTTGCAAAAGGCAATCTCTCCCCTCGTCAGCTCTCCCAGCTGGGACCAGGGACCATCTCTCTTTCAGTGCCACCTGGATGCCCCTGCCTTTTTCTCTAGCCCCAAGTGCTACTTCTTTTCAAGTCTCTTCAAACTGAAAAAGTTGTCATGGGAACAGTTGTCTTGGGAATAGTGATGTCCTGCTCTTCCCAATACTGCTGTCACCCTCATGCCTGGACCATTCAACCAGCTGGACACAAGCAACGGGCAGCACTTGAACTTCAGCATCATCTCAGTTAATTCTAGTGGGGATTAAACTTCCCTCTGCAGGGATGATTGTCTTAAGAAGCACGTACGTGCCCTTTTCTAACATGCCACCCCTCGGCCGGCCACTTCTGCATGTCTAAACCTATGGCCCCCCATCAAGCCCAGCCTCAAATTCTCCTCCTCCACAAAGCCTTCAGTCATTGCTAAGAGATTATCTGAGAATGTACTGTGGACCAGCAACTGTGCCAAGAATTGAGCATGGACACAACTCAAAATTCATAGTTCTTACATTAAAGAGTTCATGTAGCAGAGAAAAAATTAGAGTATATAAAATAATATGATATTGATAGTGAAAAAAGAACCAGTAATGTGCACAATTTTAAAATGAACTAACCACAAGGTAAGTCCTAATATTGTCCTATTTGACAGTAAAAATGAGGCACTTACCTACCTAAAACACTGCAGGGAAAAAGTGGTACAGGGAGATTTGACCCAGGCAGCCCCAGAGCCCATGTGCTGAGCTGCCCTGCTCCCTGCAGCCCAGCCCCAGCACAGTAAAGTCACCCATTAGGGCAGGAGGAAGGTCCACTGCAGCTCTGACTCCTGTTCAAGGAGGCTTGCTCTGTGCTCTCAGCCAAACCTGACATGAAGCCTGAGCATCATCATTAGATACTCACATGGGATTCTTCCCTCTAGAAGAAGCAGAGGCTGAGAGAAGCCGAGACTCTCAGCCAGGCAAAGGCAGGCCCAGGAGCTACCCACACCCTGGAGTTCTAGAACCTGTGTCCACAGCTGGAGGGCCTCCTGCCTCCAGGCTCCCAGAGCCCCTGTTTCTCCTGCACCTCTGATCCCTGCTGCCTCCAGGGAGGGACTGAGTCAAGGTCATCTGAGTGAGGGCTGAGCTCAAGGGCAGGTCAGCAGACAGGCTGAAGAAGCCAGGACGTGTGTGCAGCCAGATGGCAAGATCTGGAGGGCAGGGGCTACTGGGAAAGGCGCCATGCTCCTGCTTTCCCTAAGCCCAAGTCTAACTACCTGTATGAGGACATCAAGTTCATAACAGAAGAATGAATGAATGAGGTCCTCACCACCTTGTAACTTGCAGAAGACTGACTTTTAGTCGCCAATTCACAACCACCTCCTTCATCCCTGGGAACCATGCCAGGGTGCTCCTGGGGGACTGGGGCTGACAGTGCTCTTTCTTTCACCCCAGCAGACCCCTCACCCCAGTAGACCCCTCACCCTTTTGTCTGCACCTGGAAGCCTGCCCCACTTTGGGCCCTTCCTTCATTGGGAAATGCTGACTTTCTGAACATTAGTCTGGACATCGGTCTGTACCAAAGTTTAGGGAGGGAGATGAGCTATGATGAAACCCTAGATGTTTGGCCTAAGGCAAGGAAAGTGTTCCTGAGGTTGTCTAGGCTCTGCCTCCTCCACCTCTGTCATGGGTTGGTCAGTTTTCCCATATGGATCTTGGAGTGCTGGGGAAAGAGCATATACTTGTTTGATTTCGTAGTCCAAGTTCAAAGACATCGGTTTGAAGATCAGAAGACCCAGGCTCTTGTCTCGTCAACCCTAGTGTGTGACTTCCCTTCCTCCATCTGGGCCTCAGTTTCTCTATCTGTAAGAATGGTGTTTTAGGTTGTTGTCTTTTCCCTAAGATTCTTCCCACTTTAATTTTATTGAAAATTATGTCTTAGTTGCTCTCCAACTAGCAACTTAGAGTAATCACTCTTTCTATTAGTGTCCGAAAAGCTGGAAAAATTAAGAAATGCATTTCAGATTACAGCGATTTTCTTTAAATGCCTGAAGACACTGGCAAAGCTGAAGCCTGACCTGTGATGGATGTGCTGTGAGCTGCCTCCACCCCTCCTGCAGTGGAGGAGGCTGGTGGCTCGAACTCCCACATGGTGACTAGTCATCCCTTGCTTACCGGCAGCCGGTCTGTGGTATTCAGTTTAGCAGGGGAGTAAACATTTAGGTAAAGACAGTCTTCAGAGTGCTTAAGATGTACTCTTTCCCGTGGGTTGGTGAAGGAATCAGGCAGCCCTTCCTTTGGTATGATTTGGGAGCACCTGCGGAGGACAGAAGAAAGAGTCCCTGAGGTTCATACATCTAACCAAGATTATCCTGAGCCTGGAAGAGGCCTTTGACTGGATGGTTTAATCCTGTAAATGCATTCATCATGACCAGACTTGAGACACTGGGATAGGTAGAGGCTCTCTGAGGGTCCTGGTGGAAATCATGGGTAGGGTCTCAAAGACTATGCAGAGTGGGAAGGCCTTGGCTTGTTGCTCCCATCAAACAGCAGATCCCAAGGGAGACTTGTGGCCTTTCCTGCTACAGTTAAGCAACTATTGTTCCTGTTCAGGGCACTGCTGGAGGACAGGCACCCATCTGATCTAATGTTATGGGATTACCAGCATCTACATCATGGCAGATCCAGTGACCCATTCTAGGCTCCCACTGCTCAGAGGTGCTGGGGTGTGTACCTATTTGGCTATTGGGATGGACTTTCAGACTTGGCCAGCTTTCCCTCATAGGCTGGGTACCTTCCTGCATCTTTCTCATGTCACTTTGGACTGGAAAGTCATAGCAACTTTGCAGCCCTTGTGAGACTCATGGCAACCTGGACTGAGTGCTAGCTATTGCTGAGATGGTTGCAGTTGTCACAGGATCAGGGAACACAACCCTCAATCTACTTAAAATCTCTAGAAGTCTCACTGAAGATGGACAGTCACAAACAAAGCTATACTGTGAAGAAAAGAATAAATCCTTCCATGCATAGGCACTGTCACATGATGCCAAGCATCATGAATATTCATGGAAAGAGGACCTCAACAAATGGACAAAGTAAGGCAGCAAAAGTCAGCCTAAAGTGATGAAGACGTGTGATCTCTCAGAGGCATTATTCCAAACAGCTGGGGTTTTGTTTGTCTGTTTAATTTGTTTTACAGAGACTGGATGAACTTCAAGAAAACACCAAGAAACAATTCGTAAATTTATCAGAGAAATTCAACGAGGAGATTGAAATTTTAAAAAAAATACAGAAAACCTAAAGCTGAAAAAATACAACGAAAAACATGAAAAATAACATTCGTTAGTATCAACAGCTGACTTCATCTAACAGAGGAAAGAATCACTGAACTTCAAGGCAGACTGTTGGAGGAGGAGAAGAGAGAAAAGAGAATAAAAGGCATGAACATGTATAAGGTTGAGGGCACAGCTTCAAAAGACCAAGTATTCAGGTTGTTGGAGTTCAGGAGGGAGATAAGAAAGACACATTCCAGAGATTCTAACAGAGAAGGTTCCAGATCTGGAGCAAGATGTTAACTTTCAGGTATAGGAAGGCCCATGTATTTGATTCAACCCAATAAAACTACACTAAGACATTATAATCAAATTCTCAAAGATAGGAGACAAAGTAGCAAAGAACATACAAGGGAGTTCCAGTATACCTTTCCCAGAAAAATAAAACTGAGGCAATTCATTGTTACCAGAACTGTCCTACAACAAATGCTAAAGGGAGTTCTTCACATCAAAAGAAAGGGATGATAATGTGTCACAAGAAAACATCACTGTTGAAAGTGAATATATAATTACAATTATTTTAACTGTGGAGATGCTATGTAAGCCATTTGTATCTTTAAAAAGCATACAACTATTCAAAATGATAATCACTACTTTAATTTGTTAATAAGCAAGAGGAAAAAAAAAGATGTCACATGTGATACCAAAAGTTGAAAAGGGAGAGTAATTGAAATTGAAAAGTAATTGAAAAGTAGAGTTTTTGTGTTTATTTTCTTTGTGATCAAAGTTAGGGTATAATCATTTTAAAATATTATAACTATAGGATATTTATTATTAGCCTCATGGTAAATAAAAAGTAAAAATATGTATCAGATACACCAAAAAGAAAAGGCAAGGGGTCAAAAGATATTGCTACAGAAAACCAGTGAACCACAAAGGAAGATAGCAAGAAAAGGAGAAGAAGGAAATCTATGAAAGCTAGATGCTTGATTTGTGAGGCCAGTTGGGAACTTTGGCCTTCTGTGCCCAGCTGGTCAGAGTGCCTGGGCACACTAGCCACTATTCTGTCCCTTATTAGGTATCTAGAGACACCTGGGCATTGAGAAATTGCCATGTCAACGTGCCCACCAAGGTGGTGGAGCACCACCCCTCACCTTCACCCACCCACTCCCAGCCATAGCCAGGTCCAAGATAGAAGAGACAGATGCCTACTTGCTTCTTTCCCCTGCTCAGCTATTCTTTTTTCAAAGCACTAATCACTAATCATATTCTCACATATGATCCAATTTGTTTATTACCTTGCATATTATTTCTCTCTCTTCTCCTCTAGAAATGTAAGCCCCATGAAGCCAGAGATCTTTGGTTTGTTCACTAATGGATTCTAACAACCCACAACGTGCCTGGAATGCAATAGATGCCCAAGAATTATGTGCTGAATAAAGGGCTCTGGTAATCTCTGAGAGCTCCAGAAGGTTTCAGGCTCTGCAGTGTTCTTGAGGATTCCAGAAGAAAACAGAGCCAAGCAGAGCTCGGATGGCCTCGACTCCTTCCTGCAGCACCCAAAGAAAAATACCCCCTGAGACATGCCACCCCACTTACACAGGAGGGTAGGAAGTGGTGTTCTTCACGGCTTTCCAGGGATCCACAGGCTGCGGTGGAGCAAACCTCAAGGATCCAACAGGAGGTTTGGCGAAAGGGACTCCCAGGAAAATGGACACAGGGTTTGAAGCTCCTTTCAGGCCTGCATACTTCCCCATGACACTGCCCTTCGAGGTCTTCACCACGGGCGGTGGCGAGGATGTGAATCTCACTGGGCATGGGGAGCAAATGAAGACATTAGAAAGGAAAGACTAGACCTGGGTTCCAGGTGGGTTTTGCCACATGTGACATTGAGTAAGTGACCTAAACCCTCTAGTCTCATTTTTTTCTTTGGCAAAAGAAGGATCAGGAAAATGTCCAACCTGATCAAAAGCTCTGATAGAAAGCGTAAGTTGGAATTGAAGTATACATTGAGGTATAAATTGAGGTACAAAAGTCTACGAAAACAGGAGAACTCCTGAGAATGAACAGGGCTTTTGGTTTCCCTCTTAGAAACTTCTGGAAGCATGTGCCCACTGGGATCCTGGTGCTGAGCTGCATGTTGGTTAAAAGGATGAACAAGAGGGGGCTATGTTCTCAGGAGGGCTGATCTTGTAGGAAGAAGGAGCCACAGACATACTTGGCCTGATGCTAGAAAGAAAGAGGCCATGTCCTGGTAGGGGGCGGGGCAGGGCGGGGCTGCAGGAGGTAGAAGTGGGAGCAGGTTCTTCTGATCACATGGAGCTGGGACTTGTTGGGGAGGAGTAAATAAGGGTAAGGATAAAATATCCCCTCCATTCTTATAGGGCAGACCATTGTTCCCCCTGTCCCTGTGCCTTCCTCATCTCCTGGTTCCACCTGCTGTGGGACCAGAGTGAACTAACCTGATTCTCATTTCTGAGACAGGTGGATTTCAGACACTCCACCATGTCTGCCCCTGAAGTCTTCTCTTGCTTGGCCTCAATAACCATCAGAGACTGATTTCTATTCTCTTTTCCTCCTAGGCTCTCCCTTTTGGATCCAGAAAAAAAAATGTCAATATCTCCCTCAAATTTTGTGACCAGAAAAGAAAATAATATTCCAGATTTGATCTTACAAAGTCATAACTAATGACCTAATGACACTGGAAATTCTTTCTTATTTTTATTTTTTTAATATCAAGGATTGAATCCAGGGGTGCTCAACCACTGAGCTATATCCCCAGCCCTTCTTTATTTTTGTATTTAGAGACAGGGTCTCACTAAGTTGCTTACGGCCTTGCTAAATTGTTGAGGCTGACTTTGAACTTGTGACCCTCCTGCCTCAGCTTCCCAAGCCATTGAGATTCCAGGCGTGCACCAATATACCCAGCTCAGAAACTCTTTATAAGAAGCCAGGTTACAAAGCAGTATCTATGTCTCATGGCATTGATGGCCAGTTTCATACTATGAACATTTAGGTTGGTTGTTGTTGTTGCTAAATATCACAAATAACACCAAGATGTATTTTGTGGGACAAATCTACAGATAGTTCCAAACTTCCATTATTTATACCTCTGGTGTTTTGACTTGCAGTTTTTTGATTTTTGGATCTTGAGATTATCAGGACATAACCCTGTCTTAAGTAAAAAAGTAAAGGTACTGTGACCTGGCCACAGACAGTGGCCATGGAGGTGAACTTTTTCTTTATTCTTTCCAAATCTCCTGCACTGAACTTAGACATCTTTAGAGAATTAGAAGAATAATTTTATGAATACAGTCATGTCTACAAGGAATTCTGAAGAAAAAGATCTTCCTATGGCCAATAATATGGGGGCCATAGAAGGGAAAGAAGATTGAAAAGTGGGGGGGCGATGCTGGCTCCTTGTTAGACAGATTCATTTTGGGAAGTAAGTGAGTCATCTAGGTAATAACACATCAGAAGATGTGGTCATCGTAAGACTGGAAGGAGCAGGGGATAGTCCCCCTGAAGGTGACGCTGCACACCCTGGGTGCATGTGACTCACTGCAGGGCCCAGGCGAGAGGAGAGCAGGAGCTGAGAATGAAGCCAGAGGCAGCTTCAGCTGAGATGAGGACACCACCAGAGAGGTGGCGGGAGGAAGGTGGAGCCTCTGGAACCCAGGGAGGAGGGGAGCAGGGGCTGGATGGGTGCTTCATGGAGGAGAAGGAGGGGGAAATCTGAGCAGAAACACTAGGTCTGACCTGTGTTAGATCAATGAGAACTTTCTTCCTAGATGGAGTAGGCAGAAGCCACATTGTTCAGGGTGCAAAACTGGTTGGATGGAGCAAGAGGCTTAAAGGAGAATGGGAATAACAGTGGGGACCATTGATGTTATATGGAATGTGCACATATTGAGCACTTACTATGTTCCCGTTCATTTAAGGAAATCTGAAAACAAGCAAACAAACACCTTGCTAGGTAGGTATGAACATGACCATGTTACAGATGAGGAAACTGGGGAGTTGGGAGTAGCCTATGTAGGGACTCCCTAAAGATGGAAATCAGGTGGCATTGCCAGGGGGAACCATCCGTAAAAGAATGTTCCACTCGTATTTTGGTCTCCTTTCCCCCGCCCCTCTGTCTTACACTTAGTTCCAAGACTCTCACAATGTCGCCTGGCCCAAGAGAAGTTAAATCCAGGTGGGGCCTGGGTTGTCAGGGCACTGATGTGCAGAGCAGAGCCTGGATGACGAGCCAGAGGAAGGCCAGGCATGATTTTCCAGGTGACTTTGGGAGATTATGTGTCTGTCATGGTTTGGCTATGAGCTGTCCCCCTATTAGTGCAGGAATATTCAGAGGTGAAATGATTAGTCTGAGCACTTTAACCTAATCAGTCTTTCCTAATTTGAATGAGCTGATTGGCTGGTAACTATAGGCAGGTGGGACTGGAGGAGGTGCCTGGAAGTGTGCGTCTTGCCTGGGGTCCCTTGTCCTCACCCCTTGCTTCCTGACCCCACCATGATCAGAGCAGCTTTCCTCCTCTGAACCCTTCCCCGGGATGTGCTGTCTCACCTTGGACCCAGAGAAATGGAGTTGGCCATCTATGGACTGAGACCTCTGAAACCATGAGCCCCAAATAAAATTTTCTTCCTCTAAATTGTTCTTGTTGGGTATTTTGGTCACACTGATAAAATGCTAAACTAAAACAACCTTTTTCTGTGTCTGAATTTCTCAATTGATAAAGTGGCACAAACATATACTGGTATCCCTTTTTATAGCCCTGCATTAATTAAGACTGTAATTTTCTGTATCTGATGCTTTGGACTTGGGGATTTTTCAGGAACACTCCCTCCTAGGTTCCAACCCATATAGAGCCCACTACCATCCACCTCCTGTATCTGGTTCTCAAACCCTGGGTCAGTATCCACCTGCTCCAAGCCAGGAATCACACAACAAGGGACAGCCCCAGCACCCAAGTGTTCCCTGAAATTATCCAAACCAATCCATCCTACAGATACTTATCTTGTTTCACTTCTTCTTTCCAGTGGAAACCCTGATAAAAGTCCTTGCCCATAGCCCCCAACCTTTGTGCCTCCTGATTGATCCTGGTGTTTCCTCCTGTGTCCCCAACCCTAGAGGTAAGTCCCTTCTTCTTGGGAACTATAGATAACAGCTTATCTTTTCAGTAGCATTGGTTCTGAATATGTTGGCCTTACAAATACTTCAAACTTCCTCTTAATATACTATTTTAAATCAACTCCTTTATTTATCCATTCCTTATTAGCACCTTCTCTAGAACAGATACCATCCTAAGTGCTTTAGAAAGAGCCACCCATTTCATCCTCACAACAGCCCAATTAAGTGGGGACTGTTGACATTCTTATTTTAGAGATGGGTAACCTAGGTTCAATAAAGTTAAGTATCTGGCCCAAGGACACTCAGCTCAGAAGTGTGCAGCTAGGATGCAGACCTGCACTTGGCCCCTGAGTTGATACTTTTAATATTCTACTAAGCCACTCTCCATGATCTGGCCAAATCTGTACCAATGATCAAGGAAACAGGAAGCTGAGCTCTTATCTCCTTATGTGTGAGGCGTGAGGTTACCTCATTGTCCTCCTGACATTTGCAGCAGCATCTCAGGGAGCTTATTGTAGCCTGAATCTCTAGGAGGCTGGGGCTGGCTGAGCTAGGCTATTCCAAGTCCTAGTTCAGAAGGTGAACACTGCTGTAGAACAAGACCTGCAAACATCTCAGCCCTCCTCTGCCAAGGTCTAGGGTTCTCAAATGTACCCCTTAGTATTTATATTTCAGGACTTACAGCAAACTGTGCCTATGGCGAGAGAAGCCAGGATCAGAGCAGAGTGCCACATCATGGAAGGACAGCAGCTCTCTGCAAGAGATCTTCTCTCCATGTTCCTCTTGAAGGGCTTCGCAGGTCTCAACCCAGAGCCTGAGGTCCTGTCCTCACAGCCTGATTGTCTGAATGTGAGATGACCAAGAGCTCCTCCCTTCCCCAGAGCTCCCAGGGGGACTGGTGGGACCTGGAAGCCAGATCTCGTCTGAGTTCAAGCTCTTTTATCTGAAGTCGTGCCACTCAGCGCTCAGATTACGGATGACCACAAACTCGTCCAACAACTTCTTGCATATGGGTTTCTTCCTGATTGGACCCTAATCTCAGCGCACTGGGAGCTTCCCAAAGCAGGCACCAATACACTGAGCCTTCAAGCAAGGTGAAGCCTTTGGTCTGGAGTCCTCAGATCAAGTTGGAAAATTTTAGAGCAACTCATAGCCCCAGACCTGCTTAGCTGGAAGATCAGGACACATCTTTAGCTTCTCCTAGAGTTCCAGGCTCTTAAGTTTAGAAGTGATCTTACCCTTCATTCAGTCCCCGCATGATGTCTAAATTTGCTTTGTAATATTCCAGCCAAGTGGCTCAGCCTGCTTTGCACACCTCCAAGGTCAGGGAATCCACTACATTTCAGAGTGGGGATTCGGGGGCAGAATATTTGTACAAAATATTGGCTCTCAGCAGACATACGTACATTTGTTCATTCCTTCTTCAAATACTTACCCAAATGCCTGGCTCTTGATAGAAATGTATAAGACAAGCTGGGCGCGGTGGCGCAAGCCTGTAATCCCAGCACTTTGGGAGGCTGAGGCAGGAGAATCGCTAGTTCAAAGCCAGCCTCAGCAACAGCGAGGCGCTAAGCAACTCAGTGAGACCCTGTCTCTAAATAAAACACAAAATAGGGCTGGGGATGTGGCTCAGTGGTCGGGTGCCCCTGAGTTCAGTCTCCAGTACCAAAAAAAGGAAAGAAAAAAGAAAGGTACAAGACAGGTAAAGAAAAAAACTACAAACCTCAAATTCTATGAGTTCAGTCTTTTCAGGTCCTGAATGATAACTTTTCCCTGTTCTGAGGTTACAGAGAAAAAGGACAGAAGAGCATGATATTGGTTTCCAATTTAACTATTTGTTATAATTTCTATCTCTCCAAGTTCTACAACATCTCATCCATCACCAGCCTCCCAGAAGCTTCCAAGGGAGAGAACATTTTCCCTGTCTCAGTGCTGCCATCTGCCAGACTCTGGGAACTTCACAGGTGAAGACATATTTAGTCCTAAATTTTGCTTTGGTTTGATTTAATGAATCATGTTAAAGATTGGTGTTAGGGAGAGACTTCCTGTTAAAACAAAATCATAATATTATAATTATAAATTAATTAGTATTTTGTATTTTTTACAATGATAGAGGTGATTGAAATGTGCATAATAAAGGGATGGGACTCTAGAATAGGGAACTTCTAGAATATGAGGTCATTTACAAAAGGCCTGGCTTTGTATCCAGCACATCTTCTCTTGATAATCTTGATGCCATAAATGATATTAAAAAAATAAATGTACTTATTTCTAACATTGATCAAATTATGTCCATAAGTGTCAAGGATATTAAAGCAGATTGTTTGGAGATATTCAAGTAACTTGGAGAAATACAAGTGGCACACTATTCAGATGCAGTGATTCTTATATGTTGGAATGACTGTAAGCAAAAAATCACTGTCCAGATCCCGTCTAAGGAGATTCTATTTTGGTTGGACTAGGGAGTGGCCGGCAATTCTTCTAATTAGATTCCTGATAGAAAATCTTTAATCAAGTGAAAACAAAATGGATATCAAGTGTCATTTATATATCAACTTTAACTCCATAAAATATCTGACTGCATCTGGACTGGAAGCCGAAGGAAGGCAGAGGGCCCGAGTCTGGGTGACTTGGAAATGGGCTCTACCTGGCAAGATACCTCCAAAATTAGAACCATATTCAAGGGTGCTAAGACTGTCTGCAGTGTTTACAGGATGTGTGTGATGTCATGTAATAAGATGATATTTCAAAACATGAGTTGAGTGTTATTTCCTAGTTGTTGACTTTCCCTAATACCAATGAAGAGACTAGCCTGCTGCAGCAGCAGAAACCAAGGAATTTCCAGATGGCCTGCATGTGGCCTGGTCCTTTCCCTCAGGCCACAAAGTAGCCTTGAGCAGTCACAGATGAGAGTTGGTATGTACGGACCCACTTTCCTCTCCTCTCTGTGACTCTGATGTTTGTTTTCTACCATCTCCTGTGAGTTCCTGGTGGGGCTGACCTAATTGCTCCACTAGGGACCTGGGCACAGCCCACCTGCCTATGCTGACTTCCCCCATTGTCCCTCATCTGTTCTCCTCTCTCAGGAGCCCTAAAAATCACCTGCCCAAAACGACTGCACTCACATCTTCATCACTGGGTCATTGAGCCTCTGTCACTCCTTCTTGTTGGATTGTCTCCTTTGCCATTCTATCATGTGCTTCCTGCTCCCTGGCAATATTCATGCCTCCAACATTATCACAGCCACCCAACTTTTTTTCTGTGTACCTGCGTGGCGTATCTTTCCATAACCTTGTGTTCACAGTGCATTTCCATCCAAGTTTGGTTTGGAAGATGACACTGAGGACACAGCCCCTTCCATTCACATGCACAGTGGTCTCTGCTGGCCAGGGCAGGCCTCTCAGGCAGACAGCAAGGGAAGGACTCTGGCTCGGAGGCTTTATGTGGTTAGGGGTTGGGGCTGTGTTGAGGTTCAGATCTTCCGCTGGCATCAAAGGAGGAAGCACCCAGGCTTGCTTGTCAGCTTTCCAGATAAGGGGCAAGATGGGGGTGGGGTGGCAAGCCATCAAAGCTATCGGCAGTCAAGTATGGAAGTAGAGTCCCACGACTCGGTGTACACCACCGAGTTGGTCTTGCTTTTTAAATCCTGCCTGAGAATCTCTTTTCATTGATGAGCTTAAATCATTTTTATTGAATAGAATGATTGAAATGGTTGGATTGAACTCAGGCATCTTAGATTGAACTTGTTCGCATGTTCCTTTTTTCATGTTTGCTTGTTTTGAGATTGAAGAGGTTTTATGATTCCATTTTATCTCCACTACTAGATTATTACACAGGTCTCTTAAAAAATGTTCAGTGGTTGTACTAGGTATGTAGTAACCATCTTTGAATGATCATGCTATATCTCCAAATAACATTACTTTCACGAGGTTTTAAAACCCTAGCAACAGGTGGATTTTCAGTTGCTATGTCCCATCTTTTATGCAATCGCTGTGGTGTTTGCTGGCCTTGGCCACCTGCCCTTCACCTGCCCTCTCTCTGCACTTCTTCCTGACCTCAGCAGTAGATATCTGGGGCTTGGTACCCTGTGCCTGCTGGCCCAGTGCCCTGCAGCTCTTGCATCCTGCTCTAGCCTCCATCAGAGGAGACACTGTGTTCCTCACTCTTGGAGATATGACCTTCTCACTGGTGCTGCCTCCTTCCAGGACTAAAAGATCGCAAATGATATTTACCCAGGACAGTTCCCTGTCCCACACAAAGAGATATAGAGTTCCAAATTTTCCTTTTCCTTGGTCTCAGTGAGTGCTCACCAGGGCATTGAGGGAGATCAGGTTTGCTGCTCTTCCCCCAGTGGTTGTAGGATTTTGTTCCTTCGTGGAAAAAGGTCTGAGCAGGGCTTTGTGCCTGCACCCCTGGAGATAGGCTCTCTCTGGCCTTTCCACCTGCCTCCAGTATCTCCCATGAGCACCTGAAGATGCCCATGGATCAGAGTCTATGTGGGTGCGAGCTCCCCTTGGGGCTGTGGTTCCTGGGGACTTTATATTCTCATCCTAGCCCACATATGGCCTTTAGCACTGTACTAAGTTCTTCCTCACGTGTATGATGACACCTTCCACCTCCATGTGAGCCATGGTCCAGGTGGCACCTCTCCTCCAGGCCTGTCTCCTTCGTATTTCACGGCTGTCATTCACCTGGAGACTTCCCTGAAAAGGTAGCTTCCTGGAACAGCCTCTCTCTTCATCCTCTCTCTCTGAGAGGATGGACTCACCTCCAGCCCAAGACAGAGACACTGATTTGGTCTCCAAAAAATCATTTGTTCTCCCAATGGAGGCCACCAGTACAAACCTTCCCCACTCAGGCCTCTGCCACCCGCACCTCACAGTTCTCCAACCTCCACAGTAAGAGGCCTCTGTGGCCTATGAACGCCTTCTGTAAATAGCCCTGTCCTGCTGCTCCCGTCTCCCGAGCCTGGCTCAGCCTCCAGTTCACAGCTCCACGTGTTCTCTCTGGGGAGGTTCCCTTGATGTCTCCCTGGCCCTGAGCTCAGTCCAGAAAGCCACTTCCTTGTCTTTCAACCCAGCGGCTGCCTGGGTGGTGGCGCCAATCTGCAGGTACCTTTCCTTCTGGTTGTACTCTGGCCAGTGGGGCACTCCGTCTCCGTTGGGGTTCCTGTGAACAGAATCAAACAAATGTCCCAAATCCACTAGTGATCCCCAAATTTCTTGAGATTTACAAGGATTCCCTGATTTATCTCTTCCAAAAGGCCCATCTACATGCAGCATCGGGAGCTCTCCATATCCTGGGGCAGCCTGTATGTTCTCAGAGGCCTACGGTCACAGGTTGGGGGATTTGTCACTCACACCTTGACCCCTTCCCAATGGGTAGGACTCACCTCATGCCACCCACCCGCCCTCCCACCCTGCTCCTTCTTTGCCACCAGCCTCACCCATTGCGAGCAAAGTTAGCCCAGAATTTCATCACCATCCTGCTGAGGTTGGTCTCCTCTTCTGAGGCACCCTCTGTGGGGGGAGAAGGGAAAACCGCTTTGCTATTCAAAGTGTACTGCGTGGGCCAGCAGCAGTCTCATCTGGGAACCTGGAGGAAACGCAGATTCTTGGGGGAACCCTGACTCCACACCTACTGGGTCCAAGTCTGCATTTTAAGAAGACCCATCACCTCGAGTGCACTTTCATCTTGAGAACAGCTGGTCTAGGACACGGCCACAGGCATGCAGTCCATCCATAGGCTGACTGCCTTTGTCTTTTGTGCCCACCTGCCCTGTCCCCTAACTCAGGGTCCTAAAGTCACACACAGGGTTGCCTCTACTTTGTAGGATTTCTGATTCTTAGACCTTTTCTTAATCTCCTACATGCACCCACATTTTCAGAAAGTCTGAAAAATATAAGTTATGCCACGATCCTAAGGAGTCACCCAAGTGGGAGACGCCTGGTGTGTCATGAACAGCCATGAGGTAAGCCACAAGTCATCTGCAACTGCTGGGTTAACATATCAAAGACACTGTGAAAGCTTTCCTTGAAGTATCATGTCATTAAAAATTACACATAAAATATATGAATTTTAGTTATCTAGACAGATATAAGGTGAGTGCCTAATCTAACTTTCCCCTTATTCCTGTAGGCTGTTGTGAGTAGAAAATCATGCCATGGCAAGCAGTGGCACCCAAGTAGGGCTCTGCAAGTGACCTGCCAGCTCTCAGATCAGGACTCTGAGACTCTGTGACTCGAGGCCCATCATGAATACACATCCTCCTTCTTGCCTGCCCAGCACTACTCAGCCCTATTCCAGTGAGTTGGGAAATTAACAGAGAACAGGAAACACTTGCTCAAAGCCACCAAAGCAAGACTGGAACCCAGGCTTCCTAACTAACAGTCAGCAAAGAGCTGTTACCTTTTAAAAATGGGGCTCCAAATACCGAGAAGAGCTCATCCCCATGGTCTCCTATCACCGTGTTGGGTCTCATGTCTGATAAGAAGCTCGGGCCATACTGAAACTCATACATGTAGGTGGGGGCTCCGGCATCTGAGAAGACATGGATTAGTGCACAGTTCATGTTATCAGATACAAGCTGGGTGGTCTCAAGGTCTCTGACTGTGCAGGCAACCCCTGGGTATCAGCACAGGAGAGGAACAGAGTTCTAGAAAGCACCATGACTAACTTAGGGCTGCAGAGCTGGTTGACATGGAATTGGGATTTGAGCCAGACATCTACTGAAGCACAGAAAGAATAAATGAATTAAATGAATCAAATAAATACACTGGATATGTTTCCTTGAGAACACACTAGAGCTCCTTCACTTCAAAAAATCTCTACAACCTGATACGTGCCTTCTATTCATCTTATTTTGAGCATTTATGGTGATGTTCTCACCCATTTGGAGAAGAGAGAAGTAAATGCAAGCTGCTTGTCTGAAAATGAGGACATTTAATTAATATTAATTATTTAATATTAATATTTAATATTTAATTAAATATGTACACAGAGCAATTTGCCTCTTGTGTTTCAAGAAAACGAGAATGTCATGAATTCATATTTCAGTCACCTTGATATCCTGCATCCTGCTTGGCCCAGGGACTGTTCAGGGTTAGGGTAATACGGTGATGCCCAACACAGAGAAGGGCACAGGAGGTGAGCTTGCCTCTCCTCAACCCTTTGCTCCCCACTTCCCTGCCAGGTTCTCTCTGCACAAAACCCTCCTGTCCAAGCCCTAAGAACATGCCACCTTTCCTGTCAACCAGCTCATCCAATTCACCAATCCCTGCTCCCTTAGGACTGACTCAGGGACTAAACCATTTTTCATCGGTCACAATGTTCACATAGGAGAGACTCTAGGAGGGGAAGGGACAGACCTCAAATCAGGCTGGTAGAGAAATTTCCCCATGGGTACAGTAGGAAAGGTGAAAAATGCAGAAAAAGAAAAAAAATAGAGGGGCTGTGGATACAGCTCCATTGGTAGAGCACTTGCCTTGCATGCACAAGGTCCTGGGTTCAATCCCCAGCACCACAAAAGAAAAAAAAAAAGATAAAAAATAGCACTCATAATCCCATCACTCAGAGAAAGCTTCAACATTCTAACAAATATGATTTTCAGGTCTATAAAATTAGCATAATATTTTATGTTACTTTGGGATGTGTCCAAGCCATCCTTGGGTGGTGTGTGGACCACTGTACATCATAGCCTACTGAGTAGGAGAATTTGGTGTCTGGGAATGACCACTGGACATTTCCTCCAGTTGACTGCCCTGACTCATTGTGAGCCATATTCAAGCTCTGCCAAAGTTCCCACACAGCACCTGAGATGGAAACAATCCGAGAGGAACAAACTTTGTGAATCAGAGAATAAAGTTTAAGCACCTGCTGTAGCCGCACAGCCCCTCTGAAGTGGGTGTGACCTGCCAAGATGCCAATCAAGTTGCTGACTGCAAGACATCATGAAGCAAGACTTCCCCTTGAAATCTTATCCCTGCCTTTGATGTCCCCTCTTAAATACACTACTGGAGCCATTTTCTGTTGTCTAGCCCAGCTCCTGTGCAGACTGGAACTATCAGGCTCTCCAACCTAATTCAGACTTTGTCTTTTGTTCTTCACTAATTGTTCTAGACTTTAACTTCTTAGGTGACTTACACATTCCTCGGCAGGAAAAAGGACCCCCCAACAAGACACTGGCCATCTCCCCATAGGGATGTATTATAACCATGGCTTCTCACCATCAGACATTTACCCACAAAGCATTTAACAATATGTACCATTACTACAGGAGAACAAAGAGGAATTTACTAAATCCTCAGCCTGCTTTACCACACTTTGTCCATCAAGACGTGCTGCTTGGGAAATAAGTCCTTCTGTGACTTGAATCCACTCATTAAACATCTGCTTCGAGGTCAAGCAGAATTCATGGACAGAGGGTTTAAATTTGCCTCTGCCATTCAATCATTTTAGACAGGAGCTCAGAAGCCAATGTGAGAGGAACAAACTTTTGTGAATCAGAGAATAAAGTTTAAGCACTATGCTGCCAAAGTAACTTTTTATAACTTTCTACCCCATGAATGTATATATACAGTTTGTTAACTTACAATTGTAAGTTATGTGAGTGTTATATCTCTCAGAATATCTTATTTTCCTCTACTTACCCTGCCTTTTCTTCTTACCTGTAGTTGTTAGCAGGTAACTACAACTGCAAAAGGTAAAACAGTCAAAGCTGGTTTTCGTCATGTTTAAAAAGTCTTGAATTTTAAAACTCTTTCAGTATGTTATGGAGAGAACTCTGGACCAGATAATGATTTCCTGATTTGAGACTAGATTAATGAGGACTGGTAACAAAAGAAGGCTCCCAGGAGGCTCTCCAAGGGGTACCTGGAATATGAAAAACTTCTCACCTCGGTGAGTTCACCTGTTTGTAAAAATGCCTTCCAACCACACAGCCTTAGGTCCCTGTTGGAAGTTCCTGTAAAGACTACAGCCTGGTCCTCAGCTGGCACACACCAAGAAAGACAAACCAGCATTGACACTGGAAACTTCCCCCTTCCCTCCACCTCACGAGCCTCCTGCTGCCCTGCCTTTCTCCCCTCCTGATCCTGTACTGAATTCTACTCTTACCCACCTGCACTAGTTAACAACTTTAGAGTAAGCTTTGACCTTGAAAACTTTCCAAGACCCATTTTCCAATACTTTTCTTCTAGACTCAGGACCCCAGGGAAGGACTCCTGTAGCAGACGCTGTCTTTGCCTCACTTGTGTCCCTTGTGTCTGGGTAGGCCACACTGATGTCCTCCTCTAGCATCTATAGCTCTTTGCTCAGGCTTTCGTCTGGTAACTAAAATCTACTTTGCCCACATTTGCAACAGGTGGAAGTGCTGCAGAAAAAGCAATCCCAGGGAACAGCCTTCAACCAATGACAAAGGGCATTGGTGGAGAAATAACTAGCTCCCTCCTGCTCTGGTGGGACGACCCCAAGGTGTGTTTGCTGTTTGTTTCCTGCAGTTCCCCGGTTGTCCACAGGGGGCATGTGTGAGGCAGTGCATGATGACTGGCTTCTGTCTCTTGCTCATCTCCATGCTAGTTAAATACCTTCATTTGGATCCTTTTCTCAATCTGCTATGGGCAGAAACAAAATAGGACAACGCCTCTCCCGAGGACAAATGGAATCAGACTTGGAGACCTGACCCTCGGCCATTTCCGCATCTGTCTAGGCTGGGAGGAGGGCCAGTCGGACACCACAGTTGGTGGGAAGCTCCTCTCCCAGATCCAACCTCTGGGACTCACCTCTGTGGTGACGAGCCACAATCACAGATGGGACACCAAAAAGCACATCTCCCATCAAGTCCAGGAACAGGTCTTTCTTTCTGACAAGGTCGTCTGTCTCTCCTAAATACTTCTCGGTGGCCACTGCAGCCAGTTCCTCAGAGAGGTTCTGAAATCATCAAAAAAGAGGACCCCTCTCAGAGCAATGCAGAAGGCTCCTTTGATGTGAACTTCCTGGTCCCTGTGCAAATCCCTTCTGGGGTGGTGAGGAGGGAGAGGCAGGGAGATGGGGATGGAACCCAGGTCTCAGGGTTTTTTTTGCTCTTGAGTTAGTCTGTGATTTGGGGGAGCCCTCAGCCCTTCTTTGTTTCTCAACTAATTCCCTAGGCTCTTACAACAAGCGGGTAGGACTTCCACAAGAGTGACGTGGCTGTCTTCTGGTCCAGTGTGCCTTCAGAGAGCGAATAGCCCAACAGTACCTGTTTAAAAAGAAAAAGGACTGAACATTTGTAAACCATCAGGAATCAACAGGAAGACCCAAATAAGCTGGCCAAAACATAAAGGCAGAAAGGTGGTTCTTTCTGGGTCTTTATGTTCATGGGCCGTTTATGAGTTTGAAAAAAAATCAATGAAACAAGTGGACTTATATACAGAAACTCAAGGAATAGAAAGAGGAAGCCTTAAATAAATATGTTTATCATGCTAGGACACACAATGGTCATCTAGGAAGTGAGAAAATTGAGGCCAAGGTAATGTAGAAGCAAACAACTCAGGGGATGAGAGCACAGACCATAACCCCACACATTCAGATAACCAGGGGAGCCACAATCCACCATGACGGTTTGTCTGTTTGGCATAACCTCTGAAATCCTTCTGAAGTGAGAACTGTAGAACTCTCTGCATGTAAAATAATCCCATCCAACCTCTGCACTCAGAGACTCGACCCAACTCTAGCATGGCTTCTAGAGGTTTGAGATCATGACCCCAGCACCCCTAAAATGCATGCCTGTGATGAAGTTCTAACTTCTGTGAAAGCCTTATTTCAACTCACACCTGTGCTTCCTCCTGTGAAGTCTGTTTCTCCTGCAGCTGATCATGGATCAAGAAATCCCTGGTCTAACCATTCGGATTCACACCTCACATCCACAGTGCCCCCCTGGACACACTCCAGCCTTGAGACATCTCCAGCTTTTGCTGCCAGGAATCTCAGTTCAGGACATGCTTGATCTTTTCCCTGCTCTAACTGTATTACTGAAGAAAACTTGTGCTGTTGCTTTAACTAGTGTTCAGTTTTGTTTATCTTTGAGAGAGAGAAAAAAAATCTGCTCTTCCCTTTTAGAAGACAGTTTCAATTTAAGGAGAAGAAACTTTTCTGAACCTTTCCAATGAAGTGCCTGAGAACAGATGTGGGGATCTGTGGGACCTATAAGTCCATACCCAAGGAGGAAGCTGTTGTGCATCAGACCTAATTCTCTTGAACTTTCCAGCTCCTTCCTCCCTCTAGAAATACTTGATTTCTCCACCTTCACAATTATTAGCTAGGTAGGCCCTCCCTGCATGTTAATTTCAGGATTCTTTGATAGAAAAACAATCAATGAGTGTTTGGGGAAAGGGGTTCCAAGGATCACTCTACTCAGGGGAGAGTTTTGTCATCCTGGAGGATTTCAAGAAAGTGTCAGTTGGTCCCAATGGAACTCAGAGGAGCTGGAGATGGAGGAACCAATGGGAGCAGAGTCGGAGGGCAGATGGCTGAGGGTACGTGGGGGTGCATCTGTCTAAGAGGCCTGAGCGCTCTCACCATTGGAAGGAGCCAGCCAAACTCTTGCTTGTTGATTCCCACCATGTAGGGGACAGTGTTGAAATTCTTTTCAGCCAGAATCTCTTCAGGTGTCTTCGGCAGCACCACCCCATCAACTACAGTGAGCAGGAAAGGATAGTCCTAGGGAAAACAGCAGCGCCATGTATGTTATCACCCACCCAGGGAACACCCAGGGCTTCCTCTCTGCCTGTCGGAGGGCTTGGCCAGCACGCAGCTCCCTGTGGCTTGGCCAGTGCTCACAGAATCTCAGGATCCTAACAAGGAGGTCTGAGTCTGTGAGATATGGAGGGAAGAACTTTGGGGAGGTAGCAGTGATAAGATGATGGTTAAAATGTGTCTTACGTATATTATAATTTGTAGCGTACTCTTTGTATAGGCATGTATATTTATTTACCTGTAAACTTGCAGCAAGTGCTGAATTAGTGAATATTGAGCCCTGGCTACAGGGATATTGCAGAGTTAGGGCCCTCTGAGCCTCTAATGGAATGTTTTCATAATTCTTGTTTTATGTGTGGGATCCTGTCTAAAGACAGATTATGTAATATACATTTCTTTTAAAGAACTTTTGTTATAAGTGTTCTTTATTCATAATGAAGCACCAGCTGGGGAGGCCTTATTTCTCAACTTGGAAATGTCTTAGGCTTCTGCCACACAACAGTGCACTGTTTCAAAACTTCATCATCCACAAAGGCACACGTTCAGCTGTTTTCCATCTTTCCACAGCTGTAGAGGTTATCTTACTTACAGCTTTCCAGATCAGCCTCCCTCACACAGAGGCAGACCCCCTCTTCCTCTTTGGAAGCTCCAAACGCACAGCCAAAATCACCATAACTCAAGGCAGGATGAAGCTCCTGAACACTTAGGTCTTCTCCACAAGGCACATCCAGGCCTCTTTGTACTTAGGAATACTACACAGCACTTTATGACTATATTAGTGAGCAGGTGTTTTTTTGTTTGGTTTGGTTTGGTTTGGTACTGGGGATTGAACTCAGAGGCACTCAGCCATTGAGCCACATCCTCAGCCCTATTTTGTATTTTTTTATTTAGAGACAGAGTCTCACTGAGTTGTGAAGCACCTTGCCTTTGCTGAGGCTGGCTTTGAACTTGCGATCCTCTTGTCTCAGCCTCTCGAGCTGCTGGGATTACAGGTGTGCACCACCGCACCCGGCTAGCAACCAGTTTTAAACAGAGAAATCATCAACAAAAAGCAAGAAAATGAAAAGGGGGCACCTGAGAGACTACAATAGGGACACTTGTTAGCACAAGAGATGAAGCAAGAAGAGAGAGCATTTCCTCATCTGACCTCAGATGAGAATGTGGGCTTCATGAGTCTCAAACTTGTGCTTCTGTGGAACATGACCACGACTGGGTCACAAACATTGATTTAGGGGTGATACATGTTAGCAAGTAGATGAACTCACAAAGCCAGAATCTGTGCTTAGTCAGGGCTGTGTCTGTCCATCTGTCTGTCTCATCTATTTTAAGCTTGTGCTTTTATAGAGAAACCATCAGCCTTGAGGATCCTACTGAGCTCATCACTTGAGGTGCCAAAACTGAGACTGGATTCCATATTTGAGAGGGAAAAATATCAAAACAAGGGCCAAATCCTACTCCAAAAGGTGACAGCACAGAGCAGGGTCTGGGTGCCATTACTACAGCCTTAGGAGGATCCTGCAGTTCAAAGAACTGGGAAGCCAGTAAGAGGAGCAACTCAGGGGAAAGGAGACTCTCACCGTCCCCTGGAGCAGGCACTGGCCTCCGCAGTGGCCTTCAGAATGAGTGCTGTTGACAGTGGCACTGGCATGAGCTCAGGCCAGAGGTGTGCAAGGCTAGTCCTAGGAATGTCCCAGAGCCCAGGCTTGCAGGAATGCCTCCTGGCAAGGACGAGATAACGGTTATGTGGTGGAGCATGATTTCTGTATGACATGTGGCACCTAACTGGCCCTCTGGGATGTATAAAAGATCTGACTCAGTAGAGGCAAGGGGATCTGCCTTGTAAGCAAGTCAGGTTTTAAGAAGGGAGGTGACATGCTCTAAGTGTGTCTGGAAGGGCAAGTCTGCTGACACCTTGGGTCACAGGAGAGGAGGAGGGAGAGGCAGAGCAGGAGTCCAGGAGACGGACAGTGGGGGCCATGGGGTCCCGTGTCTTCACGGGGAACACCAAAATGAGCGAAATCAAAGCAATAGGGATCGTTGCTCACGCGGTGGGTGGCTTAGCTGCCCTGTGAGGGCACGTGCATCGCCGTGCTCACGCGAGAGAACTGGCCGTTGTTCTCTCTTCTTCTTCTCACATCTCACTCACTATCCACGGGCAAGTCTTGCCAGCTGTCCCTTCAAAAAATCCAGCCTCCAACGACTTCTCACCACCCCACAGCTCTGGCCCGGGTCTAAGCCACCAGGACTTCTTGCTGGAGTAGCTACACCACACGGGCCTCCCAGCTGGTCCTCTGCACATGCCCTGCCCTCTCCCCACTGGTTCCACAGTGCAGTCAAAGGCGCTTTTCTACAATCTCACGTCACATCACTTCTCTGCTCAGAGCCCTCTGAGCACCTCCAGTCACCTGCTGAGTCAGTCGAAGTCCTTCCAGGGACCACCCCACCCCAAACAGCAGGACCTCCTCAGCCTCCACCTTGCTCTTCCCTCACAGCCTCCACTCCACACACAGCGCCTCCTGCCTCAGGACCTTTCCAAATGCTGCTCCCTCTGCCAGGAACACTCCTCCTCCAGTTCTCCTGACAGCTGGCTTCCTTTCCTCCTCCAGAGCTCGCCTCCAAG
>CM053414.1:25790641-25808867 GCA_028644305.1 Xerus rutilus | reverse complement strand
TCACTGCTCATCAAGCCAATCCCTGACCCTGGTATTTTCTTTCAGACAAATGGCCAGCTCTGCCCACTTCCCATTTTATTTTCACCTTCACTCTGACCAACATCCACACACCACAGAGTTCACCTACTTATCTCTCTGGTGTGATCTCCTCCGACTAGGCTGGAAGGTGCCAAGCATGCAAGGAATCTTGTGTGTGTCACTGCGACATCCCAGCTGCTAGATCAGGTCTGCCACACGGGAAGCGCTTCCTATCGCTGGGTTGAATGGCCCAATAGATCTCATTTCACCCTCGCAAGATCTCATTTCATCTTCCCCAGCCCTGTAAGGGAAGAGCTAGGGTCTCCAGGGAGGAAGAGAGGGGACAGGATTGATATGCATAGCTAATGTCACCAGCCCCTGGCAAATGTTGGGAGGAGGAAGGGGAGGAAGGAGGAGATGGGAGAATATAGTGGTCCTCTCCTTGGGGCTGGAAGAGGAGGAATCCTCAGGACTGAGATCCTAGGATCCTTCCCTGCACAGCTGGTCAAACCTGTGGCCTCCCAGGAGATCTGTCCTCCTCAGTGAAGGACACTGAGCCTTCTCTGCCCCTTTTCCTGTTACCTCTGCATCCTGAGAGTGGAAGGGTTAGAGCTGACTCCTCTCGCAGGGCCATTTGGGAAGCAGGAAGTGTAAACATGAAGGGGAAAGCTTGTACAGGGGACACAGTTGCTGCCTGAGAGCACTGGACTGGGAGTCAGGGGAGTGGGTTCCAGTCCTGCCTCTGGTCCACCAGGCAAGTGACCTCCCCTCTCTGGGCCTTAGCAATATACACACAAGGAGTGACTGTGATTCCACAAAGGAGAATTATTTCATTCATCGTGAATTGGAGCTTAAAGTTCTTAAGACTCAACACCTGTAATCAAGAAGCCAAAGGTCCTTACCTCTCTGGGATCGCCATGTAAAATAAGACTAGGACGTTTCTGTGAAAATAAACACAGAGGATGTGGGTGATAAGCCTTCTTGGTATAGAAACAGATCGTCTGACTTGTGTCCCATAGCTATCAAACTCTCTTATCTGGTGCCTCCTTGGCTGGGCCCAGAGGAACATGGACTCCACTGGGCATGAGCAGAGGGTAGAGGTGTAGGATGGGGGAGGGGCACTAACCGGGGGGTGGGGGACCTGGGAACCAGAGTCAGGACCCCTGGAGCTCTGGGGCAGACCTCTGCTGTCAGAGCCGCCCTCCTCTCCACCCTTGCCACCATATTCCTTCTGGTGACAGCCACCACATTGCCACCTGGAAAAGTGGCAATGAGATGACTGTGGTGGCAGGAATGTGGTCACTCGGTGGAGATGGGGCTGGAGGTGGGATGAGCCTGTGGGAGAAGACACTCCCTCCTCCCTACCCCCTCTTTCCTGCTCCCACTTCATGGGCTGGGAATCCATGTGTGCTCATGTCCCTGCACACAGATATGAGTGCCTGGATGGAGGTAAGCCAGTGTCAATCCAGCACAGTCGACCTCAAGACTATTGCTGAAATTTTTGGAATAGATGGTTTGTGAGCAAATAGGATGCAAGTCTAGACTGCTGCTGTGTTGATCCTTCCCCAGGGGACAAGTCTTCAGAAGGAAGTCACCCAGGTTGATTCTCAATAACCTCTTCAGTGTGCCTGGCTCCAGCCATGCCCTCTGCCATCTGCTCATGAACTTTTCACTTACTTAGAGATTCTGTGCCAACAGTGTTTCTACTGTTCAAGGAAACTTGAAATGAATTTTCACATCTTGCATTAGAAAAACACTCAAACTCAACCAAATATATTCCAACCCCTCACTTTCCTTGGCCATGTGTTCACTCAGATTATAAGGATTGCTTGGTACACGTCAGGTAACAGGTCTGACCTGTGTGTAGGAAAGGACCACTAGGAATCCCTCCAGCATGAATTGTAGCTCCACTAGCCAAGAATGTTGGGTGTGTGTGTGTTTGTGTGTGTGCACACGCTCATGTGTGTATGCACCAAGGACAGTCCATAATCATGGAAATACTTCTGTAAGAACTGAGAAAATCTCATTAGGATGTCCTGGAATCTTAGGCTCTTTGGACTTCATTGGCTATTTTCATATAAACTGAGTCCTCTTGTGCCACACAGAGAATGGCTAGAATATTTGCCTCTTTCTGGGTTTTATAAGACAGCTGTGTCTTAGTTCCTGGAACACCTTGATCATCTTATTTGATCCTGATGAACCAGGACCCAAGCCCCATGGCCACATTGGACTCAACCCATAGAATTATAGGCAAAACACAGTGCTAGTGGCTTGCTCGGTGGGCCCCAAATAGCCTCTAGTGCCCAAAGTCTAGACAGAAAGGACAGGAGTCACCTGAACCCACATTAAACTTTCCTCACCAAGGGAACAGTTCCTATTGGTCCTGCATGCTGCTGCTGCTGTTTTCCTGGATGTTTTCTGGCTAAACTGCCCTATGATGAGAGATTGCCATGACCATCCATCAATTATCAAATGTCCCCCTCCCTGAAAAGCATCCCTGATGACTATAATGAATGTGTCCCCTCTCTGTTCTCTTACTATAATTAACTCACTATATATGCATGTGGCTGTGTTTCTCCTTGGATAGCCTTTGGTGAGCAGAGACTTTGTTCAATTTATGTCTGGATTTTCTGCCCTCACACCAACGTTCCATATTCTTAGAATGGATGGATGGATGGATGGATGGATGGACAGACAGACAGATGGGTGGAGTTGGCCATTACTAGCACTATTGATGAATTGGATGAATATGTGAATAAACAGATGATTACTAACCTATCTTAGGATCCTGAGTTACAGACTCAGAAAAATCTAAAGAACATGGCTACTAACATTACAACTTAGAGGGTTTCTAAAACAACCAAGATAAATTGTGACACCTTCTTGAAAACATTGCCCTTAATATCCCAGCCCCCAGATTCAGGATGGCAGTTACATGTGATAACTTGATTCAGGAAGGCTGAATCAATGAAATCTGGGATCAAGTGTACAGGATGGGGGCTACTGAAATGAGGCACATACCATTTTTATTGTCATCTCCAAGAGCTCCTCCTCTGTCTTCTGGCGCATGCAGTGAACCATGATTGCTGACGTGGTAGTTTTACACCCAGCAGCAATAGCAATCATCTACACAGATCACAGGCAAGAGCGTAGTTTAAGAGAAACATCCCTCCTCTCTATTAATATGGGAAGAAGTGTTGTATCTCAACTTCTGAGGGCAGTAGGAGGGCAGCAGAAAACATTTTAGACCACCAGGCCTGTATTCTGGGTTGCATAGAGTGCTGCCTCTGTTACTAACTGGAATTGTGGCATGAACTAGCTTATCTCTGTTAAAATGATGCAGTGTTCCTCCCCAGCACAATAAGTTAGCTGGGCACAATGTTATCAAAGTTGAATTCGAGAGAGGCTTTTTGGAGTCGGGTTAAGAGCTTTCAAATCCTTCTCTTCCCCGTACTAGCTATTTGGTCTCCAGGAAGCCACTGGATCTAGATGTGCTTTGGTTTCCCCACATAGATGAGGGTAATGATTACACTTTTCATAGAGGAAGAATTAGTGAAGTGCTCAGATCTGTACAATGTCTCCCCCACACTAGAACCTGTGCAGAGGGAAGGAGAACTAGATAAGACCATTCGCACACGTGCACTTCAGAAAGTATGGAATACGATTTCAGTGGGAGCCCCAAGGAGACCTTTCTGACCAGCCATTCTCACTTCAGTGATCCCTTGAGCACCTCATCTGAATCCCACAAGAACAAAGTCCTGCAAAATTGCAGATCAGAGGAAGCAGTATAGAAGCTGTCCAGGGCAAGACCTACCTTAGCCACGGGCTTGATGTTCTTCTTGACCAAAGCAGCAGTGAGGACCACTCCACTCTCTGATATGGCCCTGTGGAAGAGGTTCTTGGCCAGGGGAGATAACACCTGGCAGGGGCATGGAGAAGAGGAGGTTTATGTTCATGGGGAGGGGGCCAGCCACTCCGGTTTTCAGATCCTTTCAACCTACTCTTTTGCTCTGAAGAGTTTGGGGTCAGTGAACATGAAATCTCCTCCCCTATCCTGGGAGGCATCTCTCAGCCCTGTTCCCCACACCAGTAAGACATCTCATGCTCCAGGTCGTGTCTGTGACCCACGTCCCATGTACATCCGTCCCCCATTCCACTTTCCATTCCCACTCTTCTCATCCACCTCCACAGCTCAAATTGTCCCCCAGTCCCAGGAAAGCATCTTCAGGGAAGCCCCTGCTTGCTCTTGGTGATCACTTTCCCTCAAAGCATTGATCTACCTTGGAGCCAAATAATAACATTTTATCCAAATCATGTCTTTGCCTCTTCTCATAACTTGTAACTTATACCCACTGATACCAAGAGAAGTGAGGTAACTTTAAAGTTAAAACAATAAGGTAGGAAAAAGAGAATATAATCAAATAAGAGTAGGAAGAAAAAGTCATTGTTACAAGCTATTGGAGATGCTTATGGCCTCAAGATGTGAAGTTGAGCCCTGAAGGCCAAGGAGAGCTTATGCCTTGACTTTGCACCATCTAATACTGTTCAGTGAGCAGAGTCATCCCTGAATCCTACTCTTGTAGGTGAATGTGCCTGTGACTGGATTGATTGGTCTCCAAGAGGTCCTATCAGCAGCCTCATCTGGCCTGGGGGTGAGGCAGGTGCCAGGAGCACTTACAAGAATAGACACACTTTGACCTCCTGCTGATTCTCCAAAGATGGTCACAGAGCCCGGGTTCCCTCCAAAATTGGCAATATTATCCTGGACCCAGCGCAGAGCAGCCACTTGATCCAAGTGACCCCAGTTCCCCAGGCTGTGCTCATCCCCTGTGCTGTAAGACAACAGAATGGGATGGAGACAAAGGTGTCATAGTAGGGTTCTCAGGTCCAGAGATGGGCTGTGGACCCTCACTGAACTTTCTGGAATAAGGCTGAACTCTGAATCCTTGACACAGGAATCTTTTCTTGCCTCTCATTCCTGCAGCACAGTTCAGTGTAGAGTCTGCACTCATTCTTCCAGAAAGGATGGACTTAGCATCTACTATGTGTCCATCACTAGCCTAGGAGCTACAGCACACATGGGAACAAAATAGGCAAAATCTGACTGCACTTGGATCACACTACAGATCACAAGCAAACAGATGGAAAGAGAATGTCAGTCAATGAAGTGATTTGAGGAAGAATAAAACTGGGTAAAAGAAGAGGCAGGAGGCCTTTGCCTCTGGTGTCCACCATTCTTGCAATCCATCTTTGGACTCCCCCTCCTATGTTCTGAAGGTCTTGTTTACTCTGCTGCATTATCTGTCACCCTGTTGACTTGTGGGTTCTGGAAGATCCATAATAAGAATACTGGATACTCTGAAAGCCAGTGAATATATTTTCAGTTACAAGGGACTCTCATTCCTCCTCAAAATAGTGTAAACAACTGATCAAAGCACTGTGATAAATTGAGTGGGTCCTTTTACAAGGAGATATTCTCCTGGCTTGGGACACATAGTAAAATGAAAGAGGCTTACTAAAGAGTACTCCACACAACAGTGGGAGAGACCTCCTCCAACAGATAAGCAAATCTCAATATAAAAATACAGAAAACAAGGAAACACAACACCTCCAAATGGTGATAACTCCCCAACAACTGAATCTGCAAATATCCAAGTGGATGAAATTCTGGACAAAGAATCAAAAAGTTGACAGTTAAAATGATCAACAAACTAAAAAAAGATCTAAGAGATGAACTAACAGAGAAATTATAAAAGGTGAAAGATCATTTCAATAAAAAGAAAAAGATTCTGAGAAAGAACCAATCAGAAGTCTTGGAAATGAAAGACTCAATAAATCAAATTTAAAAAAAGACTATGCTTAGAATATTCAAGAAATCTGTGATCACATTCAGGGCCCAAACATAAGAATCACTGGGATGGAAGAGGGCTCAGAGATACAAGATAAGGGTATAGATAATGTGTTTTTGTTTTGTTTTTGTTACCAGGGATTGAAACCAGGGGTGCTTAACCATCGAGCAACATCCCCAGCCCTTTTTCGTTTTTATGTTTTTATGTTTTATTTTGAGACAGTTGCTGAAGTTGGCTTTGAACTTTGATACTCCTGCCTCAGCCTCTCAAGCCACTGGGATTATAGGCATGTGCCATCATGCCTAGCTGGATAAACTTCTCAGTGAAATACTATCAGAAAGGTTTCCAAACATTGGGAAAGGACTAGATATATAAATATAGGAAGTATTGAAAACCCCCCAAAACAAGATAAAAAAAACTCTCCCTGTGGCACATTATAATTAAAATATTGAACACAGAGAACAAAGAATATTAAATGCTTCAAGAGAAAAATGTCAGTTCACATTTAGAGGTAAGCCAGTAAGAACTGTATTCTCAACACAAAAGCCAGGAGGTCTTGGAATAAGGTATCCTGAGTCCTGAAAGAAAATAACTACGAAGCAAGATTACTATATCAGGCAAAGATATCTTTCAAGTATCTTTGCTTTTGTGGCTGCAATGGTTTGGATGTAGTTTGTCTCCCAAGGGCTCATGTGCTGCAGTCTTGGTCCATGATGTGGTGGTATGAAGAAGGGATAGAACCTGTAAAACGTCAGGTCTAGAAGGTAGTTAGGTCATTGGGGTGCAGCCCTTGTAAGGGATTAATGTAGAATTCATGAAACTCTGGTTAGTTCTAGTGAGAGGGAGTTGTTATAAAAAGAGCAAGACCCCCCTGCCCCATCCCCTAGCTTCTCCTCATCATGTGATCTCTTCTACCTGCGATGCCTTTCCTGAGGATGTTACCCTGTTCTCCTCATCACTGCCATCATCCTCACATCTGGACCATTTAACCAGCTGGACATAAGCACAGGGTAGCACTTGTACTTCAGCAAAGGAACCCTTGCCAGAGGCCCAGCTGATGGAGCCGCCCAATCTGGGACTGGGCAGAATAAATTTCTTTTCTTTATAATTTGATGTATGATTTTTTATTTCTATTTATCCAGCCTTGGGTACTTGATTATATCAATTGGAATAGGCCAATGCAGGGGCTCCTGTGCAGAGAGGAGAGTCCAATGCCTTACCTGAAGAACCCCCAGATGCCCAGGCGGTACTGGATGGTCACCACCACCACGTTTTCATGGGCAGAGAGGGGCAGTCCATCATAGGTGGATGCCCCGCCAACCACCAGTCCACCTCCGTGGATCCACACCATCACCTGGAAAAAACAGACACAGCCATACTAGTTATAGGCAGTAGAATAGAGAAGAATCCCTGAGGATGTCTGGTTTTGTTGCTGATATCTTGTCTGTGAATCAAAGTGGCCACTAGGCAAAGTCCCACCAGTGCTCAATATGGTCACAAAAGGCAGCATTTTTCCTCCTCCATTCTCCCAGCTGGGGCCCAGGCCATCATGCTCCTCAGAGCACCTGCTTTTCTCCCCAGATCCATGTGCCATGTCTTCCTAGGGCCTTTAAAACTGAGAACATCATCATGGGAACAGCAGAAACACTGTGTTCTCCCCGACACTCCCACAGGCCTTGCTCCGGGACCTCTCAACCAGTTGGAGATGAGCAAGGGGCAGCTCTTGGACTTCAGCTGCATCTGCTCTAACACTAGTGAGGACTTCAACTTCCCCATGCAGGAATGATCGTCCCAGGAGTCACATGTGCCCCGTTGATGCCACTACCTAACAGCCTCCTCTGCTTCCTCTCAAAGTCCAGAGGCTACCTGAAGCCCACCTTATATACCCCTCCTCCAGGAAGTCTTCAATCCTTCTAACATCATCTGTGAGCCCACTGTGTGCCAGGCACTGTGAGAAAAATTGAGCACGAGAGTGGACATTACAATTCAAAGTTCATGGTTCTTGTTTGAAAAAGCTCACATAGTAGGGAAGAAATGAGATAAAATAATTTGTGATAATATTGCTAATAAAAACTAAGAACTCATAACACAAACTATGTACTGAAAACTCTTCCAAGCATTAAAAACAACTTTTTCATTTCACAGGAAAACCTATCATCCACTGATCCAAGAACTTGAAATTAGTAAGTGGCAGATGTAAGACTGGACCCAGGCTATCTGGCAACAGGGCCCACGTGCTGGGGTGCCCAACTCCCTGCAGCCCGCTGGACAGCACAGTGAGTCAGCTGGTAAGGTAGGAGGAAGGTCCCACTGCAGCTCTAACTTGTGTTCCAGGAGGGCTTGCTCTGTGCTCTCAGCCACCCTGAGAGGAAGCCTGAGCATCAGCATCAGATACTCACACGGGATTCTTCTGGAGGAAGCAGAGGCTGAGGGAAGCTGAGAACTTGCCCAAGACCCTCAGCCAGGCAAAGGCAGGCCCAGGATCTACACCCACACCCTGGAGTTCTAGAACCTGTGTCCACAGCTGGAGGGCCTCCTGCCTCCAGGCTCCCAGAGCCCCTGTTTCTCCTGCACCTCTGATCCCTGCTGCCTCCAGAGGGGTACTGAGTCAGGGTCATCTGAGTGAGGGCTGAGGTCAAGGGCAGGTCAGCACAGACAGGCTGATGAAGCCAGGAGGTGTGTGCAGCCAGATGGCAAGATCTGGAGGGCAGGGGCTGCTGGGAAAGGCGCCATGCTCCTGCTTTCCCTAAGCCCAAAGATTAATTGTACAGATGGGGTCACTGAGCACATTATAGCAGAATGAGTGGGTGAGGGAGGGAAATCTGTGTCCTCACCTCATTGTATATTACAAAGTACAGGGTGATGGTACTGGACCACCTTCAAGCCCCAAGCTCACACCCCTTCCCAACACCTGGGTAGTCTTCCAGGTGTTCCTGGGTCACTGGCTGGGTGCTGACACTCCTCCCTCTTCCACCCCAGCATTGTTTGTACTGTTGGTAACTGCCTTTCTGACTGTAGTGAGATGAAATCTTAGAGTAGTTTTGATTTGCATTCGAAATCTTAATCTAGTAACTAAAAGTAATCTTTTTGTCCCTCTTCTATTGTGAAAGAACTTGAAAAAAAATAAGATGTGCATTCTTGATGTACAGCAATCTCTCGCAGATGCTTGAGGTCACTAGTGGAAACTGAGATAAGGATAAATATATTTCCTGTGGTGAAAGGAACTCCTGGGCTCTGAGTCATCATGGCCTTAGTGCCCCTGCTCCAAGCTGCCTTCAGCTCCTTCCTCTGCACTGCTAGCTCCCTGATGCTGGAGCTCACAAGTCTTGACAAGGGGGTCCCGTGCTTACCGGCAGCCTGCTTCTCTTCGTCAAGTCTGCAGGAGTGTAAATATTTAGGTAAAGGCAGTCTTCAGAGAACTTGAAGGGAATGTTCTCTTTTCTGTTGGTAAAGATCTCTGAGAGGACCTGCCCCATCTCTATATCTTGGGAGCACCTGGGAAGGAAAAAGAAGAGCTTTGAGGATCTACCTGATGGAAGCTCAGAGTGTCACCTGGGGCCAGACATTGCATTGGAGGTGTTAAGGTTCTCAATGGAGTTTTATCACATGACTTGAGACACCAGAATGGGTAGGAGGCTCTTTGAGGGTCCTGCTGGGAAGCCTGGCACTCACTAGAATCTCCCTAGACCATGTGGAGAAGGACTTGGAACGTCTTCCCTTTCTGGGTACTTAGGGATGCCATAGGCCAAGGAAGGGAGGCTGCCCATATGCTGACCTGCCCTAAGAGATGACATTTCCTGAACTTTCAGGACAGGGCCCTGTTCTCTGTTGGGCTTTGTATGGTGGGCTTCATCATACCTGTCCACCTGGTAGTCTGTGGGAGACTTCCTTCATCAGACCATCAATACAAAGACATTTAACCTGCAGCCAGGTGGTGGTATCATCAATATGAGACAACCCCAGAAGAACTACATTCTAGTCCTGCCACTGATGTGCTGGGCAACCTTAGGTGAATTCCTTTCCTGCTCTGGGCTTTAATCTTCCAGGTCTCAGTGAGGGGAATCTATTCTTAAAGTTCTGCAGCCCCAACATTCTAAAATTCTACTAGCCAACTATCCCACACAGTCACTGACCTGGTAAGAGGTCTCCAAAATCCAATAAAGAATGGAACTGGTAAAATTTACTGAGTTCTCCCAGTTGCCAGGCACTAATTAAAATTCTCCTGTACTGACTCCTTCAAGCCTTAGATCTTCCCCAGGGATTGGGTTCTATGATTATCTCCATTTTGCAGATCAAAAAAACCGAGGCTTAGAGACCATATCAAAGGTCACATAACCCGGAACACCCATGCTATACGGTGCTCATATTTCCAGGTGCACTATAAACAATATTTCCCAATCTCAAAAGACAGGCATTATTGGAAGGGCAGGCATTATTGCCCCTGCTATGCCAAAGAGCTCCCTGAGACACTCAGGCTCCAGGAGGACACAGATGTCCACTAACAGAAGTGGACCTAGAAAAGCTTGCTTCTAGATTCCCATCCTGGGGAATTCCTCCTAGATCATTCACATCCAAAGATGTGCACAATGATTCAGTGCAGGTTAATCAGTGTCATCTATGATACTAAGAATATAAAAGCCATCTTAATAAACCCAAATAAGGGATAGTAGTCCCTAAATTACTTTTTTTTGGTATTAGGAATTGAACCCAGGGTGCTTAATCACTGAGCCACATCCCCAGTCTCTTTTCTATTTTTTGAGACAGGGTCTTGCTAAGTTGCTAAGGCTGGCTTTGAACTTGTAGCCCTCCTGCCTCAGCCTCTCGAGCTGTGCCTGGCCACCAGTTACTTTTTAATACCTAATTTAATGTGACGATTAAGTGCCAGACTGACATATTAAATGGAATAGTTGACATAGTGATCAATGAGCAAGGTGGTCACCCACACTATCTGTCCACATGATCCATTCCTAAGGGAACAGTGGGCAGCAGATGTGACTTCCAGTGTTAACAGCAGTTCCCCCTGGGCAGTAGAAATGTATGTGATTTTGATTCTCTTAACTTTGTTTCTCAGCATTTCCTAATTTTCCTGCTTATCATGAAGTAAAAACAGTAAACATCATTTGTTAAAGAAAGGAAAGGACACAGTCAGAAGTGGGATCCTGGACATCAGAAGTACCTTGCAGAAGACATGAGTACTGTCAGAAAGGACATATGTAGTGTAGGAAGCGCTCTGGGGGTGGCCATAAAGCTGACTGCAAACTTGGGCTTCTGTGCCCAGGTGGCCAGGGTGACTGGTCCTTTGCTCTGCCCAGGACAAGGTTATCTAGACACACCTGGGAGTTGAGATAAGGTCAAGTCAACCTTCCAATGCACCCAACATTCCCATTCACACTCCTGGATTACACCAAGGTGTGTGTGTGTGCACACACACATACACACACACAAATACAGAGGAAATAATATCTCTGCTTCTAACCTCCATTACCTGCTCAATTGATTTTCCTGTAGGGCACTGATCAAATTCTAATATATCACATAATTCATTGATCACCTTACATATTGTTACGTATGTCTCTCATTCCTGATGTAAGTCCCATGAAGGTAGAGATCTTTGTTTTGTTCCCTAATGGATTTTAAGAATTGAGAACATGCCTGACACAATAGATTCTCAAGAACTATGTGCTGAATAAAGGGCTCTAAACCCCGAGAGGTCCAGAAGGCTTCAGGCTCTGCAATGTTCTTGAAGATTCCAGAAGAAAGCAGAGCCAAGCAGAGGCCAGCCTCAAACCCTCACTGCAGCGCCAAGAGACAAACTCCCGCTGAGACATGCCACCCCCACTTACATAGGAGGGTAGGAGGTGGTATTCTTCACGAAGTTCCAGGGCTCTGCAGGCTGTGGTGGAGCAAACCTCAGGGATCCAAGAGGGGGCTTGGCAAAAGGGACTCCCAGGAAAACAGCCACGGGCTGTGCAGACCCTTCCAGGGTGATGTACTTCCCCAGGACTTTGCCATGCACGGTGTCCACCACGGGAGGCGAGGATGAGTATCCTGCTGAACATGGGCAGCAAATGAGGACATCAGAGGGGAAAGGCTAGTCCTGGGTTCCAGGTGGGTTTTGCCACATTCTAGGCACATGACATTGAATCAGTGACCTACAACATCTGGGCCTCAGATGCTTTTTATGTGAAATAGGAATAAGGAAAGCATACAGCCTACCTAAGAGGGCTGATAGAAGAGGTCAATTGGAATTGAGGTATAAATCCATCCAGCCAAAAGTCAATTGAAAAAGGAGACCTCTGAGAATTGGTTTCCTCCTTAGAAGCTTCTAGAAGCATGTACCTACTGGTATCCTGGTGCTGAGCTGCATTTGGTTAAGAGGATGAACAAGAGGGGGCCCTGTTCTCAGAAAGGCAGACCTGTGGGCAGAAGACCTGATGTTGGGAAGAAGGAGGCCATGTCCTGGTAGGGGACCTGGAGGGAGGGGGACTGCAGGAGGTAGAAGAGAGAGCCAGGCCTTCCGATTGGTGGGAGAAAAGAATGAGGGAAGGTGGAATAGGGGGATAAAGCTGGAATAAGAGATAGTGATAAGGTTCAGAGACTGCAAAACATGGCCTTGGCTGAGCAAAGGTTGTGATCTATGACTGCCCCTAGTCCAGGAGGAGTGGAAGATAATTCTGGAATGAGTACGTACAGGTCAGGGAAGGCCTTGGATGGTAGGTTAAGGGATTTTATTTACTGGACAAATTAACAGCAAGAACATTCTAGATTAAACACCACAATGAGCTTCTAAAACATTCTCTGGTAGCTCTAAGCAGGGAGCAATCCAGAGGGTGAGAGACTAGGCATCAGGTTCCCGTCTCCTCTAATCCCGCCATTCTTGTGGAGAACACAAGTGCTCCTCTTCTCCCTGTAGCTTCCTCATCAGTCCCAGTTCCACCTGCTCTGGGACCAAAGTGAACTAACCTGATCCTGCTTCCTGAGGCAGGTGGATTTCAGACCCTCCACCATGGCCTCCCTGAAGTCCTCTCTTGTCTGGCCTCAATAACCTCAGTTTCTTAGAGCATCCATCACAGGACACGGTTACTGTCCTCCTATCCTCCATGATGCCCCTCTTTGGATACAGACAATATGCCAACATCTCCCTAACATGTGTGGCCAGAAAAGAAAAGCTTTGTTCTAGCAGAAGAATAACAACAGGGTCTCACTGAGTTGCTTAGAACCTCGTCATTGCTGAGGCTGGCTTTGAACGAATGATTCTCCTGTCTCAGCTGTACCACCATGCCCAGCTTCAATCTGATAGGTTTTAAAAATAAACTACCAGGCCTTTGTTTATTTGTTTTGTGTAGGTACACTCATATATTGTCAGTCTACATGTATTGTTATGTCTATATATGTTTGGTACCAAAATTGACATATGAGCATAAATTAAAATTAAAAAAATGAATCCAAATACCTTTGGTTCATGTGATTCAATGAGTTCAATTTAAATTGGACACACTTAAAGTAAAAATGTCTTTAAAACTTACTAACTCACAAGTTTCTCTAGGTAATCAAACAGTTGTTAATAAAATGTTAATGTCTATAAAATGTCTAATATCCATTGTTTCTAGGATTTTTCTTCAATAAGAAAAACAATGACTGATGCTGTTCAATGTACTTGTCTGATATCTTGGTTTTTAAAAATAAGTAAATTAGATCTGACATGTATGAGATTGATCATGGATGTGTTTGTTAAAGATATCTGAATGGTTTAAAAAGTTAAAATGCTAACTGTTAAGTATAATATCAAGTACCCGTAACTCCTTAAATTCATTAAGGTAATATACTTAAACATTATTGGTATTTTCATAAACTGGTAAATTTTAAAAAGGAGTTTAAAATTACTTCACGTTATCACTAAAAACAAGGTTATATAAAGGGTCTAAATATTTCAACTACATTTCAATTAAAATATATAAATAACAAAGTATATCATCTTATTAAAATAGAGTGTCTAAATTCAGAAATTTTATAAGGGTTATTTCAGAGTGTCAACAAAAATAGGGATCAACAAAAAATTAAAAGGTATTAAATATTAAAATATATTTAGTAAAAAAACATGTCTGGGTAAAAAAAAGGGTTTATGTGGTAAAGTTGTAATACATCTAAGAGTATTACACAATACTTATTACACAATAAGTAAACAACAAGAGTATATAAGTAAGTAATGAAAATGTCTGTGTAAGTAAAGGACAAGTTTGTGTGTAACTAAGTTGGTTATGTATATGTAACACAAATAGTTATTCAAGATTTTTCCCTAAGATCAAATATTAATGTACTGGTATAAGCCAAAGTTTAATCTGTTAAAATGACAAGAATTTATTAAAACATTAATTCACTCCTAACATTCTGTTTGTTAAGTTTCATTCTCTAGAACAATTAGTCTTGGGGAAATTAAGGCTTATAAAACTCTGGTTAAACAGCAAGTGTTATTTTATAGTATTACACTACATTAAAGAGTCTAGTATAGGAGCTCTCTCCATGTTTCAGTGCCTCCTATGCTGATTGGCTGCCTTCAACATCTCCCCTCCCCTTTCCTTACCCCATGCTGATTGGCTGCCCTCAGCGCCTCCTTTCACCTTTCCTCACCTCATGCTGATTGGCTGCCTTCAGCCTCACCCCATGCTGATTGGCTGCATGCCTTACATGGAGCAATACCCCATTGGCTATAACCTCAGGGCCATGATTGATCTGAGGACACTATATAAACTGTCACATTTCCTGAAATAAATGGGTTCTGCATCTAGCTCTGGCAGAACAGTTTTATCTATCCCCTGTGTCTGGGTGAGTGACTTGGACCATCCACCCATACCTCATCCCATGGGACCCCATATCATCCTCCCTAAGAACCCCATACTTTCATCCCCCGGGACCCCAGTTCATTGGCAGACCCACCTGAGGCACGATATAAATGACATCTGGCACCCACGTGCTCTAGTGGCCTGCTCAACCCCTTGGTAACTGAATTCATGGCAGTCCCCCATCTTTCTTGTCTTGCTGGTGAAGGTAACATCAGCCTTTTTGTGATTTTCCTTTGAGTCTGTTTGTCTTTGTGTAATAAAGTTAGTTCAGGGAATATACCTCCACTTCCTGGTTCGTCCAGCAGTCACACATAAGGGTCTGATCAGCCTAGTGACTGGAACCGCCATAACGCCCATGGTGTATGGTCCTCCGAGACACTCTATGAGTATATGGCTGTGGCCTAAAAACCCACAGAAGTCCCTCACAAAGCACTACATACTCTGCTCCTAAACATTGCTGTGTTTTTTATGTCTCCTGAAACCCAAACTCACATTCTCCTTTTTCGTCTCATAATCCTCATAGTTTTACTCTGTCATCTTTGTTTTTGATTTCTTTTTGTGGCTTTTCCTCTTGCTAGAAGCCTCTTCCATGAGTACCTAAAATACAATACCTACTTATACTACTATTGGCCCTCTGGGGCACTGCTGCCTCCCAGTGGGTTGGTGCCCCTACACCTGGAATACTGCTGCCCATAGGCCATGATGACTCTGTCCTGCCCTTCCACTTAGCTACCAATGAGTCATCACAATGTCTTGTCACCTCTGACCCCACAGCCTCTCAGACATGGAACATTTTTTTGAGCTTATCAACAATTGGACCTTTGTCCTCTTAAAAAATATCTCCTTGACTATGATACACTGTGAAAATGTCCTTTGTTTTCACAATGATACTCTCTGGGAACACAACCATGGTGTTATTTCAGGTTATGGCCCACTCTCACTTAACAGAGAAGCCAAAACTCTTACTAAACAAGAGACGACAGGGACTTGCTCACTCAAAAGCATATTAGCAGAACTGCAAAAGATTAATGACACCACTAGAAACACTACCTGCACAAACTATGTAGCATGTTGTGACTCTCTAAAAGGCAACACCACATATTCAAACATTGCCTAGTGGTGTTGCCAAGGGCCACTCCCTAAGATCAGACATTGGCCTCTCCCTTCCATCCAGAAATGCCCCTGGAAAAAGGTTACCAATCGATCTTCTAAGATTATCCCCCTAGACTCCATAACTTGGAGAAACTGCCTCTCTGTTACCCAAGTCTATATCCTCATTCATGGGGAAGCTATCACATGGTCCAGACCTTATACCATGACCCTCCAGAACAACATATTAAAACTTAAAAAAGCCAAAGCTAATGTTGTCTTTGAGCCTTCTATTCTTCAAAAGGTGTGGAATAGGATTATCATTGGGCTCGGGGTCCTAAGCCTTCTTCTGTTCTTCTCTTTGTCAAGTGTATACGAAGACAATTAACCAAACTAGAAACTAAACAAGCTCTCTTAGTTCGTGTCATTAAAGAATCGCAGGAACACAAGAAAATTCCCACCTCATGAATCTAAGCCCTTGAGAACATATAAGAAACTCTCCCATCTTATCGTTGCTGGAAATGCAAGGCTTCACTGCTTCAGCTGACCCTAACCCCAAACCTCCCTTCCCTTCCAACCCCATCCAACCCCATTACCCCTTCTCTTAGGAGAGAATTCATATTGGGGCATGTTCACATGGGCTGGTTAGCCAATGACGGGTAAGATGCTCTGAAAGATGGGCAAAACCAAAGACAGGCACAGTATCGTTTGCCCCTCATTCACATGGGCTGGTTAGTCAATGACTGGTAAGATGCTCTGAAAGATGAGCACCACATAAGACAGGCACAGCCTTATTTTCCCACTCCCCCTCTCATTCACACGGGCTGGTTAGCCAATGGTGGGTAAGATGCTCTGAAGGATGGGCACAACCTCGTTTGCCAGGCACAGTCTTGTTTGCCCTCCCATATGCAACAGGTAGGATTCTGGAAATCCAGTGGAATGATTCTCTCCCATGAGGAGATTATCACAGATCCTTCCAACATGCTTGCTTACGGGCCACACAGGCCCCATTGACCTTTCAAATAAAAGTAAAAAGGGGGAAATACAAGAGCTTCTCCATAACTTCAGTGCCTCCTATGCTAATTGGCTGCCTTCAACGTCTCCCCTCCCCTTTCTTCACCCCATGCCTATTGGCTGCCTTCAGCTTCACCACATGCTGATTGGCTATGCACTTCACATGGAGTGATACCCCATTGGCTGTAACCTCAGGGCCATGATTGGTCTGAGGATACTACATAAACTGTCACACTTCTGGAATAAATGGGTTCTGTGTCTTGTTCTAGCAGAGCAGTTTTACCTACCCCCGGTGTCTGGGTGAGTGACTCTGTGACCATTCACCGCATACCTCATCCTGCAGGACTCCATATTGTCCTTCCTAAGGACCCCATACCTTCATCCCCTGGGACCCCAGATCTCATCCCACAGGACCCCATATCGTCCTTCCTACGGACACCATACCTTCGTCCCTCAGGACCCCAGCTTGTCGACAGACCCACGCGAAGCATGATATAAACAATAGTCTATATTTTTCTTTAAAAGCTAAACTTGATTAATATAAAAGCATCAATGTAATTGTGACACTATTCCTCTTCTTTACATATTAAATGTGTTCATATCTTTCAGGTATACAAGTTTTTAAAGTAAAAGGTTTAAAGAAACATTTTATCAAGCTGGTGTTCTACAAACTAAAGTTGTCTGTAATGAGAGTTTTAGACTTATAAGAATGACAAAGTTTATTGGAGATTTATTTATATAATTTGATGTTTTGTAACCAAACCTAAATCTTATGTTATCTTTTACCCTGGGATATAAAAATGTAAAGGCATTTTAGAAAGAGCCTGATCTCTTTAAATGTTAATAATGTGATTCAATAAAAAACATATGTAAACTTTATAAAATGATATCTAAAAAGGAGATAAATATCAGCTTCAGAACTAGAACCCTTTACCTGGGATTTGTAAAGAGGCCCACCTTACCTGAGATAAGGCTTTGCCTCCCACATTACTGTATATCAAAATGACTTCAAAGTAGGCCAACCTTCAGTTCATTTAAAGCTGTATATAAAAGATTGATTTTTGTTTTAAAGATTACTGTGATCTCAAACAGGAGATATAACATATAACTCAGATAAGCCATCTATGGACAGATAGTAAATAAAGGAGGTAAAAATTACTATGAAGTTATGAACATTAAATTAAAGCCCAGTACTCTTACTTTAAGACTGGTAACACTGGAGCCGGGCGCGGTGGCTCACGCTTGTAATCCCAGCACTTAGGGAGGCTGAGACAGGAGAATCGCGAGTTCAAAGCCAGCCTCAGCAACGGCGAGGCGCTAAGCAACTCAGTGAGACCCTGTCTCTACATAAAACACAAAATAGGGCTGGGGATGTGGCTCAGTGGTCGAGTGCCCCTGAGTTCAATCCCCGGTACC
>CM053414.1:25773343-25790141 GCA_028644305.1 Xerus rutilus | reverse complement strand
CAGCCCTATTTTTTTTTTTTTTTTTTTTGGTACTGTGGATTGAACTCAGGGGCACTCGACCACTGAGCCACATCCCCAGCCCTTTTTTTGTGTGTTTTATGTAGAGACAGGGTCTCACTGAATTGCTTAGCACCTCGCTGTTGCTGAGGCTGGCTTTGAACTCGTGATTCTCCTATCTCAGCCTCCCTAAGTGCTGGGATTACAGGCTTGAGCCACCGCGCCCGGCTTCCTTTGCGTTTTTAATTTGTGCAAAGATTTCTGCTCTAAAGATAGATTCCTTTTTTATATTTTGGAGAATATTTTTATGGAGATATATCTGAGGAATGTGAGGAGGACTTGGTAGCTGACCAGATTACAGGGGAAGTGGAAGGGAAAGAAGACTGAAGAGCAGTGTGTGGACTTGGCTCTTAGGCAGGGTCACTGGAGAAGTCAGTGAGATATCCTGACAAGAGGCCACAGGAGCCAGGCACCTCCAGCCTGGAAGGAGGTGGGCGAGGGGGCAGCGGATCATCCCCCTGAAGGTGAGGGTGCACACCCTAGGTGCGTGTGACTCACTGCAGGGCCCAGGTGAGAGGAGAGCAGGAGCTGAGAATGAAGCCCAGGGGCAGCTTCAGCTGAGATGGGGACACCACCAGAGAGGAGGCAGGAGGAGGTCGAAGGCTTGGGAGCCCAGGGAGGAGGAGAGGGCCTGGATGGGTGCTGAGCGCTTGAAGGACCTGGAGGAAGATGAAGTCTGAGTAGAAATCACTGGAGATGGCCTGTGTTAGCTCAGTGATGACCTTTTATCCAAATGTAGTGGGTACAAACCAGATTGTCCTGGGTGGAAATATGGGTGGGTAAACAGGCATAATAAGCCACAGTGGCTACCTCTTATGTCTGTGGAATGGGCACAGATTGAGCACTTACGGTATGTATGTTGTGCCAGATTTGGATTCTAGTTCCTTTACATTATTCCTCAAAATATTTTGCTAGATAAAGTGTTAATATGCCCACTTAACAGATTAGCAGACAGGATTTGGAAACAGCCGGTAGGGGCTTCCTATATATGGAAATGAGGTGGCATTCTCAGGAGTAAACAGCACTGAGGGAATGTTCTCTTCCAAATCAGGTTCCTGTCTTTCTCTGCCTTACACTCAGTTCCAGATCTCTCACAGTGCCACACAGTCAGAGAGAAGATAAAATCCAGACAAGGCCTGGACTGTCAAGGCATCATGGCCAGAGAGCTGGCTCTGGTTAAAGAAAATCAGGGCATGATTTGCCAGCTGAACTTGGTAGCGTGTATTTCCCTCTGAGTCTCAATTTCTGTGTCCCTGAAATGGCACAGAGGTGTGCTTTGATCCCTTACTGCACCCAGTGTATTAATCATGGATTTATTTTCCATATATGATGCTTTGACCTGTTGAGTCTCTGCTCATCCTGAAGGAACTGTCTAAGTTCCAAACATTAAAGAGCCCACACCCAACCACCTCCTATATCTGTTTCTCATACCTTGGGCCTGTATCCACCTGCTCAAACCACCCAAAACCAGGTACAGATACCCAGGGAAGTCCTTGTGCCCCAAAGACCATAAAATAACCCCAAATAGCCAAATTTACACCTGGTTTCTGTCTCACCTCTTCCATTCAGCAAAAACCACAACAGACGCCCCATTGGACTTCTCCCTCTGCCTCCAGCCTGACCTTGGTGCATCTCCTTGTGCACCCACACCCCAGTGGTCCTGGGAAATGTGAGTGAAGAGCTATCTTTTTAATGACCAAGGGTTCCTGGTTTGATATATGTCAAATTTCCTAATAAAACATGCAATTTTAGTTCAACACCTTTATCCTTTATTCCACCTCCTCTAATCCAGGCACTGTTCTAAGTGGTTTAGAAAGAACTGCCCACCTCATCCTCCCTACAGCCTGTCGAATGAGGCTATTTAGAGATGGGGTAACTCGGGCACAGCAAAGCTAACTACCTGGCCCAGTGGCACCCAGCTCCTAAGTGCTGAGCTGGAATTCACAGCTGACTCCATCCTCTGAGTTGATGATTTTAGTAGTCTACTAAGCCACTCTCTGTGATCTGGCCAGATCTGGACTAACAATCCAAAGTAAAAGAAACCAAACTCTATTAATTTCCCATGTATGGAGCCTGAAAGTTTCTCTTTGTTCTCCTGCATCTGACACCTATAGAAGGGTCTCCAGATGTTTATCCAGCCCCTCTCCATCATCTTAGCATAGTCAGGGCTGGCTGGGCTTGGCTGCTCAAGTCCAAGTCCAAGTCCAGAGGAAGAGCACCACTGAAGGCCCGAACACTCAGGCCCTTTGCTCTGTATGCATTTTCTCCCACTTGGGCCCAGGTCAAGATTTTCAAATCTAACCCCCCTGCCCCATCCCACAGATATTTGTATCCTAAACAGTGCAAGCAGAGAGAGAGGCCAAGAACACAAAATAGAGGCACATCCTGGAAAAATAGCATTTTCCAAGGCCAAAGAGCCCTCTGTGTGGCTCAGAAGTGATGCATTGGCCCTGCCTCCCGCCCCACCCTAGAGCAAGAGACCTCCCATGAATCCCACCCATCCAGCCCAGCTCCACAATCTAAAATGATAGACAGGCCCTGCCTCATCCGTAAAACATCCCCTTCCCCCAGCTGTGACTGCTAAGCCACACCCACTCAGAGCTTGCCCTTTTTTATCAAATAGTCCCTACCCATGGCCATAACTTTGTCCAACAACTTCTTATCTGTGAATTTCTTCCTTGAAGGACTCTAACCTCATTGCACTGGGAGCTTCCCATTGCCAGGTACCACCAGCAAGTAGAGGCCTTCAGGCAGGGTGAAGCTTGGGTCTAGGGTCCTTGGAACAAGAAGGAACATTCTAGAGCAGATCACAGACCCAGAGCTGCTCAGGGGGAAAGTCAGGACACATCTCTTAGGTTCCCTGGGCTAGTATTTCCTAGAGTTCTAAGCACTCAAGTTCCAAAGTGGTTGACACTTTATCCAGTCCCCTTCCTTTGCTGTTTGGTTTTTATGGTGCTGGGGATTACACCCAGGATCAATCCCCATTGTGTAGCAAGTGCTCTCCCACTGAGCACATCCCCAGCCCTCAGTCTCCTTCTGGATAAATCAGCTTTGCATTACTCCCGCCAAGTGTCCCTGCCTGCTGCTGAACACCTCCAGGTCAAGGAACTCATCAGCTTTTTGAGTAAGTATTTTAGGAAAAGAATATCCATTCTTACAGTAAATGACCATCTCCCCAAATCTTTGGCTCTAATCATCCATCCATCTACTTTTCTTTGCATTCTTCTAAAATTTACCAAAATGCCCGGCCCTTGAAATCACTCAATATGTAGTATGTTGCTAGGGCAGCAACAGCAGACTGCAGCAGGAGCCCAGCCCAGTTGTTTTCTTCTTGCTCAGAGGACTCTCAGGTCCAGACATGAGCAAGGGCTGTCTAGGTTCACATAGCAACTCAATGTCAAAGTCCCAACAAGAGTTCAGGCCTTATCACTTCTACTCCATGGTGGCCACTTAGCACTTCTCATGGTTAATACATCAAGGAGGTGTTGGAATTTACAACTTTATCACAAGGCACAATACTTGGATTTGGGGCACAATGGCATTCTCAGTTCATTGGCCCAGGATGAGGAAGGCAAGGTGGAAAGGTTATGAAAGGCTGAGTGAGGCAGGAGACAGGACCTAGCGAGAGGTGTTCTGTTTCCCAAGGTCGCTTGGCAAGCCTGCCCTTGCCCGGGCCAGACCAATGTTGATAGAAGAGGCACTGGGTAACCAACAGCCAGAAAGCACCAACCAGCCCTGGATAAGCTCCTGGGTTCTTGCCCAAGGCCATGGGCCTGGCTGAAACACAGCTCCTGGGGACCCAGATTCAAAAAGAGGTGCTCATTCCACTCCTGTGTCAGAAGGTGGGAGATGCCCTCTGCTGGGGGTGAGGGCTTTGTGACATTAGGATGTGTCCCCAGACGTGACTGACTCTTACAGAGGTTGACCTGGGTAGGGGTTCCTCCCTTACTTTTATCTGAGAAAGAAACACAGGTCACAAAAAGAATCCTAATAAAAGGCCCTGTTCCTGTCCACAGGGGTGATCTGATTGGTCCTCCTAAGTAGACTACAAGGCTGTTTCCAGTTAGTGAGTACCACACACACACACACACACACACACACACACACACACACGTGTATTTACCACTCCACCTTTTGCTCTAGCCTGCTGCCCTTTGAAACCTAGCAAGCACACCTGGCCTTCAGCTTGTGGAGATTGTATGGTGCTTTCTTGGCAAAACAGGAAAGGTAGGAATAGGCTTTCCCTAATCTCCTGCTGAATCACAGGCAATAGAGGCAAACAGAGGCAGCCACTCCCAGCCCTTGCCTGCCCTGGCTGCAGCCTCTGGTGCCCTTGGCTGGCTCATGATGACTCTGCTAAAATGAAGGGTGACGCTGGAGCCACCAAGCCTCACGCCAGATCTCACGGTCACTCAACAGGCCTACTTTCCCCCTTTCCCCAGGTCACTTTAGCTACAGGTGACTTGTCCCTTGTGTGGAAGGTGCAGTTGGCTGGGGTCATAGCTTTTCCTTTGGGGGATCTCTGAGGTTTCCCATGTAGAACTATCTGACTGGGAGAACTATCTTCCAGGAACTGTCCTAAAGTCCTAAACTGTTGAGCAAGACTTTGGAAAGTAGCTGCCTCTGGGGTTTCCAAATTAATTCCCCAAATATCCCGACATCTACTAATTCACTCAACAAATACATGGAGTGCACCTAATAGAACAAGCGTTGAACAAGAGCTGCAGTGTGCTGGCCCCAGTCTCTGGTGGCTTTGCCATCTTCAACTTGTCTCCTATGTTGTCATGGGTGGTGGCTGTAGTCAGCTGGAGGCAGAGGAGCATGGAGGAGCGACCATGGGGGCTCCGAGGTCCAGCCTGAAGAGGCACTCCTGCCTGCCAGGCACATCCCACGGGAGGAACTCAGTCCATCACAAGGGAGACTGGGAAGTGTGGTCTGTATGTGGCCAAAGAAGTCAGGACAGATTTAGTGAACTCCCAGGAATGCCTGCCACAAATGCACATTACATCATGGATTTTATATTAGCAATTGTTTTTCGAATATACAATAAAATACACACATATCCTTAGATTAATGACTCAGACTGTGCATCGTCAGAAAGGCCTTGCCAAACTCCAGGAATAAATGCTCTGCATTTTGATAAACACTAAGTTTTGTATTTGTTTGACTCAAATCACAAGAACCTGATTGCAAAACCAGTCCCTGTGTTGTAGGGCTACTCTGTAAAAGTTTTCTTCAGCCTTTTAACACAAAAGAAAAGAAAACAACTAAGCAAGACATGCACAAATTTAGAGCTATAAAAATGAGGATTGAATTGTAACCCACAGAGGTTTCCATCAAAGTTAACTATATATTATAAACATCTAGGTAAAAACAATGGTCTCACAATAGAAAAATGTTTTATGTGTTTTCTTGCCCTGATAATTCATCTGTGTTTACATTTGTTAATACTTGAACTATCTATGTCGTCACCTGAGGGTACTGGGTATTAAGAGATGGGCAGGATTTGGAAGGGCAGAGAAGGGACATTATCAGTGGTGCAGGCAGGCGTGGGCACTTCCTGGGGAGCCAGTTGGACTGGAGAGGTGAAGAGAGCTTGAATGCCAGGCTGTGAACAGACTTCATGACCAGACAATGGAGACACACTGACTGGCTTTCATTCAGGGATCTACTTGATATAAAAGGGCTTTTCCAGAAGCAGCATTTGGCAAAAGGAGGTGAGCCTTCTGGAGGCCCAAGCAGAATAACAGAGAAACACTAGACGCTCACTTGGAGGGGGCCATGAGCCCTCCTTTTCAAACAGGGCTAAGTCCTCAGCATGAGAAAGCTGGACTTGGGGCTTGCACAAGACTCAACAAGAATAAGTGACATTCTCTTCTCCTAAGCTCCAGTGCACAGAGGTTTGCCTATCCCAGGATCCATTGGTGCTGATCTTCTCTGTTTACACTGGAAGGTCATGGGGTGATGAAATCTCTAGTATATTTTGTGGGCTGATTGACAGTTGAAAAAAGAATGCAACTTTCTTAGATTCTCTAATGTGTTGTCTCTTCCTACCTTTTCTTCTACGGACACAGGCCATGAGCATATCTGTGTAGGTGTAGGGCAGTTAGAGGGAAGGATGGGAGCCAAACTATCTTACTTTATCCAATCACCCATGGAAGGTTCTCAAGGGTCTTCAAGTTAGTCACATACTTCTTTTTTTTTTTTGAGATGGAATCTCACTATGCTGCCAAGGCTGGCCTTGAGCTTCTAGGTTCAAGTGATCCTCCTGCCTCAGCCTCCTAAGTAGCTGAGACTGCAGGCAGGCATTGCTGGACTCAGCCAAAATGTCGCTTTGACCAGCCACTAGCATACAAAACAAGGCATGCAAATACAAACCAGGCACCCAAATTGCACCTATTGAATTGGCAAGGATTTTTACCAATACTTTTTCACTACTGGTGCCAGGTTACTGGTATTGGCAGGCGTATGGTGAAACAAACTTTCTTGGGGGCAATTTGATAAAATATATATTAATGCTTAAAAGTGGCATCTCCTTTGTGCTAGATAATGTTAACTATGTTCTTATTTTCTCTCTTCTGAAGTTTTAATATCAAAGTGCTTGTAGATCAAGAGTTGGCTAAGTCCTAAAGACAGGGAACCTCTCACTTTGAGCCTTCCTTTTCTGTTCAAGCTGACCCATGCAGGGCCTTAGCTGTATTATCAGTCTCTCACCCTCTGGGCCATGGCCTGCCTCCCTCACCGCAGAGGTAGACACAGGATTGAACAGCCTCTGTGTCCCAGAGCCCACTGGAATTATTCAGACCAACAAATCCTAAGCCTATTTCCCCATCTCACCTCTCCTCTACCTCTCATTAGTCTCTGGTTGACAGCCCTCCCTTCACCATGTGACCCCAGTGCTTTACCAGGTGACCCCTCCTACGTGCAATGAGTGCCCCTTGACTTGAGAACCATGAGTAAGGAACTCTGTTCAACAGCAGTCATCTCCTGAGCTGATGGCCTTGGCCTTGTCATGTCTAAATAATAATTAAATCTGTATTTCGAAACACGATTGAGAGGAATAATTCTGAGTGAGTCCAATGATACGTCAGATGTCCCCCGTGAGTGAGGTTGACAAGAGCAAATAACCTGAACTTTCCTTAGTGACCAACAACAGTAAATGATGAGATGATTTGTTAAGTATTCAGACTCAGGGCTGCAATGTACAATTTTTTGCTTTACAAAAGTACAATGAAACATTGTTTTGAAATATTTATGTTAAAAAACAAATTCACCATGTCCTAGGAAAAAAAGGGGATCAGTAGATTTCTATCCCTCTAAACAGACAGTAAGACTTTTTAAAAATATAAACCCATCCGGACAAACCCATGAGGAGACCATGACTGCATTTTGGAAGCTGGAAGGTGGACAGAGCAACAAGAACCGCTTTTAGAGCAGAGAAGGTGAGAGTCAGTGAGTGGGAGAGAGGAAGAGCCCGAGCAAATACACATGGAGAATGGAGACGGCAGAAGACTCATTGGATTGAGAGGTAATAGGAACCTTCAACTGATAAATGGATAAAGAAACTGTGGTATGTATACACAATGGAATATTACTCAACATTAAAAGAGAATAAAATTATGCCATTTGCAGGTAAATGGATGGAGTTGGAGAGTGTCATGCGAAGCAAAGTAAGCCAATCCCTCAATACCAGAGGTCAGATCTTCTCCCTGATAAGTGGATGCTGATCCATAATGGGAGGGGGCATGGGAAGAATGGAGGAACTTTGGGCAAAGAGGGGGGAGAGAGGGGGAGGGAACATGGGGGCAGGAAATATGGTGGAATGAGATGAACATCATTACCCTAGGTACATATATGCCTGCACATATGGTGTGACTACATCATGTACAACCAGAAAAATGAAACGTTGTGCTTCATTTGTGTACAACAAATCCAAGTGCATTCTGCTATCATGTATAATTAGAGAAAATTAAAAATAAAAGTTAAAAAATAAAACAATAAAAGAATAAAGAAAAATAGGAACCCATTTAATGGGCTTCCAAGCAACTCCCACTGACAGGATGAGAAGTCCAGCTCTCCTCTTTGAGACCCACGACCAGGGCAAAACTTCCCACAGGCTCTCTGCACCTCCAGTCCTAGAACAGGCTCTTGAACCTCTCACCACCTAATTATATCTGAGCATCAAAAGGTCCTCAGGAAGGATCAGCATAATGTGATTTCTGTCCAGAGATCTGAGTTCCAAAATAAAGAAGATTCCTGAAGTTCAAGGACATGGTTGCAGCAATGATGACTCTTGATGAAGTCCATGTCTGGTCACGTAACAGTGGTTATGATGATGGACAAGGGTTTTCTGATTCTTAAATAACCAACCAACCATCTGTGATCCTCTTTTCCCATTGAGTGACCTGCTTGGAGGCATGAATTTCTATGAATCAACTGTTTCATACAATAAAATTAATGAAGGAGATCTATAGTATAAAACAGGGTCAAAGGGCAGCAGGTATGCTAAGCGTACCAAGAACCGACAACCATACAGGATGATTCTTATTTTGCTGGTGGACAGCATACTGGTGCAACCCCTTTAGGAGAATTTTGGGGGTCTCTGCTAGAGTTCATGGACAAAGCACCTGGGATCCTGCAAGGCCATCTCAGGTGTATATCCAAGGGAAATATATTTATGTTCTCATTGAGAAACACGCTCTAGAAGAACCATGCCAATGATTTGTAGCAACCTCTAACTAGAGACTCTCTGCAATAGGTTGAATTATGTATCCTCCTCAAATTCCTGTTCTGCAGACTCTAAGATGACTGTATTTGAAGATAGAACATTTATGGAGGTAATTAAGTTTCAATCAGTCCTAAGAATGTGTCCCGGTCAAGTGGAATTGATGTCCCTATGAAGAGAAATGACATCAGAAGGCCAAAATTAGAGCCGTATTTGAGGATGTTGAACCACTAGCGGTATGTAAATGATGTATAAAATGTCACTTAATACAATAGTATTCTTTTAAATGAGTTGAGTTCCATTTCCTGGTTGTTTACTTTTCCCAACATCAGTGAAGATATTAGCCTGCTGCAGCAGCAGATGCCATGGAATTTCCACGTTGCCTGTGTGTGGCCTGATCCTCTCCCTAGGGCCCCAGAACAGTCCTTGAGCAGTCCCAGATGAGAGCTGGTATATGCATATGCCACCTCCCCCCTTCTCTGCAGTGTCTCTGATGTTTGTCTCCTACCATCTCTTGTGGGTCCCCAGTGGACTGGCCCCATCCTTCCTCTAGGTCCTGCACACTCCCCCTGCATCCATGGACCCCCACATTGTCCTTCCTCGGCACTCCTTCAGCGCTTCCTGAAATCCTCTCCCAGAACCAACGACACTCAAATCCTTGTCTCAGGGTCTACTCTTGAGCAGGGTCCCATTGGGCTGGGCCTCTGTGACACTGCTGTTAGGTGTGCCCATACTGAGGATTGTCACCTGTTTATGATGAATTGACCCCCTTTTTAAATTTTTCCTTTTGGTATTTGTTCATGTGATATTAACATAGCCTCCTGATTTTCCTTTTGAGTATCTGTGTGGTGTATCTTTTTCCTTCCACTTTCAACCTGCCTGTGGCCTTAGGTTTACAAGTATTTCCACCAGTTTGTTTGGGAAGTGAAGACTGATGATTCCATCTGTCTCCCAAGAAAGTGTGAATTTTGTCACATGCATTGTTGATCTTCTGTGGGGCCAGCGGGGGCCTCTCCAGCAGATCCAGCATGGCTTCAGGGAGCATGGCTCCAGGGTTATGTGGTTAGGCATAAGGGATATGGGGGCTTTACAAGACCTAGATTTTTGCAGCTAATCATTCATCAATCCAGACCCGCAGAGGCAGCTTCCTGTAACAGTGCCTCTCTCTTCATCTTCCTCTCTCTGAGAGGATGGACTCATCTCCAATCTAAGACACAGACATTGCTTTGGCCTCCAAAAGAACATTTATTCTCCAAATCAAAGGCTCTGGTATGAACGTCCCTGCTACCTGGGCTCCACCCACTCCCAATGCACAATTTTCCAGCCACAAAATATGCCTCTTTCGATGACTTTGGTGGAATGCACTGTCTTGGTGGCTCTAGTCTCCCAAGGCTGGCTCAGCCCCTTGTTCACAATTCCTCATGTTCTCTCTGGGGAGGTTTCCTTGATGCCTCCTTGGCCTTGAGCTCAGTCCAGAAAGCCACTTCCTTGTCTTTCAGCCCCTGGGCTGCCTGGGTGGTGGCACCAATCTGCAGGTACCTTTCCTTCTGGTCGTACTCTGGCCAGTGGGGCAGTCCGTCTCCATTGGGGTTCCTGGGAACAGAATCCAATATAAATTCCCCAAAGCTGCTATTGGTCACCACATTTCTCTGAGATTTATAGGAATCCCTGGCTTAGCTCTTCCAAAAGACACAAACATATCCAGAGATGAGTAATTCTTCATTTCCTGGAGCAGCCTGTAGGTTCATTGCTCTGGTGACAAGATCTGGGATTTGATCATTTTTCATTAAGCATGCCCCACTGCACCCAACTCCACCCACCCTGCTCCCACTTTGCCACCAGCCTCACCCACTGCGAGCAAAGTTGGCCCAGAATTTCATCACCATCTTGCTGAGGTTGGTCTCCTCTTCTGAGGCACCATCTATGGGGAACAAGGCAAAAAAATGCTTTGCTACTCAGAGTGTGCTGACAGCAGCAGCCCCTTGGACCTGTAGGAAATGCAGACCCTTGGCCCTGACTCCACACCTACTGAGAAGCCCCTGTTACCTGGTGTGCACTTTCAGCTTGAGAACGGCTGGTCTAAGACTCAGCAATAGGCTGAGGTGCCTCTGTACTCCCTGCCCAACTGCCTACCCCTCCCCATTCAGGGTTGCAATGCTATATCCTGGGGTTTCTTCTATCTTGAAGGATTGTTGACTCTTGGCTTTTTTTTTCTCTCAGTCTCCTGCACAATTATGAAAAATATCAGAATTTCCAAGGTCCTAAGGAATCATCCAACTGAAAGATGTCCAGAGGCACTGATATGTTATTAACAGTCCCAAGAAAGCTCAAAGTCATGTGCAACTGGTGAGAGTTAATTAAAGACAATTTGTTAAATATTATATTAGAGATAAAAATGTCTGGGTTTTAGATATATACATAGATGAACACACATGGCACTGAATTCCAGGTTAGCAACAATCCTACTCTCATTCTCACATTTAATCTGCTCTTCTGAGTAGAAATCAAGCAAGACTATTTTTGCAATTGAGAAGGGTCCTGAAGGTGACATACAACCTCTCATTGCTGCCACAGGCCATGATTCTGAATGTGACTTTGGCTCAGGGCACATGAATATACGTCGTCTTTCATGCACATTAGAGGAGGAGAAAGGCTGGGAAGTGCCCCGTGCAGCTCAGCCCTGATATAGTGAGTCAGGAAACTAAGATCAGAAGAGAAGGAGAAACGAGCTCCAGGCCTCCAAACCAAGATGGGAGCCTCCTCCTAACTCCAAGCTTATAGCCAGCAAAAAGCCATTACCTTTTAAAAATGGAGCCCCAAATACCGAGAAGAGCTCATCTCCATGGTCTCCTATCACTGCCTTGGGTCTCCTGTTTGATGCGAAGCTCGGGCGATACTGAAACTCATACATGTAGGTGGGGGCTCCGGCATCTGAGAAGACATGGAATTGTGCACAGTTCATGTTATCAGCACACAGCTGGGAAGTCTCAAGGTCTCTGGCTGTGCAGGAAAATCCAGGGTATCAGCATGAGAGAGGAACAGAGATTCTGGAAAGCTCCTTGATTCGGTGATACAGAGCTGATGAAGGTAGAAGTTGGATTACAGCCATATTTGTATTGAAAGACAGAATGAATGAATACAATGCTCCTGGTAAATACACTGAGTGTGTCTCATTGATGACACACTAGTGCACATTCACTTCAAGGATATCAACAATATGATGGGTGTCTTCCATTCAGCCTAATTTTGATCATTTCCAGTGTTACTTTCAACCATTCAGAGAAGAATTAGGCAACCACAAGCTGCTCGTCTGAAAATGAAGATACAAATCTATATGCAGAGATGGAATGTTCTCTTGTCTCTTGTGCTTTAGCAAACAACAAGATTCCGAGATTCATGTCAGTCACCTTGCCTGACCTGCTTCTTGCTTCAACGCATAGAGTGTGAAGGCATGAAATTGATAAGGTGATTTCAAAAATTGGAAAGGGCATGGGAGCTTGCCTCTCCTCACATCTCTGCTCCTGCTCTTCCCTGCCAGGCTCTCTCTGCACCAACGCCATCCTGTCCAAGCCCCAGGGAGACGCCACCTTTTCCTGCTGACTGGATCATCCAGCCCACCAATCCCTGCTCCTTCAGGACTTCTTCAGGGACTCCTAGCCTGAAAACCTTAACAGGATGCATTGGTCATAATTCTCACAGAAGAGTGACTCAAGGAGAGGGAGAATTAGGTCCCAAACCACACTGTTGGAATAATTATAATTCCATGCCCCCCTGAATACAGTAGAAAAATTGAAAAATGCAGAAAAATGTAAAAAGGAAAACAACACTTATAACCCCATCACTCAAACAAAGCTTCTTCTGTATTTTAACACACATGCCTAATTGTATAATATTGTTTATGTCATTTTGTAATATACCATAATCATTACTTCCTATTATTAAATATTCATCAGCAAATGTATTTAACAATATAAGCCATCACTACATGAGGATGAAGAATAAGTACTTAATCAACCCTCTCAGTCTGCACCACTGCACCCTTGATTCATCAAGAAGAGCTGCTTCACCCAGTTCCGCTCCAGAGTTCCTGCGGAGTGGCAGGAGCACAGAGGGCCCAAAACCGTACAAGAAGTAAAATCAAGAATCAATAAATGGGATGGATTCAAACTAAAAAGCTTCTTCTCAGCAAAAGAAACAATCAATGAGGTGAACAGAGAGCTGACATTCTGGGAACAAAGCTTTGCCACATGCACATCTGATAGAGCACTCATCTCCAGGATATATAAAGAACTCAAAAAACTTAACACCAAAAACACCAACAACCCAATCAATAAATGGCCAAGGAGCTGAACAGAAACTTCACAGAAGAAGATATACAATCAATCAATAGACATATGAAAAAATGTTCAATATCTCTAGCAATCAGAGAAATGCAAATCAAAACTACCTTAAGATTTCATCTCATGCCAGTCAGAATGTCAATTATCAACAATACAAACAACAATAAGTGTAGGTGAGGTTGGGGTGAAAAAAGCATGCTCATAGTGGGACTGCAAATTGGTACAACCAATCTGGAAAGCAGTATGGAGATTCCTTAGAAAACTTGGAATGGAACCACCTTTTGAGCCTGCTATCCCACTCCTTGGTCTATACCCTAAAGACTTAAAAACAGCATACTACAGTGATGCAGCCACTTCAATGTTTATAGCTAAACTGTGGAACCAACCTGGATGCCCTTCAGCCAATGAATGGATAAAGAAACTATGGTATATATACACAATGGAATATTACTCAGCAATAAGAGAGAATAAAATTATGGCATCTGCAGGTAAATGGATTGAGTTGCAGAATATCATGCTAAGTGAAGTAAGCCAATCTCAGAAAACCAAATGTGAAATGTACTCGTTGATAAGTGGATGCTGATCCATAATAGGGGGGAGGACACGGGAACAATGGAGGAACTCAGTTCACAGGGCTGTAAGGGGGGAGGGAGCATGGGGACAGTAAAGGTGGTGAAATGTGATGGACATCATAGCCGTAGCTTTATGTATGACTGCATATATGTTGTGATTCTATATCACATACAACCAGAGAAATAAAATGTTATCCTCCATCTGTGTACAATGAATCAAATTACAGTCTGCTATCATGTAAACATAAATAGAGCAAATAAATAAATTTTTTTTAAAAAAGAGCTGCTTCGAAGAAGCGTTCTTCTGTGACTCTGAAATCCACATTGAACATCTACTTCAAGGTCAAGCAAGAGCTTGCCGAAAGGAGGGCTTAACCTTATCTCTCTGCCACTTGATCATTTTAGACAGGAACTCAGAACCTAACTAGAGATGAATTAACTTTTGTGAATGAGAGAATTTATCTTAGGCAGCATCCTGCCCAAGAAACATTTTAAAGCTTTTTCCTCAAAAATGCCAGGGATTAGTAAAATTCCTATAATCCCAATACAAGTCTTTCAAGGAAAATTGGTTTGAGAAATTACAATTAGGAGCAACAAGAAAAGCAAAGACCATTGAACAATTTCAAGGGACCAGCTACAGATTTGCATTATAGGGGTTGCAGAAGGAGAAGAAAGGGGAAGGGCCCCAGGAAGCATGTTTCAAGAATGGTTGAAAAAATCCCAAATCTGGGATAGATGCCAAAACCTAGGTATGTAAAGTACCGAGGTCTCCACTCACTTTGAACCAATGCACAAAACAATCAAACAATCAAAAATCAAAGACAAAAAAATTCCAAAAGCATGAAGAGATGACTATGATCAATGCATGATATATACATATGTGCATGTATGGAAATGTCACCATAAAAGCTATGAATTTGGACAATTAAGAGGCATTAATAATTATAACATTAAGCAAAGTATCTTTTAGACAACAATGAATGAAATTAGAAATCAAATTAAAAGCAATGGATAAATTCCTAATCCACCACAACCAGACAAGATTGAATCAAGATGAAATAGATAATCTGAACAGATAGATAATGAGTAATGAGTTTGATTCAGGGATTAAAAAGTCTTCAACTAAAGAGAAACTCAAGACCACATGGCTTCACTGATGAACTTTACAAACTATCAAAGAAGAAATAATATCATTTCTTCTCAAAATTCTTCTCAAATTTCTTCAAAAATCAAAGAATGCTTCCAAATTTTTTTTGAACACTGGAGATTGAACTCAGGGGCACTTGACCACTGAACCGCATCCTCAGCCCTATTTTGTGTTTTATGTAGAGATAGGGTCTCACTGAGTTGCTTAGTGCCTTGCTGTTGCTGAGGCTGGCTTTGAACTTGCGATTCTTCTGTCTCAGCCTCCCAAAATGCTGGGATTCCAGGATTGTGCCACCGTGCCTGCCGCCAAATATTTTTTATAAAGACAGGGTTACCTGACACTAAAATAAGACAAGGACACTATAGGAAAAGAAAATTACATGCCGATATCCTTCAAGAACATAAATGCAAAAATCTCCAAGAAAATACTAGCAAAACCAAATTCAACAGCACATTAAAAGGATGCTCCACTATGATCAAGTAGAACTTATCCCTAGGATGCAAAAGTGATTGAACAAATGCAGATAAATAAATGTGATACATCACGTTATAGACTGAAGAACAAAAAACACAATCATCTTATTAGATGCAGAACATGTATTTGATTAAATCAACATTCTTCCATGATAAAAGATTTTAACAAAATAGGGATAAAAGGAATATTTCTGAACACAATAAAAACCACATATGAGAAGCCCTGAGCTAATATTATACTCTATCTTGAAAAAATATGAAATCCTTTCCTATAAAATGTGGAACAAAATAAGATGCCTATTCTTATGACCATTATTTGACACAGAAGTGTAACTCCTGGCCAAAGCAATTAGGCAAGAGAAAGAAGTAAAAGTTTTCTAAACAAGGAACATAGATGTGATACTGTCATTGTTTGGGGATGATATGGTATTTTATATAGGAAACCCTTCAGACTTAACCACTAGATGCTTATAAGTAATAAATAAGTATAGTAAAGTTGCAGGATACAAAATTAACACAAAAATCAGTAGCACTTCTATGCACTAACATTACTCTACCAAAAAAGAAACAAGAGAACAATCTCATTGACACTAGCACAAAAATATGAAATATCTAGAAACAAATTTAACCTAGACATCAGATTAATATATTTACAATGAAAATTATAAAATATTGATGAAAGAAATTGAAAAGACATAAAGAAATAGAAAGATATTCCATGCTCATGGACTGGAAGAATTAACATTATTATGATATTCATACTACCCAGAGATCTACTGTTTTAATGCAATTCCTATCCAAATTTCAATGACATTCTCCATAGAAATAGAAAAACAATCATTTTAAATTTAATATGAAACCACAAAAATTCCTGAATCACCTATGTAATAAAGAGCAAAAAGAATAAGCTGAAGGTATTACACAATCTGATTTCCAAATATATTATAAAACTATGGTAATTTAAACATCAGAGAGTGAGGCGCTAAGCAACTCAGTGAGACTCTGTGTCTACATAAAACACAAAATAGGGCTGGGGATGTGGCTCAGTTGTTGAGAGCCCTGAGTTCAATCTCCAGTACCAAAAAAAAAAACCGGAATGGAATTGGACACACACACACAAACACGCACACACACACACACACACACACACACACACACACTCTGAACAATTTATACAGAACTGAGAACTTAGAAAGTGAACCCAGGCACATACAGTCAACTGACATTCAACAAAGTTGTCAAGAATAGCCAAACATGGTGGCACATGCTTGTAATCCCAGTGGCTCAGGAGGTTGAGGCAGGAGGATCCCAGGTTTAAGGCCAATCTCAGCAAATTATTGAGGGCATAAGCAATTTAGCAAGACACTCTCTCCAAGTGAAAATTTTAAAAAGGGCTCAGGATGTGGCTGAGTGGTTGAGTGCCTCTGGGTTTAATACCCAGCAACAAAAAAAGAAAAAAAAAATTTTGCCAAGAATACACAATG
>CM053414.1:25581654-25772843 GCA_028644305.1 Xerus rutilus | reverse complement strand
GAGTGGATGAACAAGGGAACCACTGTCCCAACCCCCTTGTGACTTGCAAAGCACGTGCAGGACCAACGTTCATCCCCAACTTCCAACCTCCTCCACCACTCCTGGGAACCATGCCAGGGGGCGTCCTGGGGGGACTACCTGGGTGCTGACACCCTCCTACCCAGCCGTGGCTTCTTTTCCAGCAGGTCCTCCCTACCCGCCAGCCTGCCCTGGCAGCCCGCCGCATCCCTAGCCCTTCCTTTGTTGGGGAAATGCTGACTCATGGGCATCAGCCTGTGCCAAAGGCAATCAGGAAGAGAATGAGCTACAAGAGCTTTCCAGATGTTTGGCCAAGGCAAGAAGTGGGCTTCCAAGGTGTCCTGGGCTGTGCTTCCCACACCCGCTCAGGGGACAGTGGGAGTGGTCACAGGTGGTGCACTGCAGAGAGACCACACACAAGCTCAGGGGACAGTGGGAGTGGTCACAGGTGGTGCACTGCAGAGAGACCACACCCATGCTCAGGGGACAGTGGGAGTGGTCACAGGTGGTGCACTGCAGAGAGACCACACACAAGCTCAGGGGACAGTGGGAGTGGTCACAGGTGGTGCACTGCAGAGAGACCACACACAAGCTCCATTTCCTGGTCTGTGCTCAGAGCCATGGGTTTAGAGAGGAGCAGACCCGAGCTCTTGTCCTGTCACCCTTCAGTGTGGCCTGCCTTCCCCCACCTGGGCCTCAGTTTCTCTACCTGAAAATAAAGGTTGGGTTGTTTCATTTTTCTCTGTTTATCTGAAATTATGTCTTATCTGCCTTGGGGTTCAGATTCCTAATCTAGTAACTAAGAGTAGCCATTCATGTCTTTCTGTTGGCATGATAAAACATGGAAAGGTTAAGATGTGCATTCCTGAGGTCCTGCACTCTCCCCCAGACACTGAGGTCACCAAGGGAGACCTTCCTGTGGCTCTCATGGCCTCATGGAGACCCTCACCTAAGTTGCCTTCACCCCCTTCCTGTGTCCACTAGTGGCTCCCTGATGCTGGGGGTCACGGGTCTTTACAAGGGATAGGGCAGTGCTTACCGGCAGCCTGCTTCTCTTCGTCAAGTCCGCAGGAGTGTAAATATTTAGGTAAAGGCAGTCTTCAGAGAACTTGAGGGGAATGTTCTCCTTTCTGTTGGTAAAGAGCTCGGAAAGGACCTGCCCCCCAACTGCATCTTGGGAGCACCTAGGAGGGGAAGAAAAAAGAGCTCAGAGATTCAACTAGATGGAGATGGAAAGTGTCACCCGGGGACAGACCTTGCACTGGGGTTTAAACCTCTAAGTGGAGCTGCTGTCACTAGACTTGAGACACTGGAGTGGGTGAGAAGCTCACTGGGGATTTGACGAGAACCATAGGACTCCCTTGAGTCCCCCCAAATCATGCAGAGTGACAGGGACCTAGCATTTTTCCTCTTCCTGAAGCCTGTAGGATGCTCTGCCCTCTGCTTCAGCCACTAATGTGCTCTGGGACCTTCAGTGAATTCCTATCCTGCTCTGGATCCCCACCTGCCAGGTCTAAATGAGGGGAGTGCTTCCTCTAACGATCCTGCAACCCTGGAGTTCTAAGATTCTGTCATCGACCTACCCCAGGCAATCGCTGTGGCTGCCTATTAAGAGATCTCTAAGATGCATCATAGAATGGAGTTGGTGACATTGGCTGAGTTCTCCCAGGTGCCACGCACCGATTTAAGTTCTTCTGATCTACCAACTACTTCAAGACTCCCATCGCAGGTGGGTTACACAACCTGCCTGAGGTCACATAGCCAGGAACATCCACTCTGTATAGGACCTATATTTCCAAGTACATGCTAAGCAACATCTCCCAGTCTCAATGGCTCAGAAGGCAGGTGTTGCTACCCCCAAGGGAAGAGGTAATTGAGCCACTCAGCTGTCAGGGGGACATAGCTGTTGACCAGCAAAAGTAACTTCTAGATTTACATCACAGGAATTTTCCCTAGATCTTCAGAGGCAATGGACACAGAATTCACGAAGATTGAAATTCAAACGCCAAAGGAGAGGAAAAGGGTCCAACCTCACTAATATCTAGAAAAATGTAAAATAAAGACCCAAATTATATTTATCATTGTTATTATATGTTATTATTTTGTTTATCCAAGTGCCAAAAGGCATTCTTTTAATAAACCTAGGCATTGGCAAGGGTCTGCTGAATGAAGGTTTTCATATGTCAGTGTAAGAACTGGACACAGTTGGAATATTTTAGGGTGGGGGGATTGCCCAAATGTGCAGATGCATTGACTCAGAAATGTCACTTCTTGGTACTTATCCTAGAATACCCATGAAGGCACGTAATGATTTAGTTACAACATGTTCATTGTGGTGTTATTTATAATGTCAAGAACATCAAACAACTTACTGAACTCAAATGAAGTATTTATTAAATCAATTATATTTCAATACTAGTTTTTATGCAGCTACTTAATGTCACACTGGGATACTTGAGGACACAAAATGATCTTCATGATCCCTGAGCAAGGTGGTCATTCCTACTGTGTGTATGTATGATCCGTTTCCAAGGGAGGAAGTATATAGCCAGTGACAGACTGGAAACACGACCACCCATGTTAGGAGCAATTCTCTCTGGCTGGTGAAATTCCACATGAATTTAATATTTCCACTTTGCTTCTCTGTGTTTCCTAACTCACCTGGAATGTGTGTGTAGCTCACTCGCCTCTAGGAAGTAAGAATGGCACATATTCTTTTGTAAAGAAAGATAAGGGACACAGAGAGTAATGCACATAAATACAGCTATCTCATACTAGACAAAGGTGCCAAAAAATACATTGGAGAAAAGATAGCCTTTTCAACAAATGGTGCTGGGAAAACTGGAAATCCATATGCAGCAAAATGAAACTAAACCCCTATCTCTCACCATGCACAAAACTCAACTCAAAGTGGATCAAAGACCTAGGAATTAGACCAGAGACCCTGCGTCTAATTGAGGAGAAAGTAGGTCGAAATCTTCATCACGTTGGATTAGGCTCCGACTTTCTTAACCAGACTCCAAAAGCACAAGAAATAAAAGCAAGAATCAATAAATGGGATGGACTTAAACTAAAAAGCTTCTTCTCAGCAAGAGAAACTATCAATGAGGTGAACAGAGAGCCTACATTCTGGGAGCAAATTTTTGCCACACGCATATCAGATAGAGCACTGATCTCCAGGATATATAAAGAACTCAAAAATCTTAACACCAAAAAAAAAAACCCCGATCACTAAATGGGGTAAGGAGCTGAGTAGAAACCTCTCAGAAGATGATACACAATCAATAAACAAATATATAAAGAAATGTTCAACATCTCTAGCCATTAGAGAAATGCAAATCAAAACTACTCTCAGATTTCATCTCACCCCAGTCAGAATGGCAGCTATCCAAAATACCAGCAACACTAAGTGCTGGCGAGGATGTGGTGAAAAAGGCACACTCAAGCATTGCTGGTGGGACTGCAAACTGGTGCAACCAATCTGGAAAGCAGTATGGAGATTTCTTAAAAAACTTGGAATGGAACCACTATTTGACCCATCTATTCCACTCCTTGGCCTATACCCTAAAGACTTAAAAACAGCATGCTACAAGGACGCAGCCACTTCAATGTTTATGGCAGCACAATTCACAATTGCTAAACTGTGGAAGCAACCCAGATGCCCTTCAATAGATGAATGGATAAAGAAACTGTGGTATATATACACAATGGAAAATTACTCAGCAATAAAAGAGAATAAAATAATGGCATTTGCAGGTAAATGGATGGAATTGGAGAACACTATGCTAAGTGAAGTAAGCCAATCCCAAAAAACCAAATACGGAATGTTCTCTGTGATTAGTGGATGCTGATACGTAAGGGGGCTAGGAATGGGGAACATAAGAGAAGTGGAGGAACTCTGGATGGGGCAGGGGAGAGGTGGGGGGGAGGGAAAGGGGAATGGGTGTAGTAAAGATGGTTGAAGGAGATGTCATCACTACCCTTGGTGCATGTATGAAGACACAAATGGTGTGACTATCTGGTTTGCAACCAGAGGGATGGAAAAACTGAGCTCTATATATGTACTATGACTTGAAATGCATTTAAATAAATAAATTTATTAATTAAAAAAAAGAAAGATAAGGGAGGGGCTGGGATTGTGACTCAGTGGTGGAGCTCTTGCCTAGCATGCATGAGGCACTGGGTTCAATCCTCAGCAACATATAAAAATAAATAAAATAAAGATATTATGTCCATCTACAACAAAAAAAATATTTAAAAAAAAAATAAAGGAAGAAAGTGCCCATAAGAGGGAGCCTGGACACCCATGGAAATGCTTTCCTGCGGAGATGAATAATGCCAGAAATGACACCTGAGGGGGTCCTCTGAGGGGCTCTGAGAGTGTCTGGGAGGCCATTGGAAACCTTTGAGTTTCTGCGCCCAGGTGGCCAGAGTGCCTGGGCACACCAACCACTGTTCTGCCATGACTAGGTGTCTAGACACACCTGGGCGTTGAGGACCTGGGATGGTCAGGCTCGTGCAGCCTACAATCACCTGCCCCTCCCTCAGTTTTGCTCATCCTACACCCCAACCAAACCAAGAAGAAATAAGACTTCACATTCCCCTCACTTGCTCAGCCGCTCCTTTTACAAAGCACTAATCACATGCTAATACATCCCATGGCATATTTTTTACTTTGCATATTATTCATTAGCTGTCTTTCCATCTCAGAATGCAAGCTTCACAAAGGGAGGGATCTTCTGTTCACAAATGGATTCTGGATTCTAAGAACTGAGACAAGTGTGGCAGAGAATACTCAAGAACTACTGCTGAATAAAGGGCTCTAGAACTCCCCGAGAGGTCCAGAAGGCTTCAGGCTCTGCAGTGTTCTTGAGGATTCCAGAAGAAAGCAGAGGCCGGCCTCGACCCCTCACTGCAGCACCAAGAGACAAACTCCCCCCGAGACATGTCACCCCCACTTACATAGGAGGGTAGGAGGTGGTGTTCTTCACGAAGTTCCAGGGCTCTGCAGGCTGTGGTGGAGCAAACCTCAGGGATCCAAGAGGGGGCTTGGCAAAAGGGACTCCCAGGAAAACGGCCACGGGCTGTGCAGACCCTTCCAGGGTGATGTACTTCCCCAGGACTTTGCCATGCACGGTGTCCACCACGGGAGGCGAGGATGAGTATCCTGCTGAACATGGGCAGCAAATGAGGACATCAGAGGAGAAAGGCTAGTCCTGGATTCTGGGTGGGTTTTGCCACATTCTAGGCATGTGGAAAAGTCATCTATACCCTCTAGGCCTCAGGAAGACATAAAATAGGGATGAAGAAAATTTGCAACCTAAGTAAAAGGCTTTAGTGAAGGACTTAGAATTGAAGTATAAATGCATCCAGATAAGTCATGAAAAACGGAGAGCTTCTGGGAATGAACAAGGCCTTGCTTTCCCTCTTAGAAGCTTCTGGAAGCATGTATCCAGAAGTGCTGAGCTGCATGCTGGTTGAGGAGGTGAACAAGAGGGGGCACTGTTCTCAGGAGAGCTGACCTCATGGGGAGAAGGAGCCACAGATATACCTGACCTGATGCTGGGAAGAAAGAGGCCATGTCCATGTAGGAGGACTGGGGGGCACTGCAGGAGGCAGAAGAGGGAGCCAGGCCTTCTGATCACATGGAGCTGGGACTTGCAGAGGGGAGGAGTGAATGAGGGGAGATGGAATGGGTGGATGATGCCGGAATAAAAGAAAGTGCAGAGTTTCGGAGACAGCAAAACATAGTGCTGGCTGAGAACTGGTGAGTGGGCTATGGAAACAGGGAGTCCAGGTGGAGGGAAAGACAACCCTGGAATGAGCAGGTGCATGTCAGGGAGGGCCTTGGATGCCAGGCTAAGGGACTGGGTTTCATTTAGTGGACAAATAAACATCAGGAATAATTTTGGAATGGAGGACATAATAAGCTTCTAGAATATTCTATGAGGTCTAAGAAGGGCCACTTATAAAGAGAGAGAGAGACTGAGCGTCTGGATGTCTTCTCCACTCCCTCTATTCTTGTGGAGGAGACAAGTGCTCCCATCTCCCTACAGCTTCCTCACTTACCTGGTTCCACCTGCTCTCAGACCAGAGTGCACTGACCTGATCTTGCTTCCTGAGGTAGGTGAGTATCAGACACTTGACCATGGCCTCAATAACCTCAATTTCTGAGAGCAGCCATCGCAGGACATGGTTACTATCCTCCTGTCCTCCATGATTCTCCTCTTTGGATACAGACAATATGTCAACATTTCCCTCAAAGTGTAGCCAGAAAAGAAAAGAATAATCCATATTTGTTCTAACAGAAGAAAAATTAATGGAAAGTTTTTATGGGAAATCTACTTACAATAGCACCAATAGCCAGTTCCACACAGTGGACACTTAGGCTGTTTTTTGTTGTTGCAAATCATTAGACTTAACACTCGGATGAATGTTCTGGAGGCTTACACAGTCCCCAACTTACAATGTCTTAACTTAGCATTTTTTAAAATGTTAAGATCATGAGTTTTTTTATATATCAAAATGAATAAGAGCATTGGAAACCAGGTTACAAAGCCATGTCCATGCCTCATAAAGAGAGTAGCCCATACTTCTTCCCCATGACGTGACTGATGGTTACCGATAACATCAAGATGTCCTTTTGGGGAAGCTTATTCAGTGAGATTTCTGTGGGTACAGACAGTGCAGGTTGCTTTTTTCTTGGTGCATAGCCAGATTTCTGCACTGAAGATAGATCCCTTTTTTATATTTAGGAGAAAATGTTATAAAGAAATATGGAGATGCATATGAGGAATTTTGATGGAGGACTTGGTAGCTGCCAAGACTAGATTATGGGGCCGTGGAGAGAGAAGACTGAAGAGCAGGTTGTGAATCTGGCTCCATGTTAGGCAGGGTCACTGGGGAAGTCAGTGAGATATCCTAGCAAAAGGCCAAAGGACCAGGGCACCTCCAGACTAGAAGGAGGTCAGTGAGCGGGCAGGGGATCGTCCCCCTGAAGGTAAGGGTTCACACTCCGGATACATGTGACTTTTCTTCAGGGCCCAGGTGGTGAGAGAAGAGCAAAAATTGAGAATGAAGCAGCTTCAGCTGAGATTGGAGACACTCACCAGAGAGGTGGCAGGAGGAGGGTACCTAGGGAGGAGGGGGGAGAGGCTGGATAGGTGCTTCAAGGATGTGGAGGATGGTAAAGTCTGAGAAGAAATCACTGGGTGTGGCCAGTGTTAGCTCAGTGATGACCTTCAACCCAGAAGAAGTGGGTAGAAGCCAGATTGCCCAGGGTAGAAATATGGGCAGATGGGGTGGGAGGCATAAACAAGATAGTAACAAGAGCAGGCATCTCTTATGCCATATGGAATGTGCACACACTGAGCACTTCCTGTGCACCAGATGTGCAATCCAGCTGCTTTACATTATTCTTCAAAAAAAGCTTCACCAGGTAAGTGTCAGTAGACCCACTGAACAAATGAGCAAACAGGATTCAGAAGCAGCCTATACTAACTTCCTGGATGGAAAGCAGGGGCATTTGCTGGGGTAACCAACATAAGCACTCCAAATAAAGTTCCACTCCAAATTTGGATCTTTTCATACTCTGCCTAACACTCATTTCCAGTCTTCCTAAATGTCACGTAGCCAGAGAGAAGATAACACACAGACGGGGCCTCCGTTGCCAAGGCACGGATATTCAGAGCATTGGTTCTGGATTTAAGAGCCAGAAACAGACCAGCACAAGATTTTCCAGGTGAACTCGGGAGAGTACATTTCTGAGTCTCAGTTTCTCTGTTCACAAAATGGCACAAGTATATGTTGAGGTCCATTGCTGAACCACTCTGCTAACCATGGATTTATTTTCTGTATTTAGTGCTCTGACTAGTGAGGCCTTGCTGATCCTTGAGGAACTACTGCTTTCTGGGTCCACACCCCAGCCACCTCTTTTATCATAGTCTCATGCCCTGGGCCAGTATCCTCATGCCCAAATCACCCAGAAGTAGGAACCAGACAGCTAGAACTATCTCTTTTCCCCAAAATCCACTAAAATAATTCCAACTAGCCAAGCCTATACCAGCTTCCTCTCTCTCTCCTCTTTCCTCCGGGTAGAACCACAAAAACAGATTTGCACATGGTGGCCTCCTCTCCCTCTGCCCCCTGACTTACTTCAATGGGTCCCTTTGTGTCTCATCCCACCCCAGTGGTGTACTCAACCTCTTGGGAACTGTGACAAGAATGGCAAACTATCTTTTCAAAGGTGAAAGCCTTCTGGTCTGATATTACCACATGTCAAATTTCCTAATAACACATTCCATTTTAAATCAACACCTTTATCCTTTTTCCTCTAGACTACACACCATTCTAAGGGCTTCAGGAAGAACCACCCACTTCATCCTCTCTACAGCCTGATAAGGTGGCTACTATTTCATGCCTATTTTAGAGACGGGATAACCCAGGCACAGCTAAGTTAAGTATCCGGCCCAAGGACACCCAGCTTGGAAGTGCTGAGCTGAGATTCACTTAGTCGGGTTCCTGATTTGATGCTTTTAATATTCTGCTAAGCCACTCTCCATGGGCCAGATCTGCACTAATAACCAAGAGAAACAAAATCTCTGCTCTCTTACTTCCTCATGGGTGAAGTTTGAGTTTATCTCATTGCCCTCCTGACCCTGATGCATGCAGCGGGGGCGCCAGGATGTTTATCCTCCCCTGAGTCTTGGGTGGCCAAGGCTGGCTGAGCTTCACTACTCCACGTCTATTTTCAAGTCCAGTTCCAAGTCCAAGTCTAGTAGAAGAGCAAGACTGTGGAACTGGAGCCACATGCCTTTGCCCTTTAGGTATCTCTACTCATCTCAGCCCAGGACAAAGATTTCCCAAAGTGCCCCCTGGTATTTGTATTTCAGAAAGACTCACCCCATGCCGTGCAAGCAGAGAGAGAGGCCAAGATCAAAGCATAGAGCCACATCCTGGAGGGACAGCAGCTCTGGGGCCAATGCTGTCTTTGTGCTGCTCAGAGGCAATGCACTGGTACTACCCTAAGTTCAAGGACCTGCCCCTGAATCCTGCCCTCCCAGGCCAATTGCATAATCTAAAATGACAGAAAAGCTCTCCTTCTCTCTATTTCCCTTGGGACCTCCAAGTCACGCCCTCCCAGAGCTGCCCTCTTGTATCTGAACAGTCAGTACCAAACTCTCAGGTTACTGATGGCCACAGACTCGTCCAACAACTTCTTATATAAGACTTTCTCCTTGGTAGAACTCCAACCTCAGTGCACTTTGAGCTTCCCAGAGCAGGCAACAGCAAACTGTACCCTGAAACAAGGGCAAAGTTTGGTCTAGGATCCTCAGAACAATCTGGGACATTGTAGAGCAGCTCCCAGGTCGAGAGCTGTTCAGCTGGGAGATCAGGACACATCTTTAGCCTCCCTGGGGTGCTGTCTCCTAGAATTCCAGGCTCTGATGTTTGGAAGTGATCATACACTTCTGATACACTTAGTCCTCTTCTGATGTCTAAATTAGCTTTCCAGTGTTTCTGCTTGGTGACCCAGTCTCCCATCACACACAATTGTGGTCAGGAAACTCACTATCTTTTGGTGCAGCAATTTTGGGATAAAATATTCTTCCAGTAAATGAGTTCCATATACTTCAAATCCTTGGTGCACATCATGCGGCCATCCATTTTATCCATTCCTTCTTCAAACATTACCCACATATCTACTTAAGTACTGGTAAGTACAACAACTGGGAAGGAAAAACCTTCAGGTTCCAACCTCTGCTGTGTGTGCAACTTTAGTCTTTTCAAGTTATGGATGCTTTCTCCCATTACAGAGGTTACAGAGAAAAAGAACAATGTATATAATATTGGTTTCTAATTTAACTCTTTGGTTTCTGTCTGTCCAAAATGTACCCTATCTCTTCACCAGCCACTCCGGAGCCTGAGTGGAGAGTGGCACATACTCCCTGTTGTAGTGCTGCCCCCTGCTGGACACTGGTAAGTACACAGGTGAAGACTGGTCTAGTTTGTCCCTCAAGGTTTTTGCTTTGATTTAATTTAATGAATCCAATCAAAGATTGGGGGTGGTAAAGGCATTTCCTGTAAAATATTAAATTGTTTACAAATATTGCATATTTGAGGTTTTTACAATAACGGAAAGGCAGAGGCGATTTCAAACTGTGACAGGTACTTGTGTTACTGATGCATCTGAAGCGACATGGCTCTTCAGGAATGTGAATTTATAAAACATAAAAAGAGTAATTCATAAAGGGCCTGGCTTCCATCCAAGTCCATCTCTTTCTGAAAATCTTTTTTTAAAAAATTTGTTCTAATTAGTTGTATATGACAATAGAATGCATTTTGACACATTGTACACAAATGAAGCAAGCTTCTCCTTCCTCTGGCTGTACCTGGTGCAGAGTCACACTGGTAGTGAAATCATACATGTATATAGGATAATAATGTCTGTCTTATTCCACCGTCATTCCCATCCCCACAACCCCTCCCCTCCCCTCACTCCCCTCTGCAAAATTCAAAGTTTCTTTATTCTTCCCTATACCCCCTCCCTCCATTATGGACCAGCATTGGCTTACTAGAGAAAACATTTGGCCTTTGGTTTTCTGATTTGGCTTATTTCACTTAGTATGATATTCTCCAGCTCCATCCATTTACCTTCAAATGCCATAATTTCATTCTTCTTTATGGCTGAGTAATATTACACTGTGCGTATGTGCCACATTTTCTTTATCCATTTATCTGTTGAAGGGCACCTAGGTTGGTTTCATGGTTTAGCTATTATGAATTGAGCTTCTGTAAACATTGATGTGGCTGCATCACTGTAATATGCTGATTTAAAGTCCTTTGGGTATAAACCAAGGAGTGGGATAATTGGTTCAAATAGTGGTTCCACTAAATGGCATGGTATTGGCATCAAAATAGACATGTAGACCAATGGTACAGAATAGAAGACGCAGAGACGACCCCACATAAATACAGATATCTCATACTAGACAAAGGTGCCAAAAACCTACATTGGAGAAAAGAAAGTCTCTTCAACAAATGGTGCTGGGAAAACTGGAAATCCATATGTAGCAAAATGAAACTAAACCTCTCTCTCTCACCCTGCACAAAAATCAACTCAAAGTGCATCAAAGACTTAGGCACTAGAACAGAGACTGCGTCTAATAGAAGAAAAAGTAGCCCAAACCTTTATCATGTCAACTGAGGACCTAACTTCCTTAACAAGACTCCTAAAGCACAAGAAGTAAAATTAAGAATCAATAAATGGGATAAATTCAAACTAAAAAGCTTCTTCTCAGCAAAGAAAATACTCAACAACGTGAAGAGAGAGCCTACAGAATGGGAGAAAATCTTTACCACACACACTTTAGATAGAGCACTAATCTCCAAGATATATAAAAAAATCAAAAAACTTAACACCAAAAAAAATTCCACAAATAACCCAATCAATAAATGGGCTAAGGATCTGAACAGACACTTCATAGAAGAAATGCAATCGATGAACAAACATGAAAAAAATGTTCATTGTCTCCAGAAATTAGAGAAATGCAAATCAAAACTACTCTAAGATTTCATCTCACTCCAGTCAGAATGGCACTTATCAAGAATACAAAGCAATAATAAGTGTTGGAGAGGATGTGGGAGAAAAGGCACACTCATATATTGCTGGTGAAACTGCAAATTGGTGCAACCACTATGGAAAGCAGTGTGGAGATTTTTCTGAAAGTCTTGATGCCATAACTTATATTTAAAAACTGGCAGGTAAGATGGCAGCTAGGATCCTTGCCTAAGATGGGCAATCTCTTGCCAGAGGCACACCAAGTTGAATAGCTATTTGTGCCTCCTCCAAATGCCAAGAAAATTGGATGAAAAATCACAGTGCCTACTTTTAGTATAAGAAAATGAAAAGATATTGAAAAAGCAAGAATTGTCCTAGCTGCATTACTTTTTCCCAACTCCAAGTAGCCCAGTGTGGAGAGAGGTGGCTCCCATTTGGGGGAGTCTGGAAGCCCAGGACCAGGTCTGCCATTGTGAAATTTGGCAGTGGGCAAAGCCACACAATTCCTATCACTGGGCCAAAACCCACAGATTGAATTTCCAAAGCTATTCATTCAAGTGAGTTACTGCCTTTGCAACCAATCAATTATGGATTCTTTGCTTAAATTCAGACAGAAATCACAAATAGGTAAGGTAAAGCTCCCATAGTGTTGACAGCTCTAAGCTTTGAGAGCTAGCAGCTCTCAGCTCATAGTATTAGGAACTCTTTCTGCTGATCTGCTGCAGCCAGAGCTAATAGCTCTTCTTGCAGCTCTCCTAGCAGCCAGAGCTAACAGCTCCCTAGCTTGTCTTCCAGTCATGGCAAGCAGCTCTCTCAGCAGCTTTCCTGCAGCCCTTGGCAGCTCTCTGGCTTATAGCCATTTTCAGGCCTACCACCCCTTAGTGTTACCAGCCATTAATGCAACCAACTCACCTTGAGATATAAATTACAGAAATGTAAAACCGCCTGAAAGGGGCTTTATTAGGACTTAATACTGTAGCATGAAAGGAGCAATAGATGGTATGGAGGCTTATGCAGACCGATCTGATGAGGAAGGATGCTTATACAGACCAAAAGGGCAGGCCCATGCATTCACATCCTCCTGTCTACTAACTTCAGAAGGTTTGCATAGTTATGCCAGTCTTCTCAGAGGTATTGGACCCACATAGATGGTGGACCTGCACCTCACAGACCAAAGTGTATACATCTGAATGGGCTACAGAGGGGAAGAATCATTCAGAGAAGCTTCAGAGCCTCCAGAGCCACTGAAGCCAAGCAAAGTCTCCCAGAACATTTATGGAGCATGTGATAAGGCTATAGCTGTCATGATGACAGCCTGGCTGGACTGCTAAAGAAGAAGTCACCTGACTGTGCTTTAGGACAGGGGCTACACCCAAGTGCCTGGATATTGAGGAGGGGTATGGAAGCTGCCAGGTATCAGCTGAGCAGGCCAGGACACTGATACCCATTCCCCAGCTCCAAAAAGCTTTAGCCAAGAACAACAACAAAAAACACATTAATTTATATGCAGAAAGCATAAACAAAGGGGTATCAAAAAACACCGTTTTAAGGAAGATTTGGACTTTCTGGTCTGTCTCACCTCCACGGCCCCTCCTCTAATCTTGAGGGCAAAGTAGAGAGTGGGGCACAAAACCTAGCATGGAGCTTTGTCTTCGAGCCCAATTCCAGGCCTGCTACCCCATAGAAACCAAGTCCCCATACACAGGACAGAGCTCACAGATCCTCTAGCACAGACTCACACTTTGGCCACATCAGTTTTAGCCTCTGAGTGTGCCTGGAGCACACTGCCCTCCTCCCAAGATGGCATAGCCTCCCACAGCTGTGACACACAGGCATGACCCAGCTGAGAGCCAGACTTTATGGCCAAGGGACTGTTGCCCACCCTTGGGCAACAGCTATCACCAGACCAGTGCTTGCAGATAGTGTTCTAGAACTCCCCTGGCACCAGGCAGAGCCCTGTGTCTCAGTGGGGCAGCTGGTGGCCTGTACCACCACCAGCTAAGTCATGGTGAGGGTGAGAGAAGAGATGCTTATACAGACCCAATGTATCCTTAAGAATGTGTAGGTTCTTACAGTTGTGAGATTCAGGTATGATCCAGTTTAGCCCAGCTTAAATGGCCAAGAGATCCATTTTACCCATTGGGCCAAGAGGCCCAATATTACCCCAACCTCAGGCAGCACAGTGTGGTGCAAGAACCTATTTGATAGGATAAGACAAGGTAGTAAGTACAATAATTTGTCTGGAAACTTAGTACAGGACCGATGAAACCTAACAATGAGAATGTCCTAATGGCCCCAGTCTATTGAACTTCCATTCCAGCTATTATCACTTGTGTCTAGTAAAGCTCTCTTGGCCATGAGTCCACCTCAGAGATAGGCAGCCCACAGAAGCATAGGCCTTGGTCATAACACAGTGTGATACTGGTCTTGATAGGCTGTAAACTTGCAAGGCACATTATTTTCTCTTGCCACCTTGAGAATCTTCCATTTATTTTTCCCCCATGAGATCTTAAATATAATACATATGGTTAGTGCCTTGCAAGAGGACTAGCTTGCCTGACAGGACACCTCTCAGCAGAAACCTCACGGGCCAGGAGACAATGGCGTGAAAGTCTCATAGCACTGACGGAGAAAACTGTCAACCAAGAGTATTGTATCCAGCAAGGCAGTTCTTTAGAAATGAAGGAGGGTAAAGACAGCCCCAGACAAAAGCTAAGAATTTCTCTCCACCAGACCTGTCCTACAAGAAATGTTAAGAGATGTTTTGCAAACTTTTTATATTGAAAAGAAAAATATGAATGAACAAGAAAAAAGCATGGGAAGGCATATGACTCACTGGGATGATACTACAAGCAACTCAGCATGTTCTAGTATTGTAAGTATGTTGTGCAAACTATTTATTTTAGTCAGCTTTTTTACTGCTGTAATTAAAAGACCTGACAAATACAGTTTTAGAGGAAGAATAGTTGATTTGGGGGCTCACAGTTTCAAAGTCCATAAATAGCTGGCTCCATTCCTCAGGGCTTGAGATGAGATAGGCCATCATGGTGGAAGAGTGTGGTGGAAGGAAGCAGCTCACATGATGATCAGGAAGCACAGAGGGATTCCACTTGCCATATACAAAATATACACCTTTGGGATATATATATCCCCAGGGACCCACCTCCTCCAGCCATGCCCTACCTACCTTCAGTTACCATTCAATTCATCCCATCAGGAGATTAATTCACTGATTGGGTTAAGGCTTTCGTAACCCAATCATTTCTCCTCTGAACCTTCTTGCATTGTCTCACACATGAGGCTTTGCAGGACACTTTGCATCCAAACTATAACACTATTCATACCTTTAGTATAAACATTAAAAACAAAATAGTTAAACTAATAGTAACTACATTAATCTGTTAAGCAATAGGTAATAGAGAAAGATGTAAAAGGGAATACCAAAACTTCAAAATGTGAAGAAGCATAACTGAAGGACCTTCTTATTACTGAATTTTCTCTTGTTCTTTTGTTTTTTTCTGTTCTTATTGTATTACCATGTTAAGTTGCTATCATTTTGAAATTGTATAGTCAAAAGATACTTTTTAAACCTTATGGTAACCACAATGCAAAAATCTATAATAGACAAAACAAAAATAATAAACAAGAAATCAAAACACTCTACTAGAATAATTCATTTGACCACCATGGAAGATAGAAAAGAATTATAACAAAATTGAAAACAAATTACATAATAACTATAGTAAGACTTTACCTGTCAATAATTAACTTAAGTGTGACTGTATTAAATTCTCCAATTAAAAGACATAGAGCAACTGAATGGATTAAAAAATTAAATAAATTAAAAAACAAGACCCAACTGTATTTTGCTTATAAGAGACTCCCTTCACTCTCAAGGATACATAGACTGAAAGTGAAAGGATAAAATAAGGTATTCCATGCAAACTGAATCCAAAAGGAAGCAGGAGTAGCCATGCTAATGTCAGATAAAACAGGCTTTAAATCAAAAGCAATAAAAAGAGACAAGAAATATCAGGAATACTCTTGCATGGCATGGTAAATATAGATAACAATAATGTGCTATACGTTTCAAAAAGTTGGGAGAAAAGATTTTGAAAGTCTGTCCACCAAGAAAAACTGCTGGTTATGGAGAAAGCCAACCTAGTGCTTTTGCACTATAACCAACAAAGCAGGGGGGCAGAGCTGCCTGTGTCCTTTGAAAATAACATCACAGCCAAGTGTCCTAGATGCTGGAGTGGGAGTTACAGGACCTGTATGCCTGGCTGGGTTTGATCCCTTTTTTCAATTCCACATCTTCTTTCTATGCCCCTGTCCCTCCCTTTTGGAAAGGGAATGTTTATTCTGTGCCACTGTGTATTGGATATGTCTAACTTGTTTTGATTTTTACAGGGGCTCACAGTCTTGAGTTTGCCTTGAGTCTTAGGAGAGTCTTGGACTTTGGGGAAATATTTAAACTGTTAAGACTATAGGACTCTTAGAAATGAACTAAACGCATTTTGCACTGTGAGATGGACAGGAGGGCCAGAGGCAGAATATTATGATTTAGATATCAGGAGTCCTCCAAAATGTTCCTGCGTCAATGCAGGAATGTTCAGAGGTAAAGTAATTGGATAGCAAGAACTGTAACTTTAAACTAAATGACTAGGTGGTAACTGTAGGCAGGCAGGATATGACTGGAAGAGATGGATCCCTGGGATGTTCCCTGGAAAGGTGAATCTTCCCTGTGACAACCCCCTCCAACTTGCTTCCTGACCCTGCCTCGGCTGGGCCCTTCCCCGATGACGTGCTGCCTCACCGTGGGCCTAGAGCAATGGCGTCAGCCGACCATCCATGAGACCTCTGAAGCCACAAACCTCAAACAAAATTCCCTCCCCCTCAAGTTGTTCTTATTGGATATTTTGGTCACAGTCACTCAAACACTATCTAAACCAAAGTCTCTGCAGGGCCAGGACAGGTCTCTTAAGTCCAACATGGCCTGAGAGAGCAAGGAAAGGACACTGGCTCAGGGGCCTTAGGTGGTTAGAGGTGAGGGCCATCACAAGCTTTATGAGGTTTATATATTCTGCTGGCTGGTGCCCGTGCGCACGACACACACACACACACACACACACACACACACACACACGCACACACAGCCTTTTCTTACCACTTTTCCAGATAAGGGAAAAAAACAGTTGAGAGAGGCATGAAGCTTAGAAGCTATCAGCAGGCAAATATCAAAAAGTAGAGTCAGGCTCCTTATTTTACAGCACGTAGTTGGGCTTTGCTTTTTTTTATCCAATCTGACAATTTCTTAATTGTTGTACAAATCATTTTTATTTAATCTAATTAGTGACGTGGTTGGAGTAAGCTCGGTCATCTGAGCAGCACTTTTCTCCTTATCCATGTTTCTTTATTCCTTTTTTCCTGTTTGCCTAACCACTTTGTACCCTCAAACAATATGATCTCAGTTACAAGTATAAGAACCTTAAAACAGTGGGCTTTACATTTCTATCTTTAAACTTTTGCCCTATTTTGGTATAAAATTTTGCTCTTACATGTGTTATGGGCCAGGCTATGTGGGCAGCAACCAAACAGACTCCATTTTGCCCTGAGACTCTATGTCAAATAAGAAATACTTCTCCTATGGGAATGCTCGCCTCTGTGCCCATCAACAGTTGCTTAGCACAGCATGTTTGGTAACACAAAATAGCAATTCTTTTTTTTTTTTTGTACTGGAGATTGAACTCAGGGGCACTAGACCACTGAGCCACATCCCCAGCCCTATGTTGTGTTTTATGTAGAGACAGGGTTTCATTGAGTTGCTTAGCGCCTTGTGATTGCTGAGGCTGGCTTTGAACTCAAAATTCTCCTGTCTCAGTCTCCCTAAGTGCTAGGATTATAGGCTTTCTCCACCGAACTCAGCTAAAATGGCAATTCTTATATAATGTAAAATTCTTCTCTTTTTGATTTCCATTTTTCTTGGACAATGTACCCTGTCAGAGAATGATTGTCTAGACATTAGTAACCATTCTTTAACTTGTATTCAACTAGGATCATTTTGACCCACTTCCTCTTCTGATTATGATTTTAGATCTCATTATGTTTGTTTAGTGTTTTGAATCATAGCAACAGACACTTATGATTAATATGGTTTTGGACTAAAAGGTGAACTCAAGTCCCAGAAGGTCAAAGGGTGTAGACTTGCAGCCTGCCTCTTGGCCCACCAGCTGGTGGATCCAGACCTCCATCTGGTGAATAAATATTCCATCACCTGCTTTAAGATTGACTAGGTGATTTATTGCTATCTCACCATAACACATATGCTCCAAACCTGCAGCTCATTGGTATTATTTTTGCTTTAGATAGTGCTTGATGATAATAGGACAACGTATAAGTGATAAACAAGTTCAAATAAAATAAAAATTTCTCAAAACAAACTAAAGAAGAAATAGAATATGTTAATGGATAAAGTAACAAGTAAAGAGATTAAATTGATTAGAAATCTTCATGTAATGAATACTCCAGATTTAGGGGTATCACTGAAATATTTGGCCAATCTTTGATGGAGAATTAATACTTGTCCTTCAAAAACACATTCAAAACTGTTAGTAAATAGAAAAGACAGGAACACTTCCTGGTCCATACCACTATGCCAGACAGAAGCATCACAAGAAAAGAAAACTATAGAACAATATCCCTCTCAAATGTAGATAAAGAAATCCTCACCATAATACTAGAAAACTTGACCCAACAACATATAAAATCAATTAGATCTCAATAAGTTTTAAAACCAATTACTGCAGTATACCATATTGGTATAATAAAGGGAATTTTTAAAAAATCTTTGTCATCTCTGATACTCTTCTTCCTTTCTCTGTAGGTAATTTTTTTCTCTCAAGCTGCCTTAAATGTTTTTTCATTGGATATTTGGATGTATACATTGCTTTTGGTTTTTAACTCCTACTCAGATTTCAGATCTTCTTGGATCTATGCTTTGATGTCTTTCATTCATTTCAGAACATTCTCTGTCATCATCCTTTCAAAAAATTTTTTTTCTGCCCATATTTGCTGTTTTCTTTCTGAGCTGCTAGTTGGACGTTTAGATATTATCTACAAATAAGTTGGACGTTTAGATATTATCCCACAGTTTATTAATCCTCTTTCTACTGCTGTTCCCCTGTTATTTACATTATGTAATTTACATGGACTTATCTTGAAGTTCTCTCATTCTTATCAAGCTGTGTAAGTGTATTGATAACTACTTTAAAAGAAGTTTCCACCTGTTTCTATTGTTCTTAATGTCTGACATTTGGACTTGCTTGTAGTTTTTCTGTCTCTCCTGAGAATGTCCCTGTGTTCATGCACATTTCCCATGTGGTTATTTTAAATTCCCCATCTGTTAGTTCTGACACCTAGGTCATCTCTGAGTGTAGCTCTATGATTACTTTGTCTCTTGTAAATGGTTTTCTTTTGCTTTTTTTCTATGGGTTTGTAATTTTGTATTTATTACTTGACATACATGTAGAATATAAGAAATTAAAGTATGTGTGAGTTAAAGTAGTGTGTGTGTGTGAGTTTGTGTGTGTGTACGCACACACGTGAGCACATGTGTGAGAGGAGTTGAATCAAACTAAAGCAGGAGATGAGCAGGGCTTGTTTGGTTCTCTCAAGTGCACCACTTGCTTCAAACTCTTCTAATATGACCTCGTACTCTGCAAGGAAGGGTTTCTGAAGGTTATGTTTTTCATTTGTTTGTTTTTGGTACCTGGGATTGAACTCAGGGGCACTCGACCACTGAGCCACATCCCCAGCCCTATTTTGTGATTTATGTAGAAACAGGGTCTCACTGAGTTGCTTAGCACCTCGCCGTTGCTGAGGCTGGCTTTGAACTCATGATTCTCCTGCCTCAACCTCCCACAGTGCTGGGATTACAGGTGTGCACCACTGTGCCTGGCTATTTGTTTGTTTTTAATATCCAGTTCCAACCTCAGCTTTCGGCCCACCTCATGCACACACCATTCTTAAGGGGCCTCCACACCTCCACTTTCCACCAGCAGATTTCTGGTACTTGGTACCTGGTATCTGCTCACTCAAGGTGGCATCCTGGAGTGGCTTCTCTATTCCTGGTCCTGCCTCCATGCCCAGAGACCTTGTGATCCTCAGACTTGGAGATGGGGTGTTCTCAATGATCCTGACCCTCACCAGCAGTAAAAGATCTCTAACGATCTCAACCCAGGACAGTTTCCTGTTGGTTCTCCCACAGATAGAGATCTTTTAAATTTCCCTTTTCTTCAGTTTCAATAGAATCACCAGAGTCCTGAGGGAAAGTTCATAGCTTTTCTCCCTAATGATTATAGGACTGGGATATGGAAGGCAGTGTGATCGGAGCAGGACTTCATGTCTGCACCCCTAAGAGATAGGCCTTCTCTAGTTTTACAAGCCACCCACGTCTTTCTCATGAGCACCTCAAACGTCCATGGAGAAGAGTCTATGCAGATGTGAGCTCCCCCTGGGGCTGTGGTTTCCAGGGATTTTATATTGTCATGTTAGCCCACACGTGGCCTTTAGCACAGGACTAAACTCTTGATAGTGATTCTCCTCACATGTATGATGGCATCTGTCTGAGAAGATGGACTTATCCGCAGTTCAAGACACAGACTCTGATTTGGTCTCCAAATGAACATTTATTCTCCAAATCAAGGCCGCAAGTACAAAGCTTCCCCTCCTGGACTCTCCGCACACTCACCAGACAATACTCCAGCTTCCACAATAAGATATCTCTTAGGTCTACAAACGCCTCCTGCAGAACACCCTGTTGTGGCTCCTCTGGTGTCCCAAGGCTGGCTCAGACCCCACTCACAGTCTCATGTGTCATCTCTGAGGAGGCTTTTTGGCCCTGAGCTCAGTCCAGAAAGCCACTTCCTTGTCTTTCAGCTCCTGGGCTGCCTGGGTGGTGGCTCCAATCTGCAAGTACCCTTCCTTCTGGTTATACTGTGGCCAATGGGGCAGCCCCTCCCCATTTGGGTTCCTAGGAACAGAATCAAACAGAAGTTACACAAAGCTACTAGTGGTCCCAACAATATTCTGAGACTTGCCTGGATCTTCTGCCAAGAAGCACATGCACCTCCAGAGACAGGGAGCTCTCCATCTCCTGGAGCAGCCTGTGCACTAACTGTTACCATGCTGTGATCAAAGGGTCAGGGATTTGATCAGTCAAATTTTAGAAGCCACTCTTTCCCTATAGGTAGGTCCCACCCCATGCCACCCACCACTCTCCCACCCTGCTCCTTCTTTGCCACTAGCCTCACCCATTGCGAGCAAAGTTGGCCCAGAATTTCATCACCATCCTGCTGAGATTGGTCTCCTCTTCTGAGGCACCTTCTGTGGGGGAAGAAGGAAAAACCCCTTTGCTATTTTAAGTTTGCTTCATGGGACAGCAGCAGCAGCACCTGGGAGCTTGTAGGAAATTCAGACTCTTATAGGGAAGAAGGGAGGGAAAGGGAAGTCCTAGGGGATGAGATTATTCTAATGACGTTATGTGCATACACAGATATGGCATAATGAATCTCACCATCATGTTTGATTATAATGCACAATAAAGAAAGAGAGAGAGGGAGGGAGGGAGGGAAGGAAGAGACTCACTCTTTGTCCTAACTGCCTCCTGAGTCAGTCTGCTTTTCAAGAAGACCCTGTCCCTTGGTGTGCATTTTAGCAGCTTGAGAATGGCTTATCTAGGACTCGACCATAGCATGCAGTCCCCCAGGAAGCTGACTGCCTTTGTCTTCTGTGTCTACCTGCCTGTCACTCCCCACTTAGGGCCGAAGGGCGACATCAGAAGCTTCCTCTACTTTGAAGGATTTCTGGCTCTTGAGTATTTTCTCAGTTTTCAAAACACACCCACATTTTCACGGAGTCCAAGAAAGATCAGACTGCAATGATGCTAGGGAGTCACCCAACTGGGAGACACCCAGAGGTGCAGGTGTGCCATGAACAGTCGTGAGGGGGCTCAAAAGTCACGTGCAACTGCTGAGAGTTCATTTATTTTAATGCATTTATGAAAGGTTTGAAAAATATTTATATGATCAAATATAGGCAATAACATGCAAATTTGATTGACAGACACATATGGCACTGGATTCAAGTTGAACACAATGCTGACCTTAGCCCCTCTCACATACTAATATACTTCTTGGAGTAAAAAAACTAAGGAGTGGCATTCTTGACCTAGAACAGAGCCCTGCAGGTGGCCCATCAATTCTCTCATTGATGTCACAGGTCAGGATTCTGAGAGTGACTCTGGCTCAGGGCACATGAATACACCTCCTCCTTGCATGGCAGCAGGAGAAAGGCCTGGAACTGCCCCATGTAGCTCAGCCCTGTCACAGTGAGTCAGAAGTTAAGCCTGGGACAGCAGGGGAACGTGCTCAAGGCCACCAAAGCAAGACTGGAACCCAAGCCTCCTGACTGCAAGCTCACAGCCAGCAGAGTGTTACCTTTTAAAATTGGGGCCCCAAAGACAGAGTAGACTTCATCCGCATGGTCTCCTATTACCGTCTTGGGTCTCATGTCTGATGTGAAGCTTGGCGATACTGAAACTCATACATGTAGGTGAGGACTCCGGCATCTGAGAAGACATGGATTTGTGCACAGTTCATGTTATCAGACACAAGTTGGATGGTCTCAAGTCTCTGATTGTGCAGGCAACCTCTGGGTATCAGCACAGGAGAGGAAGAATTTCAGGAGAGCACAGTGACTTGCTTAGGGCTGCAGAACTGGTGGAGGTGGAAATGGGACCTAGGCCAGATGTTTCTGTATGCTTTGAAGTCTTTGTATTTTTACTTTGCATTTCTATTAAAGAATTTTGTTTGTGGCTTTACATCATGAAATTACGCAATGTATCAACCAAAGACACTGGGTGTGTCTCATTGAGAACGCACTAGAGCACCATCATTTCAAGTGTATCTACAACCTGGTCGGTGTCTTCTATTCAGCTCAGTTTTGAGCATTTCCAGTGTTGTTCTCCCGCATTCAGAGAAGAGTGAAACAAATCCAAGCTGCTTGTCTAAAAATGAGGATATTAAAAGTGAAAATATATGCAGAGATGAAACAATCTGTTTCTTGTGTCTCAGGAATACTGTATTCAAGAAAGTTGTCTTTCAGAAATGAGGGAGAAATAACAGCTATCCCAGACAAAAGCTTATGGAACTCTTCACCTCTGGACACACCCTATAGGTGTTGTGAAAGAGAGTTCTTTAAACTGAAACAAAGACACTAACAAAATAAAGCATATGAAAGCACTATATATAAAGTCAATGATATAAATAAAAGTATAACTTTTAAATGATATAAATAAAAGTATAACTAAAATAAATTATCATGGAAAATTCAAACATAAAATTCATATATAAATTCTGATATCAAAAATATAACATGTGTGGGGATGAAGTATAGAATTGTTATATGTGATAAAAGTTATCTTAAAATAGACTGGTTGGCCAGGTGTAGTGGCTCATGCCTGTAATCCCAGCAGCTCAGGAGACTGAGGCAAGAGGATCATGAGTTCAAAGCCAGCCTCAGCAAAAGCAAGGCACTAGGCAACTCCGTGAGACACTATCTCTAAATAAAATACAAAATAAAGCCGGGGTGTGGCTCACTGGGTGAGTGTCCTTGAGTTCAATCTCCAGTACTGTTCTTTCCCTGCCAAAAATTAGGATAGCGTAAGTGTAAGATGTTATAAATAACTTTGGTAACCACAAGCAAAAATCTTTAATAGAAGCAAAAAATAAAAATAGAAAGGATTTAAAACAAACAACAATGGAAAACCACCAAAGCACAAGGGAAGACATCAAGAGGGGAAGAAAGTAGAAGGTATTCAAAAAATAACTAACAAAGGGCATTAGTAAATCCTTCCCTATCAATAACTGCCTTGAATATAAATGGATTAAATTCTCCTATAAAAAGGACAGTGACCAGATTGAAAAACAGGAGCCACATATACACGCTTCCTATAGGAGACTCACCTCAGCTTCAAAGATGTATATCGCCTGAAGGTGAAGGGATGGAAATAGATATTATACAGAAATGAAAACCGAAAGAGAGCAGAGGTGGCTCTCATTATATCAGAAAACAGGCTTCAAATAAAAAACTGTAAAAAGAGGCATCTTACTAGGAAAGGCAGATATGAAACAGTCTCTGTTCGATGATGACATGATCTTATGTATAGAAAACCCTACCGATCCCCCTGCAAGGTGATCAGAACTAGCAAATGCTCACAGTAGAATAGCAGGACACAAACTCAACACGCACACTTCAGTAGCATCTCTGCACACGCACAATGAGTGGTCCAGAAAAAAGAAATCAAGCAAACAATCCCATGTATAGTGGATATAAAAATGTAAAGCCAATGGGAATAAATGAAACTGAAGCTTTGTGTTTTCTGTGCACTGAGATCTGCAAGACACTGATGAAAGAAACCAGAGAGGACACAAATGTAAGAAAAGATGCCCAGTGTTCATGGTTTGGAAGAAATAATATTGTTAGAATATCCAAGCTACCCAAAGGGATCTCCTGGTCCCATGCAATCTCTATCGAAATCCCAACATCATTATTCAGAGAGATAGGGAAAAAATTGTAAAATCCACATAACACAAACAAAAAACTGCATCAAGGTAATCTTGAGTGAAAAGAACAAAGCTGGAAATATAACACTGGTCGATTTCAAAGCACACTAAAACCTATGGTAGTTAAAATAGTGTGATGTTGGGAGAAAAGGAATAAAAATGACACATTGACCAATGGAACAGAATGGAGAGCCCAGATGTGAACCCAGGCTGGGATGTGGCTCAGTGGTTGAGTGCCCCTGAGTTCAATTCCTGGTACTAAACAAAAAAAAGAATAGAAAAGGAAAAATGTAGGTCTGTCATGGTGGCACACACCTGTAATCTCAGCAGCTCAGGAGGCTGAGGCAGGACGATTGCAAGTTCAAAGCCAGCCTCAGCAACTTAGAGAGGCGCCTTCTCAAAATAAAAAGGACTGGGGGTGGAGCACCCCCGGGTTCAATTCTAGGTACCAAGAAAAAAAAAAAGAGAACACTTTAATACTGTTGGTGCAGATGTCAAATAAGGTAGGGGTTATTGAAAAACTTAAAACAGAATTACCATGGAATCCAGCAACCCCACTTCTGGATATTTACCCAAAAGATTTGAAAGCAGTTTGTTGAAGAGATGTCTACAACCCCATGTTCATTGTAGAACTACTCACAACAGCCAAATTAGCTATGTCAATCCACAGATGAAAAGATTTTAAAATGTGGTATATAGACACAATGGAATACTGTTTAGCTTTTCAAAACAAAAGAATGATGCCATTTGGGACAAGGTGCATGGAAATGGGGAACGATATACTGAGAGAGATCAGGCTCAGGGAAGACAAGTACCACTTACAGCTCGAATAGAACTCATAAAAGAAAGAAGAAAATGATGGTAACAGATGAGAGATGAGGAGAAAAGGAGGGTGACGGTAAAAGAGTAAAAATATCAGTCAGGGAAATGTTTTTCTTCTTTTTTTTTTTGTTCTATTGCAATGTGGCAAATACAGTTAATAATAGGGTATTTTGCATTGAATAGTTACTGAAAGGAAATTTCAAGTGTGCTTGCTACAAAAAACGCTAAGTTTTGGGGAGACAGATCTGTTAAGCAGTTTGATGGAATTATTGAACAATCATAAATCATAACCACACTGCCCTCCATAAATTTATACAAATAGTTTGTCAATTTGTGATTTTAAAAAGTCACATGAATGTGTTCTCTCTCTCTCTCTCTCTCTCTCTCTCTCTCTGTGTCTATCTGTCTCTCTCCTCTCTGAACATCTTATCGCACTGTACATGCTCCACTTTCTCTGCCCATAAGTGACTGAATGTTGGGAGGTGGCAGTGTCTCTCTCTTATGCAACCTCTAGGACTCACCTCTGTGCCCACAGGCCACGGTCACAGATGGGATACAAAATACCACATCTGCAATCAACTGCAGGAACAGGTCTTTGATTTTGACAGGGTCATCTGTCCCTCTAAAATACTTCTCAGTGGCCACTTGAGCCAGTTCCTCGGGGACTCCTGAATGCATCAAGAAAGAGACCGCCCACCTGGAGAGCAATGCAGAAGGCTCCCTTGGTGGGAACCTCCTGGGGCCTGTGCAAATCCCTCCTGGAGTGGCAGGGAGGGAGAGGCAGAAAGATGGGGACGGAACCCAGGTCTCTGTTTTTTTTCTGCCATTGGGTTGGTCTGTGCCTTGGGGCAAGGCCCCAGCTGCACTTTGTTTCTCAGTCAATTCCCATGACCTCTCGACTCCTTACAAAAACAGGGCAAATCTTCTGCATGAGTGCCGTGGCCGTCTTCTGGTCCAGCTTGCCTTCAGAGATGGGACATCTCAACATCTATTAAAAAATGGGTTAAGCATTTGTGAATCATCGGAAATTAACAGGAAGGAGCAAGCAAGACAATGCCTGTGAAGGTTCTTTTGGGGTCTTGATGTGCAAGATTTATTCTTAGTTTGAAAAAAATCAAATAAAAGGACTTCTGTATAGAAACTCAAGGTGTACAAAGGGTATGGCTTGTGTATGTATGTATATATATATATATATATACATCAAACTGGGGGCACAGTGGTCATCCAGGTGGTGAGAGAAGTTGAGGCCAGGGTAGTGCTGATGTAGAGCTCAGGAACAGAGTGATACCCCACACGCTCAGATGTCTCAAGAAGCTGGAATCTATCATGATGATTTTTTTTCCTTTGGCATAACCTCTGAAATCCTGCTGAGTGAGAACTGTGGAACTCTCAATCTGTGAAGGTCCTATTCAACCTCTGCACTCTGCACTTGACCCAACTCTAGCCTGGATTTTGCAGCCTAAGACCATGGCCTAGCATGATCTTAAGCTCCCTAAAATGCCTACATGAGAAAACTCGATACTTTCAAGTCAAAATAGGATTTTCTCCAGCCAAAACCTGGCTTTTAGGATCCAGTTTTAACTCAAGCACAAGCAACTTCCTCTGACTCTTTCCAGAGAAGTGCCTGGGGATCCCTAGGAACCTCTGAGTCCAAGCCCAAGGAGGAATTTTCTGTGCTCCAGATTTAACTCTCCTACTTCTTTCCCTCTAGACATCATCAGCTTTTCCTTCTGCACAATTATCAGTTCTGCAGGTCCTCCTATCCTAGACATTTCAGTATTCTTTAATAGGAAGACAATCAATGAGTGTCTGGGGAGAAGGGTTCCCAGGGCCATCCCACTCAAGAGAGAGCTGTACCATCCCAGAGAAGATTTACAAAGACATGTCCAATGTCCACTCAGACCAATGGCAACGTTTCCCCAGACTCAGAGCGGTCCTTGGAGATAAAAGACATTCTGGGTCCAGATTTCAGAGGGAAGATGGGGGATAGGGGTGTCTGTGTAGGAAGTCTATACATTCTCACCGTGGGCATAATCCAGCCAAACTCTTGCTTGTTGACTCCCACAATGTAGGGGACAGTGTTGAAAGTCTTATCTGCCAGAATCTTTTCTGGTACCCTGGGTAGCACAACTCTATCTATTACAGTGGGCACAAAGGTGCTCTGAGGAAAGAGAGCAGAGCAGTTAACATAGTTTTGCCTCCACAGGGACACCCCTGTCCCTCTTTGCCTGCCTGAGGGCTCAGCCAGCACCACAGACTTCCATGACTGTGGGCAGTGGCCACAAAACTCAGAATCCTAACAAGAAAGCTAAGTCTGTGATACAACAAGGGGAGAATTGTAACTAGGAAGCTAGGGATGGTAAAATGGTAGTGGTGGGGGAAGGGAAATCTTCACCCAAAGTACATATTATATATGAATAATTATAATATCTATCTCAATGGGAAACACACACACATACAGTCAATTCTCACTATAGTAGTCATGTTTGTCAAATTGCAGTGAGTGCTGAATTAGCAAATAGCTGGTCATTGATCCAAAGGGAACTCCAGAATTGAGGCCCTGTGAGCCTCCGGTCACAAACTTTTCATCACTCTTGTTTTCACATAGGTTCCTCTTTAGACATGGCAGATAATACAGACCTGTTACAAAAAAAAATGTTACATGCAGAATCGATTTATAACAAAATGCCATCTGGGAATCACAACATTTTCTCAACATTGGGTAATGTAACTACAAATTTCTATAGCTTCTGCCTCACAACACTGCTGTCCTCTCTGCTTTTTAAAAATGCAGCTGCTTCTCCACCTTTTCCATGGTTGTGTCTCACAGAAAAGATATTGCATGACAACTTTCCAGACTTACTTCACCTATAGACAGGCAAATCTCCACTTCTTCTTTGGATGTACTCTATTCTTGATTCATTAATACTAAATTCATGGCCAAGAGCACCATACACACCCTGAACAAACCTTATCTATCACATGTGTTTTTCTCCCCAAGGGACAACATAGCCTGCTGTGCTTAGGGACACTAGACAGTACTTCTTCACTATGTTTGCAAGTCGTTATAAACAGAGTTATCACTAACAAAAGCAAACACTGCAAAAGAAGGGGTGCTATATAGACTACAAGAAGGATACTTGTTAGCAAGAGAGATGGAGCAAGACACAAAGTATTTCCTCATTTGACCTCAGAGGGAAACATGGACCTCATGCAACTCAACTTCTTGCTGCTTTGCACTTAATGTTGCAAATGACCACAAGTGTGTCACAGACATTGATCTGGTGGTTACAAAAATGTGTTAGCAAAGAAGAGAATTCACAAATATTGAATCTGAGGAGTATCTATTGTATCTGTATTTAAACTTGAGCTCCTTTAGAGAAATGATTAGTTTTGAGGAGGTATTGAGCTCACCACTCAAGGTGCTTAAATTGAGACTTGATTCCCTATTAGAGGAGAATAATAGATCAAGACGGGGCCTAGATCCTACTCCAATGAGCTGACAGTAGAGGGCAGATCTGGGTGCAGCTGCCCTAGCAAGGCTGTGCAGTTCAGAGAGGGCTGTCCAGGAAGCCAGCAGAAGGAGAACTCTTCTGAAGGAAGACTCTTCAGGCCACATGGAGCAGGTATTGGCATCTGCAGTGGGCTTTTGTTATAAAAGCTATTGGCAGTGGGAATGGCATGAGCAAGGGACAGAGGTGTGCAGGACTAATCCCAGCAATGTCACAGAGCCCTGGGCTTGAAGGTGTGCCTTGGAGTGGGAACAAGAGAGAAAGTCAGAGGATGAAGCACACTTTCTGCACAGTATCTGACATATCTTTGGCACTCAGATACGAAGAGCTAATTCAATGGGAGCATTAAGGCCCATGGATTGGAGGCTTAATCTCCAGCCTGTGCTGGTAATGGTAGGAGTGGGGTCTTTAAGATATGGGGCTTAGTGGGAGGTCTTCAGGTCACTGGGCAAGTACCCCAGTCTATTCCTCTCCCTTCCTCCCTCCCTCTCTCTCTCTCTCCATCTCTGCCTCTCTCTACTCCAAGACCTCCAGATAGGAGGGGAGTGGTTTTGCTCTTCTACCAGTCCTTGTGCTCATGTGCTGCCACAGGCCCAAGGCAATGGGTTCACCAGTCATGGAATGAACTCTCCGAAACAGTGAGCTAAATTGACCTTCTCCTCTTTATAACTTGATTATCTCAAATATTCATTATACTACCCAAAAGCTGGGAACTACAGGAAGCAAGGATCTTTGTCCTGTCAACAAGACCAAACTTCCAAGAAGGAGATGACAGGCTGTAACTGTGTTTAGCCAGGTGAATCTGGTGATATCATCAGGTATGAGAACGGGGAAAGCAAAAGGGAGGGTGAGAGGAAAATTCCTGGATAGAGACCAGGAGGACCAGAGAGGGGCAGCACCCACAAGGAGAAGACTGGCATCAAAAACCTGAGAAGGAAGGAGAATAACTGCCACTGTCCACCACGTGGGTGCTGGAGGTTGACCTGTTAGGAGCCCATGACCTGCAGGGCTTGGTCAGAGGACTCAAGGGGGCATCCTTGACGCCTCTTTTTCCTTCACTCCTCACACGCCATACAGCAGCAAGTTCTGTCACCTTTTCCTCAAAAATGTCCAGATTCCAGACCTCTTGCAACTCCACTGGTCAGAGCCACAAGGGTCCCTTGCCATGCAGCTATGGTGCACTGAACTCCCAGGCTGTCCCTGCACCTGTTCTGCCCTCTCCTTGCTGTCTATTGCAGTCCACAGACCTTTGTGAAACCTCTGATCATGTCCACACTCTGTTCAAAGCCCTCTGAGCACCTCCCCTATCACACAGAATCACAGTCCAAGTCCTTCCAATGACCACCCCACCCCCACCTCCAAGACTGCCAGCCTCCACCCTGCTTCCCTACTCAGCCTCCACTCCACACACAGGGCCTCCTGCATCAGGGCCTTTGCCACTGCTGCTCCCTCTGCCAGGAACGCTCCTCCTCCAGTTTTCCTGACAGCTGGCTTCCTTTCCTCCTCCAGAGCTTCCTCAGAGTTCCCTGCCCATCAGGCCACCCCCCAACCCTGATACTTACATTCAAACCATTGGCTGACTCGGTCCCTGTTTGCCAATTTCTTTTTTTATATTGACTCTGACCATGATCCAACACACCACATAGTTTATTTATTTTTCTCTTGTAATCTCCCCTCGCCAGAATGGAAGGCTCCTGGAAGGCAGGGAGCCTTGTCTGTGTTCACTGCTGTATCCCTGTTGCTAAACCATCTCCTCCACAGAGGGTGTGCTTCTTAACACTTCAACGAATGTCTGAATAGATCTCACTTCATCCTCATTCTATCAGGAAAAGTGCTAGGATCCCCAGGGAGAGAACAGAGAGCAGGATTGCAAGGTGGCACTAAGCTAAAGTCTCCAGACTCTGGCAACTGTTGAGAGGTGGGAGGAGAGGACAAAGGAGATAAGAGGATACTTTTGGAGTTTCCTGGATCCTTGGAGGAGGGTGGTATCCAAAGGCCTGAGATCCTAGGCTCCCTTCCTGCACAGCAAATATGCCCTGTGGCCTCCTAGAACATTTGTCCTTCTTCATGAAGGATTCTGAGCCCCTAATCCACTTATCTCTGCAAGCCCCTAATCCACTTACCTCTGCAAGGTGATCTAGACCAGACTTATCCCACTGGAAATGCAAATGAGAAAGGGTAGCTCATCCCGGCAGATATATAATTTGTGACTGGGAGCACTGCACTGGGAGTCACGGGAGTGAATTCCAATTCTGCCTCCAGTCCTCTGGGCTGTTACCCTGGAAGTTACTTCTGTTCTCTGGGGCTCAGCAATGAGTCCACAAAAAAGAATACTTTCATTCATGACAAATTGGACCTTAAATGTATTAATAAGATTTGAAACCTGTAATTAAGAAGCCAAAGATCCTTACCTCTCTGGGGTCTCCAAGGAAATTGAGACTAAAAAGATTCTGTGAAGACAAAGGCAGAGAATGTCAGTGAGAAGCTTCCTGGTACACAAGCTGTTCCTTTGCTCTGTGCCCTAGAGCTATCAGGTTCTCCCACCCAGAAGAAGAGGACACTACACAGACTCCATTGGGCATGAGCCCAGAGTCGAGTTGTAAGATGGGGGAGGGTGGGCTGGGGCTGTGGCTCAGCGGTAGAGCGCTTGCCTAGCACGCGTGAGGCACTGGGTTCGATCCTCAGCACCACATATAAATAATAAATGAATAAAATAAAGATCCATTAACAACTAAAAAAAAAATTAAAAAAAAAAAAAAAAGATGGGGGAGGGTAAGATGCTACCTAGGGAAAGAGATCTGGGAACCAGTCAGGTTCCTCCCCTGGAGCTCTGGGGAGGACCTCTGCTCTTGTGGCCTGTCCTCTTCATCCTTCCCCCTCCCCCCCCCCCACTTATTTTTACTGGCATCAATACCCCAATCTTCCTCTGGAGGAAACATACACATTGGTTCATGGGCATTGGGGTAGATGAGGCAGCTCCAGGGAAAAGCGTGCTGCAGGTAGTGGGAGAGGGCATTCCTCCCTCCCTGGGGAAGACACTTCCTCTCCATGTCTTCAGGCACCTATATGTGACCTGGGTGTTCCAAGTCCCTGAACATATGCATGAGTATAAGGATGGGTGCAAACCAGTGTCAATCCAACAGTTTACCCCGAATCTACTACTGAAGATTTTGACACAGACAGTTTCTAAGCAGATAGGACCTATGTCTAGAGTGCTATTATCTTTAATCTCCCCAGGGGACAAATCTACTTCAGAGAGAAGCCAACAAAGAAGAGTGGCGAGCTGAGGGATAGAGATAGGCAGCTTCTCAACAGTATCTTAAGAGCACCTGGATCCCGTCATGCCCTAAGCCAACTGCTCATGAACTCTTCACCTACCTGGAGATTCCATTACAATGTTTATTCTTTTTGTTTGTGTTGTTGTTCAAGCCATCTTGAAAAGAGTTTTCTCATCATGTATTCGAAAACTATGATTTAAGCAAGCTCACTGAAGCACATTCCAACACGTGTGTTGCTATGTGTTCGCAATGACTGCAGTGATTGAAATGTTACACCGGACCTCACTGCTCTGCCCTACATGTAGAAGGACCACTGGGAGTGGTTCCTCCATTATGGGTTGTAGCTCCATCAGCCAGGGGTGTGTGTGTGTGTGTGTGTGTGTGTGTGTGTGTGTGTACTGGGCCTGTAGTTAATCATGTAAACAGTTCCACAAAAATTCAGAAGATCTCAGAAGTATGTTCTAGGATTCTAGGATTTTAGATTTCTTGGTTTCCCCAGGCTCACCCTCTCTTTCCATATAACCTTGCTCCTTTGTGTCATATAGAGGATGGCTAAAATATTTGCTTCTTTCCAGGTATTATAAAACAGCTGTGTCTTAATTCTTTGAAAACTTCGGTCACCATACTTAAGTCTGATAAGCCAAGCTCCAACCCCCAAGGCCACATTGGATTCAATCCATGGGCCTAAGAACACTGTGCTAGCAGCCAGCCCTGTGGGTCCAAAAGTATTGTCTGGTGTCCAAGGTCAAGATAGAGGGACCAGGGGCTCAAGTGACCCCTGAGCTCACAGTCACACCTTCCTCTCCTTAGGAAGTAGTTTGCATTAGCCCCGCATGCTCTTTCCTCTGGATGTTTTTCCCCCTGAGATCCCTGTGATGACAGACTGTCATGCCAATCCATCAATCCTCAATGTCGCTTTCCCTGAGAAGCACTCCTGGTGGCTATAATGAATGTGTCTTCTCTCTATACTCCCACCACACCAAACCACTCCATACGTGGCTGCACTTCTCCTTGTATGGTCCCTTTTGAGCAATGTTCAATGTTCAATTGACAATGTTCAATTGATGTCTGCATCCCCTCTCCTGACATTGCTCTTCCATACACTTAGCATGGATGGAAGGAGGGATGGAGAGAAGGAGGAAGGAAGTTGTTTAATACAAGCACTATTGGTAAGTTGGGTGGACACATGGGTAAAAGGTGAAAACAACCAAATAGGTGATGGGTGGATCATTGCTTTTGGAGGACTGGATGATGGAGTGTAGATATACGTTGGAAAGATGATTCATGGATGATGAACAGATTAAAAATAGATGAATGAAAAGTTAAGGATGGATTGACACTAGATTAATGAAATAATATCAATATATTGGATGAATGGATAGATGGATGGGTAGAAGGATGGATGGATGACAGATGATTGTCTTGAATACTAAATGAGACAGAGTCTCCAAAAATCTAGAAAACTTGACTACTACTGTGTTATAATTAAGACAGCTTCTAAATAAACCAAGAAAAATTGTGACTCCTTTCTGAAAACCTCCAGAATTCAGTGTGGTTGTTACTTGTGTTATTTCTTAAAACACTTCAGAAGTGTTTTAAGTTTTGACAGAACTTATGGATTATTATTATCTTGTTATTATTGGACTTTTTTTTACATTTTAAGTATTTCATAATCAAAGAGAAAAAAATAAAATTTGCAACTTAGATCAAGATGGGTGAGAGAAACTATCTCAGTTAGTTTCACCTGGGCAAGAGAACAGTTCAATCATTGAAGCCTGAGGCCAAGCACACAGGGAGGGGGCCATTAGAATGGAGGCACCTACCATTGTCAGTGTGGTCTCCATGAGCTCTTCCTCTGTCTTCAGGCACAGACAGTGAACCATGACTGCTGATGGTTCACTGGGTGCTATTACACTCAGCAGTAATAGCAATTTTCTGCAGAAATCACAGACAACAGCAGAATTCAAGAGCAATGTCTCAATACAGACAGAGGTGTTCCATGGCAGGTCAACTTCTGAAGGCTGCAGGGAGCTGCTGAAGATACTCTAGACCAGCTGGTGTGGGTTCTGGGCCCCGTAGAGCATTGTCTCTGTTACTAACTGAAATTGTGACATGACACAGTTATATATCTGTGTCTCCATTACCTTATCTTTGTTTAAATGGGCACAGTGTTCTCACAGTTATGTCTCAAGAGAGATTGGGTGGACTGTTGACAAACAGCATGGAATCCAGAGTACCACTCTCTGCTTTAACTCCCGTCTCCACCACATACTAGTCATTTGAACTCAGTTTCCCACATATTGATAAGCTAATGGTTGCACCTGTCTAATGAGAATAATTAATATGTGTGACATGCTTAGAAGTCTACCATGTCTCCACACACTAAAACGTGTGCAGAATTGCCAAAGGTCTGCATGAGACGATTTGCGCTTGAGAAAGTACAGGATGTTATTTAAATGGGGGCCCTAAAGGAGCCTCTCCCACCAAGCCCTTCACACGTATGGTAGCCTTTGAGCAGGAAGGCTGAGTTCTACAAGAAAAGAGACCCTTGAGGATTCCAGGAGAACACAGGAAAGGGCTTGGGAACTGTCCAGGGTGAGACTTACCTCAGCTAGGGGCTTGAGGTTCTTCCCGATCAGACCAGGAGTGAGGGCCACGCCACTCTCAGAAATGGCCCTGTGGAAGAGGTTCTTGGCCAGCAGAGATAACACCTGGCAGGGGAGTGGAGTGGAGGAAATTTATGTTCACAAGGTGAAAGTCAGTGACACTTGTCTTTCAGGCTCCCTCCAATGGCCCCTCTGCCTGGGCCCACAATTCCTCACCTATGCTGGCTTGCTTCCCAGGCTCCACTCAGGGCCCACATTTCCCAAAAGAAACTCACTAGGTCAAGGCCAGATCCCAGAATTAGGAACAGGACAGGAAGTGTGTAGCACATGCTTATCATGACAATCAAAGTATTGGAAAACCAGCTAGGCAATTCCTAGCCACAGATTACACTGCACTATTCAAAATTTATACTAAGAAAAATGATCACATATAAAAGAGCTGGGGGTGTAACTCAGTGGCAGAGCATGTGCCTGCCATGCTAAGGGCATTGCAAATAAGAAAGAAAAAAAAGATCATGGAGGTGCACAGAGATATCTACACGCTAATTAACATGCTAAAAAAATTGGAAGTAACCCAAGGTACAATATTGTGAAATTGGGTAAAAATTGATTTTTCATTCTTGCAATAGAATGTTATACAATTATAAAAAATAACGTTGCATAAGAATGTTTAATGTTAAGGAAATATTTATGTTATGCTAATATATTAAGAGAAATTTTGTGAAAAAAAAGCAACATGTACAGATAACAGAGAGGATGGGTAAAGATGATGGATAGATAGACAGATAATATTGTAGAAGAATACATGTCAAAATGCCATAGTCACTCTCTTTGGGTTGTGGGATTGTGGATGACTATTTTCTTCTTATTTTATCCATATGTTTTCAAATCCTCTTCCTAAAAAAACATATAAAGGTTTTCCTCTGATTATTCAGCTATGAGAACAATGCACAGCTTTAAAGTATAGTGATCTGGCTGATGCTCTGCTCAACTCTGAGGCCCTGGGGGCCTTCTGACAGCTCCCAGCACCACCTATAAATTCCCTCACAGTCCCCCAGCCCCATTCCCCTCACAAGCAGGAAATCTCAGGACCCAGGTTATGTCTGTGACCCACATCTCTTACCCCGTCCTTCCCATCCCCGCACCCAGTGAAAATTGTTCTGCAGTCCCACAGATGGCTGCCCTCCCTCCTGCACATGGACATGTCACCAGGCCACCTGAGAGGAAAGCCCTGCTGCTCTCAGTGCTCCTGGCCTCTCAACATGGAGCCAAGGATTCTTTACCAAAATTATATGTTTGCCCCTTCATATTGTAATTTATACCCACTCCTATTTCCCAGTAGAAGTGAGGAGAGCCCTAATGTCAAAATCATTAGGAAGAGGAAACAACTCAATCACATCAGAGGAGGAGAAAAGTCACCATTGCAAGCTGGGCTAGAGATGCTACAGGCCCCAGGACTGAGCTCAGAGTTTCCTGGAGGCCAAGGAGGCTCTGGGCCTTGACTCTCCACTATCTAGAGCTGGGCAGTGAGCAGAGTTAACTATGAATCCAGTCTTGTACCAAAGGCACCTGTGGCTGGATCACCTGGTCTTCAAGAGGTCCAGGGCTGGGGCAGGTGCCAGGAACACTTACAAGAACAGAGACACTTTCTCCTCCTGCTGACTCTCCAAAGATGGTCACGGAGCCTGGGTTCCCTCCAAAGTTGGCAATGTTATCCTGGACCCAGCGCAGAGCAGCCACCTGGTCCATGTGACCCCGGCTATGCTCATCCCCGGTGCTGCAAGATAACAGGGTGGGGTGGTGACAGAGATGTCATGTCAGGGCTCTCAGGACTGGAGATGGGCTGGGGACTCTGCATCCATGTCACAGGGGTCTCCATCTGACTCTCATTGTTCAGCATGCAGTCTACATTCATTCTTCTAGCAATGATGTGCTGAGTGAGCACCTACTATGTGCCCCATACTGTTCTAAGAGCTAGAGCATACCTGGGAACAAAACAGGCAAAATCTGACCACACTCAGCTCACACTAGAGACCACAGACAAACAGATGAAAGAGAATACAATGTTCATTAGTGGAAGTGATTTGAGGTAATGACAGAGAATGACAGAGGCAGTGAGGTGGTGTTTCAGATCTCAGGACCAAGAAAGGCCTCTGGGGTCAGTGGCATCTGGTAGAGACCAGCATGAGATGAGCACAGGTCTTGTGAATGTCCACAGAGGAAATTCTGGGGAGGAGAAGCAGCAGCTGCAAAGGCCCCGGGGCCAAGGGACGAAAACGCGAGTGTAGCTTGTGTGAGAGGAAGCTGGAGAGGGCACTGAGAGCCTTGGAAGGACTTCTGTGTCACCACGAGTGACCTGGGAGCCCTCAACAGAGGCAGAGTGGGACTCCACCTGTGCCTCTCGTGATCACTCTGGCCACAGTGGAGCAGCCACCACATCCCAGTCACAGGCTAATAAATATGGAAGATGTGTATCTGCCTATTATATATATATGAAACCATAATGCAGCCAGGGACGGGTGCTGTGAAGCAGGAGGGTGAGCAGTAGCTGGATTCTGAGCATATTTTACAGGAGGAGCCATGAGGGTTCCCTGGCCCACTGGATATGGGCAACAAGAACAGAGGGGCCTCTAGGCTGCCCCAGGCCTTTCTCCTGAACTCCCAGGAGGCTGGAGCTGCCAGCAGCAGCACAGGGGGCCTCTGGGAAAGCAGGAGAGGCTGAGCTGGGGAGGGTGCGGGTGTCAAGGGTGCAGTCTGTCCTTGTGAAGTGGAGGTGCCCTGTGCACAACCAGGGCAGCCAGGAGGAGGCAGCAAAAGGTGGCACCTGGGTTCAGAGGAGCGGGGAACACAGCAGGGAGCTGTGAAGGTGCTGCAGCGGTCACTCAGGGAACCCTGGAGGGACAGGGTGACAGAAGCCTGAGCATGGGGAGCAGGAGGAGCCGTGAGGGAGCTGAGAAGGAACAGCCAGCTGGGAGATGGGAGGTGCCCAGGGCCAGGAGAAGGAGGCATTTCAAAATGATCTGAGCGTGAGTGACCCACTGTGGCTGCTGCCGAGAGGTCATGGGAGCCTGCGCTGAGCCCTTGTGGTAAGGACTGGTCCTCCAGAGCAGCCTGGTGCGTGGCCCGCTGACACCTGCCAGCCCAGCACCCCCCGAGCTCCCTCCATGGCGCTGCCCTTTCTTCCTTCCCCAGGAGACGTGTGTGGCCCTGAACCCCTGGGCTGCACACTCCCTGACCCCAGAGGACTGCGTGTGCCGGAGCAGCCAGCGCAGATGACAAGCGCAGGAGCATTTCAGGGACACGAGGCCTGGACCCTGCTGGACGATCAGGAGTGTGGCAGTCGCAGTAGCCAGGCCAGCAGAGTGGCCAGCACAGCCATAAGCTTGGAAGGAGTGGACAGGCGTGGCTGGGGAGTGAGAAGGCGGAGGGTCCAACCATGATGGGCCTTGGGTGCGCTGCGGGGGACCTTAGCAGAGGACGCATGGGCAGCGACATGACCAGCACTCAGTCCTCGCTTCTCTGCTTCGGTGGCTTCTATGGTTTGGCTGAAGTTTGTCTCCCGAGGGATCATGGGCTTTTGCTCCTTGTTGTGGCAATGTGAAGCAGTTACAGAACCTTTCAAAGATGAGGTCTGGCAGAAGGTGACTGGGTCATCGGGGTGCCACCCTTAGAGGTTCTAACGAAGAGCTCACCGGACTGGTTAGTTCTGGAGAGAGGGAATTGGTACAAGAAAAGCAAGGCTGCCCCCCGGTCCCCCATCTCACTGTGGTGGGTTCTGCATGTACAGCTTCCCTTTATGTCCCTCTACCATGTTGTGATGCAGAATAACAGGCCTTCCATAAAGCCTATCCAATGGAGCCACTCAAAACTGTGAGAGAAACCTCTTTTCTTTATATTTGCCCACCCCAGCTATTTTGTTCTATCAATGGAAAGCAGACCAACACAGGGGCTCCTGTGCAGAGAGGAGAGTCCAATGCCTTACCTGAAGAACCCCCAGATGCCCAGGAGGTACTGGATGGTCACCACCACCATGTTTTCAAGAGCAGAGAGGGGCAGTCCATCGTAGGTGGATGCCCCACCCACCACCAGTCCACCTCCGTGGATCTGCACCATCACCTGGGTGACATGGATGCAACCAGAATTGGAGAAGACCTCAGAGGTCTGTCACCTATATCCTGGCTGTGACTCATGGAGGTCATTAGCCAGATCTACCAGAGTCCAGCAAGGTTGCAGAAGGCTGTCTCTCTCCTCCCCAACTCCCTTAGCTGGGGCCCAGGGACCCCCCCCACCCCAGACTCACTGCACCCGCCTTTGTGCCACACCCATGGGCCATGTCCCCCCAAAGGTCTTAAAGCTGCAATGTCGTCACAGGAACAGCAACGACCAAGAACACTGCTCTTCCCAACACCCCCGTGGTCCTCACACCTGGACCATTCAACCAGCTGGACATAGCAAGGGGCAGCTCCTGCACTTTAGCTTCATCTGCGCCATCTCTAATGAGGAAGTGAACTTCCCTGTGCAGAAGTGATTATCTCAGGAATCACAACCCCACCCCCATGGTGACCCTTCCTATGTGTCTGCCTCTCTCTCCCCTGTACAGCCAGATGTTACCGGCCCTCCTAAGAACACCTCACATCCACCTACTCCAGGAAGCTTTCAGTCACTTGACTAACATTATCCAAAAGCTCTCTGTGTGCCAAGGACTGTGATAAGGCTAGAGGGTAGGAGTCAGTATTATAATTCAAAAGTCATAGTTCTTGCATTTAAAGAGTTCACATAGCAGGGAAGAAAAGAGAATGGACATTATAATAATACTTATAATAAATAAAAGAACTCATAACATGAGCTATGTACCAAGTACTGTTCTAAGTACTCTGGATAAACTATCTACAAGGTAAACATTAATATTGACTCACTTGAAAGAAATATGAGCATTCACCTGCCCAAAGTTTCACAGCTAATAAGAGGATGAAGCAGGACTTGAACCAGACTGACTGGCCCCAGAGTCCATGTGCAAGTTGCCCAACTCCTTGCAGCACATGGCCATAGCCCCAGCACAGTGAGTCTGCTGTGGGCAGGAGGAAGGTCTCACTACAGCTCTGACTTGTGTTCCAGGAGACTTGCTCTACGCACTCAGCCGCCCTGAGATGAAGCCTGAGCATCGGCATTAGATACTCACATGGGATTCTTCCCTCTAGAGAAAGCAGAGGCTGAGGGAAGCTGAGAACTTGCCCAAGACTCTCAGCCAGGCAAAGGCAGGCCCAGGAGCTACCCACACCCTGGAGTTCTAGAACCTGTGTCCACAGCTGGAGGACCTCCTGCCTCCAGGCTCCCAGAGCCCCTGTTTCTCCTGCACCTCTGATCCCTGCTTCCTCCAGGGGCGGACTGAGTCAGGGTCATCTGAAAGAGGGCTGAGGTCAAGGGCAGGTCAGCAGACAGGCTGAAGAAGCCAGGACGTGTGCAGCCAGATGGCAAGATCTGGAGGGCAGAGGCTGCTGGGAAAGGCTTCTCCAAGGCCAAAGGTTAGTTGTGCAGATGAGGTCACTGAGCACATAACAGCAGAATGAATGAAAGAGTGTACGAATGAGGGGACCTTTGTTCATTTGCTCTTGTCTAACAAGCATATATAGGTCCAACTTCAAAAGTCCCACGTTCAAAACTCCTCCTCAACTCTTGGAAACCATTCCGGAGTGTCCTTTGGGGGTTGACTGGGTGCTGACACTCCTCTTTATTCCAACTAAGGTATGACATTTTTTCCGCAGGCCCCTCACCCTCTGGCCTACACCTGGCAGCCTGCCCCCTCTGGCCCCTTCCTTCTTGGAAAATGATGACTCACTGGCCATCAGCCTGAGTCAATGGCAATTAGTAAGGAACATGAGCTCCAATAAAACCCCAGATGCTTGGCCTAAGCAAGGACAGTGCTTCTAAAGTTGTCCCAGGCTCTGCTCCTCCCCACCCACACCTCTGTCAAGGGACAGTAGAATTGGTCACATATGGTGTGCTGTAGAAAAGTGACACACATACTCCATTTCCTAGTCTGTGCTCAGGGACATTGGTTTAAAGATGAGAAGACTTAAGCTCTTGTCCTGTGACCCTTCTGTGTGGCCTCCCTTCCTTCATCTGGGCCTCAGTTTCTCTACCTGAAAGGAAAGGGTTCAGGTATTTGATTTTCTCTAAAATTCTTTCTAGCTCTAATGGACTGCTCTGGAGATCAGATTCTTAATCTAGAAACCAGCAGTAATCAGTCTTGTCCTTCTGTTAGTGTGAGAGAACATGCAAAACCTGAAATGTGCATCCCAGATGCAGCACATTCTCCCCCGGTGGCTGAGGTCACTAGGGGAAACCAAGGTAAGGACCACCTGTATTTCCTGTGGTGACTGGAACCTCTGGGTCTTGAGTCAGGATGGCCCATGGTGCCCTTCACCCAAGCTCCCTTCATCCCCTTCCTGTCTGCACTCAGAGATCCCAGACACTGAAACTCCTAAGTCTTGACAAGTGGGGCCTGTGCTTACCGGCAGCCTGCTCCTCTTCGTCAAGTCTGCAGGAGTGTAAATATTTAGGTAAAGGCAGTCTTCAGAGAACTTGAGGGGAATTTTCTCCTTTCTGTTGGTAAGGAGATCTGAGACCATCTGCCCCGCCACTGCATCTTGGGAACACCTGGGAGGGAAGAAAGATGGGGCTTTGAGAGTCAAGCAGATAAAGGCTGGAAGTGTCACCTGGGGCCAGAACTTAAGCTTCTAAGGGGAGATGCTATCACTGGACTTGAGACACTGGAGTGAGTGAGAAGCTCACTGGGGTTTTAATGGGGACCATGGGACTCTCTTGAGTCTCCCCAGACCATGCAGAGTGAGAGACACTTAACCCTTTTTCCCTTCCCAGAGCCTGTGGGATATCCTGGGCCAAGGAAAAGAGGATGCCCACACACTGACCTGCCCTGGGAGATGATATTTCCAGCAATCCCAGGACATGTTTGGGGACTATCAGATGACTGTGTTCCTCCACCAGTAAGCATGGGAGACTTCCAGCAGCCAAGATGGAATACATTTATCCTGAAGCAGGCTAGGGGTGACATCCTTGTGGGACAACGTCAGCATACCCACAGTCTAGTCCTGCTTTAGTCATATGTGCTGGGTGACCTTGGGTGAAATGCTATCCTGCTCTGGGTCTCAGTCTACCAGGTCTAAATGAGGGGAGTGCTTTCCCTAAGCATCCTGGAGTTCTGCCATGTTAAGATTCTATCATGAACCTATCCCAGGCAATCACTGTTGGCTGCCCTGCGAAGAGGTCTCCAAGACCCAACTCGGAATGGAATTGGTGATATTATTGAGCTCTCTCAATGTTCCAAGTCCTGACTTAAATTATTTTCATGTACTAATTTCTTTAAGCTTCAGATCAGCCCCAGGGTATGGGAATTGGTTATTATCCCCATTTCACAGATCAGAAAGCTAAGTCACAGAGAGGTTACACCACCTGCCCAAGGTCATGTAGCCAAAAAGAGCCATGCTATCTATGTAATGCTCATGTTTCCAGGTATATTCTAGGCAGTATCTCCAGATCTCAATGGACCCAGAAGATAGGCATTGCTGTCCCCAGTAAGTAGAAGACGTAACTGAGGCACACAGGTACCAGGAAGACACACTGTCCAGTGGCAGAAATAGAGCCAGAAAACACGTCTTCTCAAGAGTTGCTTCCAGATCTCCAGGCACAATGGGAATATGATAGAACAAAGGAACTCAAATGTCAAAGAGGGAAAAGAGTTCAACTTCACTAGTATTTAGATTAATGCAAAATAAAGACCAAAATGATATATATCGTTGTTATGACTGTTGTATTATCGTTTTGTTTACTTAATCACCCAAAAGCATTCTTAACTGAAGCATCTCTAAGGGTCTGCTGCATGGAGATTTTCGTATATCAGTGGTGGAAATATTCATAGAATATTTCTTGAGGGAAATTTAACAAAAGGTGCATACTCTTTGACTTAGAAATTCCATTTCTTGGAACTTACCCTAAAATATCCACAAATGGGTGTCATAATTTAGCTATATGATATTCCTCAGAGTGTTGATGATAATGTCAGAAACATCAAAACCAAATTTATGACCTCAAACAAGAGATGGAGTAAATCAATTGCATTTCAATGCCCAATGTAATGCAGCTATTTAATGCCAGGTTGGGATATTTAAAGGCACAGAATTCAACTGATGATACACTGATTGATGAGAAAGACAGTCTTTCTAACTATCCACATGTAGGATCCGTTTCCAAGGCAGGAAGGATGCAACAGACCAGACATGATCTCCTATATTAGCAACAGCTCTTCCTGGATAGGGGACTGCAGGTGATTTTCATTTTCTTACCTTCACTTTTCTACAGTTCCTACTGTATTTGCAATACATATGTATGACACTTGCAGTTGGGAATTCAAAAGACTGAACATTAATTTTTTAAAGAAAAGAAGTGGAAAGAAGACAGCCAAAGGTGAGATCCTGGGCATTCCCAGAAGTACCCTAATGAGGAGAAGAAGAATGTCGGAACTGACATCTGTAGGTGTCCGAGGTGCTCTGGGTTTGCTGTAAGGATGTCTGGAATCTTTGGGCTTGTACCCCCTGGCCAGGGTTCCTGAGCACAACTTTCGCTTTGCCTATGACTATAACAAGACACACTTGGCCATCTAGAACTTGCTAAGGTGAACCCCCAATGCACTCCAGACACACACCTTCACGCACTCAAGCCCATCAAGGTTCAATATAAAAAAAAGATAAGATCACTACTTCCTACCTCTCTCACCTGCTCAACAGCTCTTTCTCCAAAGTGCTAATCACCAAGCATGTTCTAACACATCACATAATTCATTTTTTACCTTGAGTGTTGTTTATTATCTCACTCACTCTCCCTCCAGGAATGTACGCCCCATGTAGGTAGGATCTTCCTTTGGTTTACCAATGGATTCGGAGAACAGAGGGCATGCTGGGCACAAATTACATGCTCAAGAGCTGAGTGTTGAATAAAGGGCTCCAGAAATCCCTGAGAAGTCTAGACTGCTTCAGGCTCTGCAGTGTTCTAGAGGATCCCAGAAGAAAGCAGAGCCAAGCAGAGGCCGGCCTCGACCCCTCCCTGCAGCACCGAGAGACAAACTCCCCCCAAGACATGCCACCCCCACTTACATAGGAGGGTAGGAGGTGGTGTTCTTCACGAAGTTCCAGGGCTCTGCAGGCTGTGGTGGAGCAAACCTCAGGGATCCAAGAGGGGGTTTGGCAAAAGGGACTCCCAGGAAAACGGCCACGGGCTGTGCAGATCCTTCCAAGCTGACGTACTTCCCCAGGACTTTGCCATGCACAGTGTTCACCACGGGTGGCGAGGATGAGTATCCTGATGGATATTAAAGGGAAAAAACTAGACCTGGTTCCAGGTGAATTTTGCCACATTCTAGGCATGTGACATTGAATAAGTAACCTAAACTCTCTAGCTCTCAGATTCTTTTTATGTAAAATAGGGATGAGGAAAGTGTCCAACCTAACTAAAAAGGCTGAGAGAAGAGGCAAACTAGAATTGAGGTATAAATGCATCCAGATAAAAATCAGTGGGAAAAAGAGAGCTTCTGGGAATGAACAGGGCCTTTAGTTTCCCTCTTAAAATCTTCTAGAAGCATGTATCTACCTGGTACTGAGTTGCATACTGGTTAAAAAGATGAACAAGAGGGGGCCCTATTCTCAGGAGGGCTAACCTTGTGGGGAAAAGGAGTCACAGACATTCTTGACTTCATCCTGGGAGTAAATAGGCTGTGTGTCCTAGGGGAGGGTCCAGGGAGGTTCTGCAGGAGGTAGAAGAGGGAGCCAAGCCTTCTGATCACATGGAGCTGGGACTTGCAGAGGGGAGAAGAGAATGAGGGAAGATGGAAGTGAGGGCTAGAGCAGGAATAAGAGAAAGTACAGAGGTTCAGATAATCAGAGACAGGAAAACACAGTGCTGGCTAGGAACTGATGAGTGGGTTATGGAAACAGAGGGAGTCCAGGTGGAGAGAAAGATAACACTGGAATGAGCAGGTGCATGTCAGGCAGGGCCTTGAATGCCAGGCTAAGGGACTGGGTTTCATTTAGTGGACAAAAAAACAGCAGGAACAATTCTGGAGTAAAGGAAACAAAACTCTTCTAGAATATTCTACTAGTTCTAAGCAGGGCTATATATATATATATATATATATATATATATATATATATATATATATATATATATGGAGAGATTGGGCATCAGATTCCTGTCTTCTCCACTCTCTGCATTCTTGTGGAGGAGACAAGTAATCCTCATCTCCCTGCGGCTTCCTCAACCCTTCCAATCCTTCCTAGGTAGGTGGATTTCAGACACTTGATCATGGCCACCCCTGAAGTTCTCTCTTGTCTGACCTCAATAACCTCAGTTTCTGCAAGGACCCATCACAGGACATGGTTACTAACCTCCTATCCTCCATGATGCTTCTCTTTGGAAACAGATAATATGTCAACATCTCCCTCAAATATGTGGCCAGAAAAGAAAAGAATAATCCAGATTTGTTGTAACAGAAGCAGAATCGATAGCCTTGGAAAATCTTTACAGGAAATCAACTTCTAAAACAGTATCCATATCTCATAGTTCATACTGTACCTACTTAAGCTGTTTTTGTTCTTGTGGCTAATTACTAAAAATAGCACCAGGGTGAAATCTGTGAGGACATGGACATTTAGTACCCAACTTACAATATTTTGACTTACTGTTCTTTTACATTTAAGATCACAGGTTTATCAGAATATAACCCCTCCCCCATAAGGGGAAGAGCACCTGTGCATCAAGAGGAGCAGCCTAAATCACTGGAAACTCTCCTGGAAACTCATCCTTGGGCAGATGGCTAACTATTAGCAAGCTGTCCTTCCAGAGAAGTTTGTCCATGGAGATTCAGGCAGTGCAGGTTGCTTTTTCTTGATGCATTCCAAGATTTCTGCACTGGAGATAGATCACTTTTTTATAATTAGGAAAAAATTTTATGGAGGTACAAATGAGGAATTTGTAGGAGGACTTGGTCATTAACCAGATATGGGTGTTTGTAAGGGAAAGAAAACTGAAAAGCAGGCAGGTGAATTTAGCTCTGTGTTAGGCAGGGTCACTGGGGAAGTCAGTGAGATATCCTGGCAAGAGGCCAGGGCCCGGGCACCTCCAGACTGGAAGGAGGTCAGTGAGGGGACAGGGGATCGTCCCCCTGAAGGTGACAGTGCACACCCTGGGTGTATGTGACTCACTGAAGGGCCCAGGTGAGAGGAGAGCAGGAGCTGAGAATGAAGCCCAGGGGAAGCTTCAGCTGAGATAGGGACACCACCAGAGAGGTGGCGGGAGGAGGGCAGAGCCTCGGGAGCCCAGGGAGGAGGAGAGCAGGGGCTGGGTGGGTGCTTCATGGAGGTGAAGGATGGTGAAGTCAGAGTAGAAATCACTGCCTGTGGTCTGTTAGCTCAGTGATGACCTTCAACCCAGATATAGTGGTTAGAAGCCAGATTATCCAAGATGGAAATTTGAGCAGATGGGGTGGAAGGCACAAACAAGCTACTGTTCAATGTAATGTCCACATAGCAAGCACTTCCTATGTTCCAGGTGTACATTCCAGTTCTTTTACCTTATTCCTCAAAAAAAGTCTTGCTAGGTAAGTGTTCATATGACCACTAAACAGATATGCAAAATAGGCCTCTGTGAACTTCCTAGAGATGGAAATAGGTAACCAGCATAAAGGAATATTCTATTCCAAATTTAGTTCCTTTCTTACTCTGCCTTACACTCAGTCCCAGGCTAGAGAGAAGATAAAATTCAGATGTACCTGGGCTGTCAGACCACTGATATCCAGAGCACTGGCCTTGGATTCAGGAGCCAGAGATAAACCAGTGCATGATTTTCCAGATGAACTTGGGAGAATATAATTCCTTCTGAATCTCAGTTTCTTTGTCCATAAAATGGCACTGTTTTATGTTGAGGTCTCTCATTGAAACCCTGTATTACCATGGATTTATTTTCTGTGCCTGACGCCTTTCAGGAGAGACCTTGCTAATCTCAGAGGATCTGTCACTCTAAGGTTCCAACTAACCCAGAGCCCACACCTGGATCACCTTCTATACTCGGTTCTCATACCCTGGGCCAGAATCCACCTTCCCAAATCACCACAAACCAGGTTCCAGATAACCAAAGATAGTCCCTGTGTCCCAAAGTCCCCCAAATAACCCCAAGGAACCAATCCTATATCTGCTTACCCTGCCTCACCTCTTCTTTCTATGGGAACCACAGCAAAGGCCTCACCCACAGCCCGACTCTCTTTCTGCCTCCTGACTGAGGTCAGTGGTGTGACCAACCCCCTGGGATCTGTGAGTGACGAACTATCTTTTCAATGGTCAAAAGCTCCTGGTCTGATTTTTACCCTATGTCCAATTTCCTATTAACACATGCATTTCAAACCTTGCCCTCTATTTTTCAATCTCTTTTGTGTACTTCTTCTAGACCAGGCACCATCCTAAGTGCTTTAGAAAGAACCATCCATTTCTATCCTCACTGCAGCCTGACAAGGTGGGGACAGTTTCATCTGTATTTTAGAGACAGGGTAACCCAGGCATTGCTAAGTTAAGTACTTGGCCCAAAGACACCCGCTTGGAAGTGCTGAGCTGGGATTCAGACCCTGACTCCATCCCTGAGTTAATGCTTTTAATACTATGCGAAGCCATCTGTCATGATCTATCCAGATCTGGACTAATAATCCAGGCAAAGGTAAAGGGATCTCTTCATTCATCCTGGGTGAGCCCTGAGGTTATCCTGTTGCCTCCCTGGGCCTGATGTCTGCAGCTGGGATCTCGGGGTGTTTATCCTCCTCTGCACCTGAGTGGCCCAGGCTGCCTGGGCTCAGCTGCTCCAGCTTAATTCCAAGTCCAGAGTGTGAGCGCCATTGTGGGACAGGAACCACCATGCCTTCCCCACCCCTGCCATGTGTATCTCCCCCCACTTCCATGCAGGAAAGGGACTTCCAGATGAGGCCCCTGGTGTCTGTATTTCAGAAGGACCTACCCCAAGCTGTGCAAGCAGATAAAAAGGCCAACACCAGAGTACAAAGCCACATCGTGGAAGGACCGCTCTGGGGCCAAGGAGGTCTCTGCAAGGTTTAGAGGCAGCACACTGGTTTCAGCCCACAATTTAAGACATGCCCCAAATCCTGCCTATCCAGCCCAATTGTGTAATCTAAAATGACAAAGAAGCTCTTCCAAAGAGCTCTCTGGGCATCCATTAAGACCTCCCAGCCACTCCTACTTGGAGTTTATCCTCTTTTATCTAACACCCCCTACCTAACCCTCAGATTACAGAGAGCAACAGATTTGCCCGATAATCTCTCACAAGAGAATTTCTCCCATGTAGACTTCTAACCTCAGTGGACTATGAGATTCCCACAGTCAGACACAGCAGGGACAGGTCTTCAGACAGGGCAAAGATTTGGTCTGGGGTCTTCAGAACAAGCTGGGACATTTTAGAGCAACTCACAGTCCCACATTGTTTCAGCTGGGAAATCTGCACAGATCTCTTAGCTTTGCTGGGCTTGTATTTCCTAGAATTTTATGCTTTCAAGTTTGGAAGTGGTGCAACACTTCATCCAATCTCTTTCTGATGCCTAAATTAGCTTACGATATTTCTGCCAAGTAGCCCAGCCTCCTGTCACACACAACCAAACCCAGGGAATTCACTACCTTTCAGAGCAGGGAATTGGGGCAGAATGTTCTTAAAGTAAATCCATCCATTTACTTGTTTTTTCACTCTTTTAACATTTACTAAAATGTCTGGCCCTTGCCTAAGTGTTGTGGATACAAAGATGCATGAACACATGGTCCATCTGTTGGCCAGGTAGCAGGTAAGACAGATGTGGGTGGGGGTGGGGGGCAATCATTACAGTGCATGGGAAAATACCGAATTAGGATACAAAGGGTTTGGGGTGCATCTGGGAACGTTGTTAAAAACTGCTGGGGACACAAGGAACATGCTCAAGGCCTCTTTCTTGGATGACTGAAGGCCCAACTTCAGGGATTTATGTAAACGCACTCTGGTACAGCTGGCTAAGGAAACGCTACCCACTCCATCTCTATGTTGACATGGAAAGACATCAGAATGCATGGTGAAGGGAGAAACACGCGCTATTAAACTGAAGCCTGCTTCAGAGACCATTTGCCAGTTTCTCCTACAGTTAAACAGACTTCTCACGTGGCCCAGGGATTGCAATCCTAGGTATGCACCCAAGAAAGCTGAAAACATGGGCTAAAATTACAGTTCAGCAGTTCTGAGTGTGCTAACCAGCCATGCAAACATCACTGCTCTCTGGCCCTAGAACATTTTCATGGCTCCAAAAGGAAACCTCTCAACATTAGCAGTCATTCCCTGTTTCCTCATCCCCTCTTCCTTGCCCCCGAGTGATCATGAATCTGTTTTTGTAGCTGTGGATTTTGCCTACTCTGGAAATTTTGTATAAATAGAACCATCCAGGCTGTGGCTTTTTGTGCCTGGCTTATTTCATTGCACCTTCTGTCTCTATGCGTCATGTGCACGGTAGCATGCCGTTCTTTTGTTGATGATTATTTGTCGTTTGTTTGTTTGTTGCAGTGCTGGGGATGGAACCCAGGACCTCACGCATGACAGCCCATGTGTTCTTATGGTAAGATAGCATTCCAAAGGTGGGGATAGACTAGCTTTTATTTTTTTTCACTCAGTAGTTAATGTAGTTCAATAAAATAAAAATTTTAAGTCCAGTTATGTATAAAGTGATCCCATTTTAGTAATAGTATCTTTATTTGTGTAGGAAAAAAACTGGAACATCTAATTGGTATTTCAATAGTAATTTCTTGGCTGTGATATTGAGTGTTCACTTGCTAGTATTTTCCACTTGTATTTGTTCACACATTCATTGGTAACTATTTCTTGAGCACTTACTGCGGGGCACGCACTGGGTTCAGGGAGCTGTGTGCACGTTGATGCCCAGGATAACCCTGGAGGTCAGTACTCAGAGCTCCTGATGTAACTGGGGTCTACGTTACACACTACATACAAACCTTGCTGCTCTGTGTCAGGTGGCTTATCTGAAAACTCCTTCCGCTCTTCCCCTCCCTAACAGTAGGAAGGCAAGACTAACATTTTTCTCATGCCAGGCCAAGCTCTCTTGTCCTTCACTGCCCACATGAATAAAAACTCCAGACCTGGGAACTGAAGCAATGGCTTGCTCAAGGACAACAGCTGGACATTAATTAATTCTATCTACTGATAATATTTGGATCACAACCTTGTATTCCTCTTTTGAAAACCCTGTGTTCCCTGGGCAGCAAGAGTCACATGCTGTGAGACCCAAGTCCACTGTGTTCTTCTTATACTTTATTTTCCTTTTTCTCAAAACCTTATCCTTGGTATTAGATGGGCTCTGGGGACAAGAACGCAGCTTTCAGTGTCACCGAGGCTCAGTGTGGTTGAGGAGGTGGAACAAGGTCACACATCCCCAACAGAAGAGCTAAGCGCTAGACGAAACCTGTGTGTCCACGCAGCCCTATCTCTTAACCTCTGTGCTGTGGCATCAAATGTTTGTGACAAACCAAAACACATTTGCCTGGGCTGTGAGAGATCCCGTGTAGCCTCTCTCTCCAGGGATCTCTTTCACTTTAATCCCTTTACAGTGCTCAGAACTTCTTGCTGATCCCTCTAAACCCTCCAGGCTGCCAGGGAGGGTGGGCATGGGCTGATTGTGCAGCTATTCTGCAGGTGGCAGGTGGCTGGAAGCAGGAGTCCCAGGGTTCAGGGAGAAAGCCGTGGCTGGGAGGCAGAGGCACTTGCCAACCCCTCAGACGTCACGAATCACCCTTTCCCAGTGGAGACTTCCTGCTACGAAAGCACTGCCCAACCAGGAGTGATTGAGTGGCCAGTTCCCCAGGTATTTAACTGCAGTCATGAGACTGGTTATGGCCAATGGCGTAGGAGCGGCATCAGGCAGGGTGCTGTCTGGGCCAGCACAGCAAGGAGGCAGCTGGGCTTCTCCACACTGGCTCTTCCCCTACAGCCACCTGGAGGCAAAGGCCCTGAGGCCCTGGGGACCAGGAAGGTGCACAACTCTGATTTGTACTTGGGTGACAGCTGCTGTCTGATCAACAGCAGTGCACTGGACTTCACGTGAGCAAGAAACACATTTCTATCAGGTCTGAGCCCCTGCACAGCTTTGGGGAGCCAATGCTGACAAATGCAGGAAGGTTGCAAATAATTTGTAGTCTGTGACACAGGGACTTTGCAAACTGTGTCTCTATTCCTTCCCCAAGCAGGTGTGCACACCCCCACCTAGCCCTGAGCATGTCCTTCAGAACCAGTGTGTACAGTAGACGCTGTCAGCAGCTGGCGGTTCCCCTTGGGCCTCACGACATAGCTCAGTAGCCTCAGGTGTATACCAATGACTTCCACCTGCCAGGAGCTCCTTTCCGCTTGAAGGCTTTCCCAAGGTGGAGCAAAGCCTTTCTATGCATGGCCGGCCAGCAATGCCAGGGACCTGAGACCCTGCCACCCCCTGGAGTAGCTCTCAGTCAATGGCTGAGTGGACTTGGTGTATAAATAACTCAGCGCCCTCGCCTGTCTGATGGATAAACTTTCAAAACCAAATTCTTTCCCCACAGTTTTCTCCTCATCTTGAGCTCCAAGGAGCCACAGTGAGAAGTGGCTGCATAGGGACACCTTGTGGACAGCTCTCCCCTCTGCACCTCATAGTCTTACCCCACTGCTATTTCCAGCATCTCTCCAAATCTTGAATCCTTGTCTCAGATCTACTTCCAAATGATCCATATCTATATCATGAATTGAGATATACACTGTAATGGACTGAATTTCCTTAGTGAAACTCTAACCTTCAGTCCCTCAGAATGTGACTGTATTTGGAGATAGAGTCTGGAAAAGGAGATGACAATAAAAGCCATTAAGGTGAACCCTAATCTAACACGTTTCCTCATACGAAGAGAAAATTTGGGCAAACAGACAGACACCAAGAGAACTTATCCACAGGGGCCCACAATGTGTAGAGGCAACCAGGGGACAGGCTTCTGCAAGCCAAGGAAGAAAGTCTCTGAGAAAACCTCCCTGTTGGCACCGTCAGTCTCCAGAACTTTGAAAAAATAAACTTGTTTAAGTCATCCACTTAAGTCACCCAGTCTCTGATACACTGTTGTGGCAGCAACAGCAGACTCCTGCAAGATCCCAGCCTGGTTCTTTTCTTCTTGCTCAGAGGAATCTCAGGTCCAGAGATGGGTAAAGGCTGCCTAAGTCCACACAGCAACTCAACACTCAAGTCAGGACATGAGGTCAGGCCTTCATTTCCACCACACAGTGACCATAACTGCTTCTCATGTTTAATACCTCAGGGAAGTGTTCAAACTTACAGCCTAATCACAAGGCAAAATACTTGGATTTTGTACGGAGTGTCATTACCAGTTCACTGGCCCAGGATAAGGAGGGCAGGAGACAGGACCTAGGGAGAGATGTTCTGTTTCCCAAGGTCGCTTGGCAAGCAGCCTGCCCTTGCCCAGGCCAGACCAATATTGATATAAGAGGCACTGGGTAACCAATAGCCAGAAAGCACCAACCAGCCCTGGATAAGCTCCTGGGTTCTTGCCCAAAGCCATGGGCCTGGCTGAAACACAGCTCCTGGGGACCCAGATTCAAAAAGAGGTGCTCATTCTACTCCTGTGTCAGAAGGCGGGGGACGCCCTCTGCTGGGGGTGAGGGCTTTGTGACATTAGGATGTGTCCCCAGACGTGACTGACTCTTATAGAGGTTGACCTGGGTAGGGGTTCCTCCCTTACTTTTATCTGAGAAAGAAACACAGGTCATAAAAAGAATGCTAATAAAAGACCCCATTCCTGTCCACATGGGTGATCTGATTGGTCCTCCTAAGTAGACTACAAGGCTGTTTCCAGTTAGTGAGTACCACACACACACACACACACACACACACACATGTATTTACCATCCCACCTTTTGCTCTATCCTGCTGCCCTCTGAAACCTGGAAAACATCCCTGGCCTTCAACCTGTGAAGATTGTGTGGTGCTTTCTTAGCAAAACATGAAAGGTAGGACTAGATTATTCTCCCAATTTCCTGTTGAATCACAGGCCTGCTTATAGTTTAAGCAAACAAAGGAAGCCACTCCTAGCCCTTGCCTGCCCAGGCTGCAGCCTCTGGTGCCCTTGGCTGGCTCATGATGACTCTGCTGAAATGAGGGGTGACACTGGAGCCTCTCAAGCCTCACGCCAGATCTCACGGTCACTCAACAGGCCTACTTTCCCCTGTGTTATTTTAGCTACAGGTGACTTGTCCCCTGTGTGAAAGTTGCAGTTGGTTGAGTTCATTGCTTTTCCTTTGGAGGATCTCTGAGGTTTCCCAGGTGGGACCAACTGATCAGGAGAGTAAAACCCTAGGAATGAGCCTGAAGTCCTAAGTAGCTGGGCAGAACAAATTAACCCCCAAACCTCTCACATTTATTCATCAACTCAACAGATACATGAGCGCACACATCCATGCAGGCAAGCCCACGTCCTACGGGGCTTTCTCCATCTTTGCTGTTAGTCATGGGTCAGTGAGATGAAGGCCATTGTACTGGGAAACCAGAAGACTAGGACCTCACCAGGTGACACTTGGGGATCCTTTCTAAGCAGGACCTTAGAGGAGGATGGCTCTGCATGAGCTGCTCTCTCATACACCTTCCACCATGGCTGAAACTCTGTGGCTGCAGAATCCTGTGACATCTTCCCAGTCAGCCCAGACACAGTCCAGGCTCTTGGAAACTCCATTATTCCCATCCTAATGTCTCATGGTTTGGTTGTTTTTGCCACTGTTCAAGTTGCCAGCATCAAAACAGGGTCATTTGTGTCAAGCCCTAACAAAATTAAATTCAATAAATAAATCTAGGAGGTTAGTTAGAGAGGAAGGGGTCTCACACAGGTATGCCTGACCATAAGGGCTAACAAAAGACTCTTTCACAACCACAAGCATGCACAAAGGCCACCACCACCTCATACAAAGAATCTGCTATAGGATGCCAGCCGGCTATTGCCTGTCTAGCCCTGCACTAGAGCCCCCTTGCTATTGGCCCTTGAAACCTCTGTTACCAATGCTGTGCCCAAAGATTATTGCTTCAAAATAGCTTGTGCAATCCTCCTCGCTTTGCCTGTGAATCTTCCTTTCACCACTTTCTCCACAAGGTGTACTGCTCTCACTTATTCCCAAGTTAAGATGAAATTATAGCCCAGAAAGTGTTCTGCAAAATTCAAGCAGTAGATTATATTATAAATAGTACATAGTGACCTCAAAGTAGAAAAATGTTTTGTGTGTTTTCTTACTTTGAGAATTCTCTAGTTTTTATCTGTTAATGCTCAAAATAATCAGTTATGTCTGCTGAGGGTACTGGGTATTGAGAGCTGGGCAAGATTTGGAGAAGCAGAGGAGAGAGGGCATTTGCAGTGGTGCCAGGCAGGTTTGGGCACTTCCTAGGGGCGCCAGTCAAACTGGAAAGTTGAAGAGAATTTGAACACTGAGCTATGAACAGACTTCATGCCCCAACAATAGGGACCCACTAAAAGGCATTCATCTGGGAAAGTACGAAGTGAAAAGGGCGTTTCCGAAAGTAGAGTCTGGCAGACGCAGGTGAGTTATCTGGAGGTGCCAGCAGAGTGATTAAGAGAAACATTAGACACTCATGCGAGGGCAGATGAGCCCTCCTTTTCAAACACGGTTAAGTCCTCTGTGTGGGAAAGCTTGGCTTTGGGGACTTGCATAAGATTCAGCAAGAATAAATAATATTCACTTTTCCAAAAAGCTGGAATGCCCAAAGGTTTAGCCCAATCTCAGGTACTATCGCCACTGCCAGTTTTCACACCGGCAGGTCATGTGTGTGATGGAATCTCTCTAAAGCTTCCTGGGTGATTGGCAGCTAGAGGAGAGTGGCAGCTCTTCTCAGATTCTCTGATCTGTTGTCTGTTCCTACTTTTTCCCTATAGACACAGGCCACGAGCACGTCAGTATAGGTGGGTTAAGGTGGGTCACGACACTGTCCCTCTCCATCCATCAATCATGGGAGCTTCCAGTGGGTCTTCAAGTTAATTCACATACACAATGTCTTTGTGTGTGTGTATGTGTGTGTGCGTGTAAGAGGAGAGCGGGGAGGAGGGAAAGGGCGAGAGATGGGATCTCACTATGTTGCCAAGGCTGGCCTTGAGCTCCTGGGCTCAAGCTGTCCTCCTGCCCCAGCCTCCAAAGGAGCTAGGACTGCAGCCTACAACACGGGATTCAGTTAAAATGTCACCTCTACAAGCCACTAGCATACATAGCAAGGTATGCAAATTCAACCCAGATACCCAAATTGCATCCACTGAACTGGCAAGAGTATGGGGTGACTTGGTAAAATCTCTCCTAACACTTAAAAGGGGCATCTCCTCTGCCCCAGTTACTTGTATTAACCACATCGTTTTTTCCTCTCTTTTGAGACTTTGACGTCTGAACCCTTGGCTTATTCCTAGAGACAGGCAACCACTAAGCTATGAGCCTTCCCTTCCTACTAATCCAGCCAGAACCTACAACCAAACCAACTCCTTGTTCACGCTCTTATCCTTTGGACCACTAACTGACTGCCAGGATCAGGTGCCAGATGGAACAGCTCCTGTGTCCCAGAGCCCACTATCGTTCCTCAGACTAACCGTCCTGACCCTGCTTACCCCATCTCACCTCTCCTCTCCCTCACAACAGAGCCTCTGGCTGACAGCCCCCTCCACCTGATGAATAACCTCAGTGCTTCCCCACATGCACAGAGTGCCCCTTGACTTGGGAACCATGAGTAACAAACTCTCTGCAGTCATTCCTGAGCTGATGGCCTTGGCCTTGGCATACCTAAAAAAATAATAAAACCTACATTTCAAAACGCTGTTGAGAGGAATTATTCTGAGTGAGCCCAGTGATATGTCAAATGTTCACCTCAGCGAAGGTGACGAGAGCAAACAATCTGAAATATTCTGAATGACCAACAATGAGAAATGGTGAAATAATTCATTGAGCATTCATCCTCTGGAATGTAATATAGTTGTCAATAAAGGAGAGAAATATTATTTTAAAAATGTTTGTGCTTGACAGAGAGCAAAGTTCTATTTCCTGTGAATAAGAAGGGATTAGGCAATTTCTAGTCTCTGCTCAATTTTTTAAAAAAGATGATAAACTAAAGTTTTCAAAGGGACAAATTAATATGGACAAACAGACGAGGGGACAACAGCATTTTGGAAGCTGGAAGGTCACGGAACAGCAAGACCTGCCTTTAGAGGAGAGACAGCGGAAACCAATGAACAGGAAGAGTGACGACCCCAAGCAAACACAAGTTTAAAATGGAGATAGCCAAGGACTCTCTGGGTTGAGAAGTAATAGGAACCCATATAAACAGGGGTGCAGCTAACCCCCACTGACAGTGGTGAGAAGTCGGCTCTTCCCTTTGAGATCCACCACCAGGGCAAAGCTTCCCACAAGCTCTCTACAGCTCCTGTCCTAGAACTGGTTCTTTGGACTCTCAACACTTAATTACATCTGAGCATCAGAAGGTCTTTGGCAGGGGTCAACATAATGTGATTTCTGTCCAGAGATCTAAGGTTCAAAAGGAAGATATTTCCTGAGGCTCGAGGACATGACTGAAGTAATGATGGCTCAGATACGTCCATGTCTGGTCACCTAATAGTGGCCATGATGATGGACAAGGGTGCTCTGGCTCTTAAATTACCAACCAACCATCCGTGATATTCTTTTTCCAGTGAATGGCCTATTCGAGGGCAGGCATTTCTGTCAATCAACTGTTTCATACAGTAAAATGAAGCAAGAAATCCACCATCATAAGTAAAATCCAAAGTGCTGTAGACTTTCTGAAAACATGTATCGACAATGAGATGGAACTCTATTCACTCTGGGGCAGGAGGGAAAATTGGTGCAACTCTTCCAGGAGACTTTTTGAAGTATCTACTGAAGTTGATATATGGAATCCTAATGACCCAGCAAAGCCACTCTTAGGTATATATTCAAGAGAAATGCATGCATATTCTCATAGGAAGACATGTTCTAGTGTAAAAAAAACATTTGTAGACCTCTAACTAGAGACTGTCCGTAATAGGCTCAATTTTGCCCACCCCCCTAACATTCCGATGTTCCATGCTCCACCTCCAACATGACTATTTGGAAACAGAGCATTCATGGAGGTCACTAAGGTTAGTAGGTCATAAAGGTGGGGTTCTAGTCAATGAAAATCGGTGTCTTTATAAGAAGAGACATCAGGCAATTCTACCCCTCCAACAAATGTGTCCAGAAGAAAGACCTGGTTGGGACACAGCGAAGAAGCAGCTGTCCACTATCCAGGAAGAGATCCCTCACCAGGGCTGGAATCCGCCGGCACTGTCACCTGGAACCTCGAGTCTCCAGAACTATGCTAAGATAAAATGTTGTTGTGTACACCAGCCAGCGTATGGTATTTTGGTATGACAATCTGAGCAGATTAATATTCTATCCAAACGCCCAAGAAGAGTAGATTGGATAATCCAGGGTGAGTTCACACAATGGATGACTTCACGACACTGACGAAGGACCAACTATGACCACACACAACAGCACGGGTGAGTCTCCAAAAAAACTAGTGTATGCTGTTAGAGTCACGACTGTGGTTGCCACTGAAGATAGGTGGGCAGGGAGAGGGCAAGACCTGCAGCTGAGCTCAGAGGGCCTCTGGCTGATGACATTCTATTTCTCAATCTGCTAATTACACAAGTGCAGCCAATTTGTGTACATTCATCAAGACGTAATATATTGCTCATACAAACATGTATACTTTCTTCTATGTGAACTCTATTCGATTAAAAAGCTTGCTGTTTTGTACCAGGCACTAAGAATTTATTATCTGTTAAAAGAGGCAATATTGAATCAGATAAAATTACTGTGGATCATGTGAATTATAGTTATAGGATAGAATAAAATGGTCAGATGTGGTAATTATTCTAATCAAAATTCTATTGTATGTTCTAATAGAAATCCAACTTAAATTTACCTAAGGCATTTATTGAATAAATTGCCTCTCATACAGGAAAAGTCTGGGAAGTGAATAAAGCTTCAAGTACAATTATATGAAGAGACAAAGGTAGATGACTAATGACAGGTGAGTAGGTAAACAGGTGGGTAGACTCATCTTTCATTTCATCATTCCTGCTATGGTCTGGATAGGCTTTTAGTGTGTTCCCCAGGGGTTCACAGGATGGATGTTGGATCCTTGTGTGGCTTCATTGAGGGTTGGCAGAATCTTTAAGAGGTGGTCCTAACGGGAGGTAATGAGGTCACACTGGGGGTCTCAGCCCCCAGAAGAGATTGAAGTAGTTCTTGCAGGACCAGGCTACTTCCTGTATGAGTAGGTTGTTATTTAAAAAAAAAAAAACAATAAGTGAGCCTAGCCCTTCCCAGATCTCTGGCTTCCTGTCCCTCCATGTGATCTGTCCTGAATGTGCTCTCACCATTGTGATGCCACCTGCCATGAAGTCCACACCACAGTCAAGTAGATGCCAGCATCATGCTCTCCAACCCCCAGAACTGAGTTAGCTAAACCTCTTCTCATTAAAATAGTGCTCAGCCTCAGATATTTTGTTATAGTAACAAAAAATGAACTAGGAGGATCACTCCAGTAAAAAAATAGAATAATGATAAAAGTTTCCTGCACGTCAAGGTATAAATGCTGGGCCCTAGGTCCCCAAGATGTGCTGCAGCAACCTTGGCAACACAAATGCACTTCATGGCCATGGTTCCCCCTCACTGTTGCCGCCCATTCCCTTCCTGCCCATCCCTTGAGTCCAGCATTGAGCTCCACTCCCCTCTGCCCCGTGGAGCACAAAGAGAGCTTCTTCAGTGAGTCCCCTTGTATGTGACACAACCGAGCGCCAGGGCTGGCTTTTCTCCCCTTGCCCAACTTCCCATGGAAGAAATGAGGCACATTCTTAGAACAAACTTTGAGCAGAGCACAAGGCTGTGGCAGAGTGGCACCTGTCTCAGCAGAGGGAAGGGAGGCTCATCTAGATGGGCTATGGAGCAGAATCAGGTGGGGCAGCTTCCCAAGTGCAAGGTCTGTGCATGGTGTTTTCTGCCCCAGAGAACCTGGGTGGAAGTTGTGACTTCAGCTACAGCCGGAAGCTAGGAGGCAGGAGTGGGCTTTGGAATTGAGCAAAAGGTCCACAGTTTAAAAGCTCCTCAAGGGAAGAGAAGGCACAGGGAGCCCTAGGAGGGAGGACTGTTTTATGCCTTTATCTGAGGCTCCTTTGAAACTTGCCCGAGAGGCACAAAGATTAGAAAGATAGAAACTGCACCTGCAAACCTGACCACTGTCTTGCCTGTGAGTTAGTCTTTTTAGGTCATAGATAATATCTTTTCCCTGTTCTGATTTTACAGAGAGAAATGACAACAAGGTATGATATTGATTTCTGATTTACCTATTTGTCTTGGTTTCTATTCTATTCTGTCCCCCTTCTTTGACATCTCACCTGTCACCAGCCACCCAAGAGCCTCCGAGAGAAAAGCCTTTTCCCTGTCTTCGTGCTGCCCTCTGCTGGACACAGGGAAGTTCACAGGTGAAGACTAATGTGATTTGTCCCTGTTTGATTTAGGTTTGCTCTAATGATTCAGGTCCGCGATTGTATAGGGACAAAAGGAGAGAGTGTATATTTAAAAATTAAATTATCTGTTTTACAATAACAAAGTGATTATATATTTTATATTTTTACAATTATGGAAAATCAGACGTGACTGCAACCTATGATATGTTCTCAGATTGCTGATAAGTATGAAGGGATGCAGCTCTTTAGGAAAGGGAATTTGCAGAGCATAAGAACAGTAATTTTAAAAGAGCCTCAAATTTGGCCTGCAAAACTGGATGTCATAAATAATATTATAAAGTAAAAGGAGTGTTTTCCAAAATTGCTTATCAAATTCTGTTCATAAATGTCCAGAATATAAAAGTAGAATTTTTGAAGAGATTTCAGAAACTTGGAAAATACACATCCCACAGTGTTAAAACTCGGTGGTTCTGAATCAAAAGTAGATGTCACAATACCTACAAACTGAAAAAACTAGGTCCAGGTCCCATCCAAGATTATATTTCAGTTGTACTGGGAAGTTGGCTTTTGGAATTGTGAAAAATTCCTGCAAATGATTCTTTTACTTACAACACAGACAGAAAAGCCTTAAGGAAAAAAAAAAAAGACAGGCGCAGTGGCGCATGCCTGTAATACAGCACTAAGACAAGAGAATCGCGAGTTCAAAGCCAGCCTCAGCAACGGTGAGGCACTAAGCAACTCAGTGAGACCCTGTCTCTCCATAAAACACAAAATAGGGCTGGGGATGTGGCTCAGTGGTTGAGTACCCCTGAGTTCAATCCTTGGTGCCAAAATTTTTTTTTTTAATGAGAAAAAAAAGATGTCACTATATATATCAACTTTAACTCCATAGAGCTTCTAATTGTATGTAGGCAAGAAGAAGGAAAAGGCCCCATTTCTAGGTAAGCTGGAGATGTGCTCCACCCAGCAAGATACCTGCCAAATTTAGAAATATATTCAAGGATGCAGAGACTGCCAGCAGCATATAAATGATGTGTGTAATGTCCTTTAATATAATGGTGTTTTTTAAAATGAGTTGAGTGGTGTTTTGTAGCTATTCATTTTATTTGTTTGTTTTGAATATTGATGTCTGCAGCTAATCTCTAATTCAACAGATTCAGGCTGAGTTAGAGATCTCTGAGGCAGATAGACTTGAAGTTACTAGCATCTTAGAAACCCTTTTATCCCATGTAATCTTGAAGCAATCAAAAAAAACCCAATTACCCTGAGGAATGATATGGATTATATGGATACACAAAGTATGAATGTATTCTTTGGATAATAGTATGTATAACATTCTCCCCACCTATCACATGTCTAGCTTCTGTCTCTCCTTTCTTAATATAAATGCTGTTTCTCCAGAAAGCATCCCAAGTTTTCAATCTAAATAAAGTCCCCTCCATTATACTTTCTTAAAACATCTTGCTTTTCTCAAGTAGAACTTCCAAATGTACACCCTAAAATATTCTGCTGTTTGCTGTTGGCGGAGGCCAAGATTTTATTCACCACCATATCCTCGATGGAGGTACGACTGGGGCTCCTCAGTACTCAATGAACGACTCAATGACTCAATGAATGGCGAGTCATCTTGACGCCAGCAGGGAAGCCTCACTTCTCTTTGGCATTCCCGCTTTGCCCCTGGCTGCCTAGCGTTCTGCTTCTAGGTCCTTGACCTTACATGATGTCTAGTTTCCATTGCTGAGAAAAATGCTCTCCAAAACATCCCCCATCTCCCCCACATAATTGCTGAGCCAGAAAAAGAGACCCAACTCAAACCCAGCAATGTCCGGGACATACATTCTTGACTTAAGGCAAAAGGTACCCTGGCTGTCGTTGGGGACTCACATTTTAGGTACCACACAGACAACAACAGAAACTCCACTGCATCTTGGATGCTGGGGGCAGAGGGAGAGTTATCAACACAGAATCATTCTGTTTCGAGTATTTCACATTCTGATTTTATTTCATAGGAGTAACAAGATCATTATTATAGCAACTAATGGGCCCACTCTCCTCCAGACTTATTGAAGAGATCCTGTTGGTTTCCAAGACAAATCGCATTGTGTGATGTTGAAAAGAACATCACTGGGACCATTCCTAAGCCATAAAACATCAGCTAACACCGCTTATTCCACAAAGATCTCCACAGAAAGCAGCTAATCTGAGGAAGAAGTTAATAACTGAGGAAGAATCCTAGAAGGAGGAAAATCAGAATCACACAGAGATGACTTCTAAGGAGTAAAAGAGAAAAAGAAAGCCATTGGCAGAGAAAAGAAGATTAAGGAGGAATGAGGGCTGAGCAGATCTCCAGGAGACATGATCAAGGGGAGGCTCTGGGTCCAAAATTTCACTTTCTGTTCTTTCAGTCTCTCTCCAACTTTCAGCTCCAAATCCAGCATCATGTACTGCTCCTGCTGATCGTAGGCTGGCCACTGGGGCATACCATCCCTATTAGGGTTCCTAGAAATAAATACAGACACAAGGTGACATTTTCATCTTCCAGGGCCTTGGATGGGGGAGACCAGCAGGTTCACCTACCCAGTCCGAGCAAAGTTAGCCCAGTATTTCATCATTGTCCTGCTCAGTGATTTCTCCTCCTCAGTGGCTTCTTCTGCAAGAGATAAACACATATCTAGCTGCTCCTGGATTCACCGGGAGCCCAAGGAGATTCCCATGTGACAAATCCCATCCATCCGAGATCACAACAAGCTCACCAAGTCACTCCACCCATTTCACATATGCAGATCCCAGGGATCTGAGCAACTGGGATTTGTCCAAAGAATCGTGATGAAAGTCTGCCTGGTCTATCCCCTGCTCTTCCATGTGGCTGCAGGGTACTTGGGGACACAAAACCTCTCTCCTCCCCACCCTGTCCCCGACACATACACACACTTCAACAAACAATTCATTATAGCTGTTTCTTGGTATGCCCAGGGGACTGGTTTCATGATACAGCTGCAGATAGCAAAATCCGAGGACACTCAAGTTCCTTATCTAAAATGGTTCCATTTTGCAAATAAACACACACACATCCTCACTTACACTTTAAATCATCTCTGGGTTACTTATAATAACTAATACAATGTCACCACGTGCAGGTGATCTGCTGTATTGTTTAGGGAAAAATGACAAGAAAAACTGCTCGCGGTCAGTACAGATGTAGTTGTTTTCCCAATATTTTCAATCTGCGATTGGTTCAACCACAGAGAGGGAATGTAGTGTATTTGAAAAGGTAATACCTGATTAAATGCAAAAAAGTGTCTGTTAGCTAATAGAGATATTTCATTCTCATCACTTTCCTCCAGAAATCCAGTTACCAGTCTCGCTCAATCACTGTCACAGGCTTCCTGAACCCTCCTGAGGACAGGCTCAGCATGCACACAGGTGCAGGTGGACACCTTTCTACACATACTGGACACATGGATTACGTCTTTTTCCTGAAATTGTATCTAGGAGACAGTTCTACATCATCACCTGAAATGCTACTATTTGTTGTTCTACATAATATATGATTTAAATTTGTATTTATACACAAATATATTTAAATATGTAATGCATGCCACCACCAGTATTTTTTTTTTTTTGTGCCAGGATTGAAGCCAGGAGCATTAAACCACAGAGCCATATCCCTAGCCCTTTTTATTTGTTTTTCTTCTCTCTCTTTTTTTTTTTTTTTTTTTGATATAGGGTCTCATTAAGTTGCTTAGGGCCTCTGCATTGCTGAGGCTGGCCTTGAATTTGCAATCCTCCTGCCTCAGCCTCCCAAGTTGCTGGGATTACAGGTGTGTTCCAGTCACAATCAGTATTCTACTGATGTATCTTTATTTCATTTCCAATCTTTTGTTTGTTAAGGTAATGCTTTAGTGTGCACATATACTTTTCATATGTGGAAGTATGATTACACAAAAATTCTTAGAATTGTCACACTAAACACTGCATGCATTTTAAATGTCAATAGAGTCTTCTATTAATGCATGAAACTGTTTCCTTTACCTGCTGAAACACACTATTAAAAATACATTGTTTGGGCTAGGGTTGTGGCTCAGTGGTAGAGCACTTGCCTCGCACGTTTGAGGCACTGGGTTCGATCCTCAGCACCACATAAAATAAATAAATGAAGGTATTGTGTTCATTCCCAACTAAAAAAAATATATATATATATAACTACATTGTTCATTCCACCTGGATAGATGAAAAATGATTTCTCGGCCAAGGGTAGCCCACAATTCTCTTGTTACAGTGGGACTGAGTGGATTTACATATGTTTAAAACCCATTTATTTCCCTTCCATAAACCATCTGTTTATGTGTTTTCCAGTTATTGATTAGTTTGGGTTTCTTTTCTCATTGATTTTAGGAGCTCTCCAGATATCAAGGAATTTAATCATTTGATACATATGTTGCTATTTTATCCAGTTTGGAGAATCCATGTGCCATCACAAAGTACAGGCTCTGTCATGACTGCTGAGTAAGAACAGTGACATTTATTAAGCACTCACTGTTTGCTTTATAGCAACTGCTTCATTTCATTCTCATGACAACCTAAGAGATTATCATGATCTGAACTACAAGATGAGGATGAATAAATGAAACAATGAATAAACCACAGTCCACAAATCCATTCTGTTTGTATTAGTTACGAGCCTGAATTACGTAATGTTTTCAACTAAATATTTTGGTGATAGCTCCTGCATATAGTATTCCTGTTAATTTTGTTCAATGATAACTTTGTCTGGCTGGCTTATGTTATGCACTGAATATGTCATAAATTCAAAAATAAATAAGTTAACATTGCTAGTAACCGTTCACAAGCTTATCAGAGCTGGAGTTATAAAAACCATGAGTCCTGGGCTGGGGATGTAGCTTAGTGACAGAGTGCTTGCCTAGCACTTAGTGACAGAGTTTTCACCCTCCAGCACTGGGGGGGAAAGAAAACGTAGGTCCTGCCTTTTCAAACCCTGGATGGTAGCCTCAGGGAACTTCTGAGAAGGACCAGGAGGGTCAGACCAGTGGTCATGGAGAAGCAAGAAAAAAGATCTAACCGTCTTCCCCAAATTAGGTTATTTGAATGTCCCAAAGTCCTCGCCTCACAGGCTTTAGCCCAGTGAAACCCTCACTAAGCACTAGTGGCAGCTCTTTTTCATCTTAGTTTCTAAAAATCCAAGTGGGCATTTTCCAGAGAAAGGTCTCTAGAACACAAAGGTGATGGCATCCCAGCCCCTCAGCCCTCCTGGGCTCTTGCATGGAGCTGGAATGATCAGGGTCTTATGTCAGCAGGGGATTCCTCCCCACCTCTCCCAAGTTCCACGTTCCTGCAAGAGCAGGAGGCCCTGCAGCCAGTTTCTTACCAAACATGACAATGTCGCTCTTCAGAAAGGGACCTCCGAAGACAAAGCGGATCTCATCCGTGTGGTCAGCTTTGACAAAGGCTGGCTTCGTGTTTGCAAAGGTCTGGGGCCGGTGCTGAAACTCATAGAAGTATACAGGAGCACCAGCATCTGACAGAAGGTTGGGGAAGGTCAGGCATTCATCAGGTGGAACAAGGGACTGGCCCTGCACGCCTGCTATCCAGCCCTGGATTTACAGGCCCACAGCAGGGACAGCTCAGACAAGAGGTGACCTACACTAGCCCAGCTTTCCCCTTCTTGTTTGAGGCTAGAATTTGCTACTTCAGCTGCCCTCATACCCATGATGATAAAGAACACTCCACCCTAAGGACAGCCTAAGAAGGCAAAAGTTCTGCTCCTCAAAATATTCCTTCCTGCTGAGCCAAGATCTACCTTGATGTGGCTTCCTCTCAGTGACCGGTTCAACTGTCTAGAGACAGAGTAAAGCTAACTCTTGGTTTCCAAGGCCATTCATGCACGCACATCCTAAATTCCGTCACCTCTTTCCTACTAAAGGTCTCTTGCTCTGGAATTCCAACATACACGCGCGCACCCTCATACACACACGCACACACTTGATTTCGCTACCTGCTCCAGTCACTGGCTTGTACCTCTGCATCTTTTCCAGCAAGACTCCACAACACAGTTGTCATGTACTTGTCTCCCTTCCCCTCCTCTTATTCTGTTTCATTGAAGTATCACTTATGGACAATAAAAAGCACTGATTTTAAGAGTAGAGTTTGGTGAGATTTTGCAAATGTATACAGTCTGGTAACCTCCAGCCCAGTCAGGATATAAAGCATTTCCTTCACCCTAGAAAGGTTCCTCCTGGTCACGCACTCGAAAGACCACCAGTCTTCTTATTCCTATTGCCTAATTTCCTGCTCATGGACTTCTCATAATTAGAATAAGACAATAGGGACTCTATTGTGTATTCTCTGGCTTCTTTTACTCAGCATGATGTTTTTGAGTTTCATGACTATTGTGTGTGTATAGATGGATTCTTTCATCACTGAGTATTACACTCTTTCTTGAATATACCACAATTTCCTTATACAGACAGAAAGCGGAATCTTGATACCAAGAGCTAGAGGAGGCATGAGAGATACTTTTAATTAGAGAAGAGTTTCAGTTTGGAATTATAAAAAAAAGTTCTGGAGAAGCACAGTGATGGTGGATGCACAATAATATGAAGGTAATTCCATTGAACAATGTACTTTAAAATGGTTAAAATGATAAATGCTTTGTTATGCATATTTTATCACAATTTTAATGTAAAAAACCCAGTATCCTGTTTAATTTCTAAATATTGGTGAATTTTCCAGACTCTTTTTTGTTATTTATTTCTAACTTCATTCCATTGTGGCCAGCAAAGATATTCTGTATGATTTTTCACTGTTCTAAATTTATTAAAATTTGCTTTGTGGCCTAATATACAGCTTATTCTGAAGGATGTTCCATGTGCAGTTGAAAATATGGAATCTAATTTTTTTGATGCAATGTTTTCTACTTGTTTGATCTGGTTAGTTTATAGTATTATTCAAGTCTTCTGTTTTCTTGTCTATATTTTGTATAAATGTCCTGTTATTGAAAGTGAGATGTTGATATTTTTAAAAATTATTATAAAACCATTATATTATTATTTGTCCCTTCAAATTTTTGCTGTCATTTTTTACTTCACAGTTTTATGGCTCCGTTGTAAGGTGTGTATGGGTTCATAATTGTGGTATCTTCTTAGTGGAGTCACCTTTTTATCCTTTTACAACATCCTTCCTTGTCTCTCATAACAATTTTTATCTTAAAATTTCTTTTGTCTAGGCAGGTATGGTAGCACATAACTATAGTCCCAGCAACTCAGGAGGGCCAGGCAGGATAATCACCAATCTGAGGCAAGCCTCAGCAATTTAGCAAGACCTTTTAAGCAACTTTGTGAGATTCTATTGCAAAATTTTTTAAAAAATAAAGACAGGAAATGTGGTTCAGTAGTTAAGTGCCCTTGGGTTCAATCCCAGGTAACACCCCACCCCACAAAATTATTTTGTCTGATTTTTACAACCACTCCAACTCTCTTTGGTTATTCTTTGCATAGATTATGCTTTTCTATTCTTTCATTTCAAGCAATTTATCTTTGGTTCTACATTGAATCTCTTACAGATACCATATGCTATGTTTTTTAAAAATGATAAAAAATGTTGACAATAGAGTCTCACTAAGTTGCTTGGGGTCTTGCTAAATTGCTGAGAAATTGTCTTTTGAGAATTTAATCTGTTTACACTTACTATAATTATTGATAAGAAGAATTTGTTGTGTCATTTTGCTATTTTTTAATATATCATTCATCATTTTTGCTTTTCAGTTCCTCCATTTCTGTCTTATTTTGTTATAGATTTTCTAGTGTATCCTTTTGGTTCCTTTTCTATTTCTTTCACTGCATTTTTTTTTTTTTTAGTTTTTGAAGTGATTATTGTGGTTATTATAATTACCAACTTATACTAATATAGTTCCAATTAATATCAACTTTGTTCTAATAGCATACAAAAACTTTTCTCCTTATGGATCCACACCCTCTTCATGTTGTTAACATCAAAAAATTACATCTTTATACATTGTGTGCCACTAACATAAATTTATAATAATAGTTTTAGGCAACTGTCTTTTAAATCATATAGAAGAAAGATAAGTTATAGAACAAAAATATATTAATATTGACTTCTATATTTACTTATATACTTTTACTGGTGTTCTTTATTCCTTCCTGTGGATTTGAGATATGTTCCAGTGTCCTTTTGTTTCAGCTTTAAGGATTCTCTTTAGTATTTATTCTCAGGCAAGTTTACTACCTACAAATTCAATTTGTATTAACTGGGAGTATAATAATTTCTCCTTCACCTGTGAAGGATAATTTTGCCACATATAGAATTCTTAGTCGGTAGGCTTTGAAGCTGTTTCCCTTTCCATCCTCTCTTCCTTCCTTCCTTCTGTTCTGTCTCCACTTTAAATGTCATTCCATTGCCTTCTGATATCCATTGCTTCTAATGAAAAAACAGCTGTTAATCTTTTGTAAGTTACATTGTACATGACAAGCACCTTCTCTCTTACTGCTTGCATGAATTGATCTTTGTTTTGACCTTTCATTGTTTGATTTTAATGTGTCTATGTGTAGTCTTTGAGTTTTTCCTACTTGGGATTTGCTGAAATTTTGGCTATGTATATTCCTGTCTTTCATCAAATTTGGAATATTGCAACCATTACATTCCTTTCTGCCCCTTTTCTCTATCCTCTCCTTCTTGAACTCCTATTATGGACATATTGAGATGTTCAATAGTGTACCAGAGGAGTCTTAGGATATGTTTACTTTTATTTGTTCTTTTTTCTTTATGATTCCCAGATTGGGGAATCTCAATTTAAATGTTATTATTGTTTCTTCTGTATGCTCAAATCTGCCATTTATCCCCTCTAGCAAATGTTTCATTTCAGTTATTTTGCTTCCCCACTCCAGAATTTCTCTTTGGTTTATTTCCATAATTTTATAAATTCTATCTCTATTTATATTCCCTATTTGTTGATGTTATTCTCAAGATATTCTTTATTTGTGGGGGTGCTTTTTTTTTTGTTTTGTTTTATTAGCTATTTGAACACATTTAAAATAGTTAAAGTCTTTGCCCAGTAATTAGAATCTCTGAACTTCCACAAAGACAGTTACTATAATTTCTTCTTTTTCTCCCTGAATATAGGCCACCCTTTCTTGCTTCTTTTCCTATTGTAATTTTTTGCTAGAAACTGGAGATTTTTAGTATTATAATGTGAGAAATCTGGGCATTAGATTTTTCCTTATCCTTAGAGTTTTTTACTAATTGTTGTGGTTGTTTACTGAGGATTTCTGTGCACTAATTTTATAAAGCCTATACTCTTTGTCATGTGTAGCCATTGAAGTCTGTTAGTTTAGTGTTTAGCTAATGGTTTAACAGATCAACTGAGATTTACATAAATGCCTGAAACCAACCAACAAAAGAAAGAAAAACAAACAAATTAATTAATTAATTAACTATTTTTTCAGTAAGGCTCTGTGTGTGTGTGTGTGTGTGTGTGTGTGTGTGTGTATGCATGTGTGTGTTGAAAGACACTTTTAACACTTGGTCAGGTAGTTTACCTTAGCCAAGTCAACCTTAGGTTACATTAGCCTTTTCTTTCTGCTTGGACAAGGTCAGGGTGAGGAGAGAACATAGGGCCTTCTGGGGTTTTTTCTAGGATATTTTTTCTTAACTTTCTAGATTCCCAGGAATACTTGGGAGCTTTACAAGCCTTTATTACCCAAAGTTCCTCATTGCTGAGCCTTTCCTCCCAAGCTTTTCAGTTTTTTTATTGTTTGCTCCAACTAATGTCCCTTGCCCCTAATGGCAGTGACAAATGCACTTACCTTTAAATGTTTATGAATGATACCTTTCAGGTAGCTGTCTCATCCTGATTTCAAAGTAATAAAGGCAAGTCTTAGGCAATAACTTTGAGACAGTCATTTAAAGAACTACTAGACAAGCCAAAACAAACAGCCACAATTATTTGAGAATAAAGTCCATTTTTCTCCTTCCAATACTAAAATACTATACCATAAATATGGGTTGTTGAAGACCACTTCTTTGCTGTGTAGCAGGGGATTATTCAAGAGTAAGTGGAAATGATGCAAAACTCGATTATTGAGAGTTGGAGGTTTATGTCTTAATTAAATGTTTACCTGCTGGCTATAAACTCTTGATTTATTTCTAGGGTTCTAACAAAATTGACTCAGACAGTCCTTGCCTGTTATTCACTAATATTATGGGGGAATGGGCTTTTGAAGTTCTGTACTCCCCTATTTTTATTGCCATTATTAACAGCATCTTTGGACAAGCAATATAATTTTATTTCAGTTAAGTAAGGCTTTATCTTATATATTTGAACTTATAGTTCATCTCCAGCTAGTTTTTATGTATAGAGTGATTTAGGAGCTGTGGTTTTCTCTTTTTTTCACATATACATCCAATTATTCCATCTTCATTCTTTTTTTTCTTTTTTGGGGGAGCTGGGTAGGAATTGAATCCAGGAGAACTTAACCACTGGTCCACATCCCCAGCCCTTTTTACTTTTTATTTTGAGACAGGGTCCCACTAAGTTGCTGAGACTGGCCTTGAACTTGCTATCCTCCTGCTTAAGTCCCCCAAACTTCTGGGATTACAGGTGCGGGCCACTGCACCCAACCTCAGCTTCATTCTTAACTGTATAGAGTTGGAATCTTCTAGACGCCATCCTATTTGGCTACCCTTCAACCAGTATCAGACTTTTTTAATTACTGTAACTCAGATAAGTCCTAAAATCAGGTGAGTTGTATGTCCTTTGACTTTATTAATTTTTTTCAAGATTGTTTTGACTATCCTTGTTGCCATATAAATTTTAGAATGAGTTCATTTCTCTAAAACTACTGAAAAGACTTTGATTGATATTGGGATCGCATTAAATTTATGGATCAATTTCCCCACTTTCTCTTGAACCCATTTTAACCAGGCCTTTACTCTCTTATCATTCCATCCAGGTATTTCTCCTCAAAGTCACCAGTGACTCTCATGTTTCCACATTCAGTAGTCAATTCTCAGTCTCCATCTCACTTGTCACCTTAAGAGAGTGGCCTCTCACAGCACCTAGTCACTGGTAACCCCTGTCCTGCTTTTCCTCCATAACATTTCTCACCATCTAACATACTCTACATTTTCTTGCTTATCTGTTACCAGTCTCCTTGTTTTGTTCACTGAATCTCTGGGATATATAACAGGGCCAAGAAAATAAGAAGCCCTTGAAAAGCATTTGTTAAAAGGGAAAGAAGGGAAAAGAAAGGGAAAGGGGGAGGGAAGAAAAGAAGAAAGGAGGAAAAAAAGAAGGATAGAGGGGAGGGTGGAAAGGAAGCAGAGAAGTTTTGTCCCCACCACCCCATCGTCTTTCTTCTCTTTCTGATTTTCCCATTACTCCTTATGGTTAAGATGTTTGTGAAAACAATTCCAGAGAGAGAGAAAGAGAGGAAAAGAAAAAACCTGGGAATGAAACCCAGAACATTTATAGGGAGATGGGAATTTTCTAAATGATCATGAAGAAGGAGGAGGAATAGATCAATGTTCTCAAACTCTGTGAGGCAGAGAATTGCAAAGGTCAGGGAGGTGTGGCTCTAACACAGACATAACGGAGAACGTCCCTCCATGAGGGAACAGAGGGGCAGAGCAGATAGCTGGTCAGCAGACAACATGGAACCCTGTGGCCACAGGTCTTACTGGGCTGTGTGCCTGGAGGGTGCTGATCAGAGACTCACCTCTGTGATATTGAGCTGTAACTATACCAGGAACCACAAAGAACACATCTCCAAACAAGTCCAGAAGACTATCTCGGATTTCAGTCAGGGAGTTCTTGTCATGGAAGTATTCTTCAGACACAATGTACAAATATTGGGTAGGGATGCTCTGTAAAAAGTCATGGTCATAGGAAATCCAGGTCAACAGAAACGGTCGACACATTAAGTATTAGCCTGTGCAGGCATCATTCCGAATCATTGCCTCATTAAATCCACATATGATGCATATCATCCTCCTATGATGCAAGTATCAAAATTAGCTCCATTTCATTAGGAGACTGACACTTAGGTAAAGTGGTTGGTCCAAATGAATGGAACCATTATTCCTCTAGAAGTCTATTTGCACCCAAATATCATGCTCCTAACCACAATACACATGCTTCTCTTCCATGTTTCAAAACAGTGACTCCTGAGCAAAACAAGCTACATCATTTGTAGGGCTTAGGGTAAAATGAAAATGTGGGCACCCTTGTTCAAAAATCACTAGGAATTTCAACATGGTAACAGGAGAGCACTAAATTGAATGGAAGACCCTTTTGAATACAAAGCCTTTTATGACTACACCTGCCACACTTCCATGACACTGGCCCTGCTCCTAGGACCAGCACCACCTCCAACCCTTTGCCATTTTACCTAAGCTATATAGTCTCTTGAATATATTTCAAGGGTTACATGAGATGTGAAGACAAAAGCATGCTGCCTAGCACAAAGTGGATGTCCAGTTCTTCTGGTTCCCCTGAGACTCATCACCTTAGCGCAGCATTTGCTGCTTTCTTTGACCTGACACCAGTCTGCCTCAGTCTTCTTCCCCTCAACTTGCCCCAAGTTCAAACAGTACAAAGTAGAAAGTAAACTCTCTGAGGATACAAGGGTCTCCCATATTGGCAATGCTTTTAGGGGATCTGGGTGCTGTATGGGATGCTGGACAATTTGTCGCATGTTACACCATTACCAATAATTCAGTGGCATGGCCCTTGGTAGGTTCCTCTGGAATTTGGAGGAGAGGCCACATATAACATATCTGGGAGTTTTGCTCAGAATCATCTATCTGAGATGATCATCTATCTGGCTCCTGAGAAAGATGATCTTTGTTAATCCAGCCTAAAGCAAGAGAGTGCTCTGCAGCAGGTGAAGACTGTCATGCAAGGACCTGGCCACTTGAACCAGCAGACCTCGAGGTGCTGGAGGTATCCAAGGTGGATAGAGAGGTGGTGTAGATCCTCTGCCAAGTCCCCAGAGACTCACAGCATACAGCCCTAGGGGTCTGGGGAAAGGCTATATCTTCTACATCAGAGAACTATCTACCATTTGCAAAGCAGCTCCTCCTGCAAGCTAGCAGGCTTAGGAGAGATATCACACGCTTCCCCTCCTCTCGCACCTTCCCACACAACCTACTCCATGCTTCTGGGACTTGGCTTGAGACACCATCTCCGTTTGAAATGCCCTCCTTCTCCAGCATTCCCCTGCTCTAAGAAACGGGTAAATAACATCTCCTCCATGAGGCTTCTCCAATCCAGCCAGAGAAATTTCACCATCCAACTTATATTTTAAATATCTCTCAAACCAAACTTAGTCTCAATTCTCATCATCGGACAGCCAAGACTCATCAAACATCCCTCACCAAGCCTTAAGGGCCTAAGGGATTTCCTGGCCCCAGCTGGGCCCACTCTGTGGCCAGAAGGCACTTTCTAAAGTGGACATGGAATCACTTCACTTTTCATTCTGCTCCCGGGCCTTGGGATGAAGTTCACGTTCCTTCTTAGCTTCCAACAGCTTCAAACATCCTCGCCAGCTGTTGTCACCCCTCAGCTGATCTCTTCATATCCCTCAGCTCCCAGTTGGTCCTCAGGGTTTGTCCCAAGCTCCCCTTACCCATGACCCTTCAAAATTCTTCTTTTCCGTGGTGCCCCTGTGGGCACCAAGGCTGGGGCTCTGCTCTTCATATGCACTGTCGTGTCTGTGCACCTGACATTGAACCCGGTGCCTATGGAAGTTCTAGGACATGTCAATAAATATTTATTCTATGAATCAATGAATGGAATGAACAGGCACTGAGTCCGTGCTAAATAAACATTTACAGAAAGATGGAAGATGAAAGGAAGGAGGGAAGAGAGGAAGGAGGGAAATCTGTCTCTACACTCTAATGTCTACAGGAAGACCTGATGCTTCCACGTTTTTGCAGCGTATGCGAGTGAATGATTGACTGATAAATGGATGAATGAGTCAGCGACGGCATGGCTGCAACTTAGCACGATACCTAGATAGCATGGAGTGAATAGTGTTCCCTAGTCCCATGTGGGTTACAGAATTCAGAACCTTTCAAATTATAGATAGATAGTTCAGTATACAGGCAGTGCATTATATAACATGCAGGGGTGGGGAGCAACACCCCAACACCCACATTAGTATGCCCACAGAGAAACACATGAATAGTAAGATAAATAAAATGAACAAACATATGGGAACAAAAAGGCTAGTGGTCACAGATGAGTCTAGGTCAGGTTTGGCTATTATGTGGGTTATAAAAAGCCTCTTTGGATTTTGGGTGCCCTTTGGATTTGGAGATTGTGGATGAGGGATTGTGGGCATATACATAGCAAAGTTCTGTTGAATAAATAAGTAAATGAGAAATATCTACCTGCCAATGTCTATGGTCTTAGAATGTTTGTGCAATGAATGAATCTCTGGAGAGTCACCGCCATCCCAGTTCACTTACCAGCAAAGAATGTATCAAGTTAATGGCATGGGTCTTGTTGGAGCCTTTGAGGATCTCAGGAGTGTCCGACTAAGGAGAGAAGCAGGATGTCTTCTGTGAGCCATTTGGTTATCCAGACGTAAACCAGTCTATTCAGGACCTGGACACCTGACTCTGAGGGGCACACAGCAGGAACCCTCTCAGTCCCGGGAGCTAGGTAGCAGCCTTGGTGAGATAGGCAATTAATAATTTATTCTTCTCCCCACATTTGATTAAAGGTAGCCATTCTCTGTCTTACCCATGGCCTTATGGGGCCCAAGTGGCCACTCTGTAGGAAAGCTTCTATTATGAACTGAATTTTATCCCTCCTCAAATTCACATGGTACCAGTACCCCAGTACCTCAGAACATGGCCATATTTGAAAATAGGATCTTTAAATAGGTTCTTGTGTTAAAATGAATCCATAACAGTGGGTTTTCATGCAGTCTAACCAGGGTTCTTATAAGAAGTGGAATTCAGACACACAGAGATATAGCAAAGTAAACAAATGAGACCAGACCACAGGAGGACAAAGCTAGAAAGCAGCCATCTACAAGCCAAGGAGAGCAGCCTCAGAAGAAAGCAGACACCTTGATCTTGGATTTCCAGTCTCCACAACTGTGAGATAAATTTCTGTTGTTTAAGCTACTGAGTCTATGGTTATTCTGTTACAGCAGCCCGAGATGACTAATACAGGCCACATCTTGGCTTTGACACCAAGTTCCAAGAGAAGTCAGAAAATCTCAAAGCTAGTGATTTTTTATTCTCCTTCTAAAGACCTGTGCACCCAGGGACTCTGAGAAGCCACCAGTAGGAGGTAGTAAGATTGATGGTTGAGAAAACAAGTGTTGTGCAGCCAGACAGCCTGGATTTGCCAGGCACCTGCTGTGAACTTGGTGATTGACTTAACTCATCCTGCTTCAGATGCCTCATTTATAGAGACGGAGACAGCAAAGTCCCCACAGGACAGAGCTGTGCTGAGTACCGAGTAAGTTGATATTTATAAAGAATTTCCAACAATGCTTGGTATGTAGCAAGAGCTTTGTGTAATTATTTGTTAAATTATCATTTCCTGGCAATGCTACAGCTTAAAATGTCAGGGGGTAGAAACACTGTTGACTGGTCAAATGAATTTCCTTAGTACCTTTTCTGTTGAAAATCTTGGGGGAATGTTTCACCAGATAGATATTTGTTTGGGAGTCTGAGGGAACACCCAGTGTGACATTCAACACATCCACAAGCATATTTTAAATACTAAAACTTCTCAGTGTATGGTAAGGAGCTGAGATGTGGTTTGAGAGGGTTGCCTATGGTCTCCATCAGCCAGGAATGCATTTAACTGCAAGTTCGTATGAAATATCTGTACTCATGCAGGACCTTGAGCTATGCAGATATGGGTACCATTTCCCATTCCATCACTAGAACAATTCCAATATCCAGCATTTACTGAGCACTTACTATGTGCCGGGCTATTTGCTATGTAACCTATGAGGTGAGTCCTAAAATCAGCCCTATTTTAGAGATAAGAGAAGAAATGTTCAGAGAGGCTAAGCTACTCAACCTAATGTCACAAAGCAGGTAAGCAGAGCACTTGACATTTAAAGACAGGGCCTAAATGCACAAAAATGATTCACCACTGGGTTCTTACAGGACCCAGTTAGCTCTCCAGAGAGCAGATTGTAAAAGCAAGTCCACTTCATTTGCTTGGCCTTTCTGCATGCAGCCATTTCCCTTTATATTTCTCCACCATGTTGCAACAAAGCCAGGGAAACCAATGCAAAATACTGACACCATACTCTTTGGACTTTCCATCCACTGAAATTAGAAACCACACACACCTCTCTCATTTATATTACCCAGCACCTGGTACATTGTCATAGAAACACAACACAGACTAAGAAGCCCTTTCAGACAGAGGGAAGATGCTCACCCTGTGCGTGGTGATGCGCTGCAGCCCTCATAACACTGTGTGTCTATCTATGGAAATGTCAGCTGCAGAAGCAAATAGTAGCTGCATCACTGCTGAGGTAGCAGCAGGGAGGACAGCCAGAGTTCTCACCATGGGTAGCAGGAAGCCACACTCGTGATTATTGACTCCAATGATAGAAGGAACTGCTTGAAAGGTTTTGCGAACCAGTAGGTCTAGAGGGTCTTCAGGAAAGAATTTACCATCAACCACTCGAGTGAAATGTTTTGCTTTCTGCAATAAGAAAAGAAAAATCAGCAGCTATTCATGTTCACAAAATCTGCTGTCCCCAAATCCTATCCACTCTACACCAATGCAGTCAAGTAGTGGTCAAAATGCATGAAAAGAAAAGGAAAAATAACCCACTATTTGCCCAGTCCAATGCATTAGTTCCTGGTCAGCCCTGCCACTTACCTGGGCAGAAAGGCTGAATTTTTCTGGTTTTGTTTCTCATCTGCTAAACGGAAATATTAATAGTATTTAAGACAAATAATGGCTTAGCACAGGAGTTCTCAAAGTGTGCTTCTCAGACCAGGGATATTGATATCATCTGGGAATTTATTAGAAATGCAAATTTGCAGGCCCCATTCCAAGCCTCTTTTATATTGTACCTCTGGAGAGGCAGCCCAGCAAACTTCTTAAGGCAAATCCTCCCAGTAATTCTGAGGCATGAACAAATTCAGTGGGCAAAATGGGGAGGGAAGGCAATGGACAGGACAGTAGGGATTGGTGCAGAAAACATCCTGAGATGTCCAAGCACTGTGCTGTGGGCATGGTGGATATTTCTTGGATCTCAGAAAGCGATAGCTTAGCTGTGTTCATAGTTTTGTTTGTTTCTGTTTTGGGAGTTGGGTAGAAAAGAACACATGAAAGCTTGATAGCATTAGGTCAAGGTTGGATTACCCATTTCATGGGCTCTAGTATACAGATATTCAATAAATGCCAAATAATTAACATATGTTTGAATTTGACAGATAATGATCTTGATCTTTCGAGGACTAGCAAAGATTCTCAAAACTGGAAGGGACATAAAACATCATCTAGTCCAGACTTTTCCATCCAGTGATGGAGAGTTTGCCCACAGTCAGTGAGACCTGGCTTGAATATTTTTAGAGGTGGGCACCTCCCCGCCTCCTAAAGGAGCCTAGTCCTTTTGCAGACTACTGATGTTTTGGAAATAGACTTTGTAATAGAATCTCCAGTTCTTAATGCTAACTTTAGCTTCTGGAAGCACGTGGAAAAAGAATGGTCCCTCTTCCCAGTCAGACACCTTTAATGTCTTAATGATGACCCTTGTATTTTGCTGGACCTTTTCCAGGCTAAGCAGCACCCATCCAATCACATTCTTTAAATCACCTACGAATGTTCTATACCCTACATTGGTCTTTACAGTTATTATCATGAATCCCTAAACCCTTTCTTTTCCAAGTCCCAAATCAAAATAAATAACAGAAGGGTAGGAATTTCCATCACTCCATTCAAAGGACAATCCTACCCTGAAATTTAACCCTCTCTCCTTACCTGGCTGATATTCAGCAACTCCTTGGAGGATTTTGCCCTGAGGCACTTCAGTAGGGCCTGGGAGTCCCATGAGGCATTGAAGCCACAGGCTTCTGCAACAATCTGCAGCTATTTCCAGAGAAGAAGAGGTCAGAGTTTGGCATCGAAAGCATCTACCAAAATGAAAGTTGGAAAGTGCCTTCTGACCAGCTGTAGCCTGCTGTCCTTCCCCAGTCCCCATGCATTTATTTGGAAAGTATAATTAAGTATATCTTTAGCCTCTGGCCTGCCCTTCCTGTGCTCTTTAGCAAATACCAGAGCTGGAGGCTGGGATTTGTCAGCCCATAGACATGGACTGGAATCAAGATTCCTGGTCCACAGAGAAATCAGTCTTGTGCACTCAGGGCCAATCAGCACTGGCACAAGGGCCAGGAGCCCTAAGAGTGACGTGTGATTTTCAAAGCTCCTTAGTCATCAGCTGAGGCACAATTCTAGATGAATGCTTGGCTTGTCAACTCTGCTCAAGCCCCAGCTCTACCCACAGCCTGCAGCTCCTGGTCTTTTCCCTGTCTCTGCAGACCAGTCTCACTCTTCTTCTTGTTTCCATGTTTTGTGATTAAACTTTTGTGCTTGTTTCTATTTACTTTTCTGCACTCTCTCTTTCTTTAAGGCCTCAGTCCTTCCTTTTTAAATGTCCTTTCTGTCCTACCTCGGCATCCCCAACAAGCCCCTTCTTCCCACAACCTCCTATCACCCCAGTGATCCCCCTGCTTCCCTACCTTGCTAACCACCCTTTTGCCCTTCCATAATTGTAGATCTTGTCCTTGGTTATTCTTCTAGGAGTCCTGTATACTCTGAGAATTCAAGGGAAGCTCTGCACTCTCTCCTTGGGGACAAGGCACACGCATCTAGAGTCTTCATGCTATTGAAGAGTATTCCAGGACCCTCTCCCACGCCTATCCACAGATTCCAGGTTTTAAAAAAAATGTAGTAAAAACATCATAGTCTTCTCAAGTTTAATATATCTTTTCTCCACTGATAAACCCACATGGCCTAATATAGCACTGGGAAAGTAGTAGGCACTCAATAAATGCTTGCCAAATGAATAAATACATGTGAAAACTGAAAGTAACTTTATATGTGTTACCAAAATCAATATTCCCTGTGTGTTGAGGGTATTTTCACAATTTTATGATTCCACATTTCTGTATTTTGAGTTCACTGCTGTTGGTTATATGGCATTTAAGAAAATGCACCATATATGTCAGGCACAATGGTACACACCTATAGTCCCAGCTACTTGGGAAGTTGAAGCAGGGGCATCAATTGAGTCCAGGATATTAAGACCAGTAAGATCCCATCTCAAAAAATATATAAAAATAAAAAGAGACATGCACCTCTAAAATGATTACTACTCAGGAGACAGCTCCACAGCCTGATGCTTAATTAATGTGCATTGAGTAGGCCAGCTCATTCCATCATTCATTCATTCATCCAGCAAACATTTTCAGCAGCTTAGTATATACCAGGCATTATGCCTGAGATGTGAAGGACAGAGAAACCTTGTTCTTCAGGTCCTTACTGTCCAATAGGGAGCTAAGACAAGATGACAGATAGCAAATATTGGGGACATATGCCCTACCTTACCCCCTTCAAAATACTATGCCAGATACCAATGATTAGTCACAGTGTTATTTCCCCAGTGAGCTGGAAACAGCCCCAGAATCTCTCTTAACACTAGTCTAGACTGCCATTCCCTGTAGAGTAGTGTAGGTATAAGAAGACGATCTGCATAGATTTGCGGGACTGAGTTACGTCCTCAGACAGAGAATAAGGGACAAGACATGAGGCCTGTATCACATATACACATACACTCAGGTGCAACAGTGATGTCATATTGAATGTCTGGACCCCTCTGTTTCTGGGCCAGGCCTTCCATGGAGGAACAGTTCCCACTGGGGCCAGCACATGGTCCTTGGGCATGGACCATGAGGAGAACCAGGCACATGATGAGAAGGTGGCTTAACATACACCAGATCTTATGCTGGGGGCAGGAGGCATTTACCATATACCTACATCCTCCTTCTTCTCAGCATCCTGGGACTTCAGGTATGGGATGATGGCCACCCCACTTTCCATGATGGCTCTGTGGAATAAGCCCTTGCTCATGGGGGACAGAACCTGGAGAGAGAACACAAGACATGCAGAGAACGTTATCCTGAGAATCCCCACCCATCCTGTACACCACCCATTTCTCCTTAAAGGCTCTAACCTCAGAATGGAGGAAAGAGCCCTAGTATAGGGTTCAAGGCTAGCTGTGAAGCTTTGAGCAAATTATTTAACCTCTCTGGGGCTCTGGTTTCTCATAAACATTTCAGCCAAATGTTCCAGTATATGAGTTCCAGCTCCTTCACTTCCCAGCTGGGTCACTTTTTATAATTGACATGCTAATTTATGCCAAGGAATGCTGACCACTCAGAGCCAATGGGCCTCCTAGCACCTCTATATGTTTCTATTTGCAGAGCGTCAGGTGTGTTCGCTTCCAAACTTTTGTCAGTTGCACTTGTTATTGTAATTACATAATCAATAAACTATCATGGGAACCACTAGGCTATGCAAATAAAAAGAGGATGTTATACCTGGGGAGAAAACTGGACAAAGATGAGTGGATAAAAAGTATTTCCATCATTTCAGATGTGGACAAGAGAAGAATAAAATATTTGGGAGGAAGTCAAAACCTCCAGAATGTGCTACTGCAAGACTACTTTGCCAACATCTTTAATTTTACATTCATTGTCAATAAATGGCAACTGCCCATACCTGTAATCCCAGAGATTCAGGAGACTGAGACAAGAGGATTTCAAGTTCGATCAACACCCCGTCTTGGGAAATTTAGTAAGATCTTGTCCCAAAATAAAACTTTTAAAAGGGCTGAGGGTTGTAGCTCAGTGGCAAAGGAATTTCCCAGCCTGCATGACATCCTGGGTTCAAAATCCAATACCAAAAAATAGTAATAAAAATCAAAGAAATGAACACTGCAGTTAGAGGGCCATGAACTCTGCAAGTGGTTTATACAAGAGGATCATGCTGGAACTCTAGTCAGCAGACCAGCTCTGAAAAGATCACACCCTGGCCAGGCATGGTGGTGCATACCCATACACCCAGCAACTTGAAAGGCTGAGGGAGGAGATTCACAAGACCAAGGCTAGCCTCAGCAACTGAGTGAGACCCTGTCTTAAAATAAAAAAAATAAAAAGGCTAGTGATGTGGCTTAGTCATAGATCTCCCCTGGATTCAATCCCCAGTACTGCAACAACAACCAAAATAATAATAAATAATAATAATAATAACACCCTATATAAAACCATTGGTGAGGGGTGTGCATTTTTGTTTTTTAAATTAAAATAAAATGCTTATATGCATCTTTCGTAATTTCATGTTTAGCTCTGAACAATGCTATGGTTTGGATATGGATTGAAATATGGTTGGATATGGTGTTGGAAGCTTGGCCTCTAGGGTGGCAGTATCAAAAAACTGGTATCATATGAAAGCTTTCAAAGGTGGCCAGTCACTGGCAGCCCTGCCCTTGGAAGGGATTAAGTCTATTCTCACCAGAAGGTGGTTATAATGGAGCAAGCCTGACCCACCAAGCTTTCTTGGCTTCCTGGTTTGAGATGTAAGACTTCCTCCTACATGTGCTTCCACCATGGTGGGATGCTATCCACTGCCCTCCCCCAAGGCCCAACCAAGGGGGCTACCTGATCTTGAATTTTAAGCCTCTGAAATTGTGAGCTAAATAAACCTCTTACTTTATATGTTAGCCTGCCTCAGGTAGTTTGTTATGGTAACAAAAAGCTGACTGGTGCACCAGTGGGTGAGGTCCAGATCAGAGTAGAATTGATATTCCCCTGAAAAAGCAGGGCACCATGGGATTTAGCTACCCTCTTCCAGAACACCCAAAAAAGAAAAAAAAATGCTGATTAATACAACAAGTAATTGCCAGTCCTGCTAATAGGATGTAGGGCTTCAAGTCTACAAATATAGGAGATTTTTCCTTAAATTATTACTCACTATGTGACATGCGTGATTCATCTAAGGACAGTTGTGTCATCCATGAAACGAAACCATACTCCTAACTCACAATATATTTGTGAGGCAGTGTGTATAAAGTTTTTGTTCAAAATGAAGGGCACCGAGGTTGAGGATATAGTTCAGCTGATAGGTAGAGTGCTCGCCTCGCATGCACAAGGTCCTGGGTTCAATCCCCAGCACCACAAAAAAAAAAAAAATCTTACAAAATGAAGGCACTAATCAAATGTAAGTCAGTAGTTGTCATGAAAGGAGGTCCCTTTCATGACCTCCCCCATCAAGTTTCATTCAAGTCAGAAAGCAGAAACTCACAAGGCCAGAAACACTTATGGCTCCAGCAGACTCGCCAAAGATGGTCACAGAGCCGGGGTTCCCACCAAAGAACTTGATGTTCTCCTGGATCCAGGACAGAGAAGCCAACTGGTCTTTGAAGGCCCAGTTCCCTGAGGCATACTGGTCCTCTGTGCTGGGAGGCAAAGAGGCAGGGCAAGAACTTTTAGTCAACCACTGGTTCTTGCAGCCCAGAGTTCTCAGCAGAGCCTGTGGACAGGTGTCAGCTGGGAGGAGCTGGGGAAATCAGCCTTAGTTTTTATCCTTTCTTGGGATTTGTGTATCTGTGAGAATTGGATGAAAACTATGCACCCCAGAAAAAAGAAATATATACATTGAAGCATGATTCCAGGTTAGTTCTAGGTCCTCCTGAGTCCATGGATCCCTGAAGATTCCTGCTGCTGAGATTGATCTGTACCAATTGAGCAAGGCCTTCCCGGGCACAGAGATTCCAATTAATGACAAAGTTAATAATGATAATAACAATAACCACAGAGGCAGGATGTGTCTGTCTGACACTGTTCCACGGGGTTTGTGGCTAATTCTGGTCATAGTCTGAGAGACAGGCAGTTCTGCATTTTCTTTCTCCCTTTGCCTCTCTTGGCCTTCTCTACCCTTCTCTGTCCTGTTCCCAAAAGGTGGACCTCCAGGACTTGCGCAGGCCAGTCTTCAGCTGTGTGCTGTCAGTGGGAGGCTCTGGCAGATGCCTGGGGGTACAGTAGAGAGATCTGGACACTCACCCCACCACGCTTGTTCCCTCTGTGCTGGGGAGTGGCTTGGGCAGTGGCCACATTTGTCCATAGCCAAAGCTCATGCTAGTTGTCTTCAATTAAATCTGTGAGCATGCCATCAGAATACATAACCTGGTGGGTACACAGTCTCTTTCAAACAGACCAGGAAATGCAGGCACAGAGGTGAAATCCCCTTGCTAGAGAGAGCTAGAAAGTGGAGAGTTGGGATTCAATGAGTCTGGCCCCAGAGTCATGCTCCTAGCTACACCCCATGTCACTGCAGAGTTGCCTGTTTCCCAGAATGATTGAACAATTCATTGTAAGGGAATTGTTTTTAGGGAACAAGAGAACATGCCACAGAGCCACAGAAATGCCTAGACCAAAACACCCACGCAGTGCACCCCGGAACCTGAGTAATCTCAGGATCAGTCTTCTCCCCACTATTCTCCAGGCCCCTAAACGGATCCTCCCCTTGGTTCCTTTCTCACTCCATAACCTCTGCCTACACCTTCTCACTCACAGACCTCTCTACGCCCTGCCAATTTTACCTCCATTCCATCGTGGGTTCCACCTTGGTCTCCATCCCTCCCTTTCTCCTGAGGAGCACTTTACTTTAATGGTTAAGATCTCAGCTTCTAGCACAGGAGTCAGAGCCTGTTCGCTCGTTAACTGGATGACTTTGGGCAAGTCACTTAACTGGCTTAACCTCAATGTTTGCACGTTACAGGTAGGGACAATAATAGTGTCCACTCCGCATGGTTATTGGGAAGATTGCCCAGTGCCAGGTGCACAGTGTTATAAATGTCTTTAGTGTAGTTTTCATGATTCAACCTTCTATGCAGCCCTTGGCTAAGCACGCTCACACCCCTTCTTCCCCAAATCCAACTACATCTTTAAGGTGCAACTTGAACGCCACCTCTCTGCAGAAGCTCCCAGATCCCTCCTTATGTCCATGCCCCCTTGCTCTCACTCTTGGAAAATTACTTCTGTTCTGCAAGCGTGGATGTGAGCACCCCATTCATTGTCTCCGCACTCACCTAGGGGCCTCCTGGGGGTAGGATTCACATGTGAACCCTTGCTGCCTTCTCCACAGTAGGAGAGAGCAGCCTCCAAACAGGATCATGGCCTCACCTCTCACTACCCCTCCTGGCTCACATTGCATCCTGGATTTATACTGCTAGGTTTTAGCCAGGATAACAGAGGCCATCAAAATACCCAGCCCTGTTCTGTAACTTCTGAGGGTGAATACTGAATATTCTGAGGTAACTTCTGTTCATTCTGAGGGTGAATATTGAAATAACACATAGCAGGTGCATGGTCTCCTACCTGGCTCACACTGAGTGTTCAAATACATGGCAGTATTATTCTCAGGGGAGCATGTAAGGAGCCCTGGAGTGGGGTCCTATGGTAGACACTACTAACTGCTCACACAGCTTGTCTGTCTTCCACATCACAGGGCTGAGCTGCATTCCACATCTCCCTGGCAGTTGGATGTGGTCCCCACAGGACTGAGTTCGGCCTAGTGATATGTGAACAGACGTGATGAGCGCCACCTTCAGGCTGACCCAGGAAAACAGCCCTCATGTGATCCTCTATTCTCTCTCTCCAACCACTGGCCAAATATAGATCTGGGTCCTAAAAAATCTGTATCAGAACCACAAGAAGAAAAGAACCCAGGTGGTCCCTGGCTGACCAGGTAGAAGGATATCTATCAATCACAAATATTCACTTGATCTTTACTTGAGATTTTTTTGTTGTTTTAAGCTACCAAGATTTGGGAGTTTATCTGTTAGAGCTGCTGAAATTACCTAACTAATTAGGGCCAAATTTGATCATTCCCCCTAGGTTGGTGGACACTGCTCATGGCTACTGCACAGCTTCCCTTGAGGATCTGGGGTGTCAATCACCTAGGGAGACTCACTTGAAGAAGCCAAATATTCCTAGCCGGTACTGGGTGGTCACGATCAGCACATCCTCATAGGCAGCCAGGGCAGACCCATCAAAGATGGAGGCTGAGCCGCTCTGGAAACCACCCCCTGGAAACCACACCATGACCTAGAGAAGAGACGGAACACTCCAGTCAGCCACCAGGCACCCACATCCCCTCCCGTGCCAACTGGGACATTGTTTCTTTAGGGAAGTATGAAGATCTCACTTTTCTTTCTAAGTAGGTCTGACGTTTTTGTCTTGATTAGAAAAACTGGGATCAGAGAGCATAAAACATTATTCAAATGGGGTTATCACTATTTATATATGTATCCCTTCTGTCTCTTCAGTTCATGTTAGAGACTGTAACTCACAGGCAGGAGAAGAGAAGAAAGCCACGGAGGGGAAAGTACAGCTGGACAAAGCATGGGCCTTGATGCCAGGATCTAGTCCTACTGTGTGTGCAGACCACAGACTAAGTCACTTATGCATTTCCTGTGCCCCATCTTCCTCAATGTAGAATGGGTCCAATCGTCCTCGTGCACTGGGTTATTGTAGGAGTTAAGTGACATAAAGCCCCACGCCTCGCACATAGGAAGTTCTCACTAGATGTTGCTGTTACCATACAGCAGAATGAGTCTCATTGCAGAGGCACGATGGGGGTGAGGCTGGGTGTGGAGGGTATGGCTAAAGGGTAGGTGTGGCTAAAAAACATTATACATCCCACTCGACTTCCTTCTACAGGGATCTTTTACATTGTTAAATGAAATATTTAAACTGACTTTTTTAAAGTTGTTGATGGGCCTTTATTTTATTAATTTTTATATGTGGTGCTGAGAATGAAACCCAGTGCCTTGCACATGCTAGGCAAGCACTCTACCACTGAGCCACAACCCCAGCCCTACCCAACTGTCTTAACGGCAAGCAGAAAAGTTAGAGGATGTAATAATCCTCTGTAAAAAAAAAAAAAAAAACAAAGAGGTCTCAAATTAAAGAAAGAATCCTTTTAAGGCATATCTTTTCAGACATTTTATAGACTATTCAATACACCATGGAGAGGAAGAGAAATAGAAATTCAAGGCCAAGTCACTGCCAATCAGAAAAGATGATAAAGTGGATCTATCATTGCAATGACTTTTCAAGACAGGAGGCTAGGTTTGATTCCAGATGCCCAGTCAACCGGCCTGGATCCCAGAACAAGGACCTGCCAGCTTGGATCCCCAAGTGTAGCTGGGAGCCTTACAGGGAGATTGGAGCCCCCATCGGCATGTGCTGGTGCGTAGATGTTAAGATACAGGCAGTCTTCTGACACTCCAAATTTGGGGTAATGCATCTTGAGAATGTTTTGATGTAATAACAGCCATTCTGTGTTCTGGAAGCACCTTGAAGAAAGGGAGAGAAAAGCCCCCAGATGTGCTATCAGCAAACCCTTCCTAAGAGGGACCAGTTCTTGGGAGAGCAGTGAGGCCTGGCCATCTTCTCTGAGCAAGAGAGGTATCTGGGCGCTATTAGTACAGAATCTGATGGTCCCCAACCCTCATAGTTTTCAAAATAAACTATTATTCTCTTTGATCTGGTTCCTGGATAGGAAAGCACACTCTGCCAAGTAATTGTACCATTTTCCCTACACACCCACCACTGTGAAATGGATACACAGAAATACTCAAGCTCCCTCAGCAAGTCTCCAAATTATAGTGAGTTGTGTATCAAAGGCTTTGCTCCACAGCTGCCTCTTAATCCCCCAGAGGAGCAAAGGGATATTTCCAGACTTCCCTACCAGAAACCAACTGAGATAGATTTGCAGGGAGACCCCAGGACCTAGGCTCTGTTCAAGCTCCCTCTGCCTGGACATAACTGCCAGCTCACATTCTTCCCTTTCTTTCAGATTCAGGCCAAGTACCACCTCCTCCGAGAAGCTTTCTGAGATTTCTCCAGTCAGACCATAACTGTTCTTTGGAAACAACCACATTATGTGTGTTCTGTTCTAAAATTTGTCCTAGGCTTGTCCATGAGCATTATCATCTTTCCCAACTCAACTGTGAGCAGCTAATAAGCCCAGGATTCTGTAGGAGGCACCTCTGCACAGATTAAGTGAGATTGCAAGTGTGAATATTTCTACTATACTAAGTGCTCCATTAACATCAGCTGTTTTCTTAATAGAATAGTTCACAGTATGGGTGACGGGAAGCCATCACGGCAGTCCACCCCGGGCAAGTGTCTTTGTCTTTTCATATGTTGCTTATCACAAATTCAGGCCTCACAGCTTTCAGCAAAGCTGCCTCCGAGCTTTCCTCAAAGTCTGGCTAGCATGGTGCTCCCTGCTCCTTCCACACCCTTCTCTAATCCCCTATAGTTGCTTTGTCATCTTTTATTTCAATCGCCAGTTCTTACTTATATCTCCCCACGACCATCACCAGTCTTCTTGAGGGAAACTAACAAGAGTCCCCTACTCACAACATCTGACGTATGATTTTTCTGCTTTATGAGAGAGCTTTACAAGAAATCATACTTCAGAGCCGAGGGCAGTGATGCATGCCTGTAATCCCAGTGGCTTGGGAGGCTGAGGCAGGAGGATCACAAGTTCAAAGCCAGCCTCAGCAATGGTGAGGTGCTAAGCAACTCAGTGAGACCCTGTCTCTACATAAAACACAAAATAGGGCTGGGGATGTGGCTCAGTGGTCGAGTGCCCCTGAGTTCAATCCCCAGTACCAAAATTAAAAAAAAAAAAAAGAAAGAAAAAAATTGTACTTCAGATTAATCCTTTCCTGAGTTAGCTGTATGTAGCTCAGCGGTGGCAATGAGCCACAGCTCTCAGTCAGCCACATAATCACAAGTGGAAACAAACCACACTCCTCAGCGTTCTGTGTGGCTGAGCTATGATGTTCTGTAGGTGTAGTCAAAGCATCTTTCACTTACATGGGCTTCCCAGAACATAACTCATCATAAGTTGAGGCACATATATCCACTGTTGGCATCCCCAAGGGCACAGTGGAGATCCTATTATTGACTTGGTTCTCGATAAATATTAGTTAACTGAACAAATCAATGAACTAACAAATATCCTCAGTCCCTGGGCCACATGAAGTCATCTGCTATGGCTTAGGGAGCATCCAGCACCAAGGTATTCCTTTGACCTGGGACCTTAATGCCAGGAATTAATGTGGTCCAACCCAGGACTTCACAAAATCTAAAGAATCAGAAGATTCTTAGGGATTTTAAAGTCTGACTTCCCATCCAGAAATTTCATCTCATTCACAATTAACCTGGTAACTGATTACCCATGCAAGCTCAAAACTCTGTAGCAGTCGAGAGCTCCTTACCTTCCAGGGCCCTGTGTCAGGGCCATTCATGTGATCATCCCACGGGTTTTTGTGGAGTTCTGCTGTGGGCCAGGCATTGCACTGGGCATAGTTTTGACTGTGGGAGCTAAAATTCCTCTAGTGTGTTCCTTCCCTCTGACTATAGAGGCTCGGTGAGGATACGTAGAAACACCTGGGAAGTTTCCTTCTGACCAAAAGCCTCAAGGAGCCCACTGTAGCACTTCTAAATTCTGGTTGCTTCTCAGAATCCCTAGAGAGCTTTCAGATGATACATATTTCTGGGTCCCACTCAGGATATTCTGACTCAGAAAGTTGGGAAGGGAGACCAGGAACACATACATGTTTAACAATGCCTCCAGTGGTTCTGGAGATGACCCAGTTTGGAAGCCCTGAGATTGCTGAAGCAAAGGTCCGGTGTGTGCCCTCTCTTCCTCCTCCTCATCTTCCTCCTCCTCAGTGCTCACTGTTCCTGTCCCCTGGGTTACATGACCTTCCTCCCCCTGTCAGTGATCTGCCCCTAAGTCCCAGAATCACAGGCTGCCCATAGAACCAAGTCTAGTCTTACAAGTGAGGGTAGGAGGTGGCATTGAGCAAGCCACTCCAGGGTATTGCAGGTTGAGGGTCCATAAATCGCAGGGGTCCCACAGGGGGTGCAGCGTAAGGGATCCCAAGGAACACATTCACAAGCATAGGGGTCCCCAGCACAGATACTTGCTTCCCCTGGACCCGTCCCAGCCTGGTGTTCCTCTCTGGCATTTCAGCCATGGGCCCTGAGGAAAGAGATGGAAAGAATGAGTAGCTAGGGGAAGAGAGAGGAAATCGGTCTGAGCCAGAGCTCCCCTTGGGAATACTCTCTCTCCACACACAGGCCATGCAACAGGAGTAGCTGGGTGCCCTCTCCAAGAATCTGCATCCTCCTCTTCCTTAAAGATTGCCCTAGAAGTCACCACCGCCAGAGCAGTGACTCAGTTTCTCCTTGAAGCCCACTAATAAGCCACCAAATTTGGGAAGGGTCCCCTTTCTTCTGCAGTGAAGATTTTCCTTTCTGTGGGACAACACAAGCTGGGATTTGTTGATGCCAAGACCCAACTAAATTATCTACCCAGGGTTTCCCACACTTCCATCATCTCTACACCCAGGGCATCATGGCTGGCATGTCTATGTACCACCTGTACAGTTATAGCTGCATATTTTTCTGAAAATTAAAAACTCCTTTTAAAATTTAACTTAGGGGAATCCTAAGTGATAACATCTACAAAACTGGGATTTTGATGAGTTAGATGGATGCTGTCTATACATGTTGAAAATAAATATTTGCAGCCAGGCATGGTGGCACACATCTATAATCCCAACACTTTGGGAGGCTGAGACAGGAGAATCGTGAGTTCAAAGCCAGCCTCAGCAAGGGCGAGGTGCTAAGCAACTCAGTGAGACCCTGTCTCTACATAAAACACCAAATAGGGCTGGGGATATGACTCAGTGGTTGAGAACTCCTGAGTTCAATCCCTGGTACCAAAAAAAAGAAAAAGTCAGAAAGAAAGAAAGAAGGAAGGAAAGAAAGAAAGAAAGAAAGAAAGAAAGAAAGAAAGAAAGAAAGAAAGAAAGAAAGAAAGAAAGAGAAAGAAAGAAAGAAAGAAAATATTTGCTAATGAATAAAAAATACCACATATGGATGCCACTCAAAATCAACTCATGTACTCCTAGATGCTTAAACATGGCATCTTGGGACACTAGGCGTACAAGCATCTCAGTTTCTGAAAGAATGTGGAGCCATGGAAGGAAATTGCCCAGTACTCAGTGAGCAGGACCCAGGTGTCTTGGCACTACTTGTTATGATGTCATTTCATTCATCAAAGTCCCAGTCGAGACTCCAAAAGCACAGGTTCTATACAACATCTCTCCCTCCCCAGTTCCTAGAATGGTGTGTCTCCTTGCAGAGTGGGAGCAACCCAAGGGCAGTATGAGGGTCTTGCACGCTCTACCTGAACCTGAGACAGAGGCTTCCAGGCCTTCAGCAGCATCAGAACACTGGGGCCCAGAGGGTTTACCTAGTCCTCCAGGGGCCCTCAGAAACTTCTGAGAAATCATTTCATTTCCGCTGGTGGAAAACATTCCTCTCTCCCACCTTCTCAGAGTCTTTCTCTCCCACTGAACATCTCACCCCTGATGACAGTTGCAAGGATCCAAATGGCCCAGATGAGGGCCTGACCTGGATATACCCAATCACCAATCATCTGGCTGGCCTGCATGAACTCCCTGGACATCCGCTGCTGGCCTTGGAGAGCTTCAGTTTGGACAAGAAAGGGCTTCTTGATAGTAAGCAGATGCTGAGCAGGCAAACAGAGGACATGGAATACATAGAGAACAGCACCAGAGCAAGATCTCCAAAGGATTTGACCAAGCAAGACTTTCCTGTTCTGATTTGCATAAGAAGCAGTTGATGATTAACTCTTGTACTGGAGAAGAGCATTTGGTAGGCTTTAGACTTTTAGGATCAGGGCCTCAAACTTGGCTACTTCCAGGGACCAGGAAGGCAGAAAACCAGGGAAGGAATGAAGCTTGCTAGGGGAGAACAATAGGGAATGGTGGGGACTGTGGAAAACTGGATAATACATACTTTGTCTAAAAGGGCAGTGACTTCTCAGCTTCAGTAGTCTTGTGACATTGTAGGTAGGTTAAACTAGAAGTCTGTGACATCTCTTGGTTTTTAAATGTAGCTTCAATTTTAAAACAAAAAGTCACAATGTGAGTTCAACATAGCATTTCCACTGGCTTTGCATTGTGTCATGGGTCAGCCCTCTGCAATTCTGATCAAAGCCAGGTTTCCCAGTGTAAATACAGGGAACAGACCCAGAGAAGTGAACTTACAATAAGGGGTTCTGCCAGGATCTGTCCTCAGCATCTGGGTACTCATTGCAAATGCTCTTTCCAATATAAGTGCATGTTCTCAGAAGGACTTGATGGGTGATGGGGAATCCACGGAAGGACCCAGAAGCATTACCACTCTACCCTCAGCAGCCCAACAGGCTCCTTGCCTCACTTAGTAAAGGGCCACAGTGGGGCTTTCAAATGCTTGGAGGCTGGACTGGCAGATCCTAATTATCAGGAGCACTTGTAAATGCACTCATCTGCCCTGCCCTCTGGAGATTTGGGGACAGGGCCCTGGAATTTAACAACAACAATAATAAGTTTGGACCCATCAATCGAACGAATGGGACACCTCTCAAAAGAAACATCTCATGAGAGAGCGTTTGGGGAGCCACAGCAGGTGTTCTGTGCCTACTGGATACAGAGCTCTGTACATCTAGCAGGGAAGACCTTCTTCAGGGTCAGAGACCAGGGGCTAGGAATGCACTTCGCTGAAGCAGGTGCTTCACAAACCTTTGCCCTCCAGTAAATAACCCCCTGCTCCCCAATTCCAACTCCATTCCTCACACACTGCTGAAAAGTTCCACAAATTATAGAAAGAGGACTTTATAGGAATCTTATCTTACAGGAGAGTTTGATTCTGAATTTGGCCAAAAATGCCCCTGAAGCTTAGTGACCAACCATGGTCAATGGACCCTACAAAGGATGTATGGGCTAGAGTTAAAGAAAACAGTTGTTTATATTAACCATGTGGATGTTCAAGCCACCCACATTTGAAGTAACCATGGATCTCTAAGGGTTAATGGATAATGATGATGGTTTGTGGTAATTTCTAAAATGTTTCCAGCTTACTCGTAGGGCTTCCTTGCTTAGATTCAGCATTAAGCATACAAATATTTTACTACACATTTACAGACATGTTCGCTATTGAGAGGATCAAAGACATAAAGCTTTTTAAGTATTTTATTTTTTAACATGTATTAATTGCAATTAATAGGGTCTAGTGTGATATTTTATACCATTGCATGCAGTGCAACAATCAAATCCAACCTCCTTCATAGCTTTTTATACATCAAAGCACTTATTTCCTGATCAGAGGTGGTTAATAATGTTTGCTAGACTAGAGTCTAAATGTAGCCTACTAAAACACACCTACACCGAGGCCTTTAAAAAGCTGTAAAGAATATGATTCCTTCCACCTAGGAATGTTTCATTTGAATATCCATCTCAGCTTTTCCCACGCATCCTGTTGGTTCCCAAAGCTTTACCATTGACCTATCTTCGCAGTTTATGTCATTTTCCCTACCAACTGGACTATCAATTTACTTGATTTTTTTAAAAAAACTGACATTTTAACAAACTATTATCAAAGAAAACTTTATATGACTAATGCAATGGAGATAGTGTTTTGAAGAGTTGAGAGATATGTTTTACATTTCTGTACCACAAAGTCATACCCCATGCCCCTGGCAACCATTGTGGTGAATTGATAGGGTATATACATGTAGAGGAGCCCCAGAACATACAAGACAAAGTTGAAAATCTGTGCCTTCTGCACTATCTATGCATCTTAGAAAGGAGAAGGAAACTGTTGTGGTTTAGATATGAGGTGTCCCCAAAAGCTCATGTGTGAGATAATGCAAGAAAGTTTAGAGATGAATGATTGAGTTTTGAAAGCCTTAACCTAAATCAGTGTGCCAGTCCACTCATTGGAATTAACTGGGTGGTAACTATAATCAGGCAGGGTGTGGATGGAAGAGGTGGGTCATTGGGTGTGTGCCTTCAAAGTTTATATTTTACCTTGTTGAGCAGAGCCATCTTTCTGATTCCTGGTGGCCATGTCCTGAGCTAATTTCCTCCACCACATGATCTTCTGCTTCCCTCAGGCACTGAGCAATGGAGTCGGCCATCTGTGGACTGAGACCTCTGAAACTGTGAGCTCCCAAATAAAGTTTTCCTCCTCTAATTATTCTTGTCAGGTCTTTTGGTCACAGTGGTGAAACAGCTGACTAAAGTAAGGACCAGAGGGGCTGATACCAGTGCCCTGACTCCCTTTCTTAAATAAATCCCAGAGTGGGAGGCACCCTAGGCAGAAGAAGCACAAGGAAGTCTTGGTCACCCAGGACGAGGTGGCACCAAGCTGCTGCATCTCCGAGCTGACGTGGGGCAGCCAGAGCAAAGTAGAAATGGTTGGAGCAAGACCGATCTCAGAGGTTATCCCCACTTCCCTTGGGTCTCCTGTTTTTCAGAGGGAAGCAGACATCACCACAAGGCCTTGAAAGGAACTTGGAAGTGATTGCAGATCTGGCTGGGAGCTGGATGAGGAGGAGGGGATATGGGTTACAAGCTATGGAGGTGTGTCCTCGGCTTGAGAAGAGAGAGGAACCACAGCATGACCTGGTTGGAGCACAGTGCTGAAAGCTAATCGGGACAAGGGAGAACCAGGTTCAGAACAAGAAGACAAACGAGGATCCCATCTTTCTAGAATTTGCCATCTTCCCAGGAACCGCGGGGCAGAGGAAAAGTTGAGATGGAGACCACAACAATAGGAGAACCTCTGCAAGAAGTGAGTCCATGTTCCCTCTGCTCTTCTACTCGTGTGGATGCATAAACTCCTTCCCAACTCAGGTAGCCAGATGCCATCTTAGAAAGAAAAGTTGCTGGAGGAGGAAGTAAATCTGAGAGGCTGTGGGTTTATTTGAAAGAGATTGTGCTTCCTAAATAGGCAGTTTAAATTACTGAATAGGACTGAGTTTACTGGATTGAATTAGATGCAATTATCTACCATTAATCAGAGGGGTAAGGTGTTTTCTTTTTGTCAAACTAACCAGCATTAGACATATATAAAAGACATGCTATCACCAAACTGAGTTTATCACTTCTACAAAATTTGGAATGGAAAAGGGACTGTGGAGGGAATGGCTTCCTAATTGTGTATCTTCTATTTGCTATTCTAGTTAGGTATCACCTCTGATTATCTCAGATGTCCCTTAATATATAGGGTTTATATTCAGGGAAACATTTATGTATCAGGAAACAAAGACACTAGCTAACATTTGTGGAATGCCTCATAGGTATCACACACCAGGCTAAATGCCTCGCATCTGTTGCCTAATTTAATGCAATGAAATATCACAAGGCTGAGAAGAATCATACCTAAGACTTGAGCCCAGTTTTTCTGCCCTGAAGTTACAGGCTTTGCAATTTGAGGAGAGAGAATAGGAAATGAAGAGCAATAGGAAAATCAGGAAGGATGGAATGGCTGCTTCTATTTCTGGCTGTGAAAAATCACCTCATCTTTCAGGAAACTAACATCCCCTCCCGGGACCTTCATGTCCCCATAAGTAGTACAGACCATTGGACTGGATAGTCCCCAGGAGACACAGATCTTTGATCAACTCTCCCTGTTCTCTGAGATTGCTCTTTTTCTATTGGTTCTTATTAGTTATATACAACATTAGAATTCATTTTGTTATAATTATGAAAGCATGGGATATAATTTGCTCTAGTTAGGTCCCCAGTACTTCCCCTTTCTCTCAGCATCTTCCTTCCCCTATTTGCTTACCCTTTTGAAGTCCTGGGGGAGAAAAGATAAGGGCTATCTTACTCTAAGGTTTGGCTTGAAACCTGCACTAAAATACCCCTGCTGATAAGCACAGGAGATCAAAGTCCTCTTCTGGGTTCTCACAAGAGAAGGCTAAAGGAAGCTTGAGGGCACAGAGAATGACAGCTGCCTCAGGACAGAAACCAGGCTGGGTGTGCACAGAACCACAGAAGGGTGCCATGGCAATGGGAACTGGTCACCTGGAAATGCCCCTCACCTCACGGGGACCCAGAGCAGTGAAATCTTAGAGCTTCCTTCTTGTAATCTGTTTCTTCAACCCTGTTCCATATTTATGTTGAACCCAAACACTTTAACTTGATTCTCTTTTCGTAAAAATTATTGGTGTGTTGTAATTATACATAATAGTGGGATTCCTTAGGCCATATTCGGACATGCACATAACATAATTTGGTCAGTCTCATTTCCCAGAACCTTCCCTTCCATCTTTTCTCCTCTGGCTCCATCCTACCATTCCAAACCATCACCTCCCTGCATCCCCACCATGGCAACCGCATTACTGCACCCATCACTCTAGCCCATCCCTGCATCCCACAGCTGCATTGCATCCAGGGGTTGTTAATTTTCCCCTCTGATAATATTTTGCTTTGATTTCATCATCTGATGAAATCTACTTATCTTTCAAGATCCCACACAGTATTACTTCTTCCACACAGATCTTCTCATTTCCAAATGTTTGAATCATTCTTTCCTTACCTCCTGTGCACTGTTTTGATGTCTCTATTCTTAACAACACCCCTGCCTTGTTGTACAGCTGGTTTAGCCGCTGATGATGATGAGGACGTCAACAATAACAATGGTCAAATCTCTCATCCCTATTGCAAAACCTCAGCCCACTTCTGGCATAAGTCACAGCTGCCTTGGACAGTTTTGGGCAGGCCCAGCCTCACCCTGCACTGGTAGAATACAACCTAAAGCATGTGGGAGCCATTTGACTTTCTCATTTCTGCCCTAAGGCCTTCTTTCCATCACAAAAGTTTCTTCTGTCTTTGCTCAAGTGATGCTAGAATCACAGGACAGTTAAAGTCCCCAGAGTTAACCCTCCATAAAAAAGAATGAGAGCTGAGAGAGCTTGATAAGCATCCTTCACTCTGCTCAGTAGGCAGGAACTCTCGCTGCTCATGGCAGTTTGGTCTTCCTCCTCCTATTTCTTGCTTCTTCCTAGGATCACCTCCTAAATAAATTTACCTTTATCCTCAAAGTTCTGTTTTAGGTTTCAGGGAACAAAATTAAGTCCATTGTTACTAGAAGGAGACCCAGATGTCAGACCTTTGTGGTATTCTGAAATGGGATCAGATAGCATCCTATCCCTGGTTTTCTCACTGGTGGACTAGGATGGGTTCCAGATGGAGAATCACTTAAGAATGCATTAACTCTAGCACTTCTAAGTCTAGAAGCAATGGTAACTCTAAGGATTGTGGCTGGCTTTTGTTAACTACCTTGGAAACTTTGAGGCAAATAGTAGAGAGGTCAATCTGCTATCAACACAGGTATGCCATGAAAATCAGAAAGCTCCCTGGCAGCTTTTAAAGACAACGTTGGGAGAGAAGAAGGAGGATTAAAGGAAGGATGTACTTCCCAGCACTTCCTTAGCTCAAGATTTACAAAACAGGAAGACAGTTCCTCAGCAAAATCAACACAGGTACGCCATGAAAAGGGGAATTCACTGAAATTCAATGTGGGCCAGTAAAAGAAACCATAGAGACACAGAAAGTAGGAAGCTTCAAATATAATATAAGAAATGGTAAGTTGTAGAACACCAGCTTGGCGGGTGGCAGCCACTGTAGCTGCTTAGGGGAGAAGAAGAGAAGAAACCATGGCAGAAAAAATATGACGTGGGGGGACCTGTAGCATAGAAAGGGAGGCTGATATCAAGGGACCCAGAGACAGTGAGGGAAGTTGTTGCATTAAAAGCAACCAGAAATGGTCAGCCCATGGGCAAATAGTTCTGTGGTAACTTGGGTCTTCAGGGCAGGAACCATTTGTAAAAGCAGCTGTCAGATAGCAAACAGAGGTAGGAGATGGGAAACACATAAACAAGTTGCCAGCGTGACCCAGAAGTCACCTATCACAGACTCCAGAGTGTGTCTGGAGCAGTGTGACTGAAACAGGTGCAGAAAGAATCGTAAATAAGGTAATCTGGGCTTGGGACACTAAGGAGACAGCACCCTATTGCTGGCATCTCATACGAGATACTGCCAATAACCAGCCAGAGAGGAGTGTCTGCACACCAGGTCTGATCCTGGGTAATTCACATCCACAGTGGTGAATGTGAGAACTGTGGAGGTTTAGACTCCACACTCTAAAAGTGGAGTTTATGGGAAGCCCCAGAGACCCAGACATCCAGCAGAGATCAGTATCTCCCTTGGAACAGGAGATGTGGGTCAAATCTCAAATACCCACTTACAGAGCTCCAAAAGTCAGCCAAGATTAAATCCCAACTGCTGGAACTTCCATTTTAGAACTCTGCCCAGCCCCACTGCAGGAGTGCACCACTTGTCAGCACCCACAGTATATCCCATCCTGCACTGGGAGACGGGAAGCTGAGAGCTACTACACCCCGGTTTAGCTCCTGAACACACAGCAGGCAGCTGGGTAAGAAACACAATGATGTTGGACTTAACACTCTTGGCCCACGACCCAAGGGTTACAGAGGCTCCCCAAAATAAATACAAATAATGGCACAACTCATCCAAGGAAGAGTGAATCTCACTCCACACGTAAACTAAACCCACTCGAGCCTCAACAATATTTCAATATAGAATAAGGGAGATAAAAACCCCAAACCAACAACCAGACCCAAAATAGAAACAACTAGAGGGTTACATCAGGTCCCACTCCTAGACATCTACCCATACATCAAAAACAGAGAGAAATCCCTAGGACAAAAGAGATAACTACACACAAAAGGCTATGCATATGAAAGGGCAGAGACTCCATCCAGATTGATGCACAAGTCTTAGACCTCTGAAAACATGAGGAAACAGACAAATAAATCTTCCCCCAAAATTCACCATCCCCCAACAAAGGAGCCCACAGCTATAAAAGTGAAGGAAATTTCAAATAAAGACTGTAAAAACTTATTATTAAAATAGTCAATGAACTATTAGAAGATCTAAGGAATGAACTAAGAGAGCAAACAAAGTAAAAAACCATTTCAATAAAGAAATAGAAATAGTGAGGGCTGGGGCTGTAGCACAGTGGTAGAGCACTTGCTTAGCATGCGTGAGGCACTGGGTTCCATCCTCAGCACCACGTATAAGTAATAAATGAATAAAAAAGTAAAGATTCATCAATATCTAAAAAAATATTTTAAAAAAAAAGAAATAGAAATAGTGAAAAGAAACAATGAAAACTACTGGAAATGAAAGGCACAACTAATCAAACTAAAAATTCACTTGGAACCATCATCAACAGATTAGATTACATATAAAACAGAACTGGCCTTGAAGACAGAACTTCAGGCTTTGAGGATAGATTATATGAATTTAAATATTCAGTGTGCAATTAAGGAAAAAATAACATACCATGATCAGAATATACAAGAATTAGGGAACAAGATCAAGAGACCAAACCTGATAGTCATGGGTATAGAAGAGAACATGGAGATATGGACGAAAGGCATCAAAAACCTCTTCAATTTAGCTATTGTGAATTGAACTGCTATAAACATTAACATAGTTGCATAACTGCAGTATGCTTATTTTAAGTTCTGTGGGTATTAACCAAGGAGTGGGATGGCTGGGTCAAATGGTGGTTCCATTCTGAGTTTTCTGAGAAATCTCCATACCCTTTTCCATAGAAGTTGTACTAATTTGCAGTCCCACCAGCAATGTATATCATTTTCCCCCACATCCTCACCAACATTTATTGTTGTCTGTATTCTTGATAGTTGCCATTCTGACTGGAGTGAGATGAAATCTTAGAGTTGTTTTGACTTGCATTTCTTTAATTGCTAGAGATGTTGAACATTTTTCATATATTTGTTGATTGATTGTATTTCCCCTTCTGTGAAGTGTCTGTTCAGTTCCTTAGTCCATGTATTGATTGGGTTTTGGGGGGTTTTTTTGAGGGGGTACCAGAGATTGAACTCAGGGATACTCAATCACTGAGCCAAATCACTCAGCCCTATTTTGTGTTTTATTTAGAGACAAGGTCTCACTGAGTTGCTTAGTGCCTCGCCATTGCTGAGGCTGGCTTTGAATTCATGATTCTCCAGTCTCAGCCTCCCAAAGAGCTGGGAATGCAGGCATGCACCACCATGCCCAGCTTGTTTTTGGTTTTTTGGTGTTAAGTTTTTGAGTTCTTTGTATATCCTGGAGATTAATGCTCTATCTGAGGTGAAGGTGGCAAAGATTTTCTCCCATTCTGTAGGCTCTCTCTTCATATTATTGATTGTTTCTTTTGCTAAGAAGAAGCTTTTTAGTTTAAATCCATCCTGTTTATTGATTTTTTATTTTACTTCTTGTGCTTTAGGGGTCTTGTTAAGGAAGTTAGATCCTAGGCCAACATGGTGAAGATTTGGGCCTACTTTTTTTTCTAGTAGGCTCATGATCTGTTCTAGTGCCTAAGTCTTTGATCAATTTTGAGTTAAGTTTTGTGCAGGGTGAGAGATAGAGGTTTAATTTCATTTTGTTACATGTGGTTTTCTATTTTTCCCAGCACCATTTGTTGAATAGGCTATCTTTTCTCCAGTGAATGTTTTTGGCACCTTTGTCTGGTATAACATAACTGCATTTCTTTGGGTTTGTCTCTGTTTCTTCTATTCTGTACCATTGGTCTACATGTCTGTTTTGGTGCCAGTACCATGCCATTTTTGTTACTATAGCTCTGTAATATAGTTTAAGGTCTAGTATTGTGATGTCTCCTGCTTGCTAATGATTGCTTTGGCTATTCCAGGTCTCTTATTTTTCCAAATGAATTTAATGATTGTTTTTTTCTATTACTATGAAGAATGTCCAGCTCATATCAGAATAACTAAACTGTGGAACCAACCTAGTTGTCCTTCAATAGATGAATGGATAAAGAAAATGTATATATATTCATGGGATATTACTCAGCTTTAAAAATTAATGAAATGATGGCATTTGCCAGTAAATGGATGGAGTTGGAGAATATCATGCTAAGTGAAATAAGCCAATCCCAAAAAACCATAGGCCAAATGTTTTCTCTGATATGCAGATGCTAATTCACAATAGGGGTGAGGCACTAGGGAAGAATAGAGTTACCTTAGACTAGGTAGAGGGGAAGGGAGTGGGAGGATATGGGGATAGGAAGGACAGTAGAATGAAACAGACATTACCTTACGTATATATATGACTGCATGACCGATGTGATTCTACAACATGTACAATCAGAAAAATGAGAAATTATACCCATCTATGTATGATATATCAAAGTGCATAAATGAATTCTACTGTCATGTATAATTAAAATAAATAAAAGTGAGAGCGAGAGACAGAGAGGGAAATAGAGAAAGAGAGAGAGAAAACTCTTCAATGAGATAATAGCAGAAAAATTTTCCCACCTCAGAAAAAAGATAGACATCCACATACAGGATGTATATAGAACTCCAAATAGGCAAAATAAAAAAATAACCTCTCCAAGACACATCACAATCAAAATGCCTAATATAGAGAATAAGAAAAGAATATTAATAACTGCAAAGGAAAAACATCAGGACACATTTAGAGGCAAACCAAAAAGTAGACCTCTGACTACTCAACTCAGATCCTTAAATCAAAGAGAGCCTGGAATAAGATATTTCAAGCTCTAAAAGAAAATAATTGCCAGCCATGATTGCTATGTCCATCAAAGCTACTTTTGGAATTGATGAAGAAATAAGAATTTTTCATGATAAGGATAAACTAAAAGAATTCATAACCACTAAGTCAACTCTACAAAAAATATGTAAAAGATACACCACCAACAGAGGAACTCAAAAACAAACCCCAAAACTCCCAAATAGATAAAGCTCACTAGAAGAGCAACTAACTAAATAAAAATCAAGACCAAATTAAACAGAGAAAACAAGACAAAATGGCAGAAAATAACAAACCTCTATCCCTAATAACAATAAATGTAAATGGTTTCAACTCCCAAATTTAACAACATAGATTGACAGAATGGATTAAGAAATAAGATCTAATTATATATGTCTAGCAAGAGACTCATCTCATAGGCAAAGACACCACAGGCTAAAAGTAAAAGGTTGTGGAGGAGGGAATTACATGTAAATGGAGTCAGAAAACAAGCAGGAGTAGCTAATCTCACACCTGACAAAGCAGAGTTCAAGCAAAAATTAATCCGAAGAGGGAAAAGAAGGTCACTACATACAGGTAAAAAGCACAATCCAGCAAGAAGATACAACCAAAGTACATGTATATGTGCCAAATATTAATGAACAAACAAGAGTCTTAGCCTGTAGTAAGTGATGGAGATGATTACTAGACATTGTATCTGTAGGGCAAAATAGCCCATAGACAAGGATACTGCTTAACATACACAACAAAGGAGGAAGAAAAATGAAGACATTAACAGAGAGAACAGGGTGATTGCCCCAAAATAAGCATTTTTTAAGCTCTCTTGATCTCACATTTAGCCATTATCTGATTAGTAGTTCCCTATCTCTCATTATCCTTCTACAGGGTGCAACCTAGTAGTACCTAGCCTTTGTAGATTTTGTTCTCATATGTTTCAAATGTTTTCATCATTGTACTTCCAAAAGCATACTCCTCTATGTGGGACATTTTTCCAGATGGGCACGAGAAAAATCTCTGGCAACTGAGCCACCATCTTGTGCCAGGAACTATCTGTGCTACATCTGCAAACTAATATGACACACACTACTTCGGCAATCCAGTCCCAGAACCCCTTCTCAATATCTATCTTCTGAGACCAACCTGATACCACTAAGACCTCCAAGAAGCAGATGCCAAGAGAGGATTAAAGATGCAAAGATTTTATTAGGGGAATAATCTATAGATAGAAAATGCTGAGGCAGTCAGGAAAGGCCTGCAAACCTGCCAGATGATGTTAAACTCTGAAAGAGGAGTTTAAGGACAGAATGAAGAGAGAATAAAGGCTGGATAAAAGCATGCTAGGGTGCCATTAAAACAAAGGAAGCCCTTCAAAGTATGTCAGGCAGGCATGACTATGAACCTCTCAATCACCAGTTGAATCCTAAGTCTCACGGATATTGGTCTTTCCTTTTATCCTTCCCATGCTTAGTCAACTGGGAGAAGCCTGTGGGAAGCATGTCCTTAGTGCAAAAGTGATGACAAATTCCTGAGGTAAGTGGCTGGTACTCTCAGTCAATTGTTGGGAGCTATGGTTGGAAGCCTACAGGGTGCGTTCTCATGGCTCCTATAATCCCACTGTGGGATATCAAGTGAGTATATCATCAGAGGTGCCCATTATGAGCTGAAAATTTTCAGATCCAGCAATAAGGTCAGTCAAGTACATTTGGTAGATTAGAAGTTGTGACTGAGCAAATCTAGATAGCACAAGTAAGTTACATACAGATGGCTAGCCTCATGCCATCTCCCTCTACTACATCAATGCCTCCCCCTCAATAACACCCATCTACCATCTCATGACAGGTTTCCTATGATAAGCTAATGGAAGAGGAATACAGGCCTGGTTCAAGGATGCTGCCTTCAAGAAAATGAGCTAAAACTCAACTGTTACACAACAGCCCATTCTCAGGTATGGTCCTAAAAAAAGTGGTAAGAGAGATAGCTACTGGTATTCAGAAGAAATTAAGAAATAAACTTGGTTGTTGTTGTAATGGTTAATCTGAATTGTCAACTTGATTGCATTAAGAGATGCCTGAGATTTAGAGGCTTCTGGGTATATCAAGGAGGGTGTTTTGGGGAATGATTGGTGTATAAGACAGCAAACTTGAAATGGATCTCAGCTTCTCTGTTCATCAGTACAGGGTAACAGAACTGGAAGTATCTTCTATTGGGATTTTGTCCAGATATCTTAGATCACTGCTCTTCCTTGTTGGAGATGGTACAGAAATATATTTAGGAAATTATAGCCCCTAAGAATGTGTTCTAGATGGAACTTTGGACCTTTTGTGGGGTATGTACTCTGGAGTGTCCGGAGTGCCTAACTCCCTTCACCCCTAGTGATGAGAAAATGTCAGTCTGGTGCTGGGTGCCTGGGTTTCCAGCATCTCACAAGAATTCTACTTATCGGGCAGGGTGACAGATCTGTAGGGCAGAGTGAGTGACCAATCTTGATGTTTGGTACATAGCAAGTTTTCCATCACCCACCTGCCACCCAAATAAGCCTCTGTCCAAATGTAACCATGCCTGCCTGATCTCTCCTATCCATCTCAGCTAGTTGCATGCACCACAAAGCTTTAAAAGAAATTGGTTTGCACTCTCTTCTGCAATTTAATCACACCTGCCTGGATAATTTCCCTGATCCTTTCCCACTGATTATTCATGCACCACATGGCTCAAAGGAAAAGCATATTGGACTCTATACACCTTTCTTGAATCCCCTGTATCCACCCTTCTCTATAAGTGTTCTGGGGTCATGATTTGCCAAGTGCACTTTAGATTACTGGCTGAGACGAATGGAAGTATTTGTTAAGGACTCTTGAGTTTCCTTAGGAACAAGATTGGACATAAACTTCTTGAGCTGGATCTCCACCTGCTTTTCAAATTTTGTGTGCAAAATTTGTCCACTGTGTGTCTGTTTCCTTTTGTGTTGTCCCTCACTTCACAGTGACACAATACCACTCACCCTGCCAGGTTCAGGTGTTTTTCCTTATATCTTCTGTTCCCTACACCAGTGATCTCTGGGCTTCTCTGAATCTCTGACAGATAAATAATGAGACATAATGGTTTTCTTCAGACACACACTTTGTTACAAAGCCATATTTCTGTCATTCTGTCATCTTGCCTACCTGTGACAGTATAAACCTAGTGTGAGGTATAAGCAGATCTAAGTGGAGCAAGGGTTGGACTATAACAGATGACTTTAGTTTCCATGTTACATCCCCTAGGATCACCTCTGATGTCATCTACTTTTGGTGTAGACTGTTCCATGGGCGTAGAAGCTTCATGCTGATAAGTTCTATCTCAATCACACAGTTTGCAGCCCTCTACTTACTATCCCAGGGTTTTTTTCTGATGTTGCATAAATCTACTTGGATCATACACAGTTGTGGCCCAGAAATAGGTAGTATCCCAAAGGGCAATATTTAATCAATGGACCATTGGGCCAGTGGCTAACGGCTCCAGTTTCCTGTCATTCGAGTGAACAACTCCAGCAGGTATTCACTCAGTTACTCAATAGATCCCAGTGTAATCAAGACCCTTGTAGATAATAGCAAAATATCAACAAAATACCATTATATTAACTTTTTCTTTATTATCCCGTCTTGCCTCTCTTATGCCCTTCTTCCTGGGATCATCTCCTAAACAAACCACCTAAACCAAAGTCTTTGTCTCAGATTCTGCATTTAGGGGAACCCACACTAGAATTTCCTTTTCCACTTATTGGTTGTTTCAGTCTCTGTGAAAATCTTTTTGCAAGCATTGTCCCAGTGAATCTTCACAAAATGCCATGAAGTTGATTCTATTGTTATCCTTTTATATAAACTAAGACACAGTGAGGTAAAGAGGTGGTCACACAGACAGTTGTAAAGCTCAACTTCAAATATGGATCTTTCTGACTCTAGTTTCAATGATAATGTTATTCATCTTCTCTCACCAGGGTATGGACTACAGGAGGACAGTGTGGATTCACTTTGTACCCCCATCTGTCATCCCATGACCAGCTCAGAGCCTGGCAGAGCAAGACTTTAATAAATGCCAAGTTTAAAATTGTGAATGTGTTTCATCAATTGGATAGTTACAGGGGAAATCCTTACTCAAGGTGGCCTAGAATAACTCAAATTTAGGATTATATTTAATCCTGACAACTCCAAGAACTCTACAGAATAGGGAAAAAACAAGGTTTTTGTGTTTGTTTGTTTCCTTTCTACTCTCATACACCATTCAACACCACATTTCACCAAGATATGCAGGGGTATTTTCCCACACACCAGTTATCCAGTGGACACTGCTTGGAAGTCCTTTAATTCAATTCTGACTACTTACCTGGAGATAGAATCATATCCCTCATATTGAGGGCTCAGTCCCATAAGACTATACCGTACCTCAGATGCTGGTCACAAGTAGGAGCTTATGACCTATACTTCCAATCAAGTAGCTATAGATGAGGTTCTCACGACCTCCTCTATTACTTGGGTTAATTTGCAAAGTTGCTCACAGGACTCAGGGAAATACATTACTAATGTTTATCCACTTAGCAGAAAGGGAACAGATGGGCAGACAGATGTAAGAGATGAATGGTTCAAGGTATTTGAGAAGGAGCACCAAAATTTCATATTGTCTTTAGGCACACCACCCACCATAAGTTTTCATGTGTCCAGTTATCCAGAAGTTCTCCCAGCCCAATCACTTTGGGAGTTTATGGAGGCTTTGTTATGCAGGTATTACTGATTAAATAATTGATCATTGGTTAACAACTCCCCAGGGGTTGTAGGAATGAAAGTTTTAAACTTCTTGTTACATGACTGGTTTCCTTGGCAACCAATTGCCTCATTGTGTTATCCAGAAACCACCAGCTATGTTAACCTGTCATTAACATAAAAAAGGCACTCATAATTCTGGGAATTCCAGGAGTTTTAGGAGCTGCATGTCAAGAAATATGAGATAAAGACTAATCACAGTATCACAGTAGACTAGTCTTAAAATAGAAGGCCCTTACAGAATCTTGAACAGATTTTAGTATCAAATCATAAAGACCAGCAGGCGCGGTGGCGCAAGCCTGTAATCCCAGCATTTAGGGAGGCTGAGACAGGAGAATCATGAGTTCAAAGCCAGCCTCAGCAACGGCAAGGCACTAAGCAACTCAGTGAGACCCTGTCTCTACATAAAACACAAAATAGGACTGGGGATGTGGCTCAGTGGGTCAAGTGCCCCTGAGTTCAATCCCTGGTGCCAAAAAAAAAAAAAATCATAAAGGCCTTCCAACCAAGAGTGGATCAGTCACACTCACTAAAAGGAATTTCATCTAAGTGCCTGTAGCAGTAGCATAAACTGAGTCTGTGGGAGTCCCACAAACATCTACAAAAGATAGACCTCTTCTATACATTCTATCAGGCTGAGAAGAGATAAATTATGTGGGAAGATAAAAGGGCCAAAGGAGAGACAGCCATCTTTAGATAGTATCCCAAGACAGTCTAAAGAAAAAAAAAAGAAAGAACCTGAACTTATTGATTATAGAAATACTCAGTTTAAAAAAATAATAATCAGGGCTGGGATTGTAGCTCAGTGGTAGAGCACTTGCCTTGCATGTGTGAGGCACTGGGTTCAATCCTCAGCACCACATTAAAAATAAATAAATAAAGATATAAAAAAATTTTAAAAAAAATAATCAGATCATCTAATCTCAAATTTCAGGAAACATTGAAACATGCTTGAGACAGCATAATTTTTCAGAAACAGAGTTAAATGATTCTTTTATTTTATTGTTTGTGGAATTTGAGGAGGTAAAGGTGGAAGAGAGTTCTGAGCAAGCATTCGAAAATCAATTAATGTGACTCTTACAGGGAACTCTTTCAGAGAATAATAGAGCCAGGAATACTTTCCAAATGCTTTAATGAGACCTGCATAACCTTGAGTCTAAAGCCTACCAAGGACCTTAAGACAAAATAAAAATTAAATATTGATATCTCTTATGAATGTATGTAAAAATCCTTTAAAATATTAGCAATGTAAACACAGTGATATATAAAAGCACACATCAAAACCAAATGAAGCTTATTCCCGGTACCAGACCCAAGGCCACCTGCTCACCGCTGAAAAGCCAATAATCAGGAGACAATAGTTGGTGGGAAGGAAATCAGTTTATTCAAGGGCCAGTCCCGAGAAGATGGAGCTGAAAGCTACCATCCCCAAAACAAAGACCATCTTAGGGAGTCAGAGACAAGGAAGGGCTTTTATAGAGATGGAGAGGAGGACCCAGGTGGCAGTGGGCGGGAAGACTGTGTACTAAGTCACACATTCGGGCTTGATAACCATCTCTGTTACTGAGTAGATGTTTTAATTTCTCTTTTCTGCTGGAACCTCCTTCCAATAATATTTAATCTTTGATTTCTAGGCAAGTCCCTGTGACTTCTTTTAGATAAAAACATTATTTCCCTGAAAGTTAAACATTATTCTGCTTTTAATTAAAGAACAAGATGAGCAAGTCTTTGACCAAAACTTTGATGTTATCTGAGGACCATCAGATGCCCAGCACTCCATAAAATTAGAGAAAAGTTACGGATTAGTTGTTTTATGACTCATATTTTTATTTTATTTTTATGGGAATAGCTAACCTTGAAGTTGATCATTAAGATGAAAAAGCTATCATTCACTAGAGAATGAGGAGAGAAAGGAAAAGGCAATTGTTTTAAACCATTAGGAGAGCTTCAGCTACAAAAGCCATCCCATCTACAATCAAGCTAGTGGGAGACTAATAATACATTGTTCAGGAGCATGATCTTCAGAATAAGTGATTTTTGAAGACAACTAAAAGCATGTGAATATCCAGGCACGATGGTACACACCTGTAATCCCAGCAACTTGAGAGGCTGAGGCAGAAGGATCCCAAGTTCAAAGCCAGCCTCAGCAGATCAGGGATGCATTTAGCACCTCAGTGAGACTCTGTCTCTAAATAAGCACCCCTAAGTTCAATCTCTGGTACAAAAAAAAAGTGAGTGAAGCTAGAGTTTATTTAGGTTTTCCCTCAGTTATACTTATATGCAAGGTTGGTTTAATATTTGAAAATAATCAATGTAATTTGCCACATTACAAAATACTCTGTCTTAAAACTTAAATGGTTATTTTAGCTTTTCTAAGATTGAAAAAAATTCTTTCAAAAAATAAGTCTGCTTTATAAGAAACTAAATGAAAACCTTGAGCATTCTTGAAGATTTCCTTTCAGGTAAAACATAAAAAGCTTGTTATAGATTCTGCAGTAGCAAGAATAAAATACTGGATAAACTTCTTAAATTACATATTTTTAAAACCATCAAAGAACTGTGGACACAGAGAAGCTTAATTGAACTAAATTTCACAGACAGAACAAGCTGTTCCTAAATGAGTATTGATGAACATGGATAAATACAATTACATCTTTAGGAGAAATTGCCAAGTTAGGGTCACAAATAGGTAGAAGAGTGAGCTGACATCTGGCAGTGGAGTTCTTCAGGGACAAGGACAAACCGCCTAAGCTTCTAAAGCCTAATGTGGTTTATCCCAGGACAGTAAAGTCTGGAAAAGTGCCTAATATAACCATTCTGATCCCTAAGAGCCAATTCTCCCCCACAGGAATTTTGCTGAGTAAAAAGTAATACTGAGAAGCTGAAGGCAATTCTGGAAAACAGAGAGGAACTTGTATATTCACAGTGCTGCATATCGAAGCCTCCTAGAGGGAGGGACCTGATTCCATCTTCAAGACATTTGAAAGAAGTCAGCTACAACTACTCAAAGTCCCAATCCTGACTCAGCTCAACTTCTGACTAAATTGACCATATAAGCCCTAATTACACTATCTGGCAAAAAAATAGAAAAAGAAATATGAAAAGCATGAAGAAACAAGAAATGTGGCCTATAATCAAAAGATAAATAAAGTCAAAAGAGTCAGTTCTTATACATGGCAAAAATTTAGGTTTTAGCAGGAATTTAAAAATGACTACTATAAGTACATTAAAGAATTTAGAGGAGAAATTAGACAAACTGAGTGAAAAGATGATGAGCTTCAATAGATAAATTAGAATCCTATAAGAAACCAAATGAAAATTCTAAAACTACAAAATAAAACATACAAAATATAGTTCATTGAATGGGTTTAATAGCAGACTAGACTGAGCTAATGGAAAGATTAGTGACCCACGCCAGAGCCCAGGCCCAGGACAACCCACACCAACCCGCATAGGAACCCAAGTCCAAGTCAAGCTGAGGACCACCCCTGCCAGCCTGTGTGAGAGCCCAGGCCCAGGACCGCCCCCCACCCACAACTGAGGACCATGCTGGTGCTCTCCATTTACCAACACATCTCTCCTCCAGCCCACTTCCATCTTGGGACACTGCAGCCATGCCATAGCCTTCCCCACATAGAAGCCTCCAACTTGGGACAACAGACAGGGCCTGGAGGCAACTGCCCACCACAGCATAGCATGCCACAGCGCCACATCTCTGAACAGGAAGCTCAAAGCCATTGTAAGTCCCGCCTTTAGCCCCATCTCTGAAAGTGGTTGCATCCACCTTGGGACACCCCCACTGCTATCTTGAGTTACCTCCTCTACCACTGCCACCAACTTTATTTGCAGTAGTATCCATCTTGGGACACCTGCTGGGGACAGGAAGCCCAACACCAAGGTGAGGTACAGGTAATCTGCAGAGACACTACAAGTTTGTAGGCTAGAAACTGCAATACCTCAGATCTGCACTGCAAGAAGGGAAGACAAATAGACAACGTGAAAAAACAAGGGAAGAAAGGGCCCCAAACAAACCAAAATACTATAATAATAAAATACATTGAAAGCAAGTTGATAAAATGTCAGAGAAGGAGTTCAGAATGTACATAATTAAAATGAACTACAAATTAAAGAATGACATAAGAGGGCAAATACAGGCAAAAATTGATCATGCCAACAAAGAAATAAGAGCAAACACAGGCAACCATTCATTACACCAACTAAGAGATGAGGGAACAAATACAGGTAGCAAAAGATTACTTCAAGAAAGAGCTAGAGAGTGTGAAAAAAAAAAAAACCAATCACAAATCCTTGAAATGAAGAAAACAATAAACCAAATAAAAAAACTCAATAGAAAGCATCACCAATAGACTATATCACTTGGAGGACAGAAGTTCAGATAACAAAGACAAAATATACAATCTTGAAAATAAAGTTGACCACACAGTGAAAATGCTAAGAAACCATCAACAGAACATACAAGAATTATGGGATAGCATCAAAAGACCAAATCTAAGATTTGTCAGAATAGAGGAAGGCACAGAGATTTAAACCAAAGGAATGCACAATTTCTTCAATGAAATAATATCAGAAAATTTCCCAAACATGAAGAATGAATTGGAAAATCAAATACAAGAGGCTTACAGGACACCAACTGTATAAAATTACAACAGATCTACACCAAGGCACATTATAATGAAAATGCTCAGCATATAGAATAAGGATAGAATTTTAAAGGCCACAATAGAGAGGAATCAGATTAGGGGGAGACCTATCAGATAGAGGGAGACCAATTCGGATCTCAGGAGATTTTCTGACCCAGACCCTCAAAGCCAAGAGATCCTAGAAAAACATATACCAAGATCTGAAAGAAAACGGATGCCAATTAAGGATCTTATATCCAGCAAAATTAAACTTCAGATTTGATGGTGAAATAAAAACCTTTCATGATAAACAAAAGTTAAAAGAATTTATGGCAAGAAAGCCTGTACTACAGAGCATTCTTGGCAAAATATTCCATGAGGAGGAAATGAAAATCAGCAAAGAGAAGAACTACACTAAAGGAAAGGACAATCAAAGGAGAAACCAAGTCAAGTTTAAAACCAAAAATAAATCAAAATGACTGGGAATATAAATCATATTTCAATAATAACTATGGATGTGAATGGCCTAAGCTCATGAATTAAAAGACATAGACTGATTAAAGAAAAAAAAATACCCAACAATATACTGCCTTCAAGAGACTCATCTCACAGGAAAAGACATCCACAGACTGAAGGTGAAAGAGTGGGAATAAAACCTATCACTCACATGGACCATGTAAACAAGCAGGAATTTCTATCCTCATATCATATAAAGTAGACTTCAAACAAAAGTTAGTGAAAAAGGATAAAGAAGGACTTTTTGTACTGCTTAAAGGAATCATACATCAACAAGACATAACAATCGTAAATATGCCCCAAACAATGGGGCATCTATATATATCAAACAAACCCTTCTCAACCACAAAAATCAAATAGACGACAATACAATAATACTGGGTGACTTTAACACACCTCTCACCAATGGATAGATCTTCCAAACAAAAATTAAACAAAACAATAAACTCAGAACTCAATAATACAATCAATAGTTTAAACTTAATAGACATATATAGAATATTCCATCCATCAGCAAATGAATACACCTTTTTCTCAGCAGCACATGGATCCTTCTCCAAATGTTATGCCAAATGTTATGCCACAAAGCAAGTCTTAGCAAATACAAATAAATAGAGATACTATCCTGCATTCCATCTGACCATAATGCAATAAAATTAGAAATCAGTGATAAAAAATAGAAACTACTCCAACACCTGGAGACTAAATAATATGCTATTAAATGATGCATGGATAACAGAAGACATCAGGGAGAAGATTTAAAAGAAAAACTCCTAGAGGGCTGGGATTGTAGCTCATTAGTAGAGTTCTCACCTCACATGCGTAGGCACTGGGTTCAATCCTCAGCACCACATAAAAATAAATAAAATAAAGTTATTGTGTCCATCTACAACCAAAAAAAAATTTTTTTTAAAAATCTTAGAGATAAATGAGAACTCTAATACAACATAGCAAAATCTCTGGGACACTATGAAGGCAGTGCTAAGAGGAAAGTTCATTGCATTAAGCCCATTTGTTAAAGTCATAAAAAGCCAAAAAATAAACAACCTGACATTACATCTCGAAGCCCTAGTAAAAGGAGAACAAACCAACACCAAAAGTAGTAGAAGATAACACATAATTACCATCAGGGCAGAAATTAATGAAATTAAAACAAAAGAAACAATTCAAAACATTGACAAAATAAAAAGCTGGCTCTATGAAAAAATAAATAAAATTGACAAACCCTTAGCCACCCTAACAAAAAGGAGTGAGAAAACTCAAATTACTAAAATTCGTGATGAAAAAGGAAATATTACAAGACACTATTGAAATACAGAAGAAAATTAGAAACTATTATGAAAATTTATACTCCAGTAAAACAGAAAACCTTGAAGACCCCAACAACTTCACAACTTTCTAGAGGCATATGATCAACCCAAACTGGGTCAGGAGGACATACACAATTTAAACAGATAAATTTCAAGCAAGAAAATAGAAGATGCCATCAAAAGCTTACCAACAAAGAAAATCCCAGGATCACACGGATTCACAGCTGAGTTCTACAAGACCTACAAAGAAGAATTAATACCAATACTCCTCAAATTATTCCATGAAACAGAAAGAAGAAAATCCTTCCAAACTCATTCTATGAGGCTAGTATCTTTCTTATACCAAAACCAGGGAGAGGCACATCAAGGAAAGAAAATATCAGACCAATATTCCTGACAAACATAGATGCAAAAATTCTCAATAAAATTCTGGCAAATCACATACAAAAATACATTTAAAAAAATAGTGCACCCTGATCAAGTGGGATACAAGTTTGGTTCAACATACACAAATAAATAAACATAATTCATCACAACAATAGACTTACAGATAAGAATTGTATGATTATATCAATTGATGCAGAGAAAGCATTTGACAAAATACAGAATCATTTCATGTTCAAAACACTAGAAAAACTAGGGATAGTAGGAACATACCTCAACATTGTAAAAGCTATCTATGCTAAACCCAAAGCCAATATTATTCTAAACACAGAAAAATTGAGAACTTTTTCCTCTAAAAACTGGAACAAGACAGAGATGTCCTCTTTCACCACTTCTATTCAACATAGCCCTTGAAAGTCTAGCCAGAGCAATTAAACAGAAGAAAGAAATTAAAGGGATACGAATTTGAAAAAAACTCAAAGTATCATTATTTGCCAACAACATGATTCTATAATTAGAGAACCCAAAAAACTCCACCAGAAAACTTCTAGAATTAATAAATAAATTCAGCAAAGTAGCAAGAAATAAAATCAATACCCATAAATCAAATGCATTCCTACACATCAGTGATGAATCCTTTGAAAGAGAAATTAAGAAAACTACCCCATTCACAACAGCCTCAAAAAACAATAAAATAAAATACTTGGGAGTCAATTTAACAAAAGTGAAAGACCTCTATACTGAAGAAAGAAATTTAGAACACTAAAGAAAGAAATTGAATAAGACCACAGAACATAGAAAGATCTCCCATGCTCTTGGATAGGCAGAACAAATATTGTAAAAATGACCATACTACCCAAAGCGCTATGCAGATTCAATATGATTTCAATTAAAATCTCAATGTCATTCTTTATATAAATAGAAAAATCAATCATTAAATTCATTTGGAAGAATAAGAGACCCAGAATAGCCAAAGTGATCTTTGCAAGAAGAGTGAAGCAGGAAGCATCACAATATCAGACCTTAAACTATACTACAAAGCTATAGTAACAAAAAGCAGCATGGTATTGGCACCAAAATAGACATGTAGACCAATGGTACAGAATAGAAGACCCAGAGACAAACTCACATAAATACAGTTATCTCATACTAGACAAAGGTGCCAAAAACATATATTAGAGAAAAGATAGTTTCTTCAACAAATGGTGCTGGGAAACCTGGAAATCCATATGCAGCAAAATGAAACTAATGCACAAAACTCAATTCAAAGTGGATCAAGTACCTAGGAATTAGACCAGAGACCCTGCACCTAATAGAGGAAAAAGTAGGCCCGATTCTTCATCACACCGGATTAGGCCCCAGCTTCCTTAACAAGACTCCTAAAGTACAAGAAGTAAAATCAAGAATCAATAAATGGGATGGATTCCAACTAATAAAACTTCTCAGCAAAAGAAACAATTAATGAGGTGAAGAAAGGGCCACATTTTGGGAGCAAATTTTTGCCACACACATCAGATAGAGCACTAATCTCCAGGATATATAAAGAACTCAAAAACCTTAACACCAGTCAAACAAACAACCTAATCAATAAATAGGCTAAGGAGCTGAACAGACACTTCTCAGAAGAAGATACACAATCAATCAACAAATATATGAAAAAATGTTCAACATCTCTAGTAATTAAAGAAATGCAAAGCAAAACTACTCTAAGATTTCACCTCACACCAGTCAGAATGACAGTTATCAAGAATACAAGCAACAATAGTTTGGCAAGGATGTGGAGGAAAAGGCACATTGATACATTGCTAGTGGGACTGCAAATTGGTGTGACCAATCTGGAAAGCAGTATGGAACGGAACCACCATTTGACCCAGTTATCCCACTCCTCAGTCTTTATCCAAAGGACTTTAAAACAGCTTACTATAATGATGCAACCCCAACAACGTTTATAGCAGCTCAATTCACAATAGCTGAACTGTGGAACCAACCTAGATGCCCTTCAATAGATGAATGGTATATATACACAATGGAATATTACTCAGCATTATGACATTTGAAGGTAAATGGATGGGGTCGGAGAATATCAAGCTAAGTGAAATAAGCCAATCCCCCCCAAATCAAAGGCTGAATGTTCTCTCTGATAAATGGATGCTGACTCGTAATGGGGGTGGGGGCGTGGGAAGAAGGAACTTTGGGCAAAGGAGGGGAAGAGAGGAGAAGGAGCATGGGAACAGGAAAGATGGTGGAATGAAATGGCCTTCATTGCCCTAGGTACATGTATGACTGCACATAAGGTATGATTCTACATCATGTACAACCAGAGAAATGAAAAGCTGTGCTCCATTTGTGTACAATGAATCAAAATGAAGTCTTTCATGTACGCCTAATTAGAATAAATAAATAAATAAAAGGATTAGCAAAACTGAAAACAATAATAGCAAATAAAATAAATGCTTCAGTAATATAAGGTATAATACATAATGATTTAACATATGTTTAATTAGAGTCTGGAAGAAAAGAAAAAGATAATGAAGCTGTAGACCTAGTTGAAAAAATATTGACTAAAAAACTGAGGAAAGACATCAGCTGGTATATCTAGGAATCTCAAGAAATTCTAAGTAAAATTAATACAAAGAAAACATATTACTCCCTAGTACATCATAGTAAATTTCTGAAAATTAAACCCAGAAAATAAATAATCTTACCAGCATCCTGGAAACAAAAATCATTTGGATTCTAGAAATAAAAAATGAATGGTGACTATTTTCATTAGAAACAGGGGAAGTTGAATGACGAAGAAAATTAGGAAAAGCATTGCCTAATTAAATTCTACATCATGGAAATAACTTTCAAAAATGAGGAAGGAAGACATATTTGAGGAAAAAGCGAGGGAATATGTTACCAGCAGACTCACTCTGTAAGACATAATAAAGGATGTTTCTCAGAAGATAGAGTGACAGGAGAGAAAGTGGTATGGAATTCCAAAGGCCCATTCCTCCCCAAAAACTAAGCACACTGACAAAAGATGTCCGAATCAATTTTATCTGAGAGTTGGAAGCTAGTTGAGGCTTTATAAATATCAAACATTCAGAAAAAAGGGGGAAAAAAAGGTGGCTGGGTCTTGGTAGGGGAACTTTGTGGCATTTTTGGCATTCTCACTCCCTGGTTCTCTGGCAATCTTGGTGGCTTCCAAAGGACTAGTTCAAAAACTTGTTTTTATGTGACCCAACTCAGAATTCTTCCAGGGTGGAGAAGTGACTAACCTGGGGTCTTTTGTCAAAAAAAAAAAAAATTTCAAAATGCTTGCCACCTAGAGCTAGGGATAGCAGTTGGAGAAAACAATAGACTTAGGAAAAAGCTTGGGAGGATAGCCTAGGGAATGAGACTCTTTGAAGGATGAGGTTTGAAAGCTCCCACATAATCCTGGGAAGCTAGAAAGTTGTGTGCATGGTCAAGGGTGGGCAAACACTCAGAAAATACCTGTAGAAGTCCTGAGCTCTCCTATCTGGCTGACCTTCAGACTCTGCAGAGGGCAAAGTGAAGGCTAAAGCAGAGTTATAAATTGCCCAGCTGAGTGTGAGAACACACACAGAAAACATCCACAAAGACTGAAAGAGTTGTGTTGTCATCCCAAGCACTGAAAGATAGATCTGTCAAATCACTGGCTGACCACTAAGCTAAACCAATAAGAACTCCAGTGGCAACATATGACAAAGAACACACACTTTAAGATAAACTTTACAAAATTACTTTACAAAATTTATTAAACAAATAAAACCAACCATAACCAGCGACAACAAACCCTAGATAGGGTGTGAATATGATTTCTAGAACTTCCACATTATAATATTCAAAATCTCCAGTTTTCAAAGAAAAATCTTGAGATATACAAAGAGGTATGTCAGGAAAGTATGACCCATACAAAGGTGGTAGGGCAGGGGGTAGAAATTAGTAAAAACTTTTTCTGAGGAAGTCTGAACATTGCACTTACAAGACAAAGACTAAATAACTATTTTAAATCTGCCCTAAGAGCTAAAGAAAACTAAGTATAAAGGATTGAAGGAAATCATAAGAACAATATCTCACCAAATATAGAAACTTTAAAAAGGAATCAAATAGAAACTCAGGAGTTGAAAGGTATAATAGCTGAAATGAAAATTTCACTGGAGAGGTCCAATAAAATTTAATGGCAGAAGGATAAGCAAACTTGAGGATAGGTCAATTGACTTTACCCAAATCAAGAAAACAAAAGAAAAGAAAAATTAACAAAGCTTGATGCTCTGGGACACCATCAAGCATCCCAACATACCTGTAAAAAAGAATCCTAAAAGTGGAAGATAAGGAGAAAAGCACATAAAAAATAGTTGAAAAAATCATGTGTGAAAACTTCCCAAATTTAATAAAATATATGAATCTCTATACAAACACCAGGAAACATAAAAAGTCAGTATTAAAGTACTCTGTAATGTCTCTCTTTTCTCTATGACTTAAAAGACAACTACATAAAGTAATGCCTATAATTGATTTGGTGAACATAGAAAGTGTGAAGACTTGTGACAATATAAACAAAGGGGGAGAAGGAGTTATATAGAAGAAAAGGTTTAGTATACTAGTGTCACTGAGTTGGTATTAAACTAGATTGCTAAAAATTAAGATGTTAATTGGAATCCCTAGGGAAAACACTAAGAAAATGAAGGGAAAATACATAGTAAAATAAAATAAGAGGGGGAAAATGGTACACTAAAAAACATCTATCTAAAGAAAAATAAGTTAGTAACAGAGAAACAAAAACAAAGAGGAACAGAAAAATGGCAGAATTAAATCATTCCTTATCAGTTTTTTCCATTAAATGTAAAAGAATTAAACTTCCAAATTAAAAACAGAGATTGGAAGAATGGATAAAAAACATATGATCCAATTATGTGCCACTCAAAAGATGCTCACTTTACAAACAAAGACTCAAATAGGTTAAAAATAAAATGATTAGAAAAGGTATTCTATGCAATCAGTAATCAAAGAAGATCTCAGTAGCTACTTAAATGTAAGACAAATAGACTTTAAGACAAATTTTTTGTAAGAGACACAGAAGGATAATCAATCAGCAAGAAGATACAAAAATTATAAACATGTATGCAACTAATAACAGGGTCCCAAAATCCATGAAGCAGAAATTTGCAGAATTAAAGAGAGAAATAGTCCTTTAATAATAATTGAGGATTTCAGTATCGCACTTTCAATAGTGGATTAGGAAAAAAAAAAGATTTGAAAAGCAGTGTAAACCATCAAGACCTAACAGATATATAGAGCACCCTCTACCAAACAATAGCAGAATTCATGTTTTTCACCATTGTTTAGATATGAGATATCCCCCAAAAGTTCATGTGTGAGACAGTGCAAGAAGGTTCAGATGTGAAATGATTGAATTATGAGAACCTTAACCCAATCAGTATGTTAGTCCCCTGATAGGGATTGACATTGAGTGGTGACTGTAGGTTGTTAGGGTGTGGCTGGAGGAGGTGGATCAATGGAGACATGCCCTTGGAGTTTATATTTTGTGAGGGGATCCTCCCCCTCTCTCTCCCTCCAGGTACCATGTACCCAGCTCTGCTTTCCTCTGCCATTATGTACTGCCTCCCTTCAGGCTCTGAGGAATGGAGTTGGCCATCTATGGACTAAGACCTCGAAACCATGAGCTCCAAATAAACTTTTCTCCTCGAATTATTCTTGTCAAGTCTTTTGGTCTCAGCAATAAAAAAAACTGACTAAACATTATACCATATGTTTGGGTACAAAGCAAGCTGCAATAAACTTTGAAAGTTTGAAACCATATAAAATAACTTCTCCTACTAGAACAGAATGAAACTAGAAATCAATAACAAAATAAATTAATAAATTTCACAAGCATGTGAAATGTAAGCAACACACTCTTAAAACAGTTGATCTAAAAAGAGATTTCTCTTAGATGGCAATTAAAAATATTTTAAGAGGAATGGAAACAAAAACACAATATATCACAAGTTATGGAGTACAATAAAAACAGTGCTCAAAGGGAAATTTGCACATTAAATGTCCACATTAAAAAGAATATCTCAAATCAATAACCTAACCTCCCACCTTAAGGAGCTGCTAAATCCAAAGCAACAAAAGGAAAGAAATAATAAAGATTAGAATGGAGGCAAACAAAGTAGAGGATAGAGATCAATAAAGAGAATCAAATGAAACCAAAACTTGGTTCTTTGAAAAAGTTAAAAAATTGACAAAATATTCTCTAGATCCATCAAGACAAAAAGAAGATTCAAATTACTTAAAGTGGGAATGAAAGTGGAAACATTGCTGTCAACTTTACAAAATGTTCTTCAGGCTAAAAGAAAACGACAAAATAATGCAAACATATTTCAAGGCTCCTAAAGACACTGAAGTAAAACAGAGGGCAAAAGGAATTATGTTTTCTTTAAGTTTCTTATATTGTGTAGCTAAAAAAAAAAAACAATAGCAGAGCCTTCAATAGCAGAGAGCCCCCCAAAAAATCCTTAAGAAATATTTGTTTAATTTAAAATGAAATAGGAAAATGAGACAACCACAAAAAGAACAGGTAAGAAAAATATAAAATTGGAGCAGAGACACACGCCTGTAATCCCAATGACTCAGGAGGCTGAGGCAGGAGGATCATAAGTTCAGAGCCAGCCTCAACAATTTAGCGAAGCTCTAAGCAACTTAGTGAGATCCTGTCTCTAAATAAAAAAATAAAAGTGAGAGGGGATGTGGCTCAGTGGTAAAGCACCCCTGGGTTATATCCCAGTGCCAAAGAAAGAAATCAAAATCAAAATCAATAACAAAAAGATAGAATTAAGTGTACCCATGTTAGCAAACAAATTTAATGAAAATAGATTAGGTACTACAATTTAAGAGGGAGATTTTCAATACATTCAGAGAAGCAGATTTCAAGGCAAGAAAAATTACCGGATAAAGATGGTCATTATTTTATTGATGACTTATGTTAAGTAAAATAAGCCAGACTCAGAAAGGGAAGATTGATCAAATTATGTTGCGTGTGTATATAAACATGGTATAGTGAATCCCACTATTATGTATAATTTTAATGCAATAATAAAAATAATAATAAATAAAATATATTTTCTACTCAAATTTGGCTGAATCTATGGATGCAAAACCCGTGGATATGAATGACTGATTATTTAACAGTCTTAATTGTGTATGCACATAACAAGAGCACCTCCAGATACATGAAGTAAAAAGTGAACTAAAAGGAGAAACAGAAAACATAATCACAGAAGTTTTAACACAGCCCTCTCTCTACAATCAATTGAATAAGCAGGTCAAATCAGTAAAGGTGTAAATTTGAACAACATTAATCAATTTGATAGAACTGACATATACAGAACACTGCATTAACAACTCCAAACCATATGTTCTTTTCAGATATACACAGAACATTTACCATACCACATCATGGGGTCTAAATCAAGTTTTAACACATTGCAAAATATTCAAATCATGTTGATTATATTCTTTGACCACAGTGTAGTAATCAATAACACGAAGATAATTAGAAGATTTCCAAACTCTTGAAATTTAAGTAACATAATTCCAAATGGCCCACAAGTCAAGAAAGAAAATCACAAGAGAAATTAGACAATGGAGTTCAGGGTTTGTGGGTTCTTAGATAACATAGATTCCATGTGTACAAGCAAGCCAGCCCATTGTTGATTGGTCGGCACGCCAAAGTGTGTTTGTTGGAGGGAGTTTGTCCTTTACTGACTGATTTTCAGAAGCAAAGAGCTACAATGACTTCTTGATTTGCAGAAACATATTCATTAAACAATGCTGTCATTAATTTATTGAACAAGTTTATAAACCATTTCTGGTGACTCCTTGTTATCATGGTTACAAAATAGTCTTACTGAGTTTAATTTTATTTCTCAACATAAAAAGAATCAGTTTTCTTATATTAACCAAAAAATCAGAAACTGGACATTGTTAAATATTAAGAATAATAGTACTAAAATATTAAATTGTCAGGAATATATTAAATGGAAGATTTGAAAGACTTCTCTCTAAACTTTAAAACATTGCTAAGAGAAATTAAAGAAGACTTAAATAAATGTGAGATAAACCATGTTCATGGATTCAAGGACTCAATATTAATAAGACTGTCATTCTCTTGATTCTATTTAGAACTGCAGTAAATTCAATGCAAATGAAAATTCAAGCAGTCCTCTTTTGTTTTGTTTCAGTTTGGTTTGATTACATTATAAAACTAATTCTAAAACTTATATGGAAAACCAAAGGACATTCAAATATGTTGAAGGGTTTACACCTTTACATCTTGATATCAGATATCAAGACTTACTTTAAGGTATCTTAACCCCTACCTCATCACACATAATAATTAGTTTAAGATATATAATAGTCCTAAGTGTGAAAATTCAATTATGAAGATTCTAGAAGAAACACAGGAGAATGTGTTCATGACAATAACATAGGCAAGCAATTCTGATAAGATAAAAGGTACTAAACAGGCAGAAAAAAGAAAAAATAATAAATTTTACTTTATAAAAATTAATTTTTTTCTTACCAATAGACAACATTAGAAATTGAAATGACTGGGAGAAAACCTTCACAATGCATTTATCTGACAAAGCAATCACATCTGGACTATCTACCATACCTCAATAATGAAAAGTCAAACAATCTATTTCAAAATGGACAAAAATCTTGAGCAAGTATTTTTACAAAAGAAGTTATCCAAATAGCTAATAAGCACAAGAAAGGGTGTTCAATATTATTCATCATCAGATTAATGTAATTCAAACCACACCCACCAAAAGGGCTAAAAATAAAAATATTTTAAAACTAATTATATCAAATATGGCAATGATGCAAAGTATACATTGCTGGTGGGACGTAAAATGGTAAAAGCAACTGTACAACTGCTTGGTAGCTTCTAATAAAATTAAACATCCACCTACCCTGTAACTGAAGAATCATACTCCTAGATAAATAACCAAGAGAAATAAATGTGTATCTTCACAAAAAATACTTACAAAAGAATGTTCATAGCAGCTTGATGACTAATAGTCCTAAACTGTAGACACATCAATCTTCATCAACAGGAGAATGCATAAATAAGTTGTGGTACATTCAAACAACTGAATACTAGTCAGCCATGAAATAAAAGATATTATAAACATACTTAGCAATATGGTTGGATCTCAGAACAATTGTTTGGACTAGAAGAAGCCAGATACCAACAGACAAAGCTGATCTATGGTGACAGAGGTCAGAATGGTGGTAATGTCAATGGAGAGTATTAAGGGAAAAGGGGCACCGGGAATTTTTGAGGTTATACACAAGTATTATGTTGTAATCCTAGTCATCACCTGAGTTTGAACACATGTAAAGATGTATGGAGCTGATTTGGGATTTGTTTGACTCCAGGTAGATTATATTTCAACAACTTGCTGGAAAATAAATTAATAGGGTCCCATTTGGAAAGGTTTGGCTGGGTCATGCACCCAGGGTGCTGGAAGTCAAGACCGTTGCTGTATTCACTCGCTGTCAAGCCTGAGTCACTTTTGTTCCAGACTGTACCCAGGTAATGAAGCTGAACAGAATGCCTTGCTGACTTCCACATATGCCCATTTGGACACGCTCCAGGAGAGAACTGTTGGATTTGGTCAGCTCTTCATAACAGATACTCAATGGCCAAAAGCCCAGCTCAGACCACAGCTCTGAAAACACTTTGGTCCATTCTAGGAACTGCACAGTTCTCTGCCAGCAGGGCAAGCTCATCCATCAGTCCAGGTTAAATGGCTCTGATTTTCAGGAAGAAAGAACCAATCAAGAAGAGGCCTGCCTAAGTGAAGTATTGTACTACTCAAAGTGCACATAGGAAGTATGTGAGAAGCCCAAGCCACAAACTCAGGAGCACCATAACCACAGCTTGATTCAAATCTAACTCAACATCTATAGTGAGTGTCCATTGACACCTTTTAGAGTTGAATTCCCTGTCACCACTGTTTTCAGACCCTGATCATTTGTGTGTGTGTGCTTCTGCTCTTTATGATTTGGACCAGAAATATCCCCCCAAGGCTCATGTGTTGCTTAGCCCCCAAGCAGCAACATTCAGAGGTGGGGCTTTGGGAAGTGATCGCATCATGAGGTCTCTGACCTTGTCAGTGGATTGATCACTGAGGGATTCATAACGGATGGCATTATTGGGAGGTGGTGGGAACTGGAGGAAGTGGGGACTAATTGGAGAAAGTCAGTGACTAGGAACACACCATGGACAGTTATTTCTTGTGCATCGCCTCTTCCTCTCCCCCTCTTTCTGTTTCTCAGTCACCATGAAGTAAGCGGATCTTCTTACCCTTCTGCCATGACGTGCTGACTCACCCAAGCCCACATTTCTGGGGCCAAGGGACTTTGGACTGAAACCCCTGAAACTTTCAGTCAAAATAAATATTTCCTCCTTTTAACTTGATTATCTCAGGTATTTTGTCACAGCAATGAAAGGCTTACCAACGTGATGTGCTCCATGTCTGGGCTTGAGTTGAGTAGAGATTCTTCTTAATGTTTGCTCTATGTGGTGTCTGTCATTGCAATGGATTTGGTGCAGGGAAGGGTGTCAAGGCACAAGGGTGTCAAGGGTGTCACCACATAGTCTGCCACAGGAATCACAAACTTACAGTGTTCATGAACACAAGTCTTATCTAGTCTATTGAAAGTTCAACTGAATCTCAGAAATCCAGAATTGATTCTCATTTTTTGCTATTTTATGCCTATTCTTTCTTCCCTGAAGCAATGAATGTAGAATGGCCTAGCTAACTGACTAGGAAAAAGGCCCAGTGGGCACATGGAATGAAGGAGGATGTAATACATTAAAATGTTATTTCTCCATCCATTATTACAGAGTATTGACATTAACTTCACTGAATAGCTAATATGTGTAACACTCTGGGCAGGAGGTTAGGAGGGGTATGTAGAAACATAAGGCATAAAGATTACCTTAGGGAGCTTTGATTCAGGTCAGGGACTTACCATGTCTATACAGGTAACTCTAATAGAAGGTAGAGTGTGATAAGTACAACTATTTGGACAGGTTTAGGATGCAAGAGAGAAGATAGTTAAGCTAAGGCAATGGCATTAGTTATCTTTCTGTTACTACAACCAAATACCAAAGATAATAAGCATAAAAAGAGGAAAAATTCATTTTGGCTCACAGTATTGAAGATTTCAGTCCATGATCAGTCAGCCCAATTGCTTTTGGGCCTGTGGTGAGGCAGGATAGCATCACAAGAATGACAGGAAAGAATCCACTCACCTCACAAGGGCCAGAAAATGAAAGAAAAAGAAAAAAAAGATTGACATCCCACACTCTCCTTTAAGGGTACAGCTCTAGTGACCTAAAGACCTCCCATTAGGCTCCACCTCTTAAAGATTTCACCACCTCCCAATAGCAAGAGGCTTGAGACAAAGCCTTTACCACATGGCCCTTTGGGGGATATTCCAGATCCAAACTGTAGAAGCAATATAGAAGTTCCCTGATTATTTTCTACCCTCTGATTCATAACTGATGGATCAATAACTCCAGGGTTCCTCAGCTGGGAGCTCCTGCCTCTTGCCTGCTCCTCACCACAGCCTTGAGGATACTGTCCACTTTGCCTACACTCCCTCTTTGAGCTTCAAACTATGTCATCAAAGCTCAGAGGGTTACAGGGCCATATCAAGGGAGAAAGAAAGTGTGTTTCCAAAAGAGGGCTCGATGAATTGCAAAGGGTTCCTGGAGTGTTGAGGTCAGCTCCAACTCTGTCCATATCTTTGTCCACATCTTCTATGTGACTCTGGGCTTGGTCACATGACTTCCTCTGGGCCATGACACAACAGGAACTACAACACAAGCAGAGGCTTGGGAAGCACTTATACAGGAGGTTTGCCTTCTCTTGCTGCTCTTTGGGACTCTGCAGTAACTGCATATGAACCAGTCTGGCTGGCCTGCTGTATGATGGGATCCACAGGACCCAGATGTCCCCGTTGCTCCAGCTGACTAGCATCCAACCCGCACATGCAGTCTCCAAGCTGACAGCCAGCTGACCACAGAGGCATGAGTGAGTTTATCTGAGACCAGCAGAACTGCCAGTAAGTCCAGCCAAACTGCGGACCCACAGGAATGTGAGCTATGGCTTGGGGTGGTTTGTCACCCAGCCATAGATAACCGACACAGAAATATGTGTGTACATGTACATGAGCTTTACCTTTCATTGTGATGTCATTAGTTTGCTCCTAGCTGCTGCTGATATGATATAGGAAAGATGTGGCAGGGCAGATAAAGGAGCAACCACTATGAACCATTTCAGTTCCAGAGTGTGGATTCCAGAAGGTCAGCCCAAGCAGAGGCAGAGAATGGTGAGGAGGGTAGACAGAGGAGAACCAGTGGGTTCTGCACAGAGAAGCTTCATCAGGCTTCCTGGATGGAAAGGGGGTGCTAAGGTTTGAGCATGTCTCCCAAAACTCATATGTTAGAAACTGAGTCCTCAAAGTCACATGGCAATGATATTTTGAGGTGGGGCCTTTAGAATTAGATGAGGTCAGGAGGTTGAGGTCCTGTGATAGCATTAGTGGCTTTACAAGAAGAGGAAAGGAGACCTGCAGTAGCACACTTGCTCTGCCTGGCCATGTGTTGCCCTCTACCATGTTATGATGCAACCAGAAAGTCCTTGCCAGATGGAGAGCAATGCCAATGCCATTCTCCTGGACTTTCAAGTCTCCATAACCATGAGCAAAATAAACTTCTATTCTTTATAAATTATCCAGTCTTGGGTATTTTATTATAGCAACAAAACAAAATATATGAAGACTGGGGATAAGACTTGAACCCAGAGGTAGAATGGTAACATGCAGCCAGGCAGAAAGCCCACAGGCCATCTCATAAGTGGCTGATTCCCATGCCCCAAATGTAATCCACAAAGGACATGAATCTTCTGAGCCTATAGGGCCACTGGTAGGATGATGGATGTTGAACCTTATGTGAACCAACGATCAAGAAATAAGAGACCCTGCAAACCCCCTCCCCAACCCCTGGTGTTAGCACTGAAACCCAGCATCTAGAATTTGGAAGCAGGTTGGAAACCTAAAAAAAAAAATTGAAGCTCAATTTTTCCACCAGAGGAAGTGGTCTGCATCATAACTTAGCATCATGAACAAAAGAACATTGTATGTTTGTGCTAAGTTGAGGACAGTTACATTACTGCACACCTCCCAAGCTCTACAAGTTCAGCTCTTTCAACTGCAGGAAATTAATTAAATTACATATGAGTATTTATATCCATATTACACAATAACCACGTAATATTTACTGGTTTTACTATTATTACCATGACTTCCACTGTGCTCAGTGTTTCATATACATTATTTAATCTTGCTACAACTCTGTGGAGTTGGCATTATTTCCATTTGATAGATGAGAGAGTTAAGACTTAGGAGAACCAAGTACTAGTCCCCAACTTCCTTTTACCCAGCTTTTATCCACTGCTCTACATTGCAAATTTGTCTTTGACAAAGAAACTGCACAATTCCAGGGACAGTACAACTAGGAAGGGCAAGACACAACCAAAGCCAGCCTCCTCGTCACAGGAATAGGGTCACTGAGCACTAGAGGGGGCAGGGCTGGGACCTGAACCCGGGTTGCTGACTGCTGATCAGGATCTTCCCTGTACAGGTGGTAGCAGCTTCTCACTTTCCTCTGCCCAGTTGCTGACCATACACTCTGCTGAGCCCTGCGAACTAAAGGGTGACATGCATTGCCTCATTTAATCCTTGTGACAACCCTAGAAGGTGGGATTTATTCTCATTTTATACATGACAACACCATGGTTTGGAGAAGTTACCTTACCCAGGTCCTGGCGGCATTTGAAAGTAAAAACTCTCTGAGGAAGTCTGCTTTTATGCCTGTTTTATGCTTCTGAGGAGAGAAGAGCTCATCCTAGGGAATTAGTTCACAAAAGTAGAATCTGTTAGTTTAGGGCCATCGGAGCTTTCTGACACCCCTAGTCAAGCCCCCTCATTCCCGTGCCCCAGCTCTGGGCCTTCTCAGGGCTCTGGAAAGAGGTCTCATTCTCCTCGTCTCCACCTTGGGTCTGCAGGGGACTCCTAAGTGTTCTGTCTGCCTAAGGCCCAAGCCCAGAGCATCTAACACCAGGGTATCTCTGCCTGCTGTCCTCAGTGGGAAACAAAGCATTTCTCCTGGAGTGGAGGAGCCAGCAGGAATCTGGGGCAGGGGAGTAATAGTCATTAGTTTCACTAAAAGGTCAAGACACCTCCAGGGTTGGCAGGGTGGCACTCCTTAATGAAGGGAAAGAAATGGTCCTTGGACCTTCTAAGTGGCCCAGAATCCTGCAAGGGGGCCAAGGTGAAGGTTTACCTTGCCTTTCATAGGAGAGCCATGGCCTTTCTTACCAAATGGAAGGGAGCAGTCCCACAGAAATCTGTCTTGGATAGGATAAAGCCAGGCAAAGACCAGGATTCAGAGACACACTCCCAGAATCCCCTGGTGCTCCTGATGGAAGGACCCTGAGAGCATCTCCTCCAAGCCTCTCAACGTACAATGGGGAAACCAAGATCTAGCATGGGACAGATACTTCCATGTTTATTTTTACATAACTGACACTTAGAGCAGACACATATAATCAGGTTTTAAAAGCCGATCTGCTCTTCACAGAAACACTACTTATAATAGTGAAAAACTGAAGCCAACTCAAATGCCCAGCATTTATAGCATAAACAAACATAGTAGTTGAATGAATTAATTGTGCTGTATCTATGCAATGGAATGCTACATAGCGATGAAAAAGACTGAACTGCTACTACACATCAGGAAATGAAACTCCCAGACCATGTCAAACTAAAAAAGCCAAACACAAAAACATTTATACTGCTTAAGTCTCACAAGGCCAAGTTCAAGAGGAGTCAAACTAACATAGCAACAGAAGTCAGAATAGTGATTGCCCCGGGATGGATAATGACTGAGTGGTCTCTAGGTGCTAAGAATGCTCTGTATTTTGTTGTGCGATATGGTGACATAGCCAAAAAGTGCACAAACTGATCTGTGCACTAAGGATTTCCATACACATGCTATATGTTACACACTTCGTTAAGAAATTAAAACAACAGTGACTATCCCTTAAGATCATGTTCATCCAGTCATGTAGGTACATTAAAAAAATACTCTGAAAGGTAACCATTGGGTGTCTATGGGGGTAGATTTATAATACAGGAGTTTGAGTGCTTTCCTTTTTTCATATTTTTTTCCTGTATTATTTGAAACTTTACTTAAAATGAGCATAGGCTGTTTTTGTTTGTTTGGTTTGGTTTGGTTTGATTTTTTGGGGTACCAGATATTGAACTCAGGGGCACTCGACCACTGAGCCACATCCCCAGCCCTATTTTGTATTTTATTTAGAGACAGGGTCTCACTGAGTTGCTTAGTGCCTCGCCTTTGCTGAGGCTGGTTTTGAACTTGCAATCCTCCTGCCTCAGCCTCCTGAGTCACTGGGGTTACAGGCCCAGTTTAGACTGTTTTTATAATTAGAAAAAGTAGATATTTTTACTTGAGAGAAAGACATAATTGAAATAAAATAAAAACAAATAACCATTGAAGAGATCTGAAAGGAGGAAGACTCCAAAGCAAGTGTAATGGCACATCAGACACACCCAGTAATTGGAGTGGGGATGAATGAGTAACCCCAAAACCCCAGGAGGTCATTTCAACAAACCAGGAAATGGAGACTCAGAAAGGGGCACCCTTTGAAGTCTCCGAAGAAAGGTTTTGTCCTTAGGAAAGCGTGTGTCCCTGGGAGGTACATGGGGCCCAGGAGTCCCTGCCCTGGTCTGACCAGGTCTTGGTCACTGTGGGAGATGCTGGACTTCATGGCAACATTGCCTGACCAGGAAGATGGGGGCATGGTAGTGCCAACCCTGAGATGGTCACAGGCCTGGTCACCCTTATGACCACTTTCCAAGAGGCCACTGTGGGGGAAGCGGGCTCATAGATCATCAAGATACTCTTCCCAGCCACCCTGTAAAGGAGGTCGTGGTGCGGGCGTGCAGATGAAGAAGCCAAGGACTGCCCGAGTCCCACCGCTGGTCTGGCAGCACCGGGTGGAGGCTGAGACTGAGGTTCTGAGGTGAATCTTGGAGGCCTCATATTACATGACTCAGTGTGGATCCAAGTGTTCCTTGGGTGTGTTTACTGCCATATCCCCGCTGGTCATGTTCTTGGTGACCTTTCCAGAGACACTTCTGCTCAAGCATCTGCCCTAGGTCCTAATGGCAGCACCCCAAAAAACCAGAGCGGCTGAGCCCATCAAAGAAGAAAGAAGACATCTTGGTTTCAGGGCACAGAACAGACAAGTCCCTTTCAGAATAGACACAGGAATCAAGAGCTTGCTGTTGTGGCCAAAGTCCTCTGGGAGGAGGTTCCAAATCAGAATGGCTAAGAAAGGCAGCTGCACGTCCTTCCAAGCCAGGAGCCACCAGAACACCCAGGAAGCTGCCGAGTTCCCTCCAGAGCCCCCAACTGAAAACCTTACCAGGAAAAGGGATCCTGGGTCCACATGGTAGCTTTGGGCTGAGAGACGTCAGGACTCCAAGTCTATCCTTTCTTAAACTGTCTCCTGAAACTCTGGCTTGTCAGAAGAGCCTGCAGGATGGCAGAGAACAGATGTTTGAAATACTCCTTCAATCTCTCCTCAAGATCCTCACCTTTAACCACAGTCTGATTACGTAAAAGCTGTGGTTCTCCTCAGAGCGGATTTTACCACCCTTCCATCCCAACCCCTGGCAACTTCTGGCAACATCTGAAGATATTTCTGGTCATCATAACTATGGATATCTCTTGGGTAGAAGCCAGGGATACTGCTAATCATCCTTCAGGACCAACTCCACAATTATCTGGCCAAAAAAGTCTATAGCACTAAAGGCTGAGAAATCCTGGGATAAATATATTTTATTGCCAATTTTTTACATACTAAAAAAATTTTACATGATGTATTTTTATTTCAATAGATTTCACTTGAACAGATGATTCCAGTGTTTTTAATCTCTTTTTTTGTATTTTCTTATTTGTTCTAATTAGTTATACATGACAGTAGAATGCATTTTGACACATCATACATCAAATGGAGTATAACGTCTCATTCTTCTGGTTGTACATGGCACAGTTACACCAGTTGTGTAATCATATATGCACAGAGGGTAATAGCAATAATGCCCGATCTGTTCTACTATCCTTCCACCCCATGTCTCCTCCCCTCCCTTCACTCCCCTCTGCCTAATCCAAAGCACCTCTATTCTTCCCTAGCACCCTCCCCCCTTATTGTGAATTAGCATCCTCACACCACAGAAAACATTTGTCATTGGTTCTTTGGGACTGTCTTATTTTACTTAGCATGATATTCTCCAGCTCCATCCATTTACTGGAAAATGCCATCATTTTATTCTTCTTTAAGGCTGAGTAATATTCCATTGTGTCTATGTACCATTTCATTGTGTATATGTACCATATTTTCTTTATCCATGCATCTGTTGAAGGGCTAGTTTCATTCCATCGTTTAGCTATTGTGAATTGAGCTGCTGTAAACATTGATGTGTCTGCATCACTGTAGTATGCTGATTTTAAGTCTTTCGGGTATAAACTGAAAACTATGATGACTGGGTCAAATGGTGGTTCCATTCCAAGTTTTCTGTGGTATCTCCACACTGCTTTTCATAATGGTTGCACCAATTTGCAGTCCCACCAGCAATGTACAAGTGTACTTTTTCTCCCCACATCCTTGCCAACATTTATTATTGCTTATATTCTTGATACTTGCCATTCTGACCAGAGTGAGATGGAATCTCAGTGTAGTTTTGTTCTGCATTTCTCTAATTGCTAGAGATGTTGAACATTTTTTCATATATTTTTTCATTGATTATATTTCCTCTGTGAAGTGTCTGTTCAGTTCCTTAGCCCATTTACTGATTGGGTTATTTGGCTTTTTTTTGGGGGGGGAGGTTGAGTTCTTTATATATCTTGGAAATTGATGGTGTATCTTAGGTGCAAGTGATAAGGATTTTCTCCCATTCTATAGGCTCACAGTGGTTTTTTTTTTTAATTGAAAGCATTAATCAAACCCAAACCCCTCCTTGAACCCGTGGCGACAATGTGGCCCAGAGAGGTTAAGAGGATTTCTCAAGGTCACACAGCAGTGAGTGTGGATCCAGACTTGAATGCAGGTCCCCTTCACCCCTATTTGCCCTCCCTTTCAAAACAGAAGCTTGATGTCCACCTTAGGCTTCTTCTGCAGTCATAGGAAATAACTTTGTCCCTGCTTGCTGCTCTAATGCCCTGCCCCACGAGAAGTTTCAGCAAGAGATTTGTTTCTTACCAAAAACTCGGGATGACATTCATCCAGAACTCAAAAAATCTGTTTGCTTCAAAAGAAGAAAAAAAAAAGGTGAGGGGAGGAGGAACAAAAGAACCTTATCCCCAAACAGCCATTGCAAAGTGAGCCAGCTGCAGGAAATTAAGCAAGATTAATACCCACTCGTGTTGATCAAGGGAGAAAAGGCAGAGGAGCAGCTTGTGATAAGGCTTTCCTCTCAAGGCATAATAGCTTTGCCTCGAAGAGGCAAGGAGCCTTTCTCTTTCTCTCTGAAAGGATGAGCCCGGTGCCATCCCATAATAAAGTCTGCAGAGGCCCAACAGAGACCAGGGGAACTTGTCTTCCAGGAAAAAAGAAATTTGGGAGGACACAGCCTCTTCCAGGGTCTGGGGACCATTGCAGAGTGCACGTGTCAGAGCTGGGGAGGCCCTCAGTGATTGTCTAAGAGAAATGAAACAAGCAAGCTGGGCGGATTTGGGGTGAGGAGCAAGAAGTAAGCTCACCGCTCTCTGCAGACACAAGCCAGGGGACTGCATGGCAGCTGACCTGCCCACCTGTGTTTAGCTTGCACGGACCATAGCACTGAGACACTTAAATTCCTGGACAAGCGCCTTCCCCAGACGTTCAAATGTTTTTCTAAAAGATGTATCCAGAGAGCGCTCATCTAACCTACATTCCCGTTGTATGATGGGGAGGTTGAGTCCTGAAGAGGGGAAGGAGCTTGCCTGAGTCAAGGGACAAGCTGTCCACCTGTCCAATAGCCAGGTTAGGTTCCTGTCCCAGACAGGAAGGGAAATAAAAAACCAGCAAGCAAATAGTTTATGGGCAGACTCTTAAAAGTTTGTTTTGTTTTTAAAGCTTCACTGTAAAGTGAACATAAACCCCACAAACACAAAACACACAAAACTACCCAGCCGTGCATTTTGGGAAGCAGATTCCTCAGCCCCAGTGAGGAACGACTTTGCCTTAAAAAAATGCATCTGAGCCTCTACTCCAGCCTCTCAGATCTCCTATGTACCAAGAAGTCATTTGTTTTCCCCGGGGCAAGGGATGCCAGCAGTACTGGGGGACTGGAATCACCAGCAGAGACCTGGGTCCCCTGCAGCTTCCTCCCAGCCATTTCGACCCCCTATATTATAGGGGGAATTTAGGCCAATACAAGAGTTCTCACAAATGGTTTCTCTGACTCCATGAGGGTTGTCCCTCTGTTCCTCTTATATCGCAATGAAGTTTATTTCATTTCCATTTTATTTTGAAACTGATTAGATTCCAGCAGTTTTGAGGTTGTCTGTTAGCACATGGCAGTCAGCCACAGCCCAAATTCCTTGTCCTTGTTCCTTTCAACAGGGGATGATGGAAGAGCTGTAATGAGGAGCGGGAGAGTACAGCCTCAAATAAATCCTCCCTCTTTGATCTATGCCTCTCTGACTGTGTGTTTGGATGCTAAGCACAGCTTTGATCCTTGGCCTGCCAAAAGCCACTGAAGATTCTCTTTGCTCTCTGTTCCATTTAGAATGAAGTAGAAACTTTATCACCTGGCCAGTCAGGGGAGGGAACCAAAAAATGTGAACGTCTACCCTCTGTGATGACTGTACATTTTAGGAAGCCACGGTCGGTGGGGCATGGAGTGAGCAGTAGAAATTTTCTTACATGACGCTTTCTGTCCAGTTTGGCCAAGTCCCAAAGATGGCTGTTGCCCACTCTCAGGCAGCAAGGGATGCCATGATGCCTTCACTGGGTACCACTTCCTGGCCATCATGACTGACATCCTGAAGACCTGCACATGGGAGACAGGGAGGAGTTTGGGAAAGGAGACCACTTTGGCTTCTTCTCCCAGTCCTGAAGCTGTAGTTTGGATCTTAAAGGTCCACTCTCCCTCCTCAATGGTCCATGTGTCAAAGACTCGGTGAAACAATAGCCAAGTTATGGAATCAACCCAGATTTCTGTCAATGGACAGATGGATCAAGAAAACATGGTATATAGACACAATGGAGTTTTATTCAGCCATAAAGAAGAATGAAATAATGGCATTTGCCGGTAAATGAAGAAAATTGTGCTAAGTAAAATAAGCCAGAGTCAGGAAAACAAGAGCCAGAGGTTTTCTCTCATATGTGGAAACTGGGACAAAGTAAGAGAAAGAGGATGGGGGGGGATATCATAAAGATATAGGGTAGATCAGTAAAGTAGAAGAAGGAGAGGGAGGGAGGAAAGAAGGGAAGGGAAAGAAATATGGAATGAATTCAACAATATCATGTTATATACATATATAAATATACCAAAAAAAGAATAGCAACTTTATGTATATGTAGAAAGTATCAATCAAAAATAAATAAAGAAGTGAAGAAAGATCAATAGAGGAGAGGAAGAAGAACAGGATGAGGGAGGAGAGAAAAGAAAGAGGAGGGATAGGACTTGAAATCAAATTCCTTGTATGTATTATTTTGTCAAAAGGAACCCAAATACTATGTATAATTATAATGCTCTAATAAAATAAGACTGGATGGGAGGTCATGTTGCCAGGTGGTACTATTGGGAAGTGATGGATTCTTTGAGGGACATGGCCTGTAGGAGATCCTTAGGTCATTGAGGTTGCCCCTGGAAGGGATTGTGAGACCCTGACCCCTTCCTCTTTCCTTTCTGGTCCACCATACAGTCCTGCCATAGGCCCAAAAGTCATGAGACCAATTGGTCAAGGACTAGAGCCTCCAAAACTGTGAACCAAAATAAACCTTTGCTCTTCATGAGTTAATTATCTCAGTTATTTTGTTACAGTAATGGAAAGCAGTCTAACATACCTGACCAACATCCTGTGAAATTATTGTTTATTCAAACTCTTGCCAAGAAGAGATTCATAAAGGAGTAGAGTTATCAGAAACATCATCTACAATTGCCAGAGTCCTGGAACAGGGGCAGTTTGAAGGGGACACAGAATTGTAGTCCTTATCATCAAATACTCATACACCACTTGACTTATAGTAAGATATTTCCTTGCTTGTTTTCCCTGAATGTCCAATTCTGCTGCTATGTGTCTCCCCAAAAGAATATCAGCATTAAGTCAGATCCAAATTTACCACACCCAGGCTCTATCCATGCAAAGAGAGGCACCTGGCCACTTGAGCTTCCAGTTTTACAAACATTCTTTCCAAATAAGTTGCCAAACATACCAGGAACTCAGGAAAGAAACTGTTCTCTCCCTAACTTCCAACAGCAGCAGAATCCTGCCCTCACCCATCCATGTTTCCCAAGCCCGCATCATACAGGCCACTTTCCCTGCAGACTCATCATGGATGAGTTCCAAGGTGCTGTTATAAGGTGAGAGTGGCTTCATGATTGGAGATTTTCTGGTATCTACTGCTCTTCTCCTTTCCCCAGGATAGCCTAGCACTCTACAGACGATCTGTCAAGCTCACATTAAACATGAAACTTTCTCCCAGAGTTAGAGCAAGCCCCAATTTCTCCAGGAAAGCTTTTTTTTTTTTTTTTACCGGTTACTGTGTTCTGCAAGAAAGCCTGTAATGTAGACAAGACTGGGAATTAGCATCTAGCTGCTGATGCAAAACCCTCATGAAGACAGAATCATGTCCCCAACAGAGAACAAAGAACCCAATGATTAATTAATGAATGCGAGGAAGAGGAAGTTTTTATTTATTAATCACTTAGGGACTTTCTTGACACTCTAAACAGGCTATCTCATTTAATCATTGCATCAACACCCCAGGAAATAGTATTGTTCCCACATCACCTGAGAGAACATCCGACCCGGGGAAGGTAAGCTCTGTGTCCAAGTTCACAGACAGAGAGTGACAGACAGGATTTGAATTCAGGCTCTCCTGCAATCTCAGAGTGTGCAGGCACTACACTCTAGACTCAGTTCCCGATGGTCAATGCCGGTTCCCTCCAGGTAGCACACAGTCTCTGGTCAACAGAAAGACTCTTGAGCTTTACCAAGACAGCATCTTCCCGCGATTGCCCTTGTTTCCTGGTGAGGGCATTTGAGGAGAGACACTGATTGATGTGGGTTGTAATAATACTCATTTGTCTGTAATTACTCCTTGAATTCCAGCCAAAATGAGCCACCCTGAGCGGCAGCTGGATAAGATGTCTGGATTCTCCCACGTAGCAAAGCATTAGAAACAGGATGGTCAGTGAGGGAGCCAGGCGGGGACAGAAAGATGTTTCCATTCGATGAATATTTATCGCATCGTTGCTCCAAACCAGATCTGGAAGCAAGAGAGAAGATAGATTTTGAAGTTGAAAATATAGTCCCTCTATGTCAACTAAATGTTTATTTTAAAAGTGCAAAAATAGGGAAAGAGTGGTTTCTTCTTTTGAGAGAGTCACAGGCACATGCTTAAAAACCAGCAGTGAGATGTGATGGGTGCCATACCAGGGTATGCTGGGGGAGCCCAGAAAAAGCTGGGAGCTGGGGAAGATTCCAGAAGGGGTGACTTTCAAGCTAGGCCCTACAAGTCAGGTCTATGGCTGTTCATGGGGTGAGTGAGAAGCTGAGAGGTGGGGCAGCATGCAGGCAGGAGGGGCCGAAGGCCATGAGCAGACACGAGGCACAGCCCACTAGAGGACGAGCAAGAGGTTCCGAGTCAGACACATCCACTGTCCTGTCACGTGCTGCCTGGGAGACCTTGGGCAAGTTGGTTTCTCTGAGCCTTGGTTTCCTCCTCCATGAAATGGAGAGAATAATCGCCCTTTCCCAAAGTGATGTTATGAAGATGAAATGTTACTGCATATTTAATGCTTAGAAGAGTTCCTGGAATATACTGGTACTCAATAAAAGCTCATCAGTGTTTTAATAACTTTGCGATGGTGATGATGACGATAGGTCAGTAAGGAGGAATGCAGATAGGACTCCAGCCCATGGCCTGTAGAACCCACCTCCCTCTTCCCAGGGCTTCTGAGCCTGACATGACAAGCTCCCTCACTGCAAGCCCCTCCGTTATGGTTCCATGATACACCTGTGGGGCAGGCCTCTGGGTTCATGAGGAAATCCCAGAGATGACCTATGTGACAAGAAACTGTCCACCGCCCTCTCTTGGCCCCACTCACTGTGTCCCTCTAAACAATTCTTGGAATATGGCAGTAGAGAGTCCACTGTCCCATGTAGCCCTCCCAGGCAAGCAGAGCGGCTGGTGCTTACTGGCCTCCTATCTGGGCTTGGCACTGGGAAATTGACTCCTCTGCTCTGATTGGTTCTTTTTCAGTATGTCCCTCCCCCAGCCCCATCCTGCACCCCTGAAGTGAGCCTAACTCTCCAGCTTTGCCCCTGCTCCTTCTCAGCAGGGTCCCCTGGCTTTCTTCGCAGCCCTCCTGAACACTGGCACCTCCAGCTCCTCTTCTCCTCCCATCCGCCTGATGCCATCGTCAGCATCCCCCTGGAGATTTCCTCTTCCATAACATTTTCTCTAAACTACTCTGGTCCTCTCTGAGAGTCACTGACCCCCACTGTTTTAGTCTCTTTTACATCTTGTATTGGCCATAAGCACCTTGACCTGAAGGACTGATTCCCCAAATAGATGAGGAGCCCCCTGAGGCCTCTGTACTTCCCCACCGGCACCGACCTCAGCGACTCTGCTGAGAGGAGCTCCTCTTCCCTCTTGGGCAAGGAAGGCTGCACTGCTCCTCCTCCCTCTGCCCATTCCAGACACAAATTTCTCAAAGAGAACCAAGGGAGCTGCTTGCATTTTCCCAAAGAGAATGAAACACAAAGAGAATCTAGAACAAGGAACAAAAACGTTCCACGTTTGTAAATGTGAGGCGTGGAGTGAAATGAAGGGGTGGGCAGCACCAGCAAAGGCTGAGCTGCTTTTGCCTGGTTTGAGTCAGGGCTGCACAGCTTTCTCACCTCTGGGACCCACCATCCTCCAGCTCCCTCCAGGCTGGGGCCACAGGGACCCGGGGAAGCCTGGGTGAAGGGCCTCGTTCTTTTCTACTTGTACTTAATGTGGTGGGATGGGGGAGGTAGAGAGAGGTGAAGGGCCGGGGTCTTCACCCTTTCCCAGGGAAATAGAAGAGAAAATGAGGGTGAAAGTGGATTTACTAATTTCAACCTACCCTTCCTGTTGCTCAGCACCAACAACCTCTGCCTAGAAGTTAAACTAAATCAAACCAAAAGCAAAGTAGGAATGGCTACGGTTAGATACCCAGAAGAACCAACAGATGAATGGGGTGGGACACAGGCAGGGGGCAGAGAGGAGCCCTGGGCGTCTCCAGGAAAGGGAAAGGATCTAAAAGCCAGCATGGCTGAGGATTTACTTCACCTGATCATATGGCCTCCTGAGTTCTGTTCTGGGGGAGCTGCCGTGAAGAATGAAAAGGGGCTACCAGACGGAGCAGTGATCCCCAGGTGGATGACAGCAGATGTGTGGCACCACCTCTCTCTGTGTGGCTTCTGGTTCCTTTTACTCCTCCAGGCTTGAGCAGGTTGGTTCGCTTCTCTCAGTTCCATGCCACCATCCTGAAAATGAGAAAACTAGACCCGATGATCTCTAAAATACACCCAGCCCGGCCTCAAAGTGATTTGAGTGTCTGCTGTATGCTCAGACTGTTGGACACATTGCCCAGATGAGAGTCCACCTGGGCTACTCATCTGATCCCCCAGTCTCCTACTGGACCCTCACCTCTGCTCCCTGACTGCTGGCCAGGCCACAGCCTTGGTGAGTCTTGACATGGCACTTGGACATGAACAGCATCAGGGATGTGACAAGGGGCACCTGCCACTAGCTCCCCCTCAGAATACAGGGAGCAATGACAATGAGCCATGTAGCTGGACCCCTTTCTCTAGGCTACTCCCAGCTAAGAGTTGCCCTCCAGTCCCCTCCTCTAAATGCATAATGTAGCCAAATTCAGCATCCACTGGCCTGAGACCACCCTGAAACCAAATGAGCCACAGTACCCACCTCTCCACACTCCTGACAAAGGGGTCTATCCCATGGCCCCTGCAGGGGCATCCTCCACTCCAGCTCTCCGAGTCTCCTCCAGCAGATGAAGTCCCACATGGGTCTACCTCCCCCAGGAAGCCTTCTCTGAAGATGCTGGCCCACTCATCTGCCCCTTCTCTGAGGATCTACACCATGTACTACCTGAGCTCCAGAAATACCATGTCCCCATCCAATTGTGATCTCCTTTGGGACCCTCTTCTTCCTAGAACTCCCCAACCACCACATAATCTCTATGTCACATGGAGTCATGGAGCTTGAAGGGATTAAATGAAACTGCAAGCTCCCCTGTGCATGGCACTTGGAAATTACATTAGAGGGAAGTTAAGCTGCAGAGAACCCTCAACACACAGTGGCTTGAAGAACACATGACTTTATCTCCATCTCTGGCGAACCATGACAGATGCTATGGGAATTGTGTTGACATGCCACTGATGCCCCTTGCCATTTTATGCCCACCAGCCTGACTACTGATGGCCAGCACTTGCATCTTTCTCAGAGAGCTGCCCTTGGCTACTGACATTCACTCTGCCCACAAGCACACAGAGAACCAGAGGTGCCTAGCAACTGGTGTCCCCCAGGGATTGATGGGCATCAGGGTAAAATTACCCCAGTTCCCTCTTTGCCTGGCCAGCTCTGATGGATGGGTTTTCTCCCTTTTCCCAGAGCTTCCCTGTGGAATGGAGCTCTAGTCATCTGCTGGGGTGGCTGGCTGGACAACATAGCCTCCATGGGCTACCTCCACTTCTCAGTGTCATCCCCCCACTGACCCATCTGTGCTCAGGCTCACCCAAGCAAATCACGGTCACTCGGTCCTCTACTGAGTAGGGCAACTGTGCTAAGACTGGAACAGCCCAAGTTCCTTCCATCCTCTTGCTCAGCTACCTCCCACCCCAACCCACCCCCAGCATGGCTTCCTGCTTTCCTTGGTCAACGTGATGTCCCAGCCACACCCTGGCTCCCAGGAAGGAAAAGGCAGGCAATATGCAGGCAGGCGGCACAGCCACACAGGAGTGAGGTTGATCCTTTCGTTTCACGTGTCTTTGGTGAGAATATAGCTGCAGGGGAGGCTGGAGATATGCCCGGCTTCAAGTCTGTTAATGATGAGGTGATGATCATTGTGGACAGCCTGCAGTCTGCTACGGAACTAGAATAATCCCTACTCATCTTCTGAGCTCCAAAATTTGTCAATGTAAAGCTGCATCTCTTCCAAGGGCTGCTCTGTTGAGTTCCCACAGCACAAGGACAGTGTTACTACTCCCCTTTACAGATAAGGAAACTGAGGCATTGAAGTTAACCGTCTTCCCTGGGCCATCCACATGAGCAGGGGGAGGCAGAGTCAGGACCTAAACCTGGGTCTGGCTCATGGATTTTTCTATTCTGTGGTTATTCTGCTTTTTATCCCTACAAAACTATTTTATCTTGCTCAGTATTATAACTTTGAAGGTAACAGAATTGAGGGGCAGAGAAGGGCAGAGATAATTCACAAAGAGAGCAAAAGGCTAAATCAGACCAGAGCCCAGGGGTCCGGGCCGCAGCCCGCCGCTTCATCCATGAGGCCTCCTCCAGGCTGACTACCTCTAGCAGCTCCTGCCCCTACGTAGACTGGAGTCACTGGGCTGCAGGAGAGGTTCCACTGAGTCCAGAACCTAGCCTCGCCCCCACAGCAGCCCCCTGAAGTATCTAAGCACAAAAATCTACAAATCAAGAGGACAGTGATAATCCAGTGTCCCTTGTTTCCTGGGCAGCCCCCTCTGTGCTTAGCTCACAGGCCTTGAATCAACTCCCTGGCCTCCCCCAGGAGGACAGGAACATTTATTCTCTTGGGCCTGGCTGTTGTCATGAAGGAACCAGACAGTGGAAAGGGATTGGGCCACCAGGGTCCCCAGATCCTGCGTGAAGCCATCCCTTTGCTGTCGTCAGTGTCAGTTGCCTAGCAACTGCCTTTGGCAGATGGTGGCATTGAGCGCATGCCAATCTCTTCCACAGCTAAAAATACATTCCGACGACAACAGGTCTATTTTAAAAGACACAATGCACTCCTAACGTCTTCCCTTGTCTGCGAAGAACTGTGCTAGGCTTGGGCTCTCTGGGCTTCTGATTTCATCTGACAGGGTGGAGGGAGCATTCGAGGGAAAAAAGAAAGCACAGGGCCAGGCACCAGAGGGCTGCTCAGAACACTGTCATAGGGGAGGAGAGAGAGGAAGGAGCGAGAGAAGAGAGAGAAGAAACAGTGAGATAGGAAGAAATATCTAGTAGCCCATAACAAATCTCATTTGGCCATAGCTTGTATCTATTCAGGAGTGTGGGGTGATGAAGAAAAATCATAGTATCATGGAAGCCTAGAGCTGGAAGAGATGCATCCCACTTCACAGCTGAGAAAGCAGAGGCTCTAGGAGGTTAATGGGAGAAGAACTGGGGTTTTGCCCTGGGTCAGGGTGCAAGATCTGGGGTCCCAGGTGTGAGCACATGACCTCTAACTTCTCTTGTCTCCTTATGGGCAAGTCAATCAACCCAATACCTCACCAGCACAGCCTCTGTTTAATTATCACCGTCTGCAACCTTCCCTGCTACTGAGAGTGGTGAGTCCATTCAGGCATGCATTAGCCATTCATTTATTCAACAAATATTGACTAAGCCCCTACTGCTCTATTGTGCCAGGTCCTGAGATAGCATGAGACAAATACACACGGTCCCCACGTCCAGTTGCTATGGTCTCCCAGGTGAGGAGGGCATTGGGCAGGCAAGAACAAGGGTGCCCCATGCTTCAGATATCAGGTCAGGTCTGTGTTCAGGTCAACTTACTAACTGCAGCCACAGGCCAGAGCTTAATTAGGACTGCAAGGTAAAAACACAGGAGGCCCAGTGAAGTCTAATTTCCAATGAATAACAATATTTTAAATATATAAGCATGTGCCCAATATTGTGCTATCTGAAAAATATAGATGCTAGCTGGGTGTGGTGGCTCAAGCCTGTAATCCCAGCACTTAGGGAGGCTGAGACAGGAAAATCACGAGTTCAAAGCCAGTCTCCGCAACAGCGAGGCACTAAGCAACTCAGTGAGACCCTGTCTCTACATAAAACACACAAAAGAAACAGGGCTGGGGATGTGGCTCAGTGATTGAGTACCCCTGAGTTCAATCCCCGGTACCAAAAAAAAAAGTATATGTGTGTGTGTGTGTGTATGTGTGTGTGTGTGTGTGTGTGTGTGTGTGTGTGTGTGTATGCCAGAGCTCTACCAAGACTTACTGGTGCCGGGCGCGGTGGCGCAAGCCTGTAATCCCAGCACTTAGGGAGGCTGAGACAGGAGAATCGCGAGTTCAAAGCCAGCCTCAGCAATGGAGAGGTGCTAAGCAACTCAGTGAGACCCTGTCTCTACATAAAAACACAAAATAGGGCTGGGGATGTGGCTCAGTGGTCGAGTGCCCCTGAGTTCAATCCCTGGTACCAAAAAAAAAAAAAAAAAAGACTTACTGGTTCTCAGTGTCTAGGGAAGGACCTGCCCTTTAGACCATACCCCGAGTAACTCTCTGGACTCTAAAGTCTGAGGACCACTGGCCTTGGATGCAGAGCGGAATTGCTGTCCCTAGGGAGACATGATCACAAAAGGCTGCTTTGGAATGTGAGGTCCTGGCCCAGATCCTAGAACACAAAAAGGACATTAGTGGGAAACTGGGTGAAATCCAAAAACCCAGTAGTTTAGTTAATGGGATTGTACCAGTGTTAATTTCTTAGTTTTGATCATTGTTCCGTGGTTATGTAAGATGTTAACATTAGGGTAAGCTCACTGAAGGGTATATGGGATTCTCTGTACTATCTTTTCTAGTCTTGGGTAAATCTCAAATTATTTCCAAATAAAATGAAGAAAAAAAAAAAATCAAGCCTGCTTTGGCTCAAAGCCTGCCTTGAGCCTTCACCTAGTCCCAAGGCCCGTTCTGCAGGCTGACAACTCTGAGCTGCCATTAGCACAGGTAGCCGAGAGCACCTCACCCCCAGAACACACACAAAGCTCCTGGAGAGCATGGCTTCTCTTCAGTGCCATGCACACTGGGGCTTAAATGTCAACCCGATGAATTACATTTTAATCTGTCTATGTTATCAACCTGGCCAAGGCCCTAATTGGATGCCAGGCACACCCGCTGAAGGGCATGCATAATTAATCAGCCAGGAGGCCGGGGAAGGTCTTTCATCATGGGCCAGGGAAGAAGGAGGGGAGGGAGAGGAGGGCAGAAAAGAGTGGGGGAGGGAGAAGAGACAGAACAGGAAGGGGAGGCCAGGAACAGGGGTGCTTAGGAAAAAGGAAAGAAGAAGCTGGAGAAGGTGGGGCTGGGGAGAGTGGGAAGAGGTGGAAATCACAGGCCAGCAGGTAGGGTTGGGGGGGGAGTGGACAAAGAGGACCTGGAATGACCCTTCCAGCACAACACTGGCCACACAGTCTTTAAGTTCTGCTCCAAGGCCACCTCCTCTAGGAAGTCTTCATTCACTTTCCCAAACAAACATGGGCCCTCCTTCCCTGGCTCTCCTGTGGCACACCAGGATGGACCTCTGTTACACCTTGGCTACTTACAAGGCCCTAGAATGTTTATCAAAACATCTGCCGTCCCTGGGCCATGAACCCTTTCCCTCTAGGAAGACATCTGGTTCAATGACATATCACCACTGCCTGGCAAAGTCCCTGGGCATGTATTTGCTGAATGGCTGAAGGGTAGATTTCTAGCTCCAGCCATACAAAGACACATTCATAACCAATTAGCCCAAATGGGATTTTAAGCCCTTCCACTTGAGCCCCCTGGCTTTGCTATCAAGCTCGCTCATCTGTACCCTGTTGTCCCACGCCACCCTGCCCTCTGCCCAAGCTCTCTGTCTCCTTCTCTGGCCTCCCATCTGCCAAAACCAAGAGCCACACAGAAAATCCTGGAATTGAAAGGCAAAGTGCATATTTCTTTGTGCACATGTCCTGCTGCAGAGCGTGACTGGAGACAAGGGTGAGAATCCTCAGTCCTTGCACTCTTAGCAAAAGAAAACTTCAAGGAAGATGCAAAAAGCCAGCTAAGAAAAGCCTTATTTAAGCACAGCAATAGCTTACTCCCATATAGGCAAAGTGAAAAAACAGATCATCTTCAGAGGAGATTGGAGACATTCATTCTTGTCTCCTAGGGTTTTATTGAAGGAATAGAGGAAATTAATCATTTGTTTTTCCCTTAGTCCCTCCATTCATGTCCCTGTCCCTGATTGACAGATTGATTACTTCAGAATCCTAGAGACCACTGTGCCTATGGTTTCCAAAGGGAAACCCCCTGGGTGGGGGGGGGGGTCAAAACCACAATTACGATGAGATTTAAATAATAGAATGATGAAGCTAAGGTCACTATCCATCAGAATGTAACACTGAGACAAACTGGAATCAAACCCTCTCTGTACCTATTTGAGTTCATGAGACCCCAACATCCTCCCCACTCTACCTCCCACCTCCACGTACACATAGCTCAGTCTCCTGACCTGACATGTCCAGCCATTCTCTTCTGATCATTCTGTTGGTTTCATAGTTAACTGCAGCAGGAGTCTCTGAGTCTCTGCACACAGCCACTGTCCTAAGACTTGACTGCTCTGTGAACATCAGTTGCCTCCCTTTCCCCTCCCCTGCTCATGACTACCTTCTCCTAATAATAGCTAGGCCCACAATCCCCTTCCCCTCCCTGCTCCCTGCTTTCCTCAGTCCTGTCCAGTTCGGCCTCCACTCTATTCAGTCTTCTCTGGTCCAGGCAGCCATCAACTCCACATGGTCAAAGCCAATGGGCTCTATCTCCACCTTCACTGACCTTGACATTCAGTCTGCTCTCAGCTCCTAATACCACAGCCTCTGCCTTTCTACCTTCTACCTCAGCCACTCTGTGTCCATTTTCTCTGCATAATCTCTTGCCTTTGGCCATCCCTTGACTGCTGGGAAGCCTCGAGGCTAACTCTTCACACCTCTCCTCTTCTCTGACTACTACGTCTAATTTAATAATTTTATTCTGCTCTGTGACTTTAAGTACCATCAAATATTAGTGGTTCTTAAACATATGTGTTCACTGTTCACTTCTCCTTTAAGTTCCAAGCACAAGTGCCCACATGAATGTCTACATTCATTATCTATTGCAGCATAACCAATTACTTCCAAAATTTAGCAATGTAAAACAAAATCATTTATTATCTCTCATGTTCTGTGAGTTGGAAATCTGGATGCCACTTACTGTGTGAGTCTCATTCTCTTGTGAGGTTGTAGCCAAACTGTTGGCTGGGGCTGTGGTCTCATCTGAATGTGAGACTGAGGGAGGATTTGCTCCCAAATTTACCATGTGGCTATTGGCCAGGTTCAGTGGTTTCCCTCAGTCCTTGCCATGTGGGTCACTCAATAGTTAGCTAACAAAGGAGAAGCTAGCTTGCCTCAGAGCAAACAAAAGAACAAGAAATCATACCCAGGATGGAAACTACAGTCTCTTTGTAACCAAATCTCAGAAATGACATTCCATCACCTCCACTGAGTTCTATTAACTAGAAGTAAGTCACTAAATCCAACCCACGCTAAAGGGAAGGGGATCATACAGGCAAGAACAGCAGGATGTATTGATCATTGGGATCCATCCTAACAGGCATCTCAAAAGAAGCATGTCTTTAACAGAACTCCTCATTTTTCCTACCCCAAACTTGCTTCTCCCCAAGTTTTCCATACCCTGGGAAATAGTATCCCATTATATTCAATAATTGTGCCATCAACCTGGATGCCTTGGAAATATAGCTCCCAGAATTCCCCTATTTCAGGTTCTGGGATGGAGTTGGACAAAATAGGAACTTTTACTAGACTCAGAAGGTAAGATGCAAAGGGGCAGTCATTGTTCTTGAAATATCATTGTCAGATACACAGATAGGCAGACACAGAGTGCTTTAGTCAGCTTTTTTGCTCTTGTGACTAAAGGACCTGACCAGAACAAGTATAGAGGAGGAAGTTTATTTGAAGGCTCACGGTTTCAAAACATCTTAGTCCACAGCAGGCTGGCTCCACTCCTCAGGACGAGGTGAGGCAGAGCATCATGGCGGAAGACTGCAGCAGAGGGAAGTAGCTCACGTAATGATCAGCAAGCAGAGGGAGACTCCACTCTCCAGATACAACATATATGCCCCAAAGCCACACCCCAATTCCCACCTCCTCCAGCCACACACTACCACTTCAGTTACCACTCAGCTAATCCCTATCAGCTAACCCCAATCAATTCACTGATTGGGTTAAGACTCTCACAACCCAATCATTTCTCCTCTGAACCTTCTTGCATTGTCTCACACATGAGCTTTTGGGGGACACCTCACATCCAAACCATAACACAGAGGCACCTGGAACATCCCAATTGGCCCTCACTTTCCTCTGTTCTGTGTCCACCTCTTTCCAACAGCTGCTCTGGCTGACCAACGTTCACCAAAAGCCCATCTCCAGAGGTGTGGCTGTGGGTCCAGAGAGGGAGAAGCTGCACAGAGACAAAGCATCCCCACCATAACCCTCATAGTATCACCTTGGTGGTTGGATCTGTCTGCAGTTCCAACTACAGTGAACCCTTTCCCTAAGAACTGTGATGATGGCTGTCTCTTTTAACTTGAATGTCTCTTCCTTAGAAAGAACTTTCCTGAATGGACCACCCAACTATGCTCTAATCCCCCCATTCCATCAGTTTCTGAATTTAGCAATCCTCACCAACCTCTTTTTCTGTCCCACATGCGGGCTCTGTACTTTAACTGTGCTCTCAAATTCATTGTAACATGACTCGGGTAGGAAAGAGCGTGTCATCCTTACTTTTAACGGAGAAATGAAGGCACAAAGAAGTGAAGAGGTGGCCCAGAATCTTAACAGATAGTAAGAAATTGAACAGAGAGAGAGAGGTCTGACCGCAGTGCTGCCTCACTTCTAGTCTGTTCTTTTCACGCCATGGCAATGCCTCCTTGTGCCTGAAGCTGGAGTTGGCAGTTTCTCAACCTCTCAGTCTCCGCCTCTTCCTTTGGAGACCACGGGTATCTGAGATGGATTGGAGCATCATCGAAACGAAAATAAGCTTTTGTCCCTGTTTACTTCCCTACCCTACAAATCTCAAAAGCCAGGCTTGGCATCTCCACTGACGTGGATCCCTAGCGTGAATCAAGGACTGAGCAGAGGGTACACGAGCCTTCTCCAGTACCACCTGGCGGGTCTCATGCCAGAGCCTCGGCAGCACCCTGCAGGAGCTCTCCCCCCCACTCCCACCTCACCGATGGTCCCAGCCCACTCTCAACCACACACACAACCTATCACAGAAGACCCAGCTGTGCACCAAACCTCCCCCTGGGTGGTGCCTCCAGGGTGATTGAGTGGCTCCCTGGATGGCAGGCCTCTTCTCCCAGTGGCCTTCAACGGCTTCTGGTAAGTTTACCCTGAGTTCCCAGCTGCACTTAGAGGGCTGCTGAGTCAGGCCCAAGGAGCTCTTCTTAGGTTTGGACAATACCTGAAGCCAATCCTTAAAAGAGAAGCGGACTGGCAATCTAGCAGGTCAAAGGGCTACAGAGAAGCCACTGTCATTTGGGTGTCCCTACGATTAGTTTTATGTCCATTGCGTGCTGATTGAAGCCCAAGGTACTATCCGTACCACTCAGGGCTCTCTGGAGTCTTTCAGTCAAGACTTGCTACCCAAATGCTCTGGTCCAGTCTCTCCCTAGAAGATAGAAGCCCTTTTGCCTTTTTGACTCTCATCTCAGAGTCCTACATCCTCCTGACGACCTGTCCTCACCTCTTTACCTGGTTCCTATCCTTGTTCAAAGGCACATGTCGAAGCCAATCAGCTACTAACCACAAATAGATGAAACAACCTTTGTGAATGATTTTAAGATTTACAAAAATCTCTCCTTTTTCATCAATTTGCACATTCCAAAAATGTTTTCCCATCTGTTGTCTCATTTGATCTATCAAAAGTTATTAGGTGGGTTGAACATGAAGCAACCTCACTGCAGAGTTGTGGAAATGATCGTAACTGGCACATTTTGAGCTCTTCCTCTATCCTGACAGTGTGCCAAGCACTTTCCATGAGTAAAATACACAAAATCCTTTTAAAAGTCATGGCAGTTAGTTACCATTATTACCCCATTCTCCAGAAGAGAAAGCAAAAGCTCAGAGATATTTAAATAAACATATTCCTTGTTCTTAAACTAATAAGTTTCCAAAGCTATAATTTCAACCTTGATCTCAAACTCCAGTTAGCTTCTAAATTTTACCCAATCACAAAAGAAAACCCAGGAATCAAAAAAGACTTGTCCTCAACACATCTTCTTCTTGTATTAGTCCATTTTCTATTGCTACAACAAAATCCCTGAGTCTGGGTACTTTATAAATAAAAAAGGTTTATTTATCTCAAAGTTTTGGAGGCTGGAAGTCCAAGATAGGGCAGCAGCCCTGTTGTTTGGCCTCTGCTGAGGGCTCATGGTACTTGGCATCACAATGGCTAGAACTCATGCAAAAGCAATCACAAGCAGAGACAGGAAGCCAGAGACCATTCAGGGGCCAGGCTTATTCCCTTTAAAACAGCCTGCTCCTACAGGAACTTGATTGGATCCTGTGAGAACTACATTAATCCCTTCCAAAGACAGCACCCCACTTACCTCATCACCTTCCACCAGGCCCCACTTCTTGAGGCTTCTACCACCTTAACATTGCCACAGTGGAGACCAGGCTTTCACTAGATGAACATCTGGGGGACACAATCAACACACATCTGAACCTTAGCCCTTCTCACCTTGTAATGTACATATTCATCCCCCGGGGCTCTTATACAAGTATATTAAGGATTTTGATGTTGCTAATCTGAGAAAAGACCTGAGATTCTGCATCTCTACCAAGTTCCTAAGCGATACTAATGCTGCTGATCCAAAGACCACACATTGAGTAGTTAGGCTGTGTACCACAGTGTCCCTGGGGAGTACCTGCCACCTTGTCTTCTAGGTGGGATCCTCATAGGTAGGTAAGTTCTTGTATTAAGCAAATAAGCATGGCCCACTTTTGCCATTGCAACTGACCAAAACCCCAGCTGAAATTTTGGTTTAAGACAAAATAGTAGTTTAATGACTTTTTATTGAGGAGCTCTGGCCTCAGGTATGGCTGCATTTAGGGGCTCCAATGAAGTATCCGGATTTGCTCTCTCATAACTATTGAGCTTTGGGTTGCATGTTGGCTTCATTCCCAGGTTCTTCCTGGTGATAACAAAGGCTTCTAGAAGAATGAAGACACAGTGAGATGATCCAGGCTGGTGAACTGTCCTCTAGGCTGGAAAAGACAGAAAAGCCAGTTAGGGGTAGCTATTGAGTCCCTCCTCATGGGACCTCCAACATGGGGAGATTCTAGGTGCCCCATCATCCCTTCTCCTGGCCATGATGTCCTGGAAATCTGAATTGACTTCCAATGTTGATGCCACTAGGCAGGTTGAAGCCATTCCGCTACAGAGCAGGTGGCCAGGAGCCCATGGCTGGTGGGGTCTGTGCAGATCTCACACACTAGGACCAGGGCTCACCTGGTGTGTTACAGTTGAGGAGGTTAAGTGAATCAGGGTGGGCACCAGATGGGAGCAGATAGGGGTCCATTAACTCCGGGGGAGCATCTTAGATGGCACCACCAAGTCAGACCACGAGATGCTTTCCATCTTCCTGGGAAAACAGTTCCCAAGCAGCCTCACCGAGGAAAGTAGGCACTTGGCTTCCAAGCCTGGTTGGCAGGCACGCCGTGCAGATGGGCTGCTGACAGCACCCCTTCTTGCCCCCTCCCCAGAATCCTCAGAAGGAGGAGCAAGCAGCAAGCCTGGCGCACAGCCCTCTGCCCGCACCAGACAATCTGGCTGCACCTTGCGTGGGCACCCTGCCCCCACTCCAGCCTCTCTACGCCTCCCTGCTCCCCAAACCCAGGTCATCACTTCAAAACCAGGGCGAGGATCCAAAAGTATGGAAATGCCGGAAATACTCATCAACTGAGAAAAAATAATATTTCCATGCACTATTTTTAAAAATCAAAACTGATGCCCAGAATGTCCATGATGAACCGATTTTTTCAATTTTAATTTATTAAAGATAATGTCCAACAGGGTGAAAATTGTCAAGAAGATCAAGGTCGAGACAAGCAAAAGCAGGTTTAGATGCTGTTCTTATTGAAAATGTTGGTATTATTGTTCACAATGAATTTTTTAAGTTATTTTTAAATTTTTAAAATAGCACGTGAAAATATTACTAATCTTATGTACTGATACATGGTGCCTGCTTAAATTCTGTGGCTGACATGAAAGCCTCGCCCTCCTCAGTTTAGACTCAGTTCTGTAAAAGCCAGCTGTGGTCGCGTCACCCGCCCTCCTCAGCCCTGCCCGTGGCCACGGCAGTATTGCCAGGATAGAAGCAAAACTCTCTGTGTGCACCCTGAGTCCTCATGGTTGGCTGCTCCATCCTGATCCCTGTGTCAGCGGGAACACATCCATAGGACCTAAGAGTTGTTAAAATATTTAAATATTTTCTGATTTTGAACACTCCTATCATAAGGCTTCTCCTCCAGGACCCTGTCAGAAGTCCCCACAATCCAGCATCCAAAGGACCAGTGCCTGACCAACTACAGTCCCCAAATGCTGCCCACACAATGTTTTCCACAGTCCCCCTCACTCTATGCCAGGCTCCCCCTTGCTCACGCACTCAGTCACTCTGAATATGTGCTTCCTCTGTCTTGTACTGCCCTGGTCCACACCACCACCACCTCTGGCCTGGCCCACCAAAACATGGCAGCCACAATGACTCTGCCAAAATGTAAAACAGAGTCAATCATTCCTCTGCAAAAACGCTGCAGACTCCTGTCTAGGACTTAAGGCCACATTCTTTTTCTTTTCTTTTTTTTTTTATCCTTGACCTCGCTTCCTTCACCTCTCCTTTTATGCACCCTCATCTAGCCACACTAGCCTCCCCACCTCCTCAAATGTTCCAGAAAAGTTCTTACCTCAGGGCCTTTGCACTTACTGTTCCCACTGCCAGTTCTAAGCAGAACCTTCACCTGCTTTTTACTTGTTCGCTCAGATTTTCTTCATAGTGAGGCCTCCCTGACTAACTTACTTAAAACTGCAACCCAACCTCAAACAGTAAAGGGCATTAAACCCAGTATATTCAATTCCCTTTACTCAACATTTTACAGCATTAATCACCTTCTTACATACTATATAATTAACATATTTGTCATATCTATTGTTATTATTCTATATTTCCACAACTAAATATAAACTTTGAGAGCATATAGATCATTATTTTGTTCACTGATGCATTGCAAGAATTCAGTAGATACTCAGTAAGTATCTGTTGATTGAATAAACGCATTAAATAAATTATTATATAAAATATGTCATCACTCTGGCTTATACTAGGTGCTCAATAAATATTGGTACAATCTCGATCCATGGGCTAGACTCAGAAATCAATCCCATAGACTGAGCCAAGGAATTAAATGTGCAGAAAGTGCTAGCTCAGTGTTTATTGCAATTCTGCTTCAAAAGTTATGTTCTCTATCATATTAGTCAGGGTTCTGTGCAGAGAAATCAAACCAATAGAAGCCAATAGATGTAAGGGTGTGTGTGTGTGTGTGTGTGTGTATGTGTGCGTGTGTGCAGAGCAGCGGGTAAGGAGTCGACTCACACCATTATGGAAGCTGAGAATTGCCAAGATCTGCAGTTGGCAAGCTGAAGACCCAGGAGAGCTGATAGTTCTGGTCTAAATTTGAAAGTCTCAGAAACAGAAGAGGTACTGGAGAAAATTCCAATCTCAGAACTGGCAGGCTGGAGACCCAAGAAGAACTGATAGTCCAGTTTGAATCCAAAAACTGGAAAAAGAAAACTATGTCCAGGCTCAAAACAGTCAGGCAGGAAGAGATCCCCACTTATTCATAGAAGAATGAGGGGAGGAGGGGTTCTATGTAGACTTTCAACTGATTCAATAAGAGCCACCCACATTAGGGAGGGCAATATGCCTTACTCAAGCTACTAATTCAAATGTTAACCTCATCTAAAACACTTTCACAATCTTTGACCAAACACTTACAGAATCTCTGACCAAACATCTGGGTACCTCTTGGCCCAGTCAAGTCGAGATATAAAAGTAGCCATCATGCCCATCTTGGAACACCATCTCTTCTCCTTTCATATATCCAATGTCCAGCCATGCTCCAAGGTCCAACTAAGAGCCACTTCTCCCTAGAAGTCTTCCAGTCCCCCTCCACAATTCTGAATTCTATGCCATTTTTTTTAAATAAGCAAATAACCTCAGATTCTGTCTGGAACAGATGTGTGTGTGTAAATTCTTTATCAGTGCGTTTCTTCCCCATGAACTCTCCTGGGGATCTGTCTCATTGACTAATGCCCTCCCCGCTTTCTGGCACAATCTCCCTTCCATATACCTCCACCTACTCCTCCTGGGACCATATAAAATACGAGACAGGCGAGCCTGCCAACTACTTCATCATAAATTTATCAGGAATAGAATTTAATAAGCAGGAAGCAACATAGTAAAACATTGAGTCATAGAGATGACACACAAAAGCTGAAATTACCAATGTTGCCAAAATTCCAGTCTGTAGATGGGCCCTTCCCAGTCACCAAGGCGGTGTGCTGTGTTCTCAGCTCAGCGTTCTCCTATGTGCACTTGACACTGACACCTCTGTTCTTCTCAGGACCCCAGTAACTGTGGTACTATTTCTGGGCTGTTCTCAGCAGCATGCCTGACTTCCTGTGATGCTTGGTGATCTATTTCCAATGCCTCAAAGTATTAATGGAAGAGAAGGGAAAGGAGATGCCTGGCATTTACCTGGCACAATTCCACCTTTGCAGCCCTACAGGCCAGCAGCCTCCCTTTCTTAGCATGTTTGTTTGGAGTACTTGCTGGAAGATCCCTTTGGGGATCCTCTGGGATCTCTTGACCCAACCCTCCTGCCTCATCCTGGTGATGATGCCTTCTGTGTCAAAGCACCTACTAGCTGGAAAGGGGGTTGGCCTGTGGAGGTCTCGTTATGATTGGTTCCAAGCATACATTGTGCTTTCCCAGCAGGCCTCCTAGTCTTAGAGCCAGTGCCGAGTCATCTTCTTGTGGTTCTCCCTGATCTTCCTTCAATCTCAGCTAACTGTTAAGTGGTGCCAACATAGATCAGATAATGAGCTAATTCGAGAGTGAGATGCTGCTGTGGACTGGATGTTTGCCCCTCCTAAACTCATGTTACAACCAACTTAATCCCCAAAGTCACATTAATATATTTGGTGATAGGGCCTTTGGGAGATAATTAAGGTTAGATAAGGTAATGAGGCTGGGGCCTTCATAATTATATTAGTGGCTTTATAAGTATAGGAAGAAAGACCCAAGTTAGCAAGCTTGATGTCTTGGGATTTTGCAGAGTCCTCTGTACCTGCAGGAAGGTCCTCATCAATCTGGCCCCTTTTCCTTGAACTCCAGAATCATGAGCTGAATAAACCTTTATTCTTTATCAGTTGCCCAGTCTGTGGTATTCAGTTATAGCAACAAAAGAAAGAACAAGATGGATTTATTTGTAGTACGGGCATAAAGCTACTAGAGGTTTCTAATAGCCAGAATAGAGTTTTGTTTTTGATAGCAGAGGCCACTTTGAGTTAAGGAGCACTTTGATGAAGAGAACAGCTTTAGGGCATGGAAAAAGTATTGCACTTTTTTAACATTTACTGACCGCTCACTGCATAGGGCATTGCCTCATGTGTTCCACACATATTCACACCTATCCATGCACAACAATTTAATTCTGAGGACAACTCTAGAAAGGGGACACTGTAACTACAATGTCCTAACAGTTGAGGAAACCGAGGCACAATGATGTTTGGTCCAACAGTAAATGGGCTACAGGAGATCAAGCAGACTGACGTTGGTATCACAAAGGTCAAGTGTGATAAATGACCCACCCTTGGGATTCTCTTATGCTCCTCACCTTCCTGGAGAACCTGACATGTCCTTCAAGATCCAATTCTGGGCCTGTGTTCTAAGGAATTCTACCCCCCAGCAGAACTGACCGCTCCCTTTGTTGATCTACCCTGCCAGGACATACCTGGTCCAGTCCCAGTTACCCTGGGTACTGCACTCAGTACTGCTTCCATATCTGCCTGTCCCGCTGGGCGGTGAGCTCACTGAAGTCAGGGACAGATCGTGCTCCCTGGGGCTTCCCAGCACAGAGCCATGTATGGAGGAAGTGCTTGCTCTATAAACTCTTAACAATGACATGGCAAAAAGTCGGGTTTACCTGGAGGCCCCATCCTGACACGTGTTATTCTACCCACAGTCCATTGCCCAGAGAGAGTGGCACGCTTCGGATGCATCCTCCATACCTCAGACCTCACATGGAGATGGCCAGATGGGTAAGTGACAGGAGGTGGAGGTGGCCAACCCAAGTGGGCATAGCCACTCCCAGAGGTCCTCCAAAGGCACACCCTGGAGATGTGTGAGAGTTGGAAATTAGTCCTGAATGGCATGGGCCAGGACACACAGAAGAGCCTATTCCAGGGCATGATTCTTATTCTGCTTTAACTCTCCATGTCATTGTGGGTAGAGCCCTTCCCTCAAGGGTCCTCCTCTCTCTCTCTCAGGAAAACGTTGGGCTCAGAGCCCAACTCTCTCTATGGTCCTAAGCTCCCTTACCCTCATGCTGGGCACATGCCTCATTTACCTGCCAGAACATTACCTACCCTCTAATTTGGAATCCTGATGAATTTTAACAGAGGTAGCAAAATACAACAGAGAAACAGGTAACCTTCCTTTCCTGTTTCTAGAAAGTTTGCCTTTTCCTCCACTCCCACTCATTGTCTTTTCCTTCTTGAATATTGAGTCCCAGAGGTGAACAAGCTACATCATCATTGAGCTCCCAGAAGTGTAGATTCCAGGGGGTGAGACAAAGATGGAATGAACTGTCTTTTCCCTTTCGTCACAGGAAGCTACAGCACATTTCAAAAGTAAGATGGCCTTCTGATTATTAAAAATAAACCCTGGCGCACAGCCTGCCTTTCACATAAATCTTGCCAACAGATGCAGACTTGCAAACACACTCCCTGGCTCCATGCTGAGACCCAGCTTCTCTGCCCAGTTTTCATGCTGAGATTCTCTAAGGACAACCATTTCTGTTTGGAGAACCATGAAATCAGCTATTTGCTGTCTCTAGGAAGGGGCTGCTACCCTAGGGCTTAACAGGCCAATGAGTCTTTTGACAGAGGAATATAAGGAGATTGAAAAGAAACTTAAGATATGTAGATATGTATTAAGATCTCTTTAACATTAAGTGACAGAGAAGCCAACTGATACTGGCTAATACAGAGAAGGTAGTTTTGTTGTTTTGTCTTGCTTTGCTCAGGTTCCTGAAAAGTCCAGAATGTGACAGATTCCTAGGAGCTTCAAAAACGATGAAGATAGATGCCTAAGCAAGCTCATTAAGAGTTGGTCCTGCTCCTTGTCCAGCTCATTTTCCTCAATGTGTCCTTTCACTCTCAGGCAAGCACTTCCCAAGCTGTGATTCCATCACAGAAGTTAAATAACCCCAGTGAAAAGAGATTCTGGTTCCCACTGATACCCATACAAGCCCAGAAATGACTTGTACAACTTGAGTTAGATGCCTGTTCTTCACCTAATTATTAAAGTGTTGGGTAGAGTACAGTAAATAGCTAGGGCAGGGCACACAGAACTGTGGTCGAGGTCCACCCTACATACACCCACATGAACTGAGAGCTGCCCAAAGAAAATAATCAACTTTAAAACCTGTACAGAATATGTGAAGCACCCTGAGGAATCCATACACTAAATAAAAACAGGTAGGTAATGAGTTGAGACCAGAATTCAAGTGCTACTGAACAAGTTATGAATTACTACCCGCCCTCTGTTTTCACTAGACCTGAATACAGAAGACCCTGAAATCCTAAAGAGGTCATTATCATGAACGGAGAGCTCTAGAAGAAGATTTATAATCCTGGCTCAAGAAACAAGGAGGAGCCGGGTGCGGTGGCGCAAGCCTGTAATCCCAGCACTCCAGGAGGCTGAGACAGGAGAATTACGAGTTCAAAGCCAGCCTCAGCAATGGTGAGGTGCTAAGCAACTCAGTGAGACCCTGTCTCTACATATAACACAAAATAGGGCTGGGGATGTGGCTCAGTGATCGAGTGTCCCTGAGTTCAATCTCTAGTACCAAAAGAAAAAAGAAAAAAGAAACAAGGAGAGAAACTTCTACTCTTAGATACAGATAAGCCAACATCATCAACAAATTAGGTTTTATTAACATTTATAAAACACTCTCTCCCGACAAAAGCAAAATACACATTCTTTTCAAGTGCACATTAAATATTCACCAGTATGTACCATGATCCTGGGTTATAAACTTTAATTTAAAATTATTGAAACCAGGCAATGTATGTTCTCATGACCAAGTAATCCACTCCTTAGTATATATTCAAAGGAGTTAAAATCAGCATTCTGTGGTGACACAGTCATATCAATGTTTATAGCATCACAATTCACCATAAGCTAAGCTATGGAACCAATCTAGATGCCCATCAACAGATGAATGGATAAAGAAAACATGGTTTATATACACAATGTAATATCACTCTGCCATAAAGAAGAATGATTTTATGACATTTGCTGGTAAATCAATGGATCTAGAAACTATCAGGCTAAGTGAAGCCAATCCTAAAAAAACAAAGCTTGAGTGTACTCTCTGATATCTGAATGCTAACACAGAGTGAGGTAGTGGTGGGAGAATAAAACTTCAGTGCATTAGACAAAAGGGAATGAGGTAAAGGAGGGAGAACAGGAATAGAAAAGACAGTGGAATGAATCTGACATAACTCTCCTGTGTACATGCATGAATATACTGTAGTGCAACCCAACATCACGTACATCTACAAGACTGGGATCCTAATTAGAATAAGATATATTCCATATTTGTACAAATATGTCAAAATAGATTCTACTGTCATGTACAACTAAAAAAGAAAATTTTTTAAAAGTATGTTCTTAAACTGGAAATCAAAAGTAGAAAGAGGAAAATCTTCCAACATTGGCATATTAAACAACACACTTATAAATAATTTGTGGATTGAGAAAGAAGTCTCAAGAGAAATCAGAAAATATTAGAAATGAATTAAAATGCAAAATAACAAAAATGTGTGGGATGCATCTAAAGCAGTGTTTAGAGGGAAATTTATAGTATTCAATGCTTATGTTAGTAAAGAATAAAGGTCCCAAATTAGTAGTCAGAGTCCACCACAAGGAACTAGGGAAAAAATAATCAAAATTAAATCAAAGTAGCCAGAAGAAAGAAAACAATATGGGTAACACAGAATTGAGGAAATAGAAAACAAAAAGATATTTGAAAAGTTAAACAAGCCAAATGTTTCTTAATTATTCAGAAAAATTGAAATATGCCTAGCAATACAGACAAATACAAAAAACAGAGAAGACACAAATTATTAATATCAGGAGTTAAAAGGAGGATATCACTACAGATTCTGTGGCCATTAAAAGTAGTAAGGAAATACTTCTAATTCACATACTATAGAACTAGTTCAGAATGACCTTTTCCTCCACTGCAAGATTGAATATAAGTCCAATATTGAATATAAGTTTGAATATAAGTCCAATACTTATTGAATATAAGTCCAAGATTGAATATAAGTCCAATCCAACATAACAATACATGTAAATTCAAAAACTTAGATGAAGTCAAACAATTCCTGTAAGTCCATAATCAATCAAAATTTACTCAACATGAAATAGATAACCTAAATAGTACTGTTAATATTAAAGAACTTAAATCTGTACCAAAATTTTAAGGCCCAATGATTTCACTAGAAAGTTATATAAAATATGTAAAGAAGAAATAATATGAATTCTATATCATTCCTTCCAGAAAGCCAAAGTGAAAGTAACATGTTCCACTCATTTTATGAAGCTAGTGTTACTTTCATACCAGAAAAATACAAAAAAAAATTCACAAATAGAAGACTACATACTAAGCTCCTTCATGAATATAGAAACAAAATTTATCAACAAAATTATAGCAACTAAATGCAGCAATATCTATATAAATTACAACCAAGTGAGATTTATAGCAGAAATACAAGGATTATTTGATTTTTAAAAAACAATACATGGTCATACCAATTAATACAGAAGAAGTATTTAACAAAATTCAACACCAATTCTTGATAAAACTTTCAGTAAACCTGAAATAGAGGAGAACTCCTTCAACTTGATAAAGGGAATCTATATATTAAAAAAATCTACAGCTAACAATCTACTTAATGGGGAAAGTTGGCTACTTTCTCCATCAGATCAGAAACAGAGCCTGGAAGCTCACTCTTGTTACTTCTTTTCAATATTGTACAGGAAGTCCTAGTCCTTGCAATAAAACAGGAAAATTAATCAAAAACATAGATTAGAAAAGAATAAAAGTGTTTCTATTTTCAGAGGACATAATTGTCTATGAAGAAAACACCAAACAATATGTTAAAAGCTTCTAAAATTTAGCAAATTAAGCAAGATTGTGGGAAACAAGGTCAAGACAAAACATATTTCTATAAATTATCAATATACATGAGGAAAATAACATTTAAAAACCATCCCAGTAACAATACCCTTCCAGAAAATGAAATACTCATAAAGGACCTATATGCTGAAAACTACAAAATTCCAATAATCAAAATCAAAGATCAAATAAATGGAGAAATATACCATGTTTATGGATTGCAAAATTCAACATAGTTAAGATGTCAGTTCTTCCCCAAATGATCTGTAGATCTGACATAATGCCAATCAAAATCCCAGACAAATTTTTTGAAGCTATTGACAAGCTGACTCTTAAATTTATATGAAAATGGAAATTAACTAAAATAGCTAAAATGATTTATAAAAAGAAGCACAAATTTAGAGCACTTAACATCACCTGATTTTAAGAGTTACTGTAAAGTTTCAGTAACCTAGAGAGTATGTTGTTAGCAAAGTTAGAGAGTATGGGGAGTTTCTCGTGGAAATCAAACTGTTCTATACCTGATCATGTCAGTGGCTACATGAGTTAAAACTCCTGGAGCTGTATATTTCCTGAATAGTCACTACCTCTAAGATCATTTTTAAATACAATTACTTTTTAAGCATTTTAATTTAAAAATTAGTCTTCCAAGGTATTAAGTCATTTTAACAGAGAAAGGAAAGTTTTCGGTTATTTTGTTCTGTTTTGTTATCAAACAGTTCGGAAGTGACCATTTTCCATATGGGAAGTAAATAAATGTCAACCTCATCATCGCTTCATACACAAAAATAAACAAAGACAGATCATAGACCTAAGCATAAAAGTGAAAACCATAACACTTCTAGAATAAAACACAGGAGAAAATAGTTGCCATCTTAGAGAAGACAAAGTTTTCTTCATGTAAAGAACTACAAATCAATACAGCAAGCAGGTTTCTTAAATTGGGCAAGTAACTCGAAGGAAGATACGCATGTGGTTAAAATAAACCACAATAGGATCTCAACGACAATGCAAATTTAAACTGCATTGAGGTACCACTTCATGCCCATCAGAATGGCTACCATGAGAAAGGTTGACAACACAAAATATGAATCTGCAGACCAAATGGAATGCTTGCACATTGCCTCTGAGAATGTAAAATGGTACAAACATTTTGGACCTCTGTCAGTTTCTACTAAGGTTAAACATATATGTATCATATGCTCCAGGATCCCATTCCTATTTCAACAGAAATGTGTTCATAAATGCAGTTAAAATATATACTGATATGCTCTTTGGAGCCTTAAGCAAAATATCCAAATATCCAAAATAACTCAAATGTTTTCAACAGGAAAATATACAAACAATGGTATGTCCATACAATAAAATACTATTCAACAATAAAGAAAAAATCAACGTGGATGAATCTCAAAAGCATTATAGTGAACAAAATAAGCCAAGCACATAAGAGCACATCCTGTTCTTGTAAAGTTCTAGAACAGATAAGGCTCACCAAGCTAAGATGATAGATATCAGAACAGTGGGCTGCCTGAGGGCTGGGAAGGTTGACTAAAAGGAGCCCAGGGGAACATGATATGAATGCTTTTTATCTTGTTTTGCGTAATGATTTCATGGTTGATTGTGAGTCCAAACTCATGGAATTGAACATTTCAGTCTTCCATTTCTATTGCATATGCATTTGATCCTGACTTAGTGAAAAGAAAATCACTTATGAACATAACATTTTACTTTTTTTTTTTTGGTACCAGGGATTGAACTCAGGGGCACTTGACCACTGAGCCACATCCTCAGGCCTGCATTGTGTTTATTTAGAGACAAGGTCTCACTGAGTTGCTTAGCACCTCTCAGTTGCTGAGGCTGGCTTTGAACTTGTAATTCTCCTGTCTCAGCCTCCCAAAGTGCCAGGATTACAGGCATGAGCACCGCACCCAGCTAACACTTTACTTCCTACAAAACATTTTCATACCCATTCTCCTATTCCCTCCATGTGATCTTCCCCACAACCCTGGGCAGTAGGGGAAGATTATTTTAGCAATAACAAGAAACTAGGAGAGGATCCAAATGGGAGAGTGACTTCCAAGGACACAATGTAAGCTCTGGCCAGAGCAAGGCCCAAAGCCCAGGTGTTAGGACTTTGCATCCAGTGCTCCTGTACAATGTTTCCAATCTGTGTTTCCCTGTCTCAAGCATTGCAGGCCAGGCATGCCTGGGGGCACAATGAATGTCAACCTCCTCAATTTGTATAGCTTTTATCTCCTCTAGGAACCCAAGTTCTGCTTCAGATTTCTTTGAAAGGTTTGAGATCCACCATTGTTACAGATGTTAAAACACACATAAATATTCAGGGGCTCCTGTCTTTGCATCCCTTGTGGAGTGACTTGCAATATATTAAAATCTGATTTTACTTCTTGGCCAAAAATAGTGTGGCCTCCAGCCACCAGCTATTATAACTAAGTGTATACAACAGAAAGACATGATAAGAAGAAAAGAAAGAGAGAAAGAAAAAAGGCTTCAACAATGGTCTGTCTTGGTATGGTATCGGCCTAGTCATTCCCCTTTTCTGAGAATGGCTGGTCATTCCTGTTTCCTCATCTTTAATCCAAGGGACCAGAGAAACTTTCACTAAGTATCCTGTGATAAGGTGTGAAGCTGAGAGTCAGTGTTCATCTTCTGCACCCCCCCCCACACACACACACACGAGCATTAATGGTCCAGACATCCCACCTAAGGAGTCTCATTCCAGAGAAAACTCTCAAGCATTATGAGCTGAAAGGACCCACCTCCATGTAGACAGGCACCCAAGACCTCCAGGATAAATCCTTTGTCCAAGGAGACTTAGGGACCTGACAGCTTCTCTGTGCTACTTCTGGGTCAAGAAATTGGTTTCGTGGGCTGGGGAGATAGCTCAGTTGGTAGAGTGCTTTCCTCTAGGTTCAATCCAGAGCACCAAAAAAAAAGAAGAAGAAGAAGAAGAAAATAGAAAGAAATAAAGAAGGGAAAGAAAAAAAGAAAAAAAAGAATGAAAGAAAGAAAGAAATCAGTTTTATGAACACATGGGTCCTAGCCTAAGCTCTACCAAGAGTCCATAATGCCACTTTGGAACAAGACCCTTCCTCTTTAGGGACTTGCCTTACCCATAAAATGGAGCTAACGAACCCTGACTACTAATCGTTGAGATACAACGAAGTGAAATGTATGGGCGTATTGTGAACAGAATTATTCCTCATCAGGACCCTCATCTTTTGGGAAAGGGAAGCCAAAGCTATCTTCTCATCCCAGCTGTCCAGAACCGTTTTTTCCCCACGCCTGCGCAGTGCCTCTCTGACCACTAGATGGCGGTAACTGTCACTTGACAATTTAAAAAAGGGTGTGGGAAGAGCCAGGGGACCCGCCTGCTTTAAGAAAACTAGGCCAAAGCCTACTCGTTACATCACTTCTAATCGAAGCAGCCAGTTCAGTCTGGATTTTTCTTTATTGCAGGCGACAATGCAAGGAAACTTCCTGGCTCCTGCGCGTTTCGGTGCTAATTGTTGGGCCTGAAAACAGTCTTTAACTCACAGGGACTGGTCATGGAGGCCCTGCCCTCCTTCCTTCCTTACAAGCCTCTTTCCCCAAGCCCTATTACTGGCTCTCTCCAGCTGCCTCAGGCCAGTGCCTCATTCTCAGCCACACTAGAAATACATTCCCTGAGTCTTGCCTCTATTTCATTTATCAAGCACTTATCGATGTCTGTGTGTATGCAAAGGCCTGTAATGCCAAGGGGCACCTGGGGTAAGAGGGACCCAAGCCCTGCCTCAAAGAGAAAGAAGGGGCCACAGGCAGCCTAAGTTCAAATCTTCCTCTGCCCCTCACTTGTTACATGCATGATTTTCAATCAGTCATTGAATTGTTTTTCATCTTCACTTTCCTTAATTTTAAAATGGGATTAGAAAGTGACTTGATTTATTTATTAAATGAGTTCGTCATACTGGCCTGTCCCATGCTTAGAATGGGGTCTGGCACTTCATAATCAGTACTTATTTATTGAGCACCCATTAGGTGAAGATACATTATTTGATTTAGTGCTGATATCCATGGCTCCAAAGAGTTAAACATTTTTTTCCAAGTTTACGCAGTGAATTCGAAGCAAAGGCAGTATTTGAACCTGGTTCTGACTTCAGAAGCCATGCCTTCGGTTGTTCTTCCAAAGAGAACATGAGCCCCCAAAAGCAGGACAAGAGACCAGCAAATCTGCAGACGATGCTGTCCAATCCTAGGGTTGCTGCAAATTAGCCATCCCAAACCATGCCATTCGAGTCTCAGTGATAGTGTCCTGGATTTAGCTCCAGCTCTAACTGGGGTTTTGCGATCTGGAGTTAGACCCCCGCTTGGACCTCAGTTTTCTCAGGATTTTCCACATGTGCCTAGTTATCAAAATCACCTGGGATCCTTCTTAAACGTATGGATCTTTGGACCCTACTCCAGATCTGCTAAAATAGCATCTGCAGGGGAGGGCCTGGAGATCTATTTTTAAACAGTGCGTCAGATGATTCTCAGGACCTGGAAAGTTAGAAAAACATCCTAGATAATCTTCAACATTCTCCCAGCCCTATCCCTATTGACTCAGGTCCACTCAATGGGCTCTTGGCCCCCTGTCCTACAGATTCTTCATAAATGCCAGACCCCATCTTTCTGCCTAGGGAAACTGGAGCCCCTCCCCAGCCTGCATGGACTGGTAGCTCCTTCTTTCCTGTAAGGCACTTAGGCTCTCAAAGGAGCTGAAGCTGTTTAAATAATGAATGGAATTTACAGTAGCATTTGGAATTCACTTAAGCAATAGAAACATGATTGCAGTAAAGCCTTCTTTAAAATCACTTTTTCAACTGGGTAAGAAGGAAGACAAAGTAGCTCTATGAAGAGTCCATAATGCAACTTTGGAGCAAGACTCTTGACTTTCTTAATATGAGAATCAGAATATTTTGATAAGACTTGATTCTCAATGTCTACATTGTCCATTTGGAAGATATAATTTCTGCTATCAGAACAGCAGTACTCTGCTGCTCTAGTCTGATATACCCAGGAGCCATGGGTCAGACTACATTTCAGGCCCAGGGCAGAGTTACTAGTCCCTGTAACTGATGGGAAGACTCGTGGGAAAAGTAGAAAAGAAGGATCAAGGCAGAAAGCCAGCCCCAGCCCTCTCCTAAGGGCTCCTACCAGAAGTCTTTCCAGTCCTTGCTCTTCCTGTCTGCAGAGTCATCAGACAGCACAATTCAGCAATATTGGCTGCCTGCTTTATCCTTCTTTCTGCTACAGTCCTAACCCAGGGCCCTGCAAAACACTAACCTCACTAACTGTAAACAGAACTCACAGTTCTTACTGTTAGATCATGACTTTAGTCAAGGGAGTGTTGGGTGTAGAGGGAGTGCCCTGGCCTGGGTTCAAGAAGACAAATGTATCAGTCAGCTATTGCTGTAATAATGTCACATAACAAATGACCCCAATACTTGGTAAACTACAGCATTCACTTATCCTCATTCATGCACATGTGAGTTGGCTGGGGCAGCCCTGCTCATCTCAACTGGGCACAGCTGAGTTTGCCTCTGGCCTTGGGTTTGGTTCAGGTCTTCCTCTGGGTTTCCCTCAGTACCCTTCTTGGGCCAGAGGTATATCCAGGGCACATTTCTCTTATAGTGATGGCAGGAACCCAAGAGAGCAAACTTATCTCAAGCCACTGCTGACCTCACATCTGCTTAAATCCCACTGACAGAGCAAAGGTCGAAGAGAAACATCCACCCACCAAAGCATATCACAGACACAGGACAAGAGTGTAAAGGTTAAAAAATAGAAACAAAAGCAAAACCTGGAGGCCATTCCCTGCAGGTGGAAGATAACGAGGGAGGGATCCTAGAGAAGCCAGAGTCAGGATGCATTTGGAATTCACTCAAACAATAGAGGGAAAGGAGAAAACTTCCTGGGTGTGGTGGAGCATGCCTGTGATCCCAGGGGCTTGGGAGGCTGAGGCAGGAGGATCATGAGTTCAAAGCCAGCCTCAGCAAAAGTGAGTCACTAAGCAACTCAGTGAGACCCTATCTCTAAATAAAATACAAAATAGGGCTGGGGATGTGTCTCAGTGGCTGAGTGCCCCTGAGTTCAATCCTCAGAAATCTCCCTCCACCAAAAAAAAGAAAAAAGAAAGAAAGAAAAATGAAAAAAGAAAAAGAAAGAAAAGAGACAACTTAAACCAGGGGGGAAACTGCCTGGAGCACAGCTCTGCTTGAATCCCAACTTTCTCAGTGCCCTCCTCCCAGTCTCTAAGTGAGGAAACCCACAGGAGCTGTGCCTGCCTCTTCATCACAGCTGATTGTTTTCCTTAAATAAATCAGTTTTATAAACGATACGACTGGGAAAGGACACTGCATGCACCATCTTGTCTCGGCTTCCAGAGAGGAACAGGGGCTTTCTTATTGGAGAAACTTTTCAGTTGGGATACATAAGAAACTCAACCTCATGAAAGAGAAATCCTTGATTTAACAATCCAAGGAGCAAAATTTTTCATGAAGAACTAAGTTCAACAACTGAAGAACTCAAAACTTGTAGGAAAAAAAATCATAGAACAAACAGAAAAGACTTTTCTAGAAAGGCCCAATTAGTATTTTCTCGTGAACGGATATGGTCTGCATACCAAATGATCAACTAAAAGTCTTGGAAATTAAAAATCTGAGCGCTGAAATTTCAAAAACTTCAATATGTGGGCTGAATATCAGAACAGGTAAAAACTAAAGAGAAAATCACTAAAACTAGAAAGTTAAACAAAGGACTTCACCCAGAAACAGTACAAAAAGAAGCATACCTGGATGATAAGAAAAACGTGAAGAGTTGGAGAATGAATCCAACAGCACCAAAATCCAGAAAGAGGAACAGTGAGACTAGAGGAGAATCCCAAATAAGAGAAGGAAGGAAATCCCTGGAGGGGAAGAACATGAAAGTCTACAGACTGAATGGTCTATCAACTGCTGAGCAAAATAAATTTAGAAAAGACCCACCATTTAGGTAGTATGTGGAAAAATTCACAAGGAAGAAGAAAAAAATCCCCTAACAGATAACTTAGGCCTTGCCCATTGGTCATCTTGGGCTACCATAACAAAACACTATAGACTGGGCAGTGTAAGCAACAGACATTTATATTACAGAGGCTGGAAACCCAAGACCAGAGTGGCAGCATGGTCCTTGTGAGGGCTTTTCTTGACTTGCAGGCAGCCACTTTCTCATTGTGTTCTCACATGGTGCGAGAGAGGAGAGAGAGAGAGACACAGAGAGAGAGACCTCCAGGGTCTCTTTTTACAAGAGCACTGATACCATTCCTAATTATCTCCAAAGGTCCCATCACCAAATACCATCAGACTGGGAGGGGAGTTAGGGCTTCATGTATTGATTTTCAGGGGACACAAGTCAGTCTATAGCACCTTGTAAAGCAATGAGAATCAAGGGACATCTGAACCCTTCCTAGTACCATTGAATGCAACAGGCAACAGAACAATAATAATCTCAAAGTTGTGAGAGAATTTATTTTAAACCTAGAATTCAATGCCCAGTATAACTATCTTTGACGTAAGAAGGGAAAATTGGAATGTTTTCAATCATGTAAGAAAGAATTCTTAAGACAGAATGAACAATATGAAATGAAAAAAAGGAACCAGTTGGGAAAATGTGGGGTCTAGGAAGCTATATGGTAAATGAAGGAGCCAGGGAGACTAAAGAAGCTGACTAGCTTAAATTCATGTTGATATTAAAACAAAATCATCAACATTTTGTAACTAAGGTCTTAGGTCTTATCAATATAGTAAGTGTTCAGGTGGAGAAAAGAGTAGCAAGAGGAAAGCAAGAAGTAAAAGTGTTAGCATTTCTCACTGGAAGGATCTGGAAAGGGACTGACTCTAGATAACCATGTTTCTCTTAAAATGCATCAATGCATCAGTCTATTGCAGTGGATTGGAAGTAAAGAATAGGTTAAATAACTTCAAGTTATTAGAGAAGAAAATAGGAAATGAAAAATTATTCAACAAACCCAGCAAAAATAGGAGTGATAAGGGGAAAAATAAGAATTTATGATAAACAAATGCACAACAAATGACAGGATTAAGTCCAATTATATCAGTCATCTCCATAAAAGTGAGTGATTTTAAATCCCCAGATTGATTGATTGACAGAAACTCTTAGATTTAAAAACTAAAGGGCTGGGGTTATAGCTCAGTGGTAGAATGCTAGCCTAGCATGCCTGAGGCACTGGGTTTGGTCCTCAGCACCACATATAAATAAATAAAAAGTCCACTGACAACTAAAAAAATTTTTTTAAATTTTTTTAAAAAACTAAAATCCAGTTAAATGCTGCTGGTAAGATAAATTAAAATGACTGGTACCAAAAAAAAAAAAAAAAAGATATTCTCAAAGGTAATCAAAAAGGTAAACATGTGAAGACATAATTTGAAAGCACCTTCAGGAGAAATAGTCCATTGAAAAGATAAATACATCCAGGAAAAGGCACAAAATATGGGAAGAAACCTTACTGATAACTTAGAAAACATTATTATTTGCCAAATTTATGGGCCCCAAAATGTGACGAATGAAAACCAAAGGAACCTATTGTGGTATATGGTTAATTTTATATATCAACTTGTCTAAACCACAATAGCCAGATATTTAGTCTATACATTCAAATGTTGCTGAGAAAAATATTTTCTGGATGAGATTAACATTTAAATCAATAGATTTTAAGACCAAAATGTGGGTGGGCCTCATCTAATCAGTTGAAGGTCTCAAGAAAAAGACTAACCTCCCCCAAGGAAAAGAGAATTCTAACAAAGTACCTCTGGACTGCAACATCAAAGTACCGCTGGACTGCAACTCTGCCACCTTATCTGCAGAGTTTGTCCTTCTAGTCTCAACAATCATGTGAGCCAATCCCTTTCTATCATCAACCTCTCTCTCTCTTTTATACATATATACTGTATAATATACATAATTTTTATACATATATAATATATAATATCCTATCCTATCTATATATAGATACAAACATATCCTATTTGTTCCCTTTCCATAGTGAACCCTGTCTAATACAGGTAATATGCGATAGGAAACTATTAACACGTCTACTTATTTTTATTTTTAATACCCTTCCTAAAAAAAATTTAGGGAAAATTTTATAATGTACATAATATATTAATATTGCATGTGCTGCATAATTTAAAAGTAAGTATATGTATATAGATGCTTTATTTTAAAAAAATTAATATAGGTACATGGTCAAAAAAGTTTAAGATCACTAATCCAAACAATGAATAAGCAATATATTCATAAATCCACAGGAAAACTATAATGTATATGAAAATGAATAGATGGGAGGTCAAACAGAAAAGTAGAGGTCAGTATAAAGGAAAGCAAGCTAAAATACCCACCTATTTTTAGGAAAGACACAAATACTGAGCTTAAGACACTGATGGGTGAAATATAATTCATTCTATGCATAACTCTTAGGATTTCAATTACTTTCTTTATTTTGCTTTATAAAGTAAAAAATTCTTTAGTTATTAATAAAGAAATGTATGTGTAGATACTCCCAAATGATTGCTAGTGTTGAATAGAAACCACTGAAATAGTTGCAAAAAGGAGTCGATAAAACATTGGAGTGAAGGAAGAAAATATGTGAACTTTGATTTATGTTTATTTCTATCTCATGCATATTAATCTCTCCCTGTGTGTTTATAATATAAAATAGTAAAATAGATGGGTAATTTGTGAATAAACAAATATGTGTAAAAAATAAAAACTAAAATCCAGTTAAATAATGCTGGTAAGATAAAGTAAAATGATACAAGGAGGTTAAAAATAAAATAATAGCAATAGCTATGCCATGCAAATCCTAATAAAAAACAGATGTAATCATATCAAGCAAAACAGGACTTAAGACAAAGAACAATGAAAGAGCTGAAGGGGAAGGGTTACTCATATTGTTAGGATGTAATACTATTAAGGAGATATCTCAATCATGAACTTTTATGCACCCAATAACATAGCTTTGCTATATATAGCAAAAGCTGAAAGATATACAAGGAGAAAGTGCTACAATCATGGTGACATACTTTGTCACTCAGAAATCTCCAGATCAAGTAATTATACATTAGGTAAAGATAGAGAGGATCTGAATAACATTGTTGTCAGTTATATATGAAACATTCAAGAAAACTATTCATATATTAGGCTCCAAAGGAAATTTCAACAAATCCCATAAGAAAAATGTCAGTCAGGTTACCATCTGGGATGGAAATTAGAAATTAATAACAAAAAATAGCTTTAAAAAGTTTGATATATCTGAAAATATTAAATATTTTGTAAATAGCTCTTAGGTTAACAAAGGAAAAATAGTACTTCTATTTAGAAATGAATGACAAAAAGAAGCCATATATCAAAACCTGAGATATATACCAGACTCCAGAAAATTTACAGTTTTAAATTTACTTCACAGGAAAAAGGGAAGAACTGATAACAAAGTAAGATTTTTAATATAAGAAGTTAGAAACAGAAAAACTAAATAAGCCTAATGTACTTACATTAGGAAGATATTAATATGGATAAAATGCAAAAATTAACTAATTAGAAAAAAAAACTTAGATCAACAAAACTAAAATCTGGTTCTTTGAAAGTATTAATAAACTAGAATAGCCCCTTGGCAAGACTGAGAACAGAAATAGGACAGAGATGGAAGACAAAATAAACACTGTTAATACTGAGAAAGGACACAGAGTAGACAAAACATTTTAAATTAAAGAGAAAGTGTTGCTAATTTAAACTGAAACATTTGAAAACCTAGATAAATTGGATAATCTTCTGGGGAAACAATGAATCACAAAATGCTTCTTCAACAAGAAGAAAATTATGAAATACCAACTAATCAACTAATCTCTTCTCACAGAAGAGACTGAAATACTAATTTAAAAAAACAATCCATTCAAACCCTTCCAAAGAGGAGTAAGGCGAAAAAGTTAATGGTCAAGTTCTACCAAATAGTCAAGAAATCCCTAATTCCATGCAGTATACTGTCCCAGAGCCTAGAAGAACCTAGAAACTACCATGTCATCTTGTATGGTCAGCATAACATTATACCAAAACCAGACAAGAGAAGCACAGGTGAAAGAGGGAAAAAAACATAAGTCACGCTATGCATAATCTTTTACACCTTTAATCCCAGCAACTCAGGAGGCTAAGAAAGGAGGATCTCAAGTTCAAGGCCAGCCTTGGCAACTTAGGAGGTCCTGCCTCAAAATAAAAATATAAAGGGCTGGGAATGTAGCCCAGTGGTACAGCACCCCTGGATTCAATTCTCAGTACTGCAAATAAACAACAAAACCATAACTCAGTATTATTTGTGAGCATGTGTACAAAAATCCTACATGAAGTATAGAAAATCAAAATTAGCAGTGTATTAGGAGAAGAATATAAGATTTGTTTCAAAATTAGGAAACAAGCCGGGTCTCTCTCTAAGATAAAATCATCTCAACAAATGATCTGAACTGGATGCTGAAATTTGACAAAATCTGATTTCCATTTCTGATTAAAACAAACTGACAAGCTGGTCACAGTGGCACATGCCTGAATTCCCAGCACATTGGGAGGCTGAGACAGGAGAATCAGTTCAAAGCCAGCCTCAGCAACGACGAGGCACTAAGCAACTCAGTGAGATACTGACTCTAAATAAAACACAAAATAGGGCTGGGGATGTGATTCAGTGGTTGAGTGCCCCCAAGTTCAATTTCCAGTACCAAAAACAAAACAAAACAAAACAAAAAAAACACAAACTTGACTTGATAATGTTTTTCTATTATAGACCCACAGCATACTTCACAGTTAATGCCCATTAAAATAGGAACCAAAGCGAAAGCACTCATGAGCACTATTTCTTTTTAATATTGTGCTGAAGTCTTGCCCATGGAGACAAACAAGAAAAGGAAATCAGAAATTCAACACTGAATAAAAAGAGACAAGACCGTTAAAATTTGTGGTCAATATAACCATCTACCTAAAAAAATCCACATGAACCAAAAGGCTATTATAATCAAATGTGAGTTCATCAAGGGGACTACATATAAAAATCAACACAAAATTAATAGCTTTCATGGACCACAGCCATAACTAATTATGATATGGATCTTTAGAACATTTTAACAAAAGGGAAACAGAACCTTGAAAAATAACTCAGACAAGCTTAATAAGAAATGTCAGCAGGAGAAACGTGTAAAGCTTTAGGACAGGAAGGAAAACCTGAATAAATATAAAGATTACGACACAGCTAAGCAGAGCAGGGCTTAAATACCTGTCTCTTAGAGTCCCATTTCTCTAAGCTGGACTCAGAAAATCAAGGGTCAAATGCTTTCTCTCGTATGTGCAAATCACAGCAAAAAAAAAAGGGGGGGAAGAAGAGAGCGAGATCAAGTATCATAAAGATATAGGGAGATCCATGGAGTAGAAGGAGATGGAGAGGAGAGAGGAAGGAAGACAGGAAAGGGGAGGAAATGCAGAATGCATTTAACCATGCTATTTACTTATATAGATATACCACAGGGAGTTCCACCTCTATTTATATGTAGAAAGCCCTGATCAAAAATAAATATATAAATGAGCAGAAGGAAGATCAGAAGAATAGGAGGAGGAAAGAGGGAGGGAAAGGGGGGATCTGGGACTGGAATGGAGTCAAATTCCATGCATGTTTGATTTTGTCAAAATGAACCCAACTTCTGTGTATAATTATAATGCTCTAATAAAAAATAAGTAGTAAAGTCCCATTTCTCTTACAATAGGATCAGACTTAAGCAATCAAATGCCAAAACCAAAAACATGCTCTTTTTTTTTTTAAGAATTTAACTTCTATTTTATTAATTTGTTTTTATGTGGTGCTGAGAATTGAACCCAGGGTCTTGCTGATGCTAGGCAAGCACTTTACCATTGAGCTATAACCCCAGCCAAAAAAAAAAGAACATGCCTTTTAAGCCAAGTGCACTGGTTTTTGCAGATTTAGAATTTCATTACCAAATTTCATTACTAATTTCAATTGGGGAAATTAAAAAAAAAACAAACATCTTTTCAGGAACAAAGTAAAGATATGCATATCAGGAACGGAAAGAAAGATTGGGAGAAATGGAAAACAAAATTACAGACTTTGTAACATTCCTCATTGTTGGCTCTGACCAAGGTGAGACCCAAGAGTGGAAGACAAGGTCTCTCCCCCTACGCGTGCCCCAAAAAACATTAGTGGCCACACAGATGGCATAGCACATTTTTAAACCATTTTTAACACATTAACTTTTTTTTGCTGCTTGCTCTTTATTCCTTTAGTCAAAAGTTTCACCAGCTGTCATCATCTCAAGGAAAATGTCAGGGGCTCTTATGCCTGTGCTTATCCTTGACTCAGTGGGGGCACAGGGGAACCTCAACCAGCCCTGATTCTGGTGGCACAATTGATGAGGTGGCCAAGGTGGCAGGCCCTTCACAAAGTGAACCCACCTTGGAAGTTCACCACCAATCCTTCCCACACCACTCACTTCCAAGGACTAAACATGTATACCTTCCTCCTGGACATTGTTGAAGCCAATATTACTCCCATTTCACAAAAAGAGCAATGGAGAAGCATGGCTTCCAGCCCTGCAATCTACCACCCGTTCAACCTTGGAGAAGTCCTCTTCCTCTCTGGGCCTCAGCTTCTCCACATACACAACAAAATTGGCCAAGGTCCCTAGAAGGTTCTGGACCATTGTCTACCATCAGGAACACATTTCTGATCCTCCTGTCTGAACACTACTTCCTATTGCTTCCACTGCAGTGAAGGGTCCACTGAGTGCCTAGGAAATCAGACCCTGGGAACTGCAATAGGCTGCCTAACTCATTTCCTCAGCATTTTTTGTTTCCTCTCCAAACACCAATCAGTAATGTCTTTAAATGTCAACTAAACAGAGTTGTTGGTTTCTTGTGGAATCAAAAAAAAATTTTTTTTAAAACCTTGATGACTAATTTGTTGAAACTATTCCTCCAAACTTTTTTTTTAAATCAGACATTTAAACTGATAGAAAACTTTGAATATGCATTTAAATTCTTTCCTCCTTGTTTAACTATGTAATTGTTTTCACTTACAGTAATCTTCTCACAGAAGTATATGCTTGACTTATTTAATAAATCTTTCTCCACATTTGAAATCATCCATTAGCAATAAGGAGCTTGAAACTCCATTATCCAAGATAAATTCCACTGCATTAAGTCTCCACATGTTGCATGGAGGAAAGGCGACATCAGGATGGCTTCTCTGAGTCAGGGTAGGGTCAGAGCTCTGCCCCAAAGCCTGCTTCAAGACTTCCTCTCAGTTCCTTTCTCCAGCCCTGGATTCTTCTGGAAATCAAGGTATCCATCCAGCCTAGCCCCTATGATCAGTGGGATTGGGGTTGGAGTCCAGGCAGTAGCAGCCTATGGCTAATACCCATGAGCCAAAGCATGAAGCAGAGAAAATAGAGCAGCAGCCAGGCCTGCCCTTGGACCTAACTGTTCAAAGGCTCAGTGGCCCTGCTAGCCTTGACCCTGAGATCCAGTCCTCTTTCACATCATGTACGTGGCACAGCTGATAAAGAAAGCTCAATGTGTTTACCACTTTTCTGCACTGCTGCCAGCTGGCCGCATTCTCAGGGGACACTGAAGCTTAGCTCGCAAGCTGGTGACGTCTCTGCTCACCACCAACGGGCGGCTCTGGCATGGGGAAAAAGAATAAAATCATTGCCTGGAAGGACCTCGGATTTAGAGCTGAAAGAGACCTCAGACGCCATAGACTCCAGGAGTTCCCAAGCTTTGATGTGTCAGCAGCATCCCCAGAGCTTGTTAAACGCACTCGAGCCCAACTCCAGCACACACTGGGGAATTCTAACTCAGAATGTCTGAGTGGGCCTGGGCATCTGAATCCTTCAGGAACACAAAGGTCAAGGTCATGCTGTTGCCTCCAGAAGCCTGAAAAACAGTGATCTGGCTCCAGCTTCTCAACACTGGCTGTGCCAGATCCAGATGCTCCTCTACTTACGGTGGGGTTGTGTCCGGATGGATCCATTACAATTTGAAAATACTGCAAATCAAAAAGGCATTTTATACAACTAACCTGCCAGACATCCTAGCTAAGCAACACAGTGCACTATAGAATATTGGTTGCTTCCCTTTGTGATCGTGAGGGTGACTGGGAGTTCACTGCAGGTGCCAGCATCATGAGAGAGCATTGGATTGTGTATTATTAGCCTGGAAAAAGATCAAAATCTAAAGTTCCAAATGCATATTGCTTTTGGTCCATCATAATGTCAAAAATATCATGGCTGAACCATCATAAATTGAGGATCATCTGTAATGATGTGGGAAATTTTAAAAGTACCAATATCTAGGCCTCATCCCATATCAATTAAATCAGAATTTCTGGCTGTAGGTCCCAGGCATCATAATTATCTAAAAGCTTCCTAGATCATAACAATGATCAGTCAGGATTAAAAATGACTGGTCTGGGAATTTAACAGATGGAAAATGGCCCAGAGAGAGGTTAGAACTTTCCCCAAGTCAAGAAGCAAATAAGAGAAAGAACTGAATAGAACCCAGGTCTCTATCAGTCTGTCAGCTATGTGTGCAGAGATATATGTGGGTAAGAAAGAAGTTCAGCTTTTGATGGTCAGTGTTACCCAAGAAAGAATACCCATAACCCTGTAGGAGCTCAAGCACCTAAATGATACCAGTGCTGTTGATCTGGAGGCCACACTTGAATTAGCAAGAGAACAGCTCCCTTTTATTTCACTCCCTTCCTTTTGAATCCCAGTGTCCACCCATCAGGCAACAACTCCCATTTTTCCAGTCTCTGCACAGAGTGAGGTCATGGAAATGAGCACCCTTGGTCATCAGTACTTTAGGGATCCTAAGGGATCCTACGGATTGTAAATGAATGACAGGTTGGTGAAGCCTGTCTCCTTCTCAGACTGTAAGAGACCTGAGGGCAGTCCTGAACCTCTTTCTCTTGTATCTCTGGTTTGGGGCTACAGATAGACAATATGTGAAGTGTGCTGAAGACTCTGCTTGGTCCTGGGAAAGTCATTTCCTTGCAGGAATCTCATCTGTAAAATTGAGATATTGAGGTGCTCATCTCCACTTAAGTGCAACTTTGGAAGGAAAGGCCCCAGTCTGGAAGAGAAATGTAACACACAGTTGACTATCTCAATATGCACAGAGATGATCCAAGCAGGGTGCACTGAACTCACACTGCCCAGGTTCCAATTCAAGCTGCATTACTTTTAGACCTTTGGCAAGATAGTTAAACTTCCTGGCCTTTTTCTTTCCTCTTCCACACAATAACTGTATATGCCACAAATGGTTGCTAGGAAGGTTCAGTTGGAAAACACATTCAAAGTTCTTAGCTGTGCTGGGCACATGGTAAGCCACACATAAGCATCAGCTCTATTATTGTTGCTGTTATTATTTGTTCTACTGATGCCTGACCTCCTTTGCAGTTAGCACTGTGAATATTAGGAGTCCTGTCCCCAGTAGTGGAGGGCCTTGCACTGAACTCTTGGCCTTAGGAACCAGGCATGTGCTTATTTGGTAGACAATTATGAAATGTGGCCATGAGCTAGAGAGAGCCAGCTGGATTCTTAGCACCCCTAACAGGCCCAAGTCCTCAGGGTACCTGGCAATGGTGTCCCTCACAGAGCAGGAAAGCATCACCTCTGTTGCCCCTTAGAAACTGGTCCATGCCTCTAAAAGGGCAGACAGAATATCAATTATCATCTGTGCAATCATCGGGTGCAATTATCATCTCACTGTCCAGCCCAGGCTCCAGAGGCCAGGGCCAGGCCTTTTCACCTGCATGTCCCTTTTGAACCCTGGGAAACAGTTGGCACTCTATAATGGTCACAGGTATGGAAGGATGAATGAGCAAATGATTCATTCTAGAAATTCCTTGTTGAACTTAATAATTCTCTGAATTTCATGACTTTTACTGGGATTGAGCCATGCCAGTCCTGAGGAGATGGTACACAGGAGCCTCACTAACAGAGTAGAGATCCACTCAACTTGGGACAGCCAGCCCTGTCCAGGATAGGGGATCTTTGGGAAGGGAGGGGAGCCTGCAGGAAAAATTCTCCAATTCTATTGGCAAAATTCTCCAACTCCATGTAGGGACCCAGGAAATTTCTCCAGAACCCTTGAAAACAGAGTATAGAAACTAGATGGGGACTCATGGGGGAAAGAAGTCAGGAGGAAGTCTTAGATTGACTCTTACCAGCGTGAGCCCAGAATCAGGAGTCTCTGCACTCCAGAACATCTGGTTAGAACTGAAAAGGCAGAGGGAATGTTGCCATTTGGCTTTGTCAGTCCTTTATTGTCACGTGGAATCTTGAATTTCCACTAAAATGCAGTTGAAGACTTCGCCACAGCAGCATCTACAGCAAGGGTGTTGAGTTTCAGTCCATTTATTTCCCCAAAGTGGGCCATGTAATTTCCCTTAGGACTGCGTTAGATGGTCTCCATGCCACACAGACAGAGAAAGCAACCAATGGACGCCACACACTGCCAGGAGTGTCAATGGGTGGGTATGCAATCACTTCTGGAGTGATTTGGGAGTGCACCATGTTGTAAATGAACAGAAACATGTGACTTTTGAATGAACAGTTTGCCTATTGTGGTAAAAGAATTTTTTGTCTACCTCCATGTCTCCTTCAAAAGAACAGAAGGTCACAGGACTTAAAATAGACCCATAAGAGCCAAAGGTCGTCAAGTAATCAAAATGTGCTAAACTTGGTCTTCTATTTCACTGTGCACTGAGCATGAGGCACAAGCAAAATAAACGGCCTTGAGGAATGTTCAGATGGAAGTAGACATCTCTCTGACCCTAAGGGCCACTGGAGATTTGTGAAAGAGAAAGGGACCCTTGAAATAGCTCCACCTCTGTGAAATTAGCTCCAGGCTCCTTAGTCATTTTCAGATTCCCATCTCCAGGCCCTGATACAAACTCTCTCCCTGGTCCATAATAGTGCTTAGTATTTGTTTGGTGAGTGTCCACCATGACAGAGTAGTGACTCATTATGGACAGACTGTCTGGAAGGATAAGGAGAAGCTTTCCCCAGGGCTAGGGAACTAGAGTTTATGAGCCTATCAGCCCCATCTGTTCTTGTATAGCCCACAAGCTAAGAATGTTTCTTACATTTTTAAATTGTTGCAAAAAAAAAAACAGAATAATAGGGGCTGTGGCTCTGGCTCAGTGGTAGAAGACTTGCCTCACATGCGTGAGGTACTGGGTTCAATCCTCAGCACCACATAAAAATAAATAAAATAGAGATATTTTTAAAAAAACAGAATAATAATAGTATTTCATGACAGGTGAAAATCATATAAGATTCAGATTTCAGTGTCCATAAGTAAAGCTTTATTGGAGCACAGTTACACCCATTCCTTTACATCTAACATTTTTGGTATCGGGGATTGAACTCAGGGGTATTCGACCACTGAGCCACATCTCCAACCCTATTTTGTGTTTTTAGACACAAGGTCTCACTGAGTTGCTTACCGCCTCGCCATTGCTGAGGCCGGCTTTGAACTCGTGATTTTCCTGTCTCCACCTCCCAAAGTGCTGGGATTACAGGCGAGCGCCACCACATCCAGCTCCTTTACATTTTCTTGATGACTGCTTTCACAAGAGATCGGATGGCTCAGTGTAAAATCTTTATTATTATACCCTTTACAGTAAAACTTTGCCAATACCTGTCTTAAACTTTAAAATATGTGGAAAGCTAGAAAAGAGTGAGGAAACTGCTTAGCAATCAGAGTGACTTCAGCCCAGGCTACCATAACAAATTACCTTAGACTGGGTGAGTTAAACAATAGAAAGTTTGTTATGACAGTTTTGAAGTCCAAGATGGAGGTGCTAGCAGATCCAGCATCTGGTGAGGGCTCACAGCCTGGTTTGCAGATGGCCATCTTCTTGTTATATCTTCACAGGGCAGAGAGCAGAGCAAGAGCAAACTCTCTGTGTTTCTTCTTATAAGAATACTAATCCCATCATTAAGGCTCCACCCTCATGACTACAGCTAAATCTAATTACCTCCCAAAGACACCCTCTCCAGATGCCATCACACTGGAGATGAGCATATTAACATATGAATTTTAGAGCTACAGAGTTAGCCACAGATAATATTTGTAGCTTCAAGAAGGAGCATTTTTTTCTTACTTGCTTCTCAGAAATGTGTTTCAAAGTTCTAGTCATTAGGACAGGGAGCAGCAGATGATCTTAAAACCCTGCCCAGCCCTGAGATGAGTCCCGAGTTTAGGACGCAGACACACTGTGGGCCAGAGACTGCCAAGGTGACTCTGGTCCAGGGGTCTCTGATGCCTTTGCACTCTCACATTACATTCTCCTTCTCCTCCAGTCCTGTAGGAAGCTTTCCTCATTCCAAAAAGCTGGAAGATCCCCTCAAAGTCATACCTTGCTATACCTACTAGGCATAGCTGGAGACACAGGGGTTGGAGATTAAAATCTTATTTATAAACTCAAGTGATGGCCATTGCTGACAAGAGAAAAATTATTTCCCAATTCACCAAGTCTCAGAGCTTTGATATGAGTCAAACATGAAGATGACATTGCTGTTGCATATGATTTTCTGTGGACTTATCTGTATTAGAACACCTTGACCTATTTCCTGTTTTAAGCCTTATGGCCTGATATACCTGAAATCTTGGCCTTCCATTTCAAATGTTTCTATTAGTTATCTTAATGGCAATACTTTCACTTTGATATCAACATGGGCCTAATCCTGGGTGAGGACACTCCATGTCTTGAGTGTAGACATGGAGTCTACTCTTTTAAACTATTCTACATAGTAAAGATCAATTTATATGAGCAAAGAAGGTTTAGCCATAGAAGGGAACAAATACAAAACTGAGCACTTCTCTAGGTAGCATAGAGTAACCCCAAGGAATCAAAATAACTGGAGGACAGGCTGAGATAGTTAGCAGTCTTCTGTCATCCCACAAGGTGTATGAGTCAGGTTGTATTGTAACAATGCTACGTAACAAACTATCCCAACATCTTAGTGGCTTACAGCAAAAAGCATACATTTCATACTCAAAAGTTAACATAGTTTAACTGGTTCTCTGGAAGACTTTATCTGGACTCCATAAAACAATCTGGATTCATGTTTTGGGATTTTTTTATCTGTTCTGTGTCTCCCCTCTGTGCTGGACCATGTTATTCTCATAATGCAGACCAGAAACTCCAAGAAGGCTGGGAGAAATTCATCATGCTCTTCAATTCTTAGGTTGGAATTTGCACTATGTCACTTCTGCCCACATCTGATTGATCAAAACAATCCATTTGACTGATCCCAAAAGTAAAAGAGGCAGGGAAATATACCAGAGCTACAGGGAAGCCACAGAGAGCAAAGAGAGAAGGAAGAATTTTAGACAGATGTTGGATTCCAGCACAAGAGGTGACCTAACATCCTTTATTCCACAAGATTTGCTGAAACTCTTTAAGAAAGTCAAGATCCCTTTTCAGCCTTACTTAGTGGAGCTCAGAGATGGCAAAGCAATTTTAGTCTGATGATAGAAGACAGAGGTTGGTGCAGACCATTGTTCTGTACACCATTTGTCCCATCTATCCCTGGAGATTGGGAGGTTTGGGGAGTTGGGGCCTGAATCCTCTAGAACTTAAGAAGGCACAACAAGAAGCTTACATGAACACATTTTCTCTCACTACCATGTTCTTTAAAGACGCTGTACAACTGATTAGCTCTGGTTAATTTTCTTTCAGTTCACTGAGATGATATTTTTCTAAGTATTTTCACCTCATCCCTTTAGCATGTGATAAGTTATTTCTGAATAAGTAGGATAATGATTTTAAAAAAAAAAGCAAGAGAGTGAGGTCCTTTTTTGCATGCTTAACTCTTAACTATTTACAAAATCATTTGTTCACATTATCTTCTTTAACACTAACAACCAGCCTGTGGGGCAAGAAACCTAAAGAGAAGATAGTCCCCAGTTAAAGGGTGCTAAATGAAGGCTCAGAAATGGCAAGTGAGGTGCTCAAGTTTACTGGGTACCTAGTTATTGAAGGCCTGGGGCTGGAGTTAAGATTTCCTAACCCTTTCCTCAGTATTTCTTCTGCCTTAGGAGGAAGAACAATGGGAGTACATGGGAGCAGGAAGCAATTGACTCTGTCCTGCCCAGTCCAGGAGGCTTCAAGGGAGAAGAGGGTGTTAAAAACCATTGGAAGGAAGGGGGCAGGATGGGGAGGGGGAAGCGCTTTCATGCCTTCACACAAAATGAGACCCTCTACATCCCTCACAACAACCTCTGCTCATCCACTGGAGCCACTGGAGCCACTGGGGATGCCTGCAGGAGCCTCCTAGGCCAACTCTCCATTTCCCATCTGACCCCCGAAGGTCTCTTCTCCATGCAACCCCAAGGGGTCTATTCAAAATCCTCCAATGGATCCCTGCGATGCTCAAAATAAAGGTTAAAACCTTTGCCATGAACTACAGGTCCCTCTGGTTCGGTCCCGTGCTTCCTCTCCTGCCCTCATTGCTCACCGCCTCTCTCCTGTCACTCCTCTCCAGACACACCCACGTGCCCCTATCCCTCCCTATGGGGCAAGCATCCTTCCCTCTCAGGGTCTTTGCACCTTCGTTTCCTTCTGCCTGGAATGCCATTTCTCCAAAAAGACCTACGGTTTGCTTTCTCACTTTATTCGGTCCTCTACCCACTGTGCCCCTTCAGAGGGATATGATAACCCATCTAAAATGGCTCGACCCATTGGCCTTGATGCTTCCACTGTACTTAGCTTGTCTTCACAGTCTATTGCTCTGTGTCAATATAGTCTACATGAAAATATTTACTTGCTTATTATCTGTCTCCCCTCTGGATGGGAGCTCCATGAGGACAGGGACCTAGTTTACTGCATTATCTAGCAGCTCCCTGAAGCATGAAGGGCATATGGCAAATATTCAGTAAATATTTGTTGAATGAATGGAATAAACAAATGGATGAGCTCCAACTCCTTCTCCCTTCAGCCACAACCTATCTTGCCACCTTATCCAAGGTAGATGCCAAACTTTCTCAGGACTGTCTATGGGCTCCATCCAGTCTTCAGGAACAGCTGAGATTCCCCCTACCTCATCAGTGACACCTCAACCCCATTTCAGCCTTCCCAGGGGCTGTCCTGGAACTGATGTGTGATCAACAGTCTGGGTCAGAAGCTCAAGGAAGTCACATAAGGGGCCAGAGTGAGGCAGCACCCTGTATCTAAAGCAGAGACTTAGAGACTGGTGATCTAGGTTTTCTTGAGCCAGTTTCCTACTTGGCTTTAGTCCCTCTTGCTAAAAGACCACATTAACCCTGAGGGTTCTTCTGAGCATGGGAAGTACATAGCCTCACTTTGTCCCATACCCACTCCATCAAGAGAAAATGAATGGCCCATCTTGATCACTGCAGGCAGTACAAAAAAAGATCTCCACCCCCCAGAGCCAGTCATGGTTCCTTCTCCATTAAGGTCTATTATGCAATTATTTAACAACAAAAGCTGAACCCCCACCATAGAATTTTAAACTCAAAAGGAAACACACGTTAAATGGTCCTTATCTCCATCTAGCTGTCAAGGTGTATATCTTGAAGTACAAGTGCCCTTCCCATATTGTATAGAAACAGCAACCATGTGACCTTGGCTGTCCACCAAAGCCTTCGCTTCTCAAAATCTTCCAGATACTCATCCATAAATGAAGTACATCTCCTCAGGCTACTGGGAAGAAGCCAGAGACGTGAGTGTGATTCTCCATTCAGTCTCTAGCTATCTGTGGGACAGGTGAAGTTAGCTCTTTCTACTTTTGTTTCCTCTGTCATAAAAATGAGAAAGCTAGATCGTTACAAAGTTTCTGCCAGCTCGAAAATGTCCATGAAATGTCATCAGATTATTCAATGAATTGAGTAACCCTGCCAAAGATTTTATTTCTTATACAATGAAATATATAATTACATATATTGCATTTTGGCAAATACATGTGATAACACTCTTCAACATCATATGACAATGTGTGTCCCATATAATAAAAGCAATCCCTTCAGTACACACATCTGATACTTAATTTGATTTGGAGATAAATACATCATATAAGTGGCCAATTCTCTCATGGTTGGAGTGTTTTAAACATCAATTGCCTTGTAAAATGGGTTTGGAGACCATTTACAGCAACCCATACTGATTAAAGAGGACTAAGATGCCATCTCAACAGTTTTTTCCTTTCTTGATGCCTACACTGGGCTAGATGTGAGAGCAGGACCTGCCTGGCCTTGAAGGGGAGTAGTGACATGTTCACCACAACAATATCCCTGCCTGCCTGGACTGAGAACAGGCTTGGCTTGCCTTGGCAGGAGATCAGGGGCTAACAAAGGAAGAGCTTTACAGCATTGAATCTCCACTGGAATATGCCGGCAGGGGCTCAGTCTTTTGCTCCCTGCACAGAGCTAGTAGTCAATGAATATCCATGGAAGGGCAAGAGGGAGAAGGAAGGGGCAATAAGACATTCCTGAGATTCCAGAAGGGTCTGGTTTGGGGGGGGGGGCAAGATGACCTTTTGCTGAAGACATTGCCAAGAGAAGTCAGGCATTCAGTGGGGACTGGGAATTTTTAAAGTCCATATTAACCCTGAGAGTCTATCTACACCAGGAATGATGAGCATAAAATAGAGAGCAGAGGGAAGTAAGACAGTTTCTCTTTCTCATTTAGATCCAGAGAAATGGGAAGGAATATGGTGCTGGCTGCCGTCCTCAGCTGGGTGTCTCTCTCCTCTGGAACAGGGCATTTTGGAGGCAAATTTACAACAGATACTGAGCCACTGCTGAAACAAATCACAGGATGAGAGAAGCATGGGGTACACTGTAGGCAGCTCCCAGATGAACCAAGGTTTGGCCTCTACTGATTCCCTAGGGTTGTCATCATAGTACCTGTTGACCTAAAACAACAGAAATTATCTTCACGTTGTTCTGGAAGCTAGAAGTCCAAACTCAGGATGACAGCAGGACCATGCTCCCTCTGAAAGATCCAGGAAAGAACCTTCACTTGCATCTTCCTGGTTTATGGGGGTTGTCAACAATCTTTGGCATCTGTTGGTTCACAGTGCATCAACCTTTGCTTCTGTATCACTCTAATACCTGCTGCTGGCTTGTTATGGCCTTCTCTGGCCATGTATTTCTCTTCCTTAATTTCCTTCTTCTTATAAGGATACCAGTCATGGGATTAGGGTCCACCTTGATCCTGTATGACTTCACCATAAGTAAACTAACTTCTCTGTGGAGACTGTCATTACAAATAAGGTCATATTTTGAGGATCTGGGTGGACATCAAAGTTTGGGGAACCTTGCTAAATCCGGCACAGCCTCCAGGGATTCTAATGGAACACTCTGTGTGGAATTATAACTGGTCTTATAGCCTAGGGGTCCCATCTTAAATATCTGCTGTCTGGGGGGCTCTCCCACCCTTTCTGCTGCTAATATGCTGATTCAGGAGGGCATAGCACTCCTTTAAAAGTCTCTCTCTCAGCCGAGTAAGGCAGCATACCCCTGTAGAATCCCAGTGGCTCGGGAGGCTGAGGCAGGAGGATCACAAGTTCAAAGCCAGCCTCAGCAACTTAGCAAGGCCCTAAGTAATTTAGCAATACTGTCTCAAAATAAAATATAAAAAAGAGCTGAGGATGTGGTTTAGGGGTTGAGTGTCCCTGGGTTCAATCCCTGGTACCAAAAAATAAAAATCTCTCTTCCCCCCATACACACACTAGAGTTACAGGCAGACAATTTGATGGCTCTTTCAGATTCAGAGGGAGGGTCCTCCCTTGCTCCTGCCTAGCTCTATACAGATCAGCCACCTCATAAGACTCCTACTTCCCACAGTGACCACAGGGATGTGAAGATGCCTAAAACCATGAGAACCCAAAAGAGGAGCCACCAAGGCTAACACCCCTGCTTCCCACTTCATTGGAAGCTCTAACCAGTCCCAAAGAGTGTCCTGGCCCTGGCCACCTTCACACAGGGGTGCATCTTTATTCCTGTCTGTCTCCACAGACAATCTAGTAAAATTCCAGAGGGGTTCACTGGACTCTGTGTGCACTTGTGTGTACACTTGCACGGTACTATTCCCAGGACTGCTTAGGCCTGAGGAGGAGAAGGTGGAAAGGCAGAGAGTGGGTAGAATCAGAACACAAGGGGACCTCTTCCTCCCTCCAGTAGCCAGTGGAATGCTGCTCTGCCAGTTCCACACGATTACTCTGAATTGCCTCTTCACTGAGGGATGAACAGGCCTTAAAAAGCCAGCTAATGTAAGATAATGGTTCCAACAAAATGCATCTTATGAAAGGGACCATAAAAGAAAGTGAGGTTAATGGTTAATGGTTACACTGCTGAAAATCTAGGAAATGGCTCCCAAGCCCAACACATTTCACTAAGAAAATCTGCCAGGCGCCTCCTGCTGCCTGGTGTCCACACCTCTCCCAACAACCCTGGGAGACAAACCAGCAGGCATCACTCTCCCCACTGCACAGATGGAGGCACAGGTCCTTAGAGATCCTGATATGAACTAGCAGGAAGCAGCTCCTTTAAGGGCATCCAAAAAACCCCTTTGTTTTACAGACAAGAAAAATGAGATCCAAAAAAAAAGGGGATGCATTGGAACAAGGTCATCCAGCTGGAAGTTGCCAGGTCAGAATTCAAACCCAGGTTTGTCTAGCTCAGAGTTCATGTCTCTTGCCACATGAGGGGTGGTTCTGTAGCTTCCCCAGGTTCTCATCATTAGAGGATGTGGACTCTTACACTAGTGACATCACACTTCTGGCCCAGCCTCCTTACCATGGCCTCCTCCTGGGCCTCGCAGAAGACTGTCCCACAATCTCCAGCTCTATCCGTCTTCTCATTTCACCCTTGATGGGCTCTTCAGGCACCGAGACTTGGCAGGCCCACGAAGCAAGTATAGGGGACCCCAGGATGAAAACATTGCTCTTTGCTACATGACCAGGCTGTGTTCTCAAACTGGGTCAGAGTATTTGTTATTTTGCATCAACTCTGAACACTGAATAGCAAGAAAAAGTGGGACACTTTGGAACTGGTCTTCCTCAGTGCCAACAAAGTGCCATTATTTTAACTTCATTTGTGTGGTACAAATGAGAAGGAGATAAATGTCGTGTTCCAGCCAGAGTCTATTAGTGGCTATCAACTGCAACACAGGAAGATGTGCAATCTGGCTGAGTTAGAAAGGGAGAAGAGGAGCCCTACTCACAAGATCTGAGCCTTTGCATTCCTTCTGCCTGGGATTTCTGAACTGTACAGCAAAATAAAAATGAATACAATGAATTATACACCTACGGCCTGTTACCTGTACTTTTTTTGTTTTCCAAATTAAGTACTAATTCTGGCTGAGAAGTTTTGCATGTATCTCTCAACCTCTTCAGGCTTTCATTATTTTCATCTATAAAACTGGGATAATATCCAATCTGCTTGCTACACCATTTTTGTGTGAGAATTAAATAAGAAAATGAATTAAAAATTGTAACACTTTGACAAATGCTATCAATATGCATTACACATCATATACAGCTATGAACAATTATGCACCTAATTTAGATGCATGTCATACATGTATAATTCAAAGCATCATATATTGAACTTTTTCATTTCTGATGTTACATGTCTGTATAATAATCCTGTGAGGTCTGACAGGAGACAAGGGAATGTTTAAAACTTTGTTCTTTTGTTTTCATAAATTTTCACAAAAGTATATGGCATACTAAGTATATGTCATACAGAGTACTTGAGGCATTTTTCCAAAGCAAATTCACTCATACCACCAGCAACCCGCATCAGTAATTAGATTATCAACCCCTCAGAAATCTCCTAGTTCTCTCTCCTACTCACTACCACCCTCTGTTTCCCAAAAGCAACCATGACCCTGACTTCTAATGTCAGACTAAATTTCGCTGTGCTTGAACTTTCATAAATGGAATCACATGGTATATACTCTTTTGTGTTTGGCTTCTTTCAGCATCCTATTGATGAAATTCATCCATCCAGTTTAGTAGCTCATTCATTTTTATTATTGTTTAATATCCCTTTATATAAAAAGTCCTTAATTTTTGTATCCATTCTATCATTGATAGACATGTGGGTTGTTTTCAGTTGGGGGCCTGATATAAATCATGCTGCTCAGAACATCCTTGTAAATGTCTTTAAGGAAATGTTTATAGATTTTTGTTGAACATATAATCGAGAAAGGAATGTCTGGTCATAGAGCAGCTTTATCAGGTGTCAGAAAACCATTCTCCAAAATGATTGCCCTCATTTCTACTCAAATGAAAAGTCAGAGTTTCCAGGGGCTCTACATGCTCACCAGCATTTGATTTTGTCTTTTGTTTTTTTAATCTCAGCCACGTTGATGAGTGTGGAAATGTAACTAATAGTTTTCGTTGCCTTTTCCTGATTAATGGAGCTGGGCACCTTTTTCCTGGCCATTTGGATATCCTTTTTGTGATGTGCCTATTCAAGTCTTTTGCACATTTTTTTTTATGATTGCTTGTCTATTTTTTTAATTTTTATATCTTTATGTACTCTGGATATTGTGTTATAAACATCTTCCCCCTCATTGCAATTTTCCTTTTCACTCTTATAATTGTTACCCCTTTTAAAAGGCAGAAAAAGAGAAAGAAAATTGACCAGGGTGTCCCAACAAGTTGGTGGTACAACATGGGAAAAGCTGATCTGACTTAGATCCCAGGATACAGCTCTATGTAATAAAAAATGATTTTCAGGTAAAATAGGAGAATTAGTGATCCAATTATATGTTTTTCAGAAAGAAACAAAAATAATAAAATTGTATCATACAAAGTAAAATGCATATATCAGGAAATGATCCACGTATTGGACAACCATCTAAATTATTCAAATCAAAAGTTATCATTGCTTTAATTATCTTTTTCTCAAAGTTTTGATGTATTTTAATTCATTTTGCCAACATTCTGCTTTGAAATATGTCAAAACTATAGAAAATGAAACAATAGCAAAGACGTGTGTACCTTCCACCTATTAGAGATTCACCAATTGTTAACATTTTACCACTTTTGCTTTGTGTACATGTGTGTGTGTCACTTTAAGATGTAGACATCATGACACTTTAGCCCATCATGTTTAAGTAGATTTCTACTATAAACAAGGGAATCTTCCTACATAATGATACTACCATTATCTTACATAAAGAGTTTAACATTTAGCAAGCCTCCAGCGTGCTTGGGTCTGCAGTGACCCTGTTGCATTCCTACAATGCTTACCAGAACAGGTTTGAATGGTTAGAGGCCTGGCCCTGCCCCATCCAGAGCAAGGTTATAGAAATTTCAGACACTTGACTGCTCCTTTCCAGGTACAGTATCTATGCTGAACATTGCATAGATCTTCATAGTCTAATGTGGCAGCCACTTGACACATACAGTTGAAGTAAATAAGATGTAAAATTCACTTTCTAGTTCAGACTAGTATGGCAAGTGACTGTTGGACTGTACAGGCAGTTGCTGCATACCCTAGACCTGCTTTCGGGAAAGCCTTCTCCAGGGCTCATGTTTCTGGAGTCTGCATCATAAAAATGGCAGGCTACCTTGCTAGCTGCAAGGAAGAGCATCTTAGACCTTCCAGTTCCTGACAACCACCACTTCCTGTGGCTCCACCTATGTCCCTGGCCCAGCATGTAGCAGAAGGCTATCTGCTGTTCCTAGGTGTTTCAGCAGCAGCGATCCCAGGATGCCAGAGCTGGAATCCCCTCTGTAGCTACTAAGCTAGTCTGTGGCACCTGTGTAGTTTGACATGTATACTGAGAAGTAAGGCCTGACCATGTTGACACCTAGTGAGAAGTGGAACAGAATTTGTACCTTAATTGAGCAGACTTGAAGCCTCACTTACTTCTAAAAGGAATCAGCAGTATCTTGTTCTTGGCCTGGGCTATGTGTCTGAGAGAACTTTCTCTGGCTCCAGATTTGGTGCCATTTTTTTTCTGCCTCCAGAATAAGCCTGGCTGTGCCTCAGGCCCTTCTGGCATCCCTCAGATGAAAAATGATATATTCAATAAGCATGGTTTTAAATGTGAAAAAAAAAATTTACTATTGATAATATTATGTAACATTTAGTCCATACTCATATTTTCTCCATTTCCTAGCTATGCTTTTATGGGCTGCTGCTTCTTTTTTTAAAATCCAAGATCCACTCAAGGGTCATTGAACTGTATCTTTGTTAAGAAGTTGTACCACAGGCTTGTCCCTCATATGCAAAAGTTACAAGGTGCTGGGTCCACAGGACTAGGAAAACATGTAAGAAAATAGAAGTGAATTTTAGAGACACACTTGAAAAGCTCTCCATGGCCTGTTGCACCTGCTGAACCTACAGAGAGAGTGACCAGAAGTCTCAGTGAATGGTTTTGTTTATGCCTGTTGAGCCAAAGTATTTGGGTCTGAATAACAAATTACAGAGTATCTCTGTCTATAGGCCACCTGTGTGATATGTGATAATTAAGTCATGTCTATTTAGCCCAGCAATAAGATGACCTTGGCCATCATTATCACAAATGGAAATCACACATCTCGATCCTGCCATGGATTGGCTGTCTTTGCAGCTAAGCCTCAGTCTCCTCTCTTGTAAATCATAGACTTCAAGGGTATGAGTTTATTAGTCCCAAAATTTCTTTTGGTATATCAGAATTGGATTTCAGAAATGGATTTTCAGGTAGCTTAATCATCTTCCATTATGATCAAGTTATTTAGGTCATGATCATTTTAAGGATCAGAATCAAAATGGACAGAAAAGTGCTCTCTGTGATGGTATGCAAATGACAAACACTATTATCAAATGCTTAGTGCATGCTTTCTTTTGAAAAGAGAAAGAACATTAAACAGTTTTGCATATTTTTAAAGAGTTTGGCTCATGTAAAAGGAGTTTCCACCATCTCAGGTATGCATACCAAGAATGTGGGTTCTCCACAGCTCCAGAAAGAAAGAAGGAATAAGTGGCATGAAACCCTTTGATGTTCTTACCTATAAAAATAAAGTGCAGGCTCTTGTTCTTTGTTAGACCCAGTCTCCATCAGAGCTGGCCCCACTGGATCCCACTTTTCACTAAAAAAAAAAAAAAGAATGTGGGTTCTCAGCTGATGGAAGGACTTGCTTGATGGGAACCAGGATCTGAGCAGGATGTATCATGTGTGCACAGAAACCCATAGGCACACAATAGTTTCAGGGGCAGTAGTTTGTGAAAGGCTTTGGGGGCTTTAATTAAAGGGTCAATCAATTTTTCTAGTGTAAAATTATTTAATTCAGAATTTCACACATGCATTAAGAGAATCCATAATCTCGGGCTAGGGATGTAGTTCAGTGTTAGACACGTGCTCAGTATTTGCAAGGCCCTGAATTCAATCCCCAGCAACACACAGACACACACACACACACACACACACACACACACTCACAATCTGTTCTCTCTGAGTAGAATTCAAACATACTGCAACACACAGTTCTGTGTCTAAGGAACAAGCAAAAACACACATTCATTAGACAAAGGCAATTAAGACCAACAAATACCCCAAACCACCTCCACTCTTCCCACAACCCTGCCTCTTTCATAGAATCTTTAAAAGGGGAAAGTCTAGAAATAAGACTCACAACTTTAAACTCTCCTCTTATTTGGGAGAAGTTTTCAAAATTTATACATCAGTTATGCATCCTTTCTCTTTCCCTTACCTAGAATGAGTTGTTCATTTGTCTAATCCCGCTCACCCCAAAAAACCTCCTCCTAGAACTAGAATCATTACACCTTTTCTGTAAAGAGCCAGGTAGGGCATATTTTAGGCCTTGCACACTATATCATCTCTATTGCAACTTTTCACCAAAGACAAGCACAAACATTGCCAGAAACAACATGCAAAGAAGTGGGCATGGCTGTGTCCAATATAATTGTATTCCTAGATAGTTTTAGTTAGCTTTTCTATTGCTGTGACCAAAAGACCTGACAAGAACCACTTCAAGAATAGAAAGTTTGCTTGGGGCTCAGGGTTTCAGAGGTACCAGTCCATCAACAGCCAAGTCCCTTGCTCTGGATCTGAGGTGAGGCAGCACATCACGGCAGAGGGCAGGGTGAAGGAAAGCTGCTCAGCTCATGGCAGGGTCAGGAAACAGAGAGGGCAGCGGGGGAAAGGGTGGCAGGGCAGGTGCACCCTTCCAGGGCACATCCACAGTGACCCACCTTCTCCAGCCACGTTCCACCTGCCTACAGTTGCCACCAGACATCCATTCAAATTAGGATGGACTGATTAGGTTACAGGTCTCATAATCTAATCATTTTGCTCTGAACATTCACTCCTGCATTAATAAGAGCTTTTTTTGCATTTTATATTATGAAATGATTTATTTAAACTTTACTGTCTCTTTAATGCTTTCCCTTTCTTTCTAATAACTTTGGATTCTACTTTTTGCTTCCTTCAGATTCTTCTGAAAAGGAAAATTATTAGTCTCAGATTTGAAGAAATCTACAAACTCCATTCCACACTTCTGTGATAGCAAAATTCCATAGCCACTAGCCTACAATTCTTACAAAAATAGAAAGTCTCATCCACCTCCCTCACTTTGAAAACACAGACTCCAGTGCAACTCAGAACAGATCTTAATAAGAGCTTTTGGGGACACCTGATATCCAAAACATAATATGGACACTGAAATTTAAGTTCATATAATTTTCACTTGTAACAAAATTCTTCTTTTGATTTTCTTTTAACTATTTGAAAATTTTAAAACCATCTTAGTTACAGGTCATACAAAAATGGCACCAGACCAACATAGCATGCCTGCCCTCCTCTATGTCATGAACATCCTGAGCAAAGGACTGAATCATAATTATCTCACTATCTCCTAAGATCTGCTGCAGTGCCTGACACTAAGGAGACATCCAAGACTGTGAAGCAAGCAGTGAGAGGTGGAGTCCGTGGGATGGACACAGTATGTGTCCATCACACACAACACAACAAGACCTTTGTACTGTTCAGTGCGGGTATCAAAGATAGAATATTTAGTAGTAAAGTTGTTGTTTAATCTCCTGACATTTATGAACACCAGATGTATGTGGGTTTTTCCCATGCTCATTCTCCAACTCTCTGACATCAGTGGGGTGTACAACATTTCGATTCAGTTCTGTGATTATCTACCTGAAGTTAGCATCAAATCCTACCAGATAAAGGGCTTGTTCCCACAAGGATGCTTCTACTTCAGATACTAATCACAGATCCCAGCCACCTGTACTTCTGATAATCGGCTACCAATTAGAGGTTCCCACAACCCTCTCCTCAGGTTCAATAATTTGTTAGAATATCTCACAGAACTCAGGCATTCTACTTACATGCCAATTTACTACAGGAGACACAAATGAACAGCCAGATGAAGAAGGACATAAGGCCAGGTCTGGAAGGGTCCCAAGTGTAGGAGCTTCTGTCCCCATAGGATTAGGGTACATCACCCGCCCAGCATATAGATGAGTGTGCCAACTTAGAAGCTCACCATATCCCGTCATTCAGGGGGTTTTATGGAAGTTTCATTACATAGGTACAACTGAACAAATCCTTGGCAACTGGTGGGTAATTCAATCTCTACCTCTTTTCTTCTCCTGGGAGGCCAGGGGTGAGGCCGAAAGTTCTGAGCTTCTAATCAAGTCTTGATCTTTCTGACAACCAGCCCCAACCCTGAAACTAGGGACCTACTAAGAGGTTAATGCTCCTGTCACCCTATCACCCAGAAAATTCCAAGGTTTGGGGGAACTCTGTACCAAGAACCAGGGACAAAGACCAAATATCTTTCTTGTTAGATCATAAGCAACTAACAGCACCACTTTGGAGCCAGGAAGACTTGGGTTTGAGTCCCAGCTCCATCACTTCCTTGTTTGACCCTAGGCAAGCCACTGAACATCAGGTTGCATTTGTCTGCAAGTAACTGGAAAAAAAAAAAAAGAGTGGCTCAAGTGCTTAACAGAATACGTGGATGAAAGAGTTCCAAGGTCAGTCCAGTGGCCTGATATTGTCATTGAGATCACACAGCCTTTCTGTCTCTGGCTCTGATATCTAGGGCCATTGACTTTTCATCTTCGTGTTGGTCATCTGTGGTTGAAAACAGGTCAGAACTTTGAGCACCACACCCACCATGGCCAAACCAGGAAGGAGGAGACAGAGGAATGCCAGCTGTCTCCTCTTACACTGTTCTTTCTACTAGGAAGCCAGTGTCTTACCTGAGACTCTCTAAGCAGATACTATTAAAGTTCTCATTATCCAGACTGGGCTCCATGGCCACCCTTATTGCAAGGGAGGCCAGTCTTTATGGTGGGAAGCAAGGGAGGGGGAGTTGAGAATGGCTAGGAGGGAGGGGCCCCTCATGTCCATCTCACAGCTTGTTCTAAGGACAAGTGATGTGACGTGTAAAGGGCATTAGTACATAAATACTCAGTATATTGCAGCTACTATTATCAGTAGGATAAGCTTAAATATTTTTAGAGTCCTAACATGTAATCCCTACACTTCCAGTGTGCAAACTAGTTTCTCTGATGAAGTTAGAAAGCCTTATACCCTCATTTCACCATAACTTCATGTACACATAAGGTCAGTGAAGAATGAAATGCAATCATGTGTGTGTGTGTGTGTGTGTGTGTGATATTAGGTTATTGATTTATTGCACACTGATCAATCTGTACATGGAGCTACATATATACACATATATATGCATTAAGAATAAGGAGTAACAGCCACAAAGAAAAATGAAATTATGGCATTTGCTGGTAAATGGATGGAACTGGAGACTATCATGCTAAGTGACATAAGCCAATCCCTCAAAAACGAAGGCCAAATATTGTCTCTGATATGTGGATGCTGGCACACAATAAGGGGAGGGTAAGGAAGAATGGAAGTTCATTGGATTACACAACAAGGAAGAAAGAGAAGAGAGAGGATGGGAATAGGAAAGACAGTAGAATGAAGCAGACATAACTTTTCTACATGCATATATGAATACACAACCAGGGAGCTGGGGTTATGGCGCAGTGGTAGAGCGCTTGCCTAGCATGCGTGAGGCACTGGGTTTGATCCTTAGCACCACATAAAAATAAAATAAAGATATTCTGTCCACCTACAACTAAAAAATAAATATTTAAAAAAAATGAATACACAACCAGTGAAACTCCACATCATGTTCAGCAAGAATGGGATCCTAATTAGAATAAGTTACACTCCATGTATGTATAACATGTCAAAATATACTCTACTTTCATGTATATCTAAAAAGAACAATTTTTTTAGAAAGGAAAGAAAAGAATCAAGAGTAAAACCTGGTAATGATACAAACACTCTACTTCCTGCACATGAAGTTAGATAACTCAGACACTTCCCCTGTGCTGAAAACCTGAATCATCCTCTGCTCTCTCTTTCCCTTTCCCTAGTCAGTCGATATGTACTGTACACTTTGGACTGCAATAAGTCTCTTATTTGTTCTCTTTTCCAGTGCCCAAGCACAACCTTTATCATCTCTTTTCCAGACAATTGCAATAAACTTCTTAAGTACTCTCCTGTCTCTGCTTGTCTGCCCCCTACCAAAGCAATCTATTCTCACCTTCTTGTTAGAATAATCTTCCTGAAGCAAAACTCTGAACATACTATTTTCTTTCTCAAAAAACTTGTAATGGCTCCCCATTGCCTTCGAAGCCTAAACTTAAATGTTTTTTTTTTTTTTTTTTTTTT
>CM053414.1:25260253-25581554 GCA_028644305.1 Xerus rutilus | reverse complement strand
TTAAATGTTATTTAAGGCATTCCCTACCTGCTCAACCTTTCATGCCTTCTTTTTTCCTTATATGTTCATAATCCAGCTCACTTAGAAACTGTTCTTTGAATAAATCTCTCCCCCTACCTTTTCTGCGTCCACTCAGTTCACACTAATCCATCTCTGCTCCTCTACAGCCTACCTTGAAGGAGGGTGGTAATTTCTACTTTAGCTTATACTGAAAGTCTGTGTTATAAAAGATGACAGGGACTCCAGAATTTTATGAGCCATAATTTACACAAAACTATCTGATTAAATCAATAAAGCAGTCAATAATTCCTTCTGATGTTTTCCTAGACCTGGGACATTTAAGTGTGCTGACAACTTAAAATTTAAATCGAAATGCTCCATCAAATAAGCTGGGAGCCAGCTCAGCTTCTGGACTGGACATAGAAGGGCCCAGTTGGAGCTCAGCTGGGTTCTTGACTCCCTCTTTATAGAGACGAGCTTGCACACAGCAGAGAGGTAATGTATTCTGTGCTGCTCCAAAGGGAAGGGAGACATTGTGGTTGGTGACAGATGCTGCACCAGATATACCATTTTGTAGTCGAGTGAGCCCTCCCAGCAGCTCTGTGAGGTAGGTACTCAATCCTCTCTATTCTCTAGCAGAAATGAGAGATCCAGAAATGAGGAAGCTCTGAAGGTCACAATGCTGGATTCCAAAACAAGTCTATCTGACTCTGAATTGCCAGTCTTGGGATCTACTCAAAGTCACATAGCAGGTAAATAACTGAATTGAACAGCTCTGTCAGGAATGCCACAGAACACATTTGTGCAAGTGTCAAAAGGCTGGGCCTAGTGACCTCTGAGAGTCCCTTCCAGCAGAGAGATTCTAGGAGCATGTGTTTGATAACGGCAGTCACAAAGAGTTCTACCCTCACTCTAACTATTGGAGAATTTCTCATCATTCAGATCTAGAAATATAAAACTCAGAAAGGGAAGCCCAGTCATCACTTCTCATTTGACTTGAATTTCAATATTTGTTTTTCATGACCTACCTCATTCCCATATGTCAGCAATCACATCCTTTACATTTTCCTATCATGTATTGAATCAGAGGGTTGGATGCATTGGATTGTTTCATGTGTAAGTGCCTAGTCCTTAAAGCCAGACTATAAAATAACAGAAGCATGTGTAATAACTTTTCCTGTGTAATAAATCACCACATAACTTAATGGATTAGAGATCAGTTCAAGTTTGACTGATCTAGACTGAACTCATCTACATTGGACTGCAGGTCGGGGATTAGATTCGGATCCACTTGACATAGTTCTCATTCTTCTGGAACTAGCATCCAAGGTATGTCTTACAGATGCATAAAAGGTAAACCCAGTCACATAAAACATCTTAAGCCTCTGTTTGAATCATATTCCCAAATAGTCCATTGCCAAAAGCAAGTTAAGTGGCCAATCCCAAAGTCAAGGAATGAAGTTCACTCTGCCCACTATAAAGTAAGGATATATACTACAGAGAATGGAAAACTGGGACCAAAACTCAATCCACCACATCATTCAACCAAACATGTACTTGTTTCCTACTTCATGTTGAGTTGTGTTTTCATCACTAACAACTTAAAGCTGAAATCAGCCATGCATTAATCATACAGCTAGGCATTTGGGTTACCAACATATTTAAGTCATGTTCCAAGATTCTACAAGCTCAAAGTGGAGGAGAAAAAGAAGAAAAGCTTGAATTTATGGAATACTTAACTATGTTCTAGACACTGTGCTAAGTAAATCCGTGGGCACATATAATTGCATCAAGACCTCCCAACAACCCTACAAATAGGACTTCTGAAAACCCACCTTTTACAGATATAAGACTGAGGCCCAAAGGAGTTATTGTGAACACCCAGAGTAACTTGTCAAAAGCCACACATCTGGGAAGCAAAAGATCTAGGCTTCAGCTTAGATATAATCCCAAACCTCGCGCCTAGACTGCTATAATGCAGAAAATAAGGGTCATGTTATGGAAATAAAGGCACAGTCATGTGGAATCATGGAGAGGGAATGGAGGGCAGTCGAATTTTTGCAAAGAAGGTAGCAAATGAGCTGAGTCTTGAATTATGGATAGACAACCACCAGGTGTTTGGGCTGGTGGAAAACGTATTTGCAATGGCTTGGTGGGAGGAAAGGGCATTGTCCAGAAAAATCAGAGGTTTGAGTGCTTTGGACTATAGAGAATGTGGCAGGAAATGATGGGAAATGAAAGGGAAAGAGGAGGCCATGATGGAAGACAAGGGGACTTAAGCTTTGCTTTTAGGAACTGGGGAGCCCTAAGCAAGACGCAGTCTGATTAAACTTGCGTTCTAGAAAGTAAAGTTTGACACCCAAGTGGAGGAGATGGGCTTCAGCATGGAAGCCATGAGACTAAACACAAATGTCTTCCACACAAGTAGCTGCTGCCAACCTAAGAAGCAGCCCACAGTAACTCTGTAGAGCAGGCTGAGATCAAAGGGGTGTCAACTGCCCCTGCTCAGGAGCAGCTCCAGTTGCCCTGTTTGAGAGTAGACCCAAAGATACAGATGTTTTAAATGTTTAATTTTTTAATATCTTGATTTTTAAAATCTGGCCTTCCTTTCAGTCTTTGCTATTCCAAATACTGTCTAACTCATGAAAAGGATGCAGAATTGTCCTTACCATATATATGAACTCTTACTGCCCTGAATAAGGTTGGACAATTCAGATGGTATGAAACCTGTCAGCAACGAATTCAAGCATTTAAATAATGCTCATCATTATAGACATATTTATATAATACTATTATACATATATGCAATTATAGTTACATATATATGTACCCAAACATGTATATTCACATATATGTTCAAATGTATACATACATGTATATGTGTTTGTGTGTGTATAGGTGCATGCACACACACACAAAACACGGAGGCAGCTGCTGCCATCACTACAACACAAATACTATATATCTCAATTATCTGGATCACCCCGAAACTCCGGGTTTCTTCTGCCTCTTGCACATTCTTTTTGGTCAAATGCAAACCTCCTCTCTAGACTGTTCTCCCATATCCTGACAACCAGGACCCTGGATTTGTCCCCAAGAAGGTCAACAAGGTTGAGCCATGTAGCCTCAGACTTCAAAAGTAAAAGATAAGCGGGGCACAGTGGTGCACACCTGTAATCCCAGCAGCTCAGGAGGCTGAAGCAGGAGGATTGCAAGTTCGAAGCCAACCTCAGCAACTTAGCAAGGCTATAAGCAACCTAATAAGACCCTGTCTCCAGATAAAAAGTTTGAAGGGCTGGGGATGTAGCTTAGGGGTTAAGTACCCTTGTATTCAATCCCTGGTACCAAAAAAAAAAAAAGAAAGCAAAAAAGAAAAGCAAAAAATTGAAGGATAGATTTCGGTGGATTGATCAACCAATGAAAAATACAAGACAAGAAGGAGAAACAAACATCCTGGAGGGGAGGGAGTTAGTAATAATTTAGTGACTGAAACCTTCCATGCTTGTGTTGATTGTTTTAATTATCACTACTTACAATCTGTTCTATCACCCTATTGTTTGGAGAAAAAAAATATTTCTCTTTCTCTCCCTCTCTCTCTCCCTCTCTCCCTCTCTCTCTCTTTCACTTTCTCTCTCCCTCTCCCTTCTTCCTTCCCTCCCTCTCCCTCTCACATTCTCTTATTTTTTATGACTAGTTTCCTGAGTGCAAAATGACCACTCCCTCACACGGCTTCAATTCTTCATCTATTCTTTTGATTTTCTCCCACCGGAAATGTTCCATTTCCTCCCACCAGCTGCTTCTGAGCAATGAAAGCTACAAATACTCCTGGACAGTTCCTTAATTATTTAATACCCTGTAGTCAATTTCCCGGACCTGAGAAGAATGCTGTCCAGGGTCTCCAGGGCTCTAAGAGCACTCTCCTGGACACTGAAATCTCTCTCCCACCAGCCCCAGTCCTCAGGGGGTTAAAATCCAGGGGTTCTCTCATTACCTGGGCCTGAATCTACTCTGATTTATCATACTTGGCTTAGGGCCTGGTTCTTGATTCAGAAAAAGTTTCCAGCTGGATAGTTTGCAACCCGAGAGTATATCTCTAATTCATGGTAGCTTGTTTTATGCATGGCAGCAGTATTTCTAACATCCTTCCTCTAACCTGTTTTTGTATGTCATTAGCAAAAATGTGAGGCTCTAATAATTGGTTGAAAAACTTTGCATGAACTTCAGACAATTTCTGAAATAAGTAGATCAATCCAACAAATATTTATTATATGTGTAAGACACTGGTCTGGCACAAGGATAAGCAAATCCTTTATTGATTTTTATGAATAAAGTTTTATTAGAACACAGCTATCTCATTCATTTACATGTGGTCTATGGCTGCTTTCAAACTAAAATAACAGTGAGTACTTGCAACAGGGACCTTATACCCCATAAAGCATAAGTGTTTATGATCTGAAATGTGTTTTATGCATGGCAGCAGTATCAGGAAGTTATCTGGAGAATCTTACTGGCTCTCATGGCACTCATCACAAATGCTAGTAACTCCTAAAATCTATAGCTATATTTGAACCCCTCTTGAAAACTCCTGAATCTCAAATTTCAATATGAATACTTTTTGGACACTTCCATCTGCTATTCCAATATTCTGCAGGCTTTTCAAGCCTAACTCCCCACATGAACCTCTCTTCTTATAGTGTTCCCTGCCTCATTTAAAGCATCACCACCCAGAGATCTTATGTCTCTGTCACCTTGAAGCCAAACTGGATCTCTATGGAGCTGCTGTGGGTTCCTCCAAATATATCTCCTCTTTCCCACCATTGCCACATCAAACTTCATCTCCTGCCTGAACTACTGCATAAGTTCCCCCTTTCCACCCTGAGTCCCTTCACAGTACAAGGACGAGAATCAGCCAAGTCGAGGTACGAAAGCCACTCAAGTTGCATGGTTTCTCATACAGTTTTGGAGAATAGTCCTTACAGTTCTAGTATAACAACATCTAACACATAAATTATCTTAACTTGGTCCAGGCAGAGTGCTAGGTAATTTACCTTTGTTAGTTCTTTGATCTTCCTAATAAACCTATAAATTAGGGCTCCAGCTGTCACCTTCATCTTACAGATGGGGAACGTCTGACCCAAGTCTGTGTTCTTAACCATGAGTTTGTGCTGTGCTGACCCTGTTGACCTCAGCTGTATTTATCTTGCCATGGTCACTAACACTGAACCCAAAGTCAGCACAGGTGACAACCCCCTCCTAGGCTGGGCTACTCCTCAGGAGAATGTAGAGAATTCTTGCCCAGCAGACCTTACCTTGCCATGCCAGGAGATGGGCTGCCCAACACCAGGCCTCTTCCACCCCTGTCAGGAATGAGGCTTATCACCAAAAGGACGCTCAGATACTCCAGAGCAGCACCTATGTGGGCAGAACAGGATTTCAGGATGGGGCTGAAAGAGTTAGGGCAATAACAACCCTTAGGCAGGCTTTCTCCAGCATTTGTCTAAGATGAAATCCATTACTGAGTTGCCTTTCTGCTCCCAGATCTGTCACTCTGCAAGCTTTTATCATGAATAGCAACACACTTAAATATTCAGCAAGTGCCCTGCAGAGCGCTAAATACTGAAAGCACACATGAAAGGTCATGGTCTCAATCCCCTTCCTCCTCCCTGAAATTTACAGTTTAAGAGGCAAGACCCCTAAGCTGCACTCTCGGTAAAATGTGGCCTATAAATGTAGCCAGCTCTTGCCCTGTTTTTGGAACATTGACTTTCTCCTGTCTTTATTGAGTATAATCTGAAGTAAAAGACAAGTAAAATGACATAGTCAATTCATCTGAACTGAATATATTAAGCATTTGTTCTATACCAAGCTCTGTTCTTGGCATTGAAAGGGATAAACAGGAGTAACAAATAATTCCTTCCTTCAAGAGATATTCTATCTGGCAGTGAGATAAAATATAATACCTGAGGCTGGAAATTTTATGAAGAAATGAGATTTATTTAGCTCACAGTTTTGAAAACTGAAAATTTAAGATAGGGTAACCCCATTGGTTCAGCCTCTGGTGAGCCTCCTCCCGCCCCCTGCATGGCTGCATCACAACATGGCAGATGTCATCATTGCAGGAGCACATGTAAAAGGAGGAGCAGTCACATGGTAAAACAGGAAGCCAGACACCAGGGAGGGGGTTGCTCTTGCTCTTTTGTATTAACTCCTTTTGCAAGACCAGAATTAATTCCTCTGAGGGTAGTATCCCCAATGACCTAAGCACCCTCCACTAGGCTACACCTCCTTAAGGTTCCACCACCTCCTTACATCACCACACTGGAGAGACAAGGCTTCCCACACATGACCCCTTGTGGGACAAACCACATCCAAAGCAAAGCAACTCTATTACTGCCCATTAAAAAACACACATAAAGGAAGCCACAGTGAAGGCCACTCATTGGGTCTCTGCTATGTGTTCAGTTCAGTACCATCTCATTTCTCACTACAATCCAGTAAAGCAGAGATTATTTGCTCCATTTTATAAATGAGAAAATTCCAGCTACTCAGAGAAGTCAAGTAACCTTCCTGCAAAGTAGGAAAGCTGGGATTAAATCCTAAATCATCAGACTCCAAAGCCTGTAGTAAAGTCATCATTGAAGTTTTTTTGTTTTTGTTTTGGTTTGTTTGGTTTTGGCCTCCTAAAAAAGTGAGTACAGAATGTTGATGAGAGTCATTTGGGCTAATACGTTCCAAGCCCAGGGAAGAGCATATGGGAAATCCTGGATTCAGGCAAATGTGGGGTGTGCCCAGGGTGGAAGAAAGACGGACTGTGGTAGAAGTTAGTCTTGAGGGCAGGTAGGGTGTTACTGGGCATTGAGGAGGGTCTCACATTTGTCCACTGGTTAACCACAATGGTAGCTCCCCACAAATAGACCACATTTTAGGACAGAAAACCAGCCTTAGGAATCTCTAGCATTTTGTGATTTTAAACCAAATCCTGTCTATCTCCATCAATACTTTTCCTATCTTCTTTTTTAGCACAACAAAATCTTGAGCAATTTTGGATGCAGCAAAAATGGACTTTCCAGGACAGACCACTTGTCCTTGCAATGGTCCTTCATGCTCTGGTGATAGAGATAGCAGGGGCTCAGCAGCCCTCCAGCTAATCACTTCTCCCTCTGAGAGGAGTAACTATTGCCTTGCATCTCTGCCTCATCAAAGGAGAACCAAATTGGCTTGTGGGCATTCTACTGGGATTGGTATGTGGCATGTTGCGTTAATAGAGTGTTTGAAGTACAGCCTTCAGAAAGCAGGCTCCCATTTGCCACACTTTATCATAATCAGAGACTCAGAGCATCAACCACAAGCAAGAACAGAGTCTGAAGTCTACTTACTGGATGAAAGAAACAGATAAGCATGGGTAGGGCAGGAGGAAGGTTGTAGAAGAGACTCAATTCATGTTTTCAATAACAATGCACATTTCCACAATGATTAATGAGCAAGATTATATCTAATGAGCAAGAAGACTCAAGGACATTGTGGAGAATGAGCATGAATTGACCACACAAAGTCTCTGGAATGATGTGGAAGAGTGACCTCAAAGGTCAAAGGACTCTGATCATAAACTCATAGTGGGAAGGAACAAAAAAGATCAGCTTCTCGTACACTGGAGAAGTTGAAGCCCAGGGAGTACAAGGACTTACCCAAGGCCATTCAAGTGGTTAGCAAGGTCATTCAGGTTAGCAAACCTGAAGTGTCTAGGTTTCCAGCATCTGTTTATGACCCCATGCTGCCTTTTAGGAGGACATGACTATGAGCAAACAGTAAAGGTTTTCAGACGTCAGAAACCCAAGCGTGGGTACAAAAGGTCAGGGAAGTACTCAAGGAGGACACAGAATAAAGTGAAGAGTCTTTGAAGAATAGATCGCATTTAAGTAAAAGGGGAGCAGAGGACATTGCAGAAAGCAGGGGATGCCCTCCATCTGCCCAGAATGTGCCAAACTTGGCATCTCAATATCAGAACAAAGAAGCAAGCAGATTCTTGTGATGAAAAATTGCTACCACAGTAAAATTAAATCCCCTTTCCCGGAAGGAACATAAGCCCTTATAGAGACAAGAAATCTAAACCTCTGTGTCCTCGCTTAATAGTTTGAAGAAACTAACAAGATCCTTGAAAGGTTGAAGAGAGAAGCAGGGTAGAATTCACCTTTTCTCCCTGCTTAAAGGAGGAGTGTTTCCTGCTGACAGCTGTAAACATTCAGGAAGCACCCCTGGGTTTCATCCCAGGTAGGGCAACCAGAGCAGGGACAGTTCCCCAGAGTGTGGGAGGGGCCAAATCCAGCTTCCCTAGAGGCTCAGCCAATCACCAGTGGGGGAGGCACTGCAGGAAGCCTGAGTCTCCTGCCTGAATTGTGCTCAGCTCACTGGCCCATCACCAATTTCCCCCAACTGGAATGGGATGAAGTCTCTAAAACAATGTGGACCAAGACAGCAGCTCACATTGGAGCAGCATTTATAAAACAACTCCAGGTGAAAAGTGTAGAACCCAGGAGGATGCTGGAGACTTAAAATGTACATAGGAGGAATTAAGATTCAAAAGAAAAAGAATGCAGTTGTGTCCAGTTGGCAAGCTATTGATTGTTTTTATTTGTTTGTTTTGGGGTTTTTTTTCCTCTTTTAAAATGCTCTTCATTATAATTTCATGTCACTTAAATAATTAAAACATCTTCAACTGTGCTTGCTTGCCTTTCTCTCCAACCCACCCCCAACATACAGTGAGCGGGTAGAAGAAGCAGGCAAAGTTTTTCTCCAGCACTCATCCTCCCACTCCATTTCCCTAATCTCTTCATTTTATATCCTGCATTATCTTTCCCAGGCCTAATTCTTTAACCATTATCTCAAATTACTGATTCTCTCTCTCTTCTTCCTCCTACCACCTACTCTCCAAAATATACCAAGCACTGGAACTATCCCCAGTCACAGCAGTGCAGCAGCTTACCTGTTGAAGGAAGATACATGCTGAGATGGGTGGCCCCTCAGGATAATATATTCGCTTGTAGCTGGATAGTCTCCAAAGATAGCCACTGTCAGTGCCTTCCTTCTCTGTGTATGTATGCTACTTCCTCCCCTTGTATCTTGGCCAATAAGATGCAGTAGAAATGGCATCCTAGGGCTTCCAAGACTAGGTAACAAGAAGGCTTACGGCTTGCTCTTGCCTCTCTTGGAATGCTCATTCACAGGGTGCTTCCTTTGGGAGCATAGCTGCCATGCTATGAGAAGCCTGAGCCAATTGGAGAGGTCAAGTGTAGGTGGTCCCTTCAATTGACAAGTGTTGACAGTCTAACAACTGGCATCAATCTCCATAGCACTTGTCCGTCCAGCCCAGTCAAGTCTTCAGATGAATCCAGCCACAGCCTCCATATCACTAAAACTGCATGAGAGAGCTCAAGTGACAGACACCCAGCTGTGCTCCACCAGTCCACAAAAATGAGAGATGATAACTTGGTATTTGAAGACACCAAGTTTTGTGGTGGTTTGCAGTGTAGGATAAAAGGAACATTCTAAAATACTTTTTAAAAAGCAAAATGACAATAAAACTTCAGTTTCAGTCCTTGGTTTGGTGAAAGATTCTGGGAAGGATGGTTTTTCTTTCCAATCATTTACTTAATCATTCATTCATTTATTCACACCTCTGTGAAAGGCATGGTGCCAGATGCCATGGGGCAGAGCAAACTGGATTAGAACCAGCCCATGCAAACACTATATTTAATCAAAGCCATTGATATGTTACATAAAAACAGCATAACTATTTGGATTTGGATGGCCCAGTGGGTAGGATTTCAATATATGTATATCTGGGTGCAAAGACATTCAAGAAAATGAGAACGGTATAGTCATGGCCATTAATATAGGACAGCAGATATAGGCAGGAAAAGCACAAGAAAGTTCTTTCCAATTTGATTAGAAATTTCCAAAGATAATTGAAAGCAGTAGAGCTGGCTGGGTAGGCTGGGACCTAGCCATTTATCAGCTCTCCTTGGGTAGCAGCCCTCTGAGCTGCACTGTCAACATATCTCCAAAGTCCAAGGGTCATTGTGATCCACACTGCTTGCTTCAGACTGGTCATCAATTGTTTCAAGCTGCAAGTTCATTACTTTGCAAAGAGACTGGAGACCAAAAAATGCAAGAACAAAGTCTAAATGAATCTCTAAGGAATTCGAAGTGCACATCTTTCTGTGTACAAAGTGCAACCCCCAGTGCATTTAGGAACTGTAGTGAAGTCTACTCTTTCACCATCCATTAATATTGATGGGCTTATGAAGGCATTAGGTGGGAGTACATGATCATAACTCAGAGTTAATGGGTGAAAGAATTAATCCTATCTCAATCTCTAGGGAAAGGCTGAAGTGGGTGCTGGACAAGTGTTACAGGTGCTTTAGCTGAGCTGAGTTGCTTCCTCTGCTGGGAACTTACAGTGTGAACTTGGGTAAGTCACTCTTCCTTAATGAACCTCAGTTTCTCCACATGCAGAATGCAGAGGTGCCCTGGGATGTTTTAAATTCTGATACTTCATGATTCTATGAGAGAGAGGCATGTTCAGTGAAGTGGATAAAAGGAGTAAAGTGGGATCTGATTCTCACATGCCTGTCATCAACTTCAAACACATCCGTGAAAATGACAACAATTTCTAATGATCTTAATGTTTTGCTGGTGCTGGGAAAGACCTAAGAGTAAGATCAAACCTCAGGTCACTAGATAGTTGACTTTTTCCCTGGGCACCTGGAAACCATGACCTCAAGTTTCTCCTTGTATATTCCATTCCCGAGGTCAAACATCATTATTGCAAGCTTAAATGCAATACATGTAGATTTAGCCTCTTTCATAAAACATTGTCAGAATTCACTAAGAAAAGGAAAACCCTCTTCACCAGATTTTCTCCTGTCCCTTCTGTGGAATGTAATGTAACTTCATTTCGCTTCGTCATAAATTTACTTCAATGGATTGGAAAAACAATGTTCAGCTTCTCATTAATATTTAAATAGCTAATTAAGAACTTGTATTTTACTCTAAGAAGCCATGAAGCCCATAATAAAATGAATTGCTAGCTCACTGACTTACAAGTTGAGTACTCTCAGCTTTTTAATTTGAGAAGAAAGTAGCAATTTTATTTAAGATTACATGAAACTTTGTAAGAATCTGGTCCTGATATTCCTAGGTTTGAGTACTGAGATACACTTTCCTACACACCAACGAGGGCTTCCCATCTTGCAGGTTGAGTTCCAGAAAGAAAGACACCACTTGATAGTACTGGGACATGGTTTCCCATGTTGCTTCAGGAATGATACCCCCTCTACCCTTTTTGGTTGCCATTCCTCGCCCATGTCAATTGAGACAGTGCCATGAACCACCTCTCTCTCTCTCACTGAGCTGCCAGATAGAATTCAGAGGAGCAAATGAAGGATGCCACTAGGATGCACATCACTCCTCACTCCTGACTTGGAGGAAGTAGTGGTGAAATGGAATCTTAAGCAAAGTTGACTTTGGACCACCTCCTTTGATGTTCCTGCTAACACATGTCCAAAAACATTTCCCTCCTTTTTCCTTTGAACTGGTGACAGTTTGTGTAAGCAAGAGCAAGGCTTAATTTGGGGAAAAGACAGCTGTGAAGAAGGAAAATCCAGGTGCAGTATGACATGGACACTGGAACCTCAAAGTCTGGGTTTGAATCTCAGCTCTGCCGCTATCAGTGTGGTGTCAGATTACTTAACATCTCTGTTCTTGGGTTCCCTCAAACATAACACAGGAAAACTGACAGTGCTTACCACGTGGGGATGCTGGGATGGTTGAATTATGTCACACACCTCAGCACGTGCCCTGTTTCCTACTAGATTGCCACAAAGCAGAGAGGGGGTCTGTATCCACCATAATAGCCATAAAACTGAGCTGGTCTCTCATCCACTGACTTTCTAATAGACTGTGGTGAGCCCAGAATAATAACCTCTCAGGTCCTCTCCACTGGGGAAGTGACACAAGTCATGAGCAGCTCCTAGCCTCATTCCCTGTGAGTCAGGGTAGGGAAGTGAAAATAATGGCGTAGGAAGTTACACCTGATACAAGTAAGGCAGTAGCAAAGGAACTCTTGGTTCCAATCCCAGTCTGGCTTGCATTGTGCATTTGAGCCCTGTGGAGGTTGCCCTGGGTGCCCTCTATGGTTCTTCCCCATTCCAACACTTTGACACACTGGGAAAACAGGCACACAGTTGCCCTTTGGAAGTCCTGATTCACAGTTCTCCCAAATTTCTTTGCAACTGAATCTGTAGCTCCAGTGCCTGCTTCAGTCCATAGGGTCAGGCTCTTTCCAGGCCATAGCTGCCTCTGATGCATACCTGCCTCTGTCTTGAGATAAGATGATGGTGCCAGGGGGGTGTGCCCTGTGCATTCTCTTCATGTTTGCAGCCCCCACATTCCTAGACACCGGGAAGCTTCGGGGACCCTAATGTTCCTATCTTTTTCGCCTTCAGTAAGTTTATACCTTCTTAGGGGAGACTCTGAGATTACAAGACTATACTTACTTTTCTGCCCTTACCAAAATAATAGCACGTGTTTCTAGGGTTTTATCAGCTCACTGAGCTGTCAAAGACACTTGAGAAGAATCAAGAATCAAAATGTCCTTTGTAGTTGGTGTGGCCACACCACACACACACACACATGCATGCACACACACACACTTGTTCTTTAATTTAAAGAGCATAGTAAGAGTCAGAAACACAAAGAGGATTGGAGTGCAGGAAGAGAATTATATATGCACACTCCCATTCTTCCCTGTTGATTCTGTGGGTTTCACCTAGCCAGTTGAATCCTGATTCTTACCTTCAACAAGCTGAACCAAATATTTGGCCATCAGAGATCTGTAAACAACTTTGCTGAGTGGACAAAAAGGAAAGTGGGCCCCACTTAGAGCTTTCCCTGATCTTCTGTCTCAGCAATTGTTAATGGGTCACATTGGGGGATGCAGAGTGATAGATAGGGACACAGCGTGACCTTCAGCAGAGTCTTATACGAAGAACACCATTGAATTTTAGGCAGGTGAGTGATAGCCTTCCCACGTTGTGGGTTCTGTCAAATTCTTCCTGACTTATTGATGTTTCCTTTCACTTTAAGCCTCCCTCGAGGAATAAGTCCAATTGAAAAGAACAACACACAATTTCTATTTAATTAGATGCATTTCCTATAAAACTAGAACTCTTTGCTAAAATACACAAACATAAGCGTTAATTTTAATAATTGTAAATGCCATACTTCAATAGAATGCTTATTTCAAACCCAGAAAAGTAAATATGTAGGTATAATTAGATTCTTTGCTCACCAAGACTTAACTTACTGGGATGCCTTTAAACCAGCAGCTCTTACCTTATGGATGTTCCCATTTTCAGAATATCTTGAAAGCTATCAATCCCTCCATGTAAAAATGCACCCATAAGCAACGTCTTACCTACCTTTTGAAGGTATGTATAACTCCCCCAGAACCCATCCATGGACTTCCCTTCCCCTCTACCCAGGGTCTATGCTCCCAGGGTGAGAATCTCTAACTTGGTTCTCAGTCTTTGTTCTAGCTTAAACACTATACTTCTCTCCCCCTGGATTTTTGCAACATGAGACTTTAAGCAAAATCTCTTCCCTGGTGTGAATGTTGTTTTAGACTCTGAAATGCAGCAATGTTTGGCATCAGAAATTTCTCTTCATTTTCTTCAATTGACCTAGCAAAGATCTCTCTCTGTTTAATCAAAGATGAGCTTTTATTTGCTTTCTACTTTCTCTGTTTAAGAACTTATTTATTCCTTTATCTTTTAACCAAGAAAAAGAAAAGATAAAATTACTAAAGAGCAACAAGGTCTTGCTGATCTTCACAAAAGCCTATGATTTGCCTTCCTCTGATTAAGAGGGGTTAATTTTTCCTTCTCTTTCAAGCAACATACTTGAAATTTCTACACGACTTTGTAATCAATGGAGTGGAATATGGATATACATGCTTAATCTTTCTCATTAAAGACTCCCTTGTGACTTGAACTCTGTTCCCTTCAGTATAAATCTCTACCACCTCCACCTCCAAAAGGAACAACATACCTTTAGCAAACCAGAGGAAGGGTATTAGACAGATATACTCTCTATGCCAGGCCAGAAGTCCTTAAATTCAACATCTAAAGAAGTTACTCAAATATTCACATTGGATAAGGCGGAATGTGAAGCTTTGAGTGATTGTTTCCTTGTGTCTAGAAACAAGGCTGCTGATAACAGTACTCACTCACAAGGCTGCCACAAGGACAAAAGGACACAGGTGCACAAAGTACCTGGTTTAGCACCTGTCATATGGCAGCTAATAGAACACCACTTGGTGGGCTCAAACTGTCCAACCCCAGCACCATGGACAGCTCTTCATGGCCAGGGCCCCATTGGAGATGGTCTTCTACACCCTGACAGCTTCACCAGGCAGCCCTGCTCTGTGAAGGACTCTGGTTATGAAAAAGATCTTCCTCACCTCTTGCTTTGTCTGTGTCACAGAAATTGTCCTCTTCATTTCATATGAATCTGCAGCCTATTGACACAAGGCTCATCAACAGGATCTACGTTCTCAGTGATCTTGCTGGATTATGTATTTGGGTTTCCCTTTAATGTCCCGTGACTAAGTTCTTACCCAACCATTCTTTATAAATCCTTCCTGGGTTTCAAGGAGCTTAGGGTTCTTTGTAATTCTGACTCCATTCTTACTTACTATAGTCTAATATTCATTTCCCAGGTAGAATAATCTGGCCTTCTCCGTATCTTCCTTGCAGGTCTGGTATGTGGGTTTCAGGGCACTTTCCTACTACATTTAGGACAGCAAGCTCCCACAAGTGAAAATACCAGCCAAAGTACTATCTTTCTAAATAAAACGCTGACTAAATGTTAGCAGGCTTCTTCCTCAGAACAGGGCAGGAGCTGTGAGGGGGGCTGAACAAATGTGCACATGTGCTCTTTGATGACAGTCGTCAGCTACTGGAGTTGCTGCCTCAGGCTGCTCCGTGTGGCTGCCCACAAAAAAGTATGTGCATGAATGCCCCCTGCCCCCACCCATCTCCAAGACACACTTCTCGACTCCTCCGTGTCAACGCCACACATGGCCACACAGGCAGGCTCTGTGGTTTTGCTCCTGAAAAATATACGTTAGAACCAGGATTTTGTAAAATGAGTGATACTTTGTCTTTGATTGACATTAGAGTTGAGTGCTCCTGTTACTTTCCAACTGAAGTTAGGTGTGGCTGTCCAACTTGAGTGGCTCTTAGCACTTGAGTTATCAGCTGTTCTACCTCCTGCCAAACTAGTTCAGTCAGATGCCGAGAGTTTGATTATTATTTATCAACTTTCCCTCTGGCAGATCTGGCTACTACCTCCATGGACAAGAGTTATAGACTCATGAAATACCTTTTCCACCTATTTTCTCCACCTTCAACCCAGTTTACAAAAGGCAGCCAGATTAATGTCTCCTCAAGTTTATCTAAATATGCATAGCCATGCTCAGAACTCTTGTTTTTAATGACTCTTCACTGACTAAAAAAGTATGTACAGACTCTTCACCTAATATCCAGTGCCCTTCTTGATGTTTTCCTGATGTTATTCCTAATAATGTTCCTCATGTAGTAGCTGAATTGATGATTAATTCCTAAACATGCTTCTCTTTGTGCCTTTATCCCTGTTCCTTTGTCTTTCTGGAATGATAAAGCCCTTCACATAAAATTGTCCCATTCTTCAAGGCCACCACAAAACCCATTCCTCTATACAATCCTTACTAAGTAATAATGAAAGGAATGGGGTTAATAAACATTTATTAAGCACTTAAGATATGCCAGTCACTGGTCCAAGCACATGACAGGCATTACATGTCATTTATTCCTAACAAAAAACAACTTATTACTGCCTAGATTTTACAGGTGAGGGGGGAAAGAAGTTTTAAAAAGTTATACTTCTTGTCCAATATGTTAAAACTATGAAGAAGTGAAGTAGGATTCAAATACAGGCAGTCAGAGTCCAGGGCTCTTGCCTTGAACCCACCCTTCCATGCCACTGCACCCAACCCATATCACCCAACTGACTCACAGTGCTCACTTTATTCCAAATCCATCATATATTACAATTATCATCCATACATTTGTCTTTCCTTCCTCTACTCTGGATATTGAATGCATTACTATCTCTGCCCTGTTCATTTATATGTGTCCACATCTATAGCCTGAAGAGTACCTGAAAGTTCTGAGGGGGAACTTCAACATGTAGGAAGAGGCTGTCAGTGTAGACTTTGTGAATGAAAGAGGGAATCGGCTCTGCCCTCAGAGGTCTGTGACCAAGAGCAGGGACTGGCTAAATGTTATTCTGAACACATCCTTCAGCCCTTGGAGAAATACCTAATTGCACAGGCAAGTAGTTAGGGAACTAACATCCTTAGCCAGGCAGAGCTCAGAGCCAAGCTGCAGGGGGCTGCATTTTCAAACTGCTCTGTTTTTTTTTTTTTTCAGCTTTGTCCAAAGCTGTGATGGGATAATAGTAAACGCACTCTGAGAACAGGAGTCATGATGTGGTTTGCCCCAGGAAAAAAGTGTGTGGCCTGAAGGAAGCCAGCCAAACCTCAGGCTGAGGCACAGCTGTCTGGAAACAAGAGTAAGGAGAGTATGGATGCAAATAGAGGGTGGACAGGATGGCCTGCCAATGGTTTCCTTCCTACTGTAGCTTATTAGCCACAGTCCTGGCACCCACAAGTTGGGTGATTTGAGGAAAGTGTAATAAAGGCACTCTTCTCAAAAGTGTGACAAGGTTAGGGGATCCATGGAGTTTGATGCTGTGTCCTGGGGTGAACAACAGTAGGATATCACCACAGAAGGCCTGATGTGGAATCTGGAGACAGAGAAGCTGTTGGACAGAAGCAGTGACCTTCAGCGAGGGCACATGGCCAGCCCATGGCACTTGAAGTGAGTTTCTCCCCACGTCTTCATCCTCTTTCCCTCTATAATACCTTCTTAGACTCCTCACTGGCTAAACCTAATCAAAGGCAGAAGGCAAGAAGGTCCACTGATATTATGTAGACTAACCTCTTGAAGGCAGGACAAGTGGAGAGTGGACTCAGAGAGTGGGCAAGAGGAGACAGTCAAGTCGGACTCATGTTCTAGCCTCAGTGAGCTATCAATTAAGTACAGACTCTCAGACCATGATATAGACTGAACTGTGTCCCCACTCCTGCCCAAATGCAAATGTTGAAACCCTAATCTCCAATGTGACTGTTTTAGATAGGCAGTTAAGGTTAAATGAGATCATAAGGGTGGGGCTTTCATTCAATGTGGCTGGTGTCATTACAAGAAGAGGAAGAGACATCTGGATATATGTGCACAGAGAAAAGTCCATGTGAAGACACAGGGATAAGGTGGGCAAACCAAGAAGAGAGGTCTCAGGAGAAACAAAGCCTGCTGACACCTTGATCTTGGGCTTCTAGCCTCCAGAAGAAGAAAAAATTAATTCCTGCTGTTTAAGCCACCCAGTTTGTAGTATTTTCTTACATCAACCCTACCTAACTAATATTGAGTAAGAAGAACCCTTAGAGATCATTTCATTTGACATTTAATTCACAGAAGAGGAATCTGAGCAATAAGAAAGGAAGTGCCTTCCCCAAGACCTCATAGTGATTTAGGAGGAGAGTTTTGACAAGAACCCAAAAGGGCAGACTCCCAGGCCAGCACCTCCTGTGATACTCAGAAACTACAACCGATGGGTCATAAGTTAACCCCAAATTGCTGAGGTATTTTATTAGGTTGTATCCAGCTGATATTTTAACTGAATTAATTTCCACCTTTGAAAAAATCAGATGGGTTAGTCAGCTTTCCAACATTGTGACAAAATACCTGAGCTAATCAACTTAAAAGGAGTAAAGGTTTATTTTGGCTCATAGTCTCAGAGGTTTCAGTTCATGGTCAGTTGGTTTCCTCATTTAGGGGGACCTGTGGCAAGACAGAACATCATGGGGGGGTACATGGTTGTTCACCTCATGATGGTCAGGAAGCAAAGAGAGAAAGAGAGAGAGAAGCTGGGGTCCCAAAAAGCCCTTTGATGACCTAACTTCCTTCTACTAGGCTCTACCACTTCCCAATTGCACTGCAGGCTGGCAATAAAGCTGTTAACACATCAGCCTTTGGGGGACATTTTAGATCCAAACCATAACAGAAGATTTCACAGTAATATCCAGATGTTCAACTTTTCTTTAAAAAGCAGAAGATCTGGCAACTCCAGGCCCAAATTCCAGCAGAGCTACAGACATCAAGACTGAACCACAGCTGTCTATTTCCAAGGGGTCAATCATCACTCAGTTGTTGTCCATCCCCAGTAAGCACTTCAATTATCAACCCTTGACTATGCCAAACTACTTACCAAAAAGAACACACATATCAATAACTAGCCAATATGCTATCCCTCACAAAAAATACATGCTGTTAGTACTTAGGGGTTCCAAGACTTTGGAAATAAGAGAAATGAGACTGCACTCTGAAACATGAACTATTTTGTCAACTCAAAGTTGTCTGGCCTAAGTATTCTTAAAGCAGTAAATGTTCTCCCAGTGTACAGTATAGGACAGGAATCCAGCTGTACATGTGACATAACTAAAGAAGTAACTGCGTGTAATAGATTGAATGTGTCTGCTCCCCTCCTTGCCAATTTCATATGTTGAAACTGGGTTTCCAATATTAGAGGATTGGGCACATGAGGTGATTAAGTCATGAGGGAGGCACCCTCATAACAGGACTAATGCCCTAATAAAATGTCCCCTGAGAGCTCCCTCGACCTTTCCAGCAAATGAAGACATAGAGAAAAGACCACTGCCCATGAACCAGAGGTCAGGCACATGCTGGAAAACAGAACTTGGACCTTGATTGGAACAAGTCAGCCTGCAGGACTGTGAGAAATACATTTCAGTTGTTGTAAGCCTCCCAGTCTTTATATTCTGTTAGAGCAGATCAAATGGACTAACACAATGAGAGTGAGGCTGGTCAAGCAGGAAAGCTTAGAAAACATAGTGGTAGCAGAAGCCAAATCTGATGACAACCACCCAAGTACAATTCCAGAAAATGGGGCTATAGTCAGAAACACAGCAAGACCATAAGATCCACCATGCAATGAGTGTAGGACCCCATCAACCATCTGAATTATTTCAAGCAGTTTGCTCTAGGTGCATGCTGGCCGTACTACCTCCACTTCAGACCCCAGGTTTCCATGCATAAAAAAAACTACCCTCCCTCACCTGATGCCTGGCAAAAGGAGGGTTGCTAGCTTCCTTGTATTTCGACATGTTAGCTTTCTGATTGATTGCATCTGCTTGATTAAAGAGCTTCCACTTTGGAAGATCAATTGGACTTTCCATGCCCTGAAAAATCCTATTTCTGAGCCTGCAAGACTAAAAGCCAGATGTTCCCCTGGCGGCCTCTTGAGAGCTAACAAGCTGGCTTTTCTGGCAAGTTTCCTCTCCTCTCCCCTCTCCTGTCCCCACACACATGCCAGAAATTCATCTTTGGACATATGGCCTCACTTTAAAATAATAATACAGAAGCATTTTAACAGGGGTCTTTTGTTAATGAAAAGGAGAAACACTTTGATCTTGCATGCCCACATGGGGCTATTTAAATTAATTCAGATGAAATTAAATTAAAAATTCAGTTCCTCAGTCAGACTAGCCACATTTCAAGCATTCAATGGCTACCTGTGTTTCATGGTTGTTGTATTGGACAGTACCGTTATAGAGCATATCTATCATTGCAGAGAGGTCTTTAGAACAGCATCGACATTGATGATGGAATCCAGAAAGTACAGAAAGATGAGTGTGAAAAGAGATACCTTTTGAAGCCTCTCAAATCAGACCTCTTGGGCTTCCAGATACTGTATCTCTAAGTGAGACCTGAACACCTACAGAGCCAGAGTGAGCCAGAGGACTGAGTGGTAGGAGATTCTGCTCAATCTTCCAGGACCTGACTGACCTCCACACCTCACCAACCTCCCACATAGAGATGAACTTGAACCTCAACTGGGAGGGAGTTCTTCAAAGACACTTCATCACCCTGGCAGCTGAATGCATGCAAAGTTCTAACCTCAGACCAAGCTCCAAACACCTCCTTCCCAGGATCTAACACTCACTGAAACGTCACAAAAGGAACCAGAGCATAGCAAAAGAACACGCTCTCTCATTCATACGATCCTGCACAGACTTCCCTGCCAAATAGTTCATTCATTCCTCATCAAACTGACATGAAGATGACAGGGCAGAGTGACTAAGGCCATTTTACAGGTGTCGAAACCAGGGCTCAAGTAAGCTGAGCAAATCATTCTTGGCAAAAGGCTGAGAAGTTTGAGATGAAGGTAGGATTTGAGATTCAATTTTCCGACTTAGTGGGAACTTGGCTTAGTTCTTCTTTCTCTTCCACCATGTTACCTCTTTAGATAAGTGCTCCCAAGATTGCAAACCATTTGCCCAAGTAGTAGAGAGTTGGTACACATAATATGAGGAAGAGAAATCATCTCTACCACTGTGCTCTTGATGAAAGGCGACGGATCAAAAGACAGGGAAGCCCAGCTTGGACAACAGGGTGGGAGAGTTGGGAAACATTTCATTTAGACTAGGGGTTCTACTTTCCCATCCATATTGTGGGGATGATGCTGATGTGAATTGTCTCTTTCTAGATACCTGGGATGCTAGGATTATAGATGAAATCATGGATGAGAAAAATCATTGGGAAGATGATAAAGAAACTGAGAGGATTATAAGCCTCCTGCTTCTCAGAACCCAAACAAAAGTAAAGCTAAAATAAACAGACATTTTTTTCTCAGCCTTTTACTCTTATGAAAGAGATAAATGTCAAAGAAATGAAGCTTACATCAGACAGATTATATATAAATTTTCCCCTGGGAGTTCACGTGTCAGCAAAGGTTCAGCTCAGCCTCCTATATTCACCCAGTTGGTGTCCTAAATAATGAGAATTACTCATAATGATGTAACAGGGCCCTACCAGACCATGATGGGCCTTCTGAATTACCAGAAGCATATCCCTGGATTTTTATACAGCAGATTTTACTGTAGTACAATTACTGGGACTTTAGTAATCCGTGCAGTATATGTGGCAGCCTTCTTTTAACAGAGTATTACATTTTTCCTAATTATTCTGGATAATGGAGATCTTATTCTATTACCAAAGATTTATTTGGATTTGACATTGACTCTTTTAAAGAGGAGAAAATTCCATTTAAGTGAGGAGAGAGAAACTCATTTTCCCTCAGTTTGAACTTTTGGTCTAGCTTGACATTTTGTTGCCATGAACCATGTTTTAATGAGACAGGGTATGGGAAGGTCTCACCAAAGATAGCCTTCAGGGATAAAAGGAGAACAGAAAATAGAGCAGGGGAGTGGGTGGAAACACAGGGAGAAACTGAGCCAATAATAACACATCCTCAAGTAAATTCTGTATCATCAAGTTCCTACCTTTCAGTGAAAGGATTTCTAAGCCCCCCAGAGAGTTCACAGGGCTCCATCCAATGCTCACAAAGCAAAAACCTGCATCTATCTCATAGCCTTCCCCAGGCACACCAATTCCAATCTAAGAAAGAGTCTTCCTGAATCAAGGCAGGGTGATTGGCTGACAGGACCAGACTTTACTGAGTGTAATGCTGCCTGATGCAATTCTCCAGGCAATATTTCTTCGCTTTCTCATTGGTTCTCACTTCAGCTTGAGTCTATTGATCTCCTGCCAGATGATCTGTGCTGTTTATTGAGATGTTTCCATCGGGTGCCCTGCATTAACGACCCTTCAGTCAAATGGGAGTCCTTTTCCTCCTCACTCCCCTGGATTCCTCCCTTATCTTGTCATTACAAGTTTGCATTACATTTCCAGGGAAGTGACTCTTGCCTTGAGTTATCTATTCTTCCCTAAGGCACAACAATCCCATTCATTCACTTAACAAATGTTTTAGTGACCACTAAGAATTCAAAACAAGGCCTATTCCCTCCAACCCAGTTAAGTTACTGGAGTTAACCTAAACCCAATTCTCTCTCTCTCCCCCACCCCCCTCTCTCTCTCTCTCTGTGTGTGTGTGTGTGTTTAGGAAAGTGTTAGCAAGGTACTATGTGCAAGTACAACTTACACTCTGTTAACAGATGAAAGTTTTTGTGATTACATATTTCTATCCTCAAAATGCACTTTTTCAAACTATCTGGACTCTAGGAAAAGTTTTCTTCTCTCATGGTTCTTTTCTAGGAGTTTTCATCTGACTGATAAGAATGGAGCCTTCAGAGACCTATCTGGATTGTCCAAATGGATCTGAGACATTTGTCCCAATAGAATACTTCATTAAAGATCAAAGGAGAGAAATGGAGGAAATGGGTAATGTAGATGCCACATGAATGAACTGCATCAACCACTATGGAGAAAACATCCCACCATGGACAGAGCAAAGCCCAAGGGCCAAATTTGAGGCCATTTGAGGCCAACCACCAACTTACTCACTGGCCTTCCCTAAAGATACCCAACTTCTCTGTGCCTCACATTTTTATTTGAAAAAATGGAGATGATATGTGCCCATATTTCTCCCAGAAGAAATCATGCTATACCTGTGAAGGCACATTATCTATTATTTCAGTCAGGTTCAATTAGGGAATGTTATAATAACAAACAATCTCAACAAGGGATTAATACTATACAAGTCTCAGTTTATACTACACAAATTTATACTACACAAGTCTAGTTCATTCATAGTATGTCATAGTATGGTCTTCATGGCATTGAGGGTCCAGTCCTGACAGTCTCAAGGACCCAGGTGATGGAAACTCTATTCTCACAGCTGCTTCCACAGTCCCCATGAAAAGGGGAAAGGTATGTGGTGAGTCATGCACATGTTCTTAAATCTCCACCCTCAAGAGGCAGATATCACTTCTGCTATATTTCATTCACTAACTCAAGTCAGATAGCCACATCTAACTTCAAAAGAGATGAAGAAGTGCAATTCTACCAAGAGCCTTGTAATAGTTCAGATCTGTAACATCTCCCAAGGGCTCATGTATTGAAGGCTTGATCCCTAGCTGGTGGCACTTTGGGAGGCGGTGGAAAATTTAGGAGGTGGGGCCCAGGTGGAAGAAGTGGGTCATTGAGATGCTGACACATCAATGTTCATAGTAGCTCAATTCACAATAACTAAGCTATAGAACCAACTTAGATGCCCTTCAACAGAGGAATAGATAAAGAAAATGTGATATATATGTATATATACACGCACACACATACATATATATACATATATACACACACATATATATTTTATATATATATACATATATATATAATGTCATATTACTTAGCCATAAAGAAGAACAAAATTATGGCATTTGCCAGTAAATGGATGGAACTGGAGCCTATCATGCTAAGTGAAATAAGCCAGTCCCCCAAAACCAAAGGCTGAATGCTTTCTCTCATGCAAATGCTGACTTATAATAGGCAGAGGCGGGAAAGGGAGAAGTGGAGGCTTACTGGATTGAACAGGGAGGAATGGGAAAGAGAATGAACTGGACATAACTTTCTTATGTTTATATATGAATAAAGGATAAATGAAACTTTATATCATGTACAACGACAAGAATGAGAAGTTACATGTATATATGTACGTATGTATGTATGTATGATGTTAAAATATATTCTACTGCCATGTATAACTAAAAAGAACAAATAAAAAATAATAAAATTAAAAATTAAATTAAAATAAAAGAAGTGGGTCACTGAGAACATGACTTTGAACATGGCCTCTTGTTCATTCTTTCTCTCTCCAGACTGCCATAAGGGAAGCAGCTTTGCTCCACCCCTCCCTTCTGCCATGATGTTCTGCCTCACCACAGACCCATGGCAATGAAATTAGCTGACCATGGACTGAAACTTTTGAAACCATGAGCCAAAATAAATCTTTCCTCCTTTCAAATTGTTATTCTCAAGTATTTTGTCATAGCAATGGAAAGCTGACTCACACAAGCCTGAAACAAAAGTACTCAGTTAAATTAATGAAGGTGAAGCTTCAGTCCACTGAACTGTATCAGCCTCCTACCAACCTCTCAGGAGAGATCTAAGCAATTTTTTAAATGATGTGTTAGTAAGCCTTCTGTTGCTGTGAAAGAATACTTGAGGATAACAACTTAAGAGGAGGAAAGGTTTATTTTGGCTCACAGTTTCAGAGTATTTGGTCCATGGTTGGCTGGCTCCATTATTTCTGGGCCTGTGGTGAGGCATTACCTCATGGCAGAAGGGCATGGTGGAGAAAAGCCACTCACCTCATGAGGGTTAGGTAGCAGAAAGAGGAAGCAGAGAAAAGAGACAGAGGAGATAAGAAAGGACTAGGGACAAGATATAGTCCCCAAGGACATGCCTCCTAAGGACCTACTCTCTTCAACTAGGTTCCACATCCTACACTTTACAACACCTCCCAGTAGTCCATTCAGCTACAAATCCACCAATTGGCTAATCCATTGATGAGATCAAAGCCCTAATAACCCCAAAAGACCCACCTCTGAACATTACTGCATTGGGGACCAAGCCTTCAAAACGTGAGCCTTTGGGGGACATTCTGGATTCAAACTATAATATAAGGTAATGTGCTTTGTAAAATGTTTAGAGCAGGATTGTGTGTGTGTGTGTGTGTGTGTGTGTGTGTGTGTGTGTGTATGTACTTTAGACCCAACAAAACCTGAATCCATTTTGGATAAGAAGCAGTCCTGGAATATTTATGAATAGGTACAACAAATAAAGAGGATTACCTAACATGAACTTTTTAAGCATACTACTCTATTCTCCCAAGTTGATACAGAACAGAAGCATAGCATTTGACCATAAAAGAAGGTTTAGGGAGAGGGTGTAATGGCTATTAGCCCACCTTCTCATATTTCTTCCTTGGTCCCAGTCCCTTTGCCACTTCTGGATTTGGGAGAGTTGACCTCTTATCTCCCCCAAGAAATCCTAAACTACTTGAGGACATAGACTCTGAACTATAGATTTCCAGGACTTTACAGATTAATCTCCTGAGTCAGAGAATGATGGGCAATGCCCTTGCAAATCCTTCCCTTTTTATCATCTTGGATTGAACAGAATAATACTATGTGACCTCTAATGCCACTTGCAATCTGTTAGCTTTTTGTCCACTGTGATGAAATACCTGAGAAAATCAACTTATAGGAAGAAAGACTTGTTTTGGCTTCACCATTTCAGAGGTTTCAGTCGATGGTCAGCAGGTTCCATTGCTTTAGGCCTGAGGAGAGGGAGAACATCATGGCAGTAGTCGTATATGATGGAGGGGGCTGCTCACCTCGTGGGAGCCAGGAAGCAAAGAGAGAATGAAGCCAAAGCCTGGGGACAAAATACACTTTTGAAGGCATGTCCCCAGTGACCCACCTCTTCCAGCTAGGTCTCACTTCCACCATTTCCCTAGTGTGCCCAGCTAGGGACCAAGCCTTCAACACATGAACCTTTTGGTGACATTCCAGATCCAAACTATATTACAATCATATCCAAATTTAGAGATTCTTTCTCTCAGAGACCATCTGCTCTTCCTGCCTCCACATAAAATATCACACGCAGTCCTAAAAGCTCAGAATCCCTACCCTAAAGATTTAGAGAACTTGTCCAGTCAGGTTCATTCTATCACAAGTGTCACTTATAGAAAGAAAAAAAAAACTCATGTAATTTAAGCTCCTCTTGCTGCAGGTTAAGCTCATTTCTATTGATTCTGTACTCTGAGGAGCTGAAACCGGTAGCAGAAAGAGCAGTGGGGTAAAGATGAGAAGATGAATTCTAGTCTTTACTCCATCACTGTCAGTGGCACGAAGGCAAAGCATTTTGTCATTCTGAGCCTCTCTTAGCCCTCAGGTATTTCACCAGAAGACAATTATTGCTGAAAGGACATACAAAAATTCACACATATACCAAAGGAAAAAAATTATGGATGATTATGTGCTAAAATATCAAATTTCTCAAAGTATCCTTGAAGATGGTCATTAAATACTCCCTCCTACCAAGCCATTTAACAAGGTCTAACCCTACTTTCTTCAGTGTTTCTGCACAAAGCTATATATTCAGTTTTCTAACATTTTCCTTGTTTCTCGCCAAGAATCTATTCTCATGAACTCCTTTTTTTGTATCATTTCTAAGGAAACCAATCTTAGCTACTAAAGCCTTCCTAAGAGTTTTTGCTGTGGACACCCTCTCAGAGCATTGATGGCACTTTGATTTTCTGCTCAATTCCCTGGTGGAGTGAGAACATGGCACCTCATCACTTCTACTCCACAGTCAACCCAGCCAGCCTTTGTCCCACTCTGGGACTGAGACATGGAAATACTAGCAGAAAATTGCCTCTTGTTTACACCTCCAAAATATCCATCTGCTCTTTCAGACTAGCTATGATCATCCCAACTTGCCAGCCATGGTATATTTCAAAGCTTACCTGCTTCCTACGGCTTATCTGGTCTAACTGCGTTGTTTTACAAATGAGGGAACTCTATAGAGAAACACACAGAGAAGCAATTTCTGTGGGATAACTTCAAAGTATTTAAAAGGGTCCTCAGTCTCCCAAAACATAGCTTCACAGATTTATCAAATAATTTTATAAGTATTTTGCTACTAAGTGAAAAAAAAAAAGAAAAAGTTGGGGCAATGTAAAAATGTATGTATGATAAAATGTAAGCCAAAATGTATCATATACAAATCTATTTAGTGAAATAAACATAGGTGTCCATTAATAGATGAATGGAAAAAGAAAATATGGTATATATACACAATGTAATATTATTCTGTCATAAAAAAGAATAAATATTTCATCATTTGCAGCTACATGGATAGAACTAGAGGAAATTATGTTAAATGAATTAAGTCAGGCACAGAAAGACACTGTTCTCACTATTATGTGTAGGTTAAAACTTGACTCAAAGAACTAGAGAATAAAACAAGCAAACAAACAAAAAGAACTAGGGAATAGAATAGCGGTTACCAAAGCCTGAAAAGGGCTTGGGGAGGGAAGGCCGGAGATAGGATGGGTACATGGATGCAGTTGAATAGGAAGAATAACATCTAATGTTCTATAACAGAGTAGGATAACTGTGATTGACAACAATTAATTGAATCTCTCAAAATAACTAGTAGAGATCTTGAATGTTCCCAACACAAAGAAATGATATGTGTCTGAGGAAAGAGATATGCTAATTACCCTGATCTATCATATACATGTGTGGAAGAGTCACACCGTATCTCATAAAGATGTATAATCGCTGTGTTTTAATTAAAAATAAAAATTTATTTTTAGAATCTATCCATAATTTATAGATTGGAAAGTTCTAAAAAGTAACATGGATAAAAATATTGATTTGATTATGTAATAGAATCATGGGCATTTTAAATTCCAAAATTTGAAAATGAATAAATAGATAAATTTTCAATCTGGATAAGATTGTCAATTTGTTTCTCTCTTCCTACTCCTCTCTGCTAAGTTACAACTATAAATCCAGATCTAATTCAAGAGGCATTTGAAGAATTCTGAGAGAAAGAGGAAGGAGGACTGGTCAGGGATCCCAGAACTGGAGAAGAACGTAGTGGCAGGGCATTTTCCAACCTCCCACCCAACAGAAGAAAGCAACCCAGGCCTGTCTTTCCCAATCCCCTGTCTAGCAACAGAAAACAGCTCAGGTACCTCATTTCTGAATTGAATGGGAATCCCCGGAAAACATCTACCCAGTGATGACACCAGCAAAGGGGAATCACAAGAATCTCACTGAAAATCAGTGACCAGGAGAGTTTCTTTCCCCACTGAGCTTGAGACTCCCCTCCCCCACTGAGAGACACCAGGTGTCCTGCACCAGCCAATAAAAATTCTGCTAAGACTAATGGCCCATCCCAGGATGCATCTGTACTCCCATGGACCTGAGAGGCCCTTACCCCACTGGTAGACATTTGGTGTCCCACTCTGGAAACCCTCTTCTGCCATCTCTAGCAGTACCACCAAGGACCAGTAGGAAGGTTACAATATCCAATAACCAAACAATCAGAGCACTGCAAAGCTCTGAAAATTCAACTTTCATAAGAACCACAGCTCCTAACAATATGCCAGAACTGCATGCTAAACTTAAAGTTACTGTTAAAATAAAAGATTGAAATAGGACCCAGACTCCTAATACAATAGCCAAATATCCAGCACACAATTGGAAATTACTGGTCATACCAAGGACTAGAAAAATCACTGAGAAAAAAACAATAAACCAATGCCCAAAAGCAAGAGACACCAGATGCTGGGATTGGGATTATCTTTCAAGTATTTTAGAGTATTATAAAATGTGTTAAAAAGAAATCACTAATTCTCTTGAAATAAATGGAAACAAAATATTTCAATAAAAAAATGTGTATTGTAGAGAAAAAAGCACCAAAAAAATACGGTAATGGAAATGTAAAACTTGTGGGTGGGTTAAATATCAGAATGGAGATGATAGAAAATAAAATCAGGGAACTTGAGCATAGATCAATAAAATTCACCCAATCTGAACAACAAATAAAACATCAACTTTGAAAATAAACTAAAAAACAAACAAAAATAAAAAACACAAAACAGAGCCTTGGGGACCTTGTAGGATAATAATAAAATACCCAACTTACATTTCACTGGATACTCAGAAGACAAGGGAAAAGAGAGTAGAGTTGAAGGAATATTTAAAGAAATAACTGATGTAAATTTCCAAACATGGTGAAAAACATAAGAAACAGATTCAAGATAAATCAACTCTCAAATGGATAAATCCAAAGAAATACAGGCCAACACACAACATAATTAAATGTCTGAAAATTAAAGACAAAGAAAAAAATCTTGAAGATAGCCAGAGGAAAATGTCAGTTTAACCACATGTGAAAGACAATTTGAATGACAGCAGATTTCTCATCAAATATCCTCTCCAGAGGAAGTGGTATGACATTTTTTAAGTGCTAAAAGAAAATGACTGTGGACCATAAATACTTTATCCAGCAAAACTATCTTTCAGAAATAAAGCAGAAATCAAGACATTGTCAAATGAAGGGAAAGTGGAGGAATGTGTCACAAGAAGAATTTCCCTTAAGAATGACTAAAGGAAATTCTTCAGAGAAGACATGATAAAAGAAGGAAACGTCAAGTTTCCAGAAGAATGAAAGAACAAAAATATGGGTACATATGATAGACTTATCTGTCTACTTGTAAATTTCATAAGCAATATTTAACAATGAAAATTACAACTCCTTCCAATAATAAAACAATAATATTTAAAATTGAGGATGACATAGAGAACTAAATGAAAAGGTTTCCACACTTTACTTAAAGTGGTAAAATATTGATACCAGTAATGATAAGTGAAATGTGTATCATATTTAGAATAACCACAAAGGAAACTACAAAATGAATACTCAAAATACTAAAGAATAGAAGTCTAAAAAGATAAATGTTTGAAAAATTACAACTAAATGAAAAGAAAAAAATAAGGAAGAAATAAAAATCAACCTAGATATAAATCAACCTTGGATAGAAAAGAAAATAAAGAAGTTCCCATTACAATGCATAACTACACTAATTTGGGATTCACATTTATATTACCTGTATAGTATAGGAATCCCCAAGCCAAGAAACTAACATTACAAATGTTTCCCAGCTGGTACTTCTCCTGGGGTGCCTGGCTTAATTAATGTAGAAGAGGGAACACTCTCAACAGTCTTCGTGGGGTTCCTAAAGATAAAGTCTCACAGAAGATAAGTTCGTTAGCCGGGCATTGTGGCGCAAGCCTATAATCCCAGCACTTAGGGAGGCTGAGACAGGAGAATCACGAGTTCAAAGCCAGCCTCAGCAATGGTGAGGCGCTAAGCAACTCAGTGAGACCCTATCTCTACATAAAACACAAAATAGGGCTGGGGATGTGGCTCAGTGGTCGAATGCCCCTGAGTTCAATCTCTAGTACCAAAAAAAAAAGACAAGTTTGCATTGCAAAACTGTACAACTCAGAAAGAAACCATCTACCATAAGTGAGAAAAAGAAGATACAATAAGCTGTAAGACTAGGCTCTATGCTATCACAATTTATAAATGTCAGCTTTCATCCATGGTTCCTAGCTCATAATTCCCATAATTCTTGTTATTTCCTAAATGACTAGAACAATAAAGCTAAAGTAATTGGCCTTTTGTCCTTGGTCCCTGAACTGGGTTTGGAATAGCTTCAGAGTGATAAAAGTAGAAGACAAACTTTTGTTATAATGTTGGGGCACTTTAGACTCCCAGAGAGCTAGCACATGTGTTCTCTTGCTCCCTCCACCCCCGCCCTTCTCTCTTTCTCTCTTTCTCTTTCTCTCCTCTGTCTTCCTTTCACCTGTTTCTTTTTCTCCCCACGCCAGGCTATAGAAACCCTAAATTTCTTTTCCCCAAGGTGGGTCATAGAAACTAAAAATAAATTATAATATTCTCTGCCTTTCTGTTCTAGAGCTAGCCAAAAAGAAATTCTCTGATCTACCCTGTCTGATAGAAGATCATAAGACCCACATTTCAGAAGGTCCTACTTAATACCCTAGAGTAAAAAATGCTGCCTAGAGATGTCAAGAAGAATCTGTACAAGCCTTGCTTGGTTTCTCTAATCAGTCAATCACATTCTTGCAATGAGATTTCCATAAAAAATCAAAAGGACAGGGTTCTGAGAGCTGTTGAACAGCTGAACTCATGGAGACTTACAGGAAAGTGAATAAGAACTCATTTACATGCTGGGAGGGAAGTACACTCCAACTTCACGGGGATGGAAGCTCCTCAGGATCCTTCCAGACATCACCTTCTGTATCTCTTCATCTGGCTACTTATTTGTATTCTTTAAAATGTCTTTTGTAATAAAACTGTAAATGTAAGCATAGTGTTTCCTTAAGTACTATGGGCCACACTAGCAAATTAATTGAATCCAATATGGGGATCATGGAAAACCCAGTTGGTTAGAAGTTCTGGAGGTCTGGACTTGTGACCAGTTCTGAAGAGGGAGCAGTCATAGGACTGAAGCCTCAACCTGTGGGATCTGATAGAATCTCCAGGGAGATAGCAAAAGAGTTGCATTACAGGACACTCAGCTGGCATCCTGTGCAGAGTGGATTGCCTGCTTGCTGGTGGAGAGAAACCCTCACTCACTCTGGGGATCACAGAAATGATCTGTGTTGTGAGAATATAGCAGGAGAAACTGAGTTTTCCTCAATGGTAACATAAAACTGAAGAACAATATTACAACCAGGATGTTAGCAAATATTACAGTCAAAATATCAAACACTTCCATCACCACAACTCAAGATCAGACACATCCTTCTGTGAGAGGTGTCATATTAACTTCCTGCCTTTGTTCCCCTTTAACTGCTGGCAACCACTAATCTGTTCTCCATTCGTATAATTTTGGCATTTCAAGACATTATATAAATGAAATTATACAGTATAAAATGATGAGGTTTTTTGCTCCATCTAATTCTTTGGAAATTCATCCATGTTGTTGCATGTATCATTAGTCTGCTCTTTTTTATTGTTGAGCAGTATTCCATGATATGGATGTACTAGTTTTTTAAATTGGTGCATTATAATTATATATAATAGTTGGATTTATTATGCCATATTGATACAGGCACATGACATAATCTTATCCATCTTATAGCCCTCTACCTTCCCCCGATCCATTTGCTCTAATATACTAGTAATTTTTTTAATCATTAACCCATTGAAGGACCTCTAGGCTGTTTCCAATTTTCATCTATTATGAAGAAGCTGTGTAAACATGTTCATGTGGGTTTTTATGTGAACACAGTCTTCATTTCTCTGTGATAAATTGCCAAGAATGCAAATGCTGGGCTATATGGTGATTGCATGTCTAGTATTTTAACAAACTGCCAAACTGTTTTCCAAAGTATTATACCACTTTACAATCATACCTGCAATGTATGAGTCCTCTGGTTGCTCTACATTTTCAACAGTGTTTAGTACTGTCACTCCCTTTATTTGTAGCTATGCTGATGGTTGTGCAGTGGTATTTCCTTGGGGTTTAACTTTGCATTTCCTGGATGGCTGACTATGTTGAAATCTTTGCCCATGCTTACTTGTCACCTATAGATCCTCTTCAGTGAAACAGCTGGTCGTCTCCTTCGTGCATCATTAGATTGTCTTTTTGATGATGAGTTTTGAAAGTTCTTTATATTGTGTGTTCTAGGTTCTAGCTCTATGTTGGATTTGTGGTCATGATTATTTTCTTCCACTATATAGCTTGTCTATTCATCTTAACGGCCTTTCACAGACATTTTTATTTTTAATGAAGTCCAACTCATTAATGTTTCTTTTTTACAGATTATGTTTTTGTCTAAGGACTCTTTGCCTAACACTAGATACTGAATAGCTTCTCCTATATTTTGTTCTTAAAGTTCTATAGTTCTCCATTTTACTTAAGCTCATTTAGGCTAAGTTTTGTAAAATATGTGAGAAAGGGAATGTTCTTATTTTTTTTAACTTCCTAATACCCTGTTACTCCAACCCCCATTTGTTGAAAGGGCTACTATTTTTTTTCTGCACTGAGTTGCTTTAACATCTTTGCAAAAAATCAGTAGAGCATATTTGTGTAGGTCCATTTCTGGTTTCTATTCTGTTCCATTGATCTATGTGTATATGCCTCTGCCAGAATAATTAAGATGCAACTTAATTACTGTAGCTATCTAAGTTTTGAAATTGGATAGATTGGTTCTTCCTACTTTATTCTTCTTTTTCAACATTGTGTAAGCTATTATAGTTCTTTTACCTTTCCATATACTTTTTGGAATATTCTTATCTATATCTACAAAAAAATCTTGCTAAGCTATTGATAGGAATTTTGTTAAACCTGTACATCAATTTGGGGGGAAGTGACATCTTAATTATGTTGAGTTTTCCAAACCATGTACTTCCAGTCTTTGAGTTTACTATGTTGAGTTCTCCAACCCACAAATACATAGTTTTCTCCACTTATTTAGATCTTTGATTATCCTCCTCAGCATTCAGAATGCAACTCTTGTGCAGATTTTGTTAGATGTACACCCAAATATTTTATTCGTGAATTACTGTAAATAATATTGTATTTTTAATTTCAGAGTCCTTGTGTTCATTGCTAGAATGCTTTTAGTGTTTATCTTACATCTTATAGTCTTGCCAAATTCACTTTATTAGTTCTAGAAGTTTTATTTGTTTTGTTTTGTGGACTTCTTAAGATTTTCCTAATAGAAAGTCATCTGCCAGTAAGGACACTTACTTCTTCCTTTCTGACTTTTATTTCATTTTCCTACTTTATTGCACTTTCATGAAGTTCTAGCACTATATCAATGTTCTGACAGTGGACATTCTTGTTTCCTTCTTAGTCCTGGGGAAAAAAATTCAGTAGGACTTAAGTCTGAAGTCTGCCATTTTGCTTTTTTGTTTTCTGTCCTGGTATTTATTGTTCTTTTCTTTCTTCTTCCTGCCTTTTTTCTTTTGCCTAGCCTCTTTCTTGTCTTTCTGCCTTCCTTGAAAGTTTTTTTAGAAATTCACTTTTATTTAGCTAATATTACTTTTAAGAAAAATTTTATAGCTTTTTACTTATTAGTAATTCCTTTAGTATTACATTATATGTACATATCTTGTCACAATCTAATGGTGTTGTCATTTAAAAGTCCTAACTTTCTGCAAGACCTTCTTGTGCACCATCCCACAAGGAAAGGAAGGAGAACCTCATTACTGCCAGGTGGAAGTAGATTTCTAAGTGCCCACCTTCCTCAAGGGGTCTCCACTGACACCATGGTTGCATAGGGTAGGAAAGAGAGCTGGCCATGAGCTCATGGAAATGAAACTTTCAGTTCCCCATATGGCTTTATTTGGTACTTCAGCAGGGATGTTGGCACTTTATTACAGCCTCATGAGGGCGGAAGCCGAGGCTCTGCAGTTGGCCTTCGTTGGCATGGCAGGAGTGGCATTGTAGGTTTTTCCATAGTTACTGATTGGAGTAGAAGAGTTATTGTCTGAAAGTTTCTATGTTGCCAGGCTTTGCCCTTTTAACTTTGGCCAGAAAGTTCAAGCTTTTGTTAGAGCTTAGTTTTTCTGTACCCATAAGTGTTTCTGGTTTTGCTGACTTCTTCAGTTCCAAGTCTGAGATAGATGACATAAAAAGAAAACCCAGACACTGACCACTGTGTCTCACCTTGGGTACACTGTTAGTCTGCTATCCATAGCTGTGATGAAAAACCTGAGATAATCAATTAAAAGGAGAAAGGCTTTATTTTAGTTCATAGTTTCAGAGGTATTGGTCCAAAGTCACTTGGCTTCATTGTTCTTGGGCCTGCGGTGAGGCAGAACCTCATGGCGGGAAGGATGTGGTGGAGCAAAGCTGTCACCTCAGGGCAGCCAGAAAGCCAAGAGCTAGTGGCAGGGACCAGGGTCCCAGTATTACCTTCAAGGGTATGCCTGCCATGACCTGTCTTCCTTCCACTAGGCGCCACTGCCTAGAGTATACACTACCTCCCAGACGTGCCACAGACTGGCAACAAAGTCTCTAGCATATGAACTTTTCTAGGACATCTGAGATCCAAACCATAACAGATTCCAAGATCTTGAGTCTGCTTTCATCTCTCGTCTTTTCAGAATCTTCTCATTGTGTTATAGATAGAGATATATATAGATAGATATAGATATGTGATATATATTCACATATACATATATATCACATATGTATACATTATATATATATCACATTCTGGTTTTTGTTGTACTTAGCAGGAGGAATAAGAAAATCTACTCCATCTTCTCAGAGGCAGAAATACCACAGTATATCTTTAAAATTTGAATTTGTTGCCAACATTTTAAAATCAGAATATTTCAAATGAGAATCCAGTGATTTGGTTTCTCTTGAAATACTGAAATATTGGAATATCCCTGGCAATGTTGATCCCATGCTCCAGAATGGAAACAAATAGCTAGAGTTTCATTGTTTAATATGGTAGCCCACTAGCCACAGATGGCTATATAAGTTCAAAATAAAGTTAACTAAAAAATTCCATTTCCAGGGCTGGGATTGTGGCTCAGTGGTAGAGCACTTGCTTTGCATGCGTGAGGCACTGGGTTCGATCCTCAGCACCACATAAAAATAAATAAAATAAAGATATTGTGTCCACCTACAATTTAAAAAAATTTTTTAAATTCCATTTCCCAGTCATGCTGGCTACATGCCTAAAGGCTACAATATTGGACAGTTCAAAGAACATTCCACCATCACAAAAAGTTCTACTATACAGCATGGATTTCAGCATGAGGTAGGTAGGCATGCTCCAGTTTTCCAGGTCCCCAATACTTGATCATATAGTAGGCAGTGTTTTTCATGTATCTCGTCTGCTGACAATTTGTGTTTTTAATCCCTAGCTTAAAGAGTATTAGGGGCTGTGACTTGTGAGACACAAGAGTACACATACTGTGGGGAGCACAGCAGAAGCAATGAGACAGAGATGGGAGGAGCCATGGTCCTGGAACATTAAGGCCCTTAGGTTTGGGTAGAAAGTAGAAGAGTGGGGGAGAACGGAGATTAAGGACTCACCAAAAGCTGACACCATTTTAGTTCCCATCTTGCCTGTGTGATTGGGCTGAAGATTAACTTCTACTATATGGCCTCTCCAGCCTTTCCTTGGACCACTCTCTCCTTTATTCTCTGTTCCACTCCATTGGCTTTCTCAGGTCCTTGGATGTTCCAAGCAACATCTTTCTTTAGCACCATCACACTGCCAGTACCTCTGCCTAGACTACTCTGTGCCTTGAGTTTCAACCCCATATTCTAGGCCAATTCCACTTAACCCCTGGATTCCAGGGAAGCTTCTCTGGAGACTCAACCAGGTAAGATCCCTGCCATTTGTGCTGATAGTGCCTAGCTCAAGTTCATGGCGCTCATCACAATCAACATTCATTAGCTACCCAAGCAGGCACTTATCTGTGTGTCTTTCTCCCTTACTTGACTGTGAATTCCATGAGCACAAGGACTACGACTGCCTTGTCCACTACTATATTCTCTGGACTAGAAGAGTACCTGGCACAGAGCAAACACCAGAGCAAACATCAATTGCTAAGGTATGAAAGTTCTTCTGACCTTAGTTTCTGCAACCGCAAAACAAGAGCCATAACTACTGCTCTTACATTATAAACAGATTAGGAGGATGTAACAAAATAGATAATTTTAAATTTAACAGCCTAAAGCTACATTGTTATTATTGAAAAGAAAAATGTTAATGAAATAGTTATCAACCATGAGATGCTCTGATGACCCTGATAAAAATGGATACACTCTAAAACTTGAGCTTAGCCATAAGCTCAGGCCCCAGAGTTGTTAGAAAGCAGCTGGACAACGCTGCTATGAATTCAGTCCCTGTTAATTACTGAATGTTTTGCTTGGCACTGTCTTGAATCATAATTTATTTTAATCTGAAGCCTAATGAGTTTCATTCCAGCTGGAGGTACAGTTTATGTCTTAACTAATCACATCCAAGTCAATCAAAGGTCAGCAAACTTTCTGGGCCTCAGTTTCCCCATCTGTGAAGTGGAAAGAATAATCACTATGCTGTTTATCTCCCAGGTTTATAAAGATCATCTGAGATGATGCATGGGAATAGAGCTGACAAATATATAGTGCCCTGTGCAAATGTAAATTGCTCTTATTTGGAAGCAGTATTTGGCTTCTCCCCTCAGGGTGCTGTGATTACAGATGAGAAGACTGGCCCAAGGCCAACAGGTGCTTTCCCTTTAAGAGTATTCAATTTGAGTAGCATTGGAAGAATCGGAGTGTTGACCCCCAATGAGGCCAGGAAACTTCCAGTATCTTCAGATCTTGCCTGGGGAGGCCCTGGAGCAATGACTGACCCCACCCAAAATCAAGTATCAGGTACTTTTGCTCTACTACCTGCCTCTAAAAACTTCAAAGGTAGAGTAGGACCCCAACACCTGTGGATCGGCTGATCCTGTATCCCAATGGGGTACAGGATTCTATTTCATCCCTGCTCCCACCTAGGACAAGGTGAAGTTGGCATGTCAGTAGCACTCACCTCTCAGTACAGCAGAGGGCAGTGGCTCCCTCATCTCAATCCACACCCAGGCCCAGTCTGGAGGGGCAGTTGCTCCTGGGGTAGTGTTCCTGGCAGAGTTCAGAACAGGAATGGCACTCTGACACCTGGAATTATTCTTTCTGATCCTCCTTCTACCCAATCCAGGAGACCCCACCCCCATCTCAGCTAAAATACACACAATACAAAAACACACAAAGACATGGGCATCACTACATATATACATGCATATATACATATATACATGCATCACTACATATATACATGCATGCACATAAACACATACACAGAGATTTTCCAAATTAGTCCCTATCACTTAAGACCTTTAACATCCACATTGAACAAAAATAATTATCTGTGTGTGCGTGCACGTGTGTATATACACATGCACACACACACACATAGAGCTTAAGCTTGGGAAGAAATGAGTCCATTTCACCAGGCAATCAGAAGATCTAGTGATCTAGTGCTGTTGTCCAGGGGACAAGGAACCTGTTCTAGCCCCAGTTCCACCATGATCTGCTGTGACTTGAGCCCCATCATTTATCTCCCAGGGCTCCACCCAGTTGCTTCTAACGTGTTTGTTTCAACCTTTCACATACACTTACACTTCCATGGCTCTGGGAAGTGCTTCCTTCACCTTCCTTATGGCAGACAGGGAAGGTGTCCTGTCTCCATGTTCTTGAGAGACAGGGGTGCTCCAGTGTAGGAAGCCCACTGAACAGGTGAGCTCCATTCCTCCCTTCCAATGGTACTTAAATGACTCTAGAAACCAATGGGGTGCAGGGCATGGTTTTAAGGTATGTGGGTTTATCTGACTAAATTAGAAATTAGGAAAGAGGTCAAAAATTAAGTCAGATGATGGTTTTAAAGGGAACTGAATTCGTTGTTTTACCTCTAGTAAGTGGGATCCCAGAGGAACTTGAGTTTCTGAAGGGATTTGGAGCTGGGGTATTAAACTTGCAGTGTTTGGCTCCAGGAAATAGGTTTTAGAAGGATGGGCTAGGGAAGCAGAGCTAGATTTCAGCAAAATTATGAGGTCGGCAACATTTCTGTTCTATGTTCCTCCATCTCATTGAGGGCACCTTCATGACCCATTTTCAGGGCAGCCATCCAATGGCTTCGTGACAGACACAACTCCCTCCTGACTGCTCCCAGGCACATTCTTCCCACCCCCACAAAACTGCCCTGGTTAAGTCTAGATCTCTAGATATCACCTGATTTCAATATAGGGAAATGCCTTTGGGTCCCTAAAAGCCACTTCATTTCAATAAAATAGTTATTACCATCTCTGACGGGCCAAAACTGTGTTAGGAGACGATAGGTCATGGTCCTGCCCTCTAGGACAGCCTGCCTCCATTCCCTGACATTTCAAGGCAGTGAACTTGACTATTTCAGGTGGACTTGGGATCCTGCCTTCACCTCCTTCACTTACTGAATTAAACATCTGAACCCAAGAACTCACCATGTCTTCTCTATTTCTGATCTCAGAATCCAAATATCCTGCTTATTGATAATGCATTTGGAAATCTGTTTTCTTTCTTCTCCAAAGGAATTGTATAAAATGTCCTTTTCCTCAAATCAAAGAATTTCCAAGAGAATCAGACAATTTGTTCACTTATTAAAAATAACAGCAACATAGGGGAAGAGATGGCTTCGACTCTGCAGGAGATAATCAGAAAATTAATTCTTCACATAGTTGTAATGTTCAAAGCACAGTGTCCTAGTATAATATGTGCCTCTGTTTTGCTACAGAAGTTTCTCCTCTGTCACTTCAAAGACCCATGTAATCATGCTTCATCATTGCTCAAGGTTTGAGGATGGTGCCTTGTCACAGAGCTCTTTCCTTAATCATTAGCATGGCATCTGCTCTAAGTGTGCCTGAGGGTGGCTGGAAGGACTGAGCAGTCACTCTCAGAGGCTCTTCCCTGTGCATGTCAAATGGGAAGAGCTTGGGATGGCAGACTTATCCTCAGAGCATCATATGGAGTATGTGACCAGACATCAGGGAGCAACTTCTAGTCCCAGCTCTGCTGCTGCCTCCACTGGGACCAGAGCCAACTACTTTCCCTTCTTCGGGTCTCAATTTCCTGCCATGTAAAATTATGACTTTGGCTTGGAAGCCAACTGCACTTGAACCAATCCTGGACCATAACACAGTTCTCACTGAAATGAGGAAAGATGAGAACTGTGTAGCATTAGACACATTCAATCTTAAGGACTGTCCTTTAGCTTGACCTTAGGTCTGTCGAATACATAATGTTACAACTTCATTTTTAAAAATTAAATAATGGCACAAATAAATGACAGCTGAATTTAGTTTTGTTTTTAATTTCTCAACTTGGCATACTCAAAAGCTGTCAAAAAAAAAACATTAACTCTTTGTCATTCCTCAAAGTATCTTTTGAAGTGTGCTGGTCTATAAAGTGGAAGGAGATGGGAACCACTAGGTCAGGTGGTCTCTAGACTTTCTACTGTGGCATCTGCAGGCAGTAAGTGCATCACGACCTTTACTAAAAAAAGGAGTACTCAATTGTCAGTTTTCAATTTTTTAATGGCTCTCAACTTTGGCTACATCTTGATTCACATGGCAACCTTTAAAAGAAATAGTGAACCCCAAAGTACATCCCACCCAAACAAATGAAACCAGTGTCTATAAACTGGAGAAACCTAAACAAGGCATCCTCACCTATAATCTGGGAAGCTTTCGTGAAATCCACAAAAGACGGCAAAGGTCAAATATAGGAGTGGCTTTCCCTCTGCTCCTTCATGAGTTTTCCTTTAAATGATGTATCAGCTGTCACTATAAAAGGAATTAGAGAGTTTGAGGCAGGGACTTTGCTGGTCATTTGAGTGTACATGTTCCCAACAGCCAACAGCATCAAATATTCATCCTCATCTGAAAGTAACCCTGCCAAAGCATCAGAAAAGTGCATTTGCTAAATACCTAAACATCTGGACAGCAGCCTTTCCAGAAAAATCAGAGCCAGAGAGAGCAAAGCCAGAGCTCAAAGTGACAGTGTAACTAGCTTAAGCAGATGAAAGGACAAAGGTGGCCAGAAAACATTATCCCAGCCAGGCCTGCCATTGAGTGGGGCCGGCTGATACCAGAACAGCCTTGGCAAGAAGTCTGTTGTTTACAGCAATTGCCTCAGCTGACAAACAAAATGTGTTGGTCTCACCATCTTGCTCCAAGGTCAAAAATGAACATCCTGTTCCATCTTTTTAAATATATATAATTAATTTTACTTTATTTTTTATACAAATGGAGCACAACTTTTCATTTCTCTGGTTGTACATGATGTAGAGTCACACCTTTTGTGCAATCATACCCATACATAGGAATAGTAATGTCCATCTCAATCCACCATCTCCTCCTCCATGCTCACCCGTGCCCCTCACACTCAATCCAAAGTTCTCCATTCTTCCCTTGCCCTTTCCCTATTTTGGATCAGCATCCACTTGTCAGAGAAAACATTTATTGTGTTTATTGTGATTGGCTTACTTCGTTTAGCATGATATTCTCCAAATCTGTCTATTTACCCATAAATGCCATAATTTCATTCTTCTTTAAGGTTGAGTATATTCCGTTGTGTATATATATATCAGTTTCTTTACCCATTCATCTATTGAAGGGCATCTAGGCTGTTTCCACAGTTTAGCTATTGTGAATTAAGCTGCTATAAGCATTGATGTGGCTGTATCACTATAGTGTGCTGATTTTAAGTTCTTTGGGTATAAACCAAGGAGTGGGATAGCTAGGTCAAATGGTGTTCCATTTCAAGTTTTCTAAGGAACCTCCAATACTGATTTTCAAAGTGGTTTCACCATTTTGCAACTCCTGTTCCATTTTTATCCCAATCAAAAACTCTGATTCTAGGCCATTCTTTGAGCCTGGCAAAGCACAACCAACATGCTTTGTGACTTGCTGCACTTCTGTAGATTAACTTGGAACTGTTCTCATGACAGCAATCATGGGACCCAGTGCTCTGGGTGAGCATACACTACAGCTCCCAATGACTTCGAAAACGTAAACATGGTGTTACCATGTGACCTAGCAATTCCATTCCAAGATTTGAGGACATAAACCTAAGAAAATTGAAAGCTCAAACCCATACAAAAATGTGCACACTAATGTTCTAGTAGTCTATTATAATGGCCAAAAAGTGAGAATAGCTTAACCCTCCATGAATGGATGAATGATTAAAAAAATGATATCCATACAATATTATTCAGCCATAAAAATAATGAAATGCTGATACATGCTACAACATGGATGAATCTAGAAAACACAGGAAATTTTTTAAAAACAGTTCTAAAAGATCATGTATACCATGATTCCATTTATAGAAAACATCCACAATAGGCAAATATATAGAAAAAAATAGACACATGTTTAGTGTTGGATTGAGGATATAAAAAGAGTGACTGCTAATGGGTATAGAGTTTCTTTCAAAGGAGAAAAAAAATGTTCCAAAATTAGATTATGATAGTGGTTGCACTACCCTGTGAATATACTAAAACACATTGAATCATATACTTTAAATGGGTGAATGATATGGTATGTGAATCATATCTCAATACAGCTATTTTTAAATGAACATATTACTTAAATATACTTTATAGTGCAATCTAATAAAGCTTACAGGGTATTTAAATGGATTACATTTTCACACAACTTTAATGAAAATGGAAGTGAAGTTTCCATTACCACTTTCTTCCTTTTCTCACTAGAGATATTCTCACTGAAATATGTAATAATTGCCCAATACTCTTCACCTCAAATTTCAATCTCAACAGATGTAAATCAGATATTTTATAGCTACAGAGGACCAAGAAAAGGATGATGGTTTAACAAAACCAAGAAGGATGAAAATTGGGCATATTTTTAAAATTTTTTTAAAATATTTATTTATTTTTTTAGTTGTAGGTGGACAGAATATCTTTGTTTTTATGTGGTGCTGAGGATCAAACCCAGTGCCTCACGCATGCTAAGCAAGCACACTACCACTGCACCACAATCCCAGTCTATATTTTTTAAATTTTTGCCATAATCAGATAAAATAGAAATTTTGCCCTGAAGAATAGTAAGAAACAGGATAAAATCTTCTACATGCGTTGTTAGATACCTGCCTGCCAAGAGGCAGGGTTGGTGTCCTAGAACTTCAGGATTCTTCTCTAATCAAACTCCCCGGAGACAGGGACAAAATGTTCAACCAGCTTCCCAGAACTACTGAGATGCTCAATGCCAGGGACTTAGAAGATGCTCAATTTATGTTCACTGTGGCTCGCCTGGCTCTTGGCAGGATTGTTTCAGAATATAGTGGCTACTTGGTACCATTGGTGTTGTAGAATGCCGGCTGGGTGACCTTGGGCTTGAATTCAGTGGAGCTCAGCTTCTCAGCAGAAAAATATAGTTGCCCTCTGTGTCTGTGGGTTTTTCAACCATGGATCCAACTAACCAAACATCAAGAATATATTTTTAAAAATTAAGCATGTACTGAACATGTATAAACTTTTTCTCTTGTCATTATTCCCTAAATAATATAGTGTAACAACTATTTACATAGCATTTATGTTGCATTAGGTATCATAAGCAACCTACAGCTGGTTAAAAGTACATAGGAGGCGCCAGCCACAGAGGTGCATGCCTATAATCCCAGTGGCTTGGGAGGCAGAGACAGGAGGATCCCAAGTTGAAAAGCCAGCCTCAGCAACTTAGTAAGGCCTTAAGCAATTTAGCGAGACCCTGGATCTAAATAAAATATAAAAAGGGTGGGGATGTGGCTCAATGGTTTGAGTGCCCCTAGGTTCAATTCCCAGTGCCAAAAAAAAAAAAAAAAAGTATACAGGAAGCAGTTGGAATGGCAATTGTCAAAAAACCACTGGTGAAAATGTGGGAAAAGGGAAATTCTCATTCACTGTTGGTGGGAATGTAAATAGGTACAGCCATTATGGAGAACAGTATAGAGCTCCCTTGAAAAACTACAATGTGAGCAGAACTACAATGTGATCCTACAATTTTGCTACTGGGCATATATTTAAAGGAGTTGACATCGACATGTTGAAGAAGCATTTGTACTTGCACATTTAACGTAGCACTGTTCACAACAGCCAAGACATGGAATCAAAAGAGGTGTCCAATGACAGATTAATAGATAAAGAAAATGTGGTGTGTATATGCAATGGAATATTATTCAGCCACAAAAAGAATGAAATTTTGTCGTTTGCAGCAACACAGATGGAGCTGGAGGACATTTTGTTAAGTAAAGTCAGAAACAGAAAAACAAATATCACATATTCTTACTTGTATATGGAAGCTAAAAAAAAAATGATCTCAAATAAATGGAGAAGAGATTAGTGGGGTTACCAGAGCCTGGAAACCTGGGGAAGGGAAGGATGGAAAGAGAATGGTTAATGGGTACAGGAATGCAGTTGAATAGGAGGAATAACATCTCATGTTCTATAGCACAGTAGGACAACCATGGCTGACAACAATTAAATATTTCAAAATAGCTAGTAGAGAGGATTTTGAATGATCCCAATACACACATACAAAAATGACAAGTGTCTGAGGTTATAGGTACCAAGTCTCATCATTACACATAGTACAAATTGTCAAAGCATCATGATGTATCCCATAAGTATGCACAATTGCTATTAATTCAAAATAAAAATATATTCAAAATAAAAATTAAGTATACAGGAGGAAGTGCATAGGTTATGTGCATATCTATGCCATTTCATTCAAGAGACATAAGCATCTACAGATTTGGGTGTTTGAGGGAGTCCTAGGCCCAAACCTCTGTGAACACTCAGAGACAACTATGGATCCTGTCATGCAGTCTCAGAAGCTGCAAAACACTTTGAAAATGAAAATACTTTTCATGTGTGAAAGTGTGTCATAACAGATCTCCATCTTGAAACAATGGTGTATCAACCCTAAGGCATTAGCTTTCAGGCCTGAGCATACAGAGGCCTCGCAACTGTGATATGGGGAAGAGCCCTCAGTATTCAAAACACCGCAGTCTCTTAGAATCAAAGAACCTTACTATCAAGAGGAACTTAGAAAGTATCTAGATGCAAGTCCTTACTGATGCTTGCATCCTCTTCACAACTACCACGACAAATAAGTAGTCAAATACATCAACTTTGTGCTCTGGTCAATGTCACACCACTTTTCTACTCAAAAGGCAGATCTTAGCACACCCACTTAAGAAATTCAACTACATTCAGTCCAAAAGACCTTTTGTACTCAGATATGGGCTTGAAATTGTGGATGGAAGCCCTACACTCTTGCAAATTTCAACTTGGTTGGAGACATAAAATTCTCATATCTGAGTCAATCAGAGGACAATTCAGGGTGGTGTTTCAGCCAGACACCACAAGGTGTGTTGAGTCCTTCTATTAGGTTCCTACAGCTGTGGTAACAAATTTCCACAAACTTGATGGCTTAAAACAATACACATTTATTCTCTTACAGTTCTGGGGGCCAGAAGTATAGAATATGCTTCCCTAGGATAAAGCCAAGGAATTGGCAGGGCTGGTTCCTTCAATAATCTCCAGGGGGGCATCTATTCCTTGCCTCTCCAGTTTCTGGTGACTGCCACCCTTCCTGGGTTTATGGTGGTCTCACACCAATCTCTGCTTTCCCATCCACATTGACATCTCCTCTTTTGTAGTCAAATCTCCCTCTGCTCCTTCTAAAGACTTTTGTGGGTTACATTTAGCAGCCACTCAAATAATCCAGGATAACATCACCATCTCAAGATCCTTGAATTAACACATTTTCAAAGCCATTTTGCCATATAAGCAATATTCATGGGTTTGAGAGATTAGGACATGGACTTTTAGGAGGCCATTATTCAGCCTACCTTAGCCCTCAATGGACACTGATGGTCTGTGGGGAGAGAAATCAACTATGGCAAGGAAAGATGATATGAGAACAAACCTAGCATAAACTTAAACATGGATCGAACTGGATCAGGAAGAAAGAAGCAAGAGCATTCCATTGATCAATAAGAAGAATAAAAATAATAGATGAGGCTGGTATTATCATTTATGAGCTCATATTTGTGCTAGGTTCTTCCATCCATAGTGAGACCAGCTTCCCAACACTTGGTCTCTGTCTCAGCGAGCCTATAATGTATTAGCAAAGGGAATGTGTGTGTACATAAAACGGCAAGTGTGCTGCAGAGTGCTCTCTGCAGTGTGAGCTATGGTCAGCCTTACTGGGAAAGAAGGCCCTAAGTGGGCCAGCTACTCTTTCAAACAGCAAAGTGGGGTTAGGGGAGAGCTGAAGAGGATAAGACTAAGAAAGGGTAGGGGGCTTGGCAAGAGGAACTCACTGGAAACCTTACTCAGAGCAGCTACATGGAGCAACGGGATGCTGAAATGGAAGCCAGGTCTCAGCAAGTTGAGAGAGAATGGATGGGTAAGAACTAGAAGCACGGTAAGGGGGAAAGGAGAACTATAAACAGGAATGACCACTAGAGTGATGGGTCAGAAAGCCAAGGGGGAGAGTCTGTTTTATTTTGCTCACAAGAAGAGAAGTATTACCATCAAAGAAAAGGTAAAATGAGAAATATTGGGGAACAAGGTGATATTCAGGAATCACAACTTGGTTTGGCACAGTGCCCTCCAGATTAGGAAGGTGGCTGAGAACACAGCTCCAGGGTCACGCCAGAGACCACCTCTTCCCTCTTCATTGCTCTCTCCATGAGGGTGGGGGGTGGCATCCTGCTCTGTCACTTCACATTTCCCTCCCTTTTACAGGCTTTGTTTTGGAACAGTTTTCAGCTAGCAACAGGGAAAGTAAGAGTTATCACTCTAACTATCTTGGCCCACTCCAGTATTAGTGAGGAGTCAGCCCCTCAACAGGAGGAGAAGCTTGTTAGCCTTGGCTTTGAGTTTCTATAGGTGGTAAAATAGTGTCCTTAAGGTTTGGACTCAAGTGTTAGCAATGTTCACCTCTTCCACTTCTCTCTAAGGTACATGACAGTATGGTGGCAGAGGCAGAGGAATAAGAGGAAGTGAGTTAGGGGCAGAGAGGTAGGTTGATATTCTAGGATCTCTGGTAAGATGAAATCCATAATCAGTCCCACTATTATATAAAATTATAACACATCAATCAGAATTTTTTTAAATGATGAAACCCAGACTTAGAACACCCAAACATTTTTAGCTCTCAGGCCATGTGAATATTTCAACGCAATTCAACAAGTCTGCATCAGGATCAGTTATGTGCCCATAAGTTTGCTGGGTGTTAAAGACCCAAAAATGGTAAAGACTTATTTCCTGGCCCTCATAGAAGTCATTGCACCTTTTGGAAGAGGCAGAAATGAAAACAATTACATCCATCAGAATTGCATTATTCTGCACGCAACAGAGCCCCGGAAAATAAAGGGAGAGATTCAGGGCTGGCTGGGAACACTGCCATGCTGAACAACACCAGGGTCTATGGCACAAAGCGGAGAAGAACACAGATTTAGGTGGACAACTAGCCAGCTCTGCCACATCAACCAACTCCGATACAGTATGGAGGGGTGTACCAAAAACAGAAACCAAGTGTCATGGAAGCCTGAAGAAAGGAGGGTCTGAGTATGGTAGATGGGGTGGAAGTGGGGTCTCTAATATGGTAAAGAATTTTTTTCACTGTGGAAATGACAACCAAGCTAGGCATATGCCTCTCTGGCAATCACAGAAGCACAAGTAAGAAAAAGGAAATGTTACAGGCTTCTTAAAGCCAAGGCTGGGAACTACCATATCATCACTTCCACCCCATTCTATTGGCTGAAACAAGTCATATGGTCAAACTCACAATTAAGGGGTGAGAGATCTTCTCCTCCCCTTTTTTAGTAGGAACTGCAAAGTCTGAGGTGAAGGGTGTAGGTTTAGGGAGGAGTGAAAAGCTAGGAATCTTAATGCACACAAAACCATGTCTTTAAAAAGATAGATAATTCTATCAACAGTGTGGGTGGGAGGGAGGAGAAAGGATGGGTAGAGAAACTAGTTTGGATTGTGGTTACACAGACACTCCTCCACTTACAACAGGAGTTCTGTTATGCCTCCACAACCCATGGTCAGTTGAAAATGTCCTAAGTGGACAGTGCATTGCATTCAGCCAACCTACCAAGAGCTTGGCAGTGCAGCACACTGCAGAGTATCAGTTGTTTGCCCTTGTAATCTCATGGTTGACTGGGAATTGTGGGGCAGCTGCCCAGCCTCACAACAGAGTATCAGACCACATATCACTAGCTCAGGAAAACATCAATATTCAAAGTTCAGTTTCTACTGAATGCATATTGATTTGCACTACCATAACGCAGAAAAATGGTAAGTCAGGCCATTGTAAGTTGAGAACTATCTGTAATGCATTCAGGAGACAACAAGAACATGAACTAAAGCAGTGGCATTTGCAGTGGAAGAGAGAAGAGACAGAAGACATCTTAACTGCTTCTCCATTGGGAGAGCTTTGACTGTGAGAAATAACTAGATGAAAACCCACCAACGGGCACTGCCTGGTGATATTGATTAAACTGTGTGGGGCTATCAATTTCTAACATTATTTCCCTGAGTTATAAGACATGACTGTTTATCTTCTGTCTTCGATCCAAGGCAGGATGATTCTTTGCTAGAAAAGTCTAAGAGATAAATGGGAGCCCATGGATGGCCACACAGCAAGAATCATGATAGAGCTCCTGCTGAGGTCAGAGGGGATAACTCATTTTTTCACTCCTTTCTTGGCAACTTCCCATGCAGGTATCACAGTCTCTATAGCATTGAAGTATCAGCCATACATATGATGCTGGTTATATTTTTCTTTTGCCTATTCATTGTGAGCCTCATCAATATCTTAGGTTTCTCAATTAACCAGATTCCAGCTTCTCTGGTTGAGTACACAAAATAAGTAGAATGAAGAAGTCTTGCCATGATTGTCTTTTGTTCCAGTTACTCTGCCTGTATTATGAGGTCAAATGTTACTTACTAGTTCCCATCTGTGTGGTGACTGTTGGGAATTAGACTTAGTAGCCAGAGTGCAATGTCTTGGGGAAACAATAGGCTGCTACCATTCTCTCTGGCAATACTCTGTCAGTCAAGCTGCTTTGGTGCTTCTGAGTGCAGGTGTTTAATTCATTAACTACTCTTCAATTTGCTGATGGGGGAAGAAGACCTCAAATTAATAGGTCCACTCCCTATAGCTATTTTGGCACTTTTCTAAATGTATAGGGAAAATTTATCAGGATAAATTTGGCATCACAGAGAAAGCAGAAGGTTTGGAGACAGGTTCAAATCCTAATCAGGTTATTTATTAGCAATTAGATATTGAAGTCATTGGATATCACTGAACTGTCCTTTGTATAAAATGGGAACAATGATAATTTGTATGACTCAGTGGTTTTTAGGGTCAAGTAAGATAAAGCAGATGGAAATATTTTATAAATAGCACTACTATATACAGGCATTTTATAAAAGAATTCAAAACCTATGAGATTTCCTTGTATACCAATTTCTTAAATTCCAATCATAATGATTATCAGCAAAAAAAAAATCTCAACATATCTAATCCAATATTTAGTCTTATTTCAGTGCACTCATATTTATCTTTCTTTAAAAAAGGATTTCAGTTTAGGCTTCCTTTAAAAGCATAAACTTTATACTGTGTGTGGCATTCCATTTTCAGTACCACATTTGAGAGGGATATTAACAAATAGAGACAATTTAGAGAAAAGTGTTCAAGATTGCACGGATGAAGCCTTGGTAAGAACAGAAGGGAGTAGGAAAAAAAAGACTACTTTGTAGGTAGAGATACAACAATGGCTAAGGTCAGATACTCAAAGGATTACTATGAGTTTGAAAGGTGAGGTTCTTATCATTTTGACTTGGTTTGTTTTCTGTAGATCTTTGTCTCAGCTCAAGTTCCCTAGAAAACAGGGAGTGTGACATAAGAATTAAGTTCTAAGACTCTATTTGAGAAGCATGGGCAATGACAAGATCCCAGGGCAATGACAAGGAGGGAAAACAGGCATGAATACCAGGTGACAGGTTCATATTCTGAATGATTAATGTACATCATGTGATGTTACATGTTAACATGCATGAACCATGAAGAGACACAGCTGGTCATTTGTATGGTGCACTTACTTGATCCTGTTCTTAAACAGAGATGATAGCAAAACTGTGCTTGGGAACAGTATTTGAGAAGAGATGGGGAAGGATGTTTACCCTTCTATCACTTCTTTTCCATTGATAAAAATTTGACCACATGAAGAACTAACTCCTCTATTGCATTATTTGGCCCCTTAGCAGTTATTTAGGATGTCAGGTTCAATAGCCTTTGGAAGTGACAAGTATAGCCAAAAACTCTAGATGCATAACTGGTTAGTCACACTACATAGCACCAAGGAGAAGGGCTATCTCCTATCGCCTAGGCAAGTGGGACCCAGGAAATGAAACCACATGGACCCAAACTGAGCCAGTGGCTCTGGTGGCCTCAGAGTGGTATCTACCTATGAGTGGTCTCTCAGAGAAGGAGAGACACAGTGTGGCTGAAGTAGACAAGCAGCTGAGAGTGTCAGAGAGTTGGTCACCAAGAGAATCAGAAGAGGTGTTCTCTGTAAGCTACTTTCAATACTTTTTGGTGCCTAGTAGGTACCAGACACAGCTAGACTCTGGGAATACAAAAGAAAGAAAGAAAACCCCTTAAGTCATGACCACTTCCCAAAGACACAACCCTGTAGATGCAACAGATATGTGAGCAAATCATTGCAATATATAAAATGATAAGGATCATGTGGATGTTGAAATGAGGTCCAGTGGAGGCATAATGAAGATGCATGAAAGAGAACACTACTGCTCCAGGAGATGGGAAGTGTCAAGAGAGCTATGCAGATATTAACATTTGTTAATACGTCTCTCAAATGTGGTACTGAAAATGAAATGCCACACAGGGCTGCTTCACAAAGTGGTGAATTTCCTGTCCCTGAGGTGTCTGCACATACTTGGTGGCCAACCTAATATGGCTTAGGACAAATACATTCAGTGAGTGAACTAGATGGCTCATGAGGGCATTCCAGCTCTGCAACTCTATATTCTAATGGATTTATACTGGACCTCCAGAGCCAGATAGTTCAGTTTGTGAGGAACTATCATTAAATCTCTACCTCTGGGGATCCCATTTAAGCTGACAGTTTTATTTCAGTTTTGCTAAGACCACACCCCATCCACTTACATTGTAAAAATAGGTCATTTGTCACTAAGAGGGCAGCATAAGAGTGTGAAAAATTGCCTTACTGCCTCTACTGGAAAAAATAGTTCATATCAGCAACTGTCAACTGGAAAATAAAATAGAAAATAAAGTATCAGCCAATATAGTAACAAAACTGTGTCTCCAAAGAATACATAAAATATAGAGTTTTTATGAATTCAATAATTAAAACAATTAAAAAGCATCAAAGAAGATATGAAAAAGTAAAGAAATATACCATGCTGTTAGGTAGGACAACTTAGTGCAAAAAAATGTCAATTCTCACTAAATTAATCTATAAATTCAATGCAATTCCAGTAAAGTTTTCCTTTTCTTACATGTAAATACTTTATAATTTATTCACATATATTTTGTCCATAAAAATAAGTTGCATGTAATAACTTACAAAGATTTGTCTAGTACTACATTTTAATTTTGTACTTCAATCATTATATCACCTGCTTCTAAAGAATTTACAGAAAAGTATATATTTAAAATATTATTCCAAACAACTATTTAGCTATGTACTTAAACAATTATCAAGAAGATATCTCCTTTAATTGTAGTTTTAACTTCATCAACATTGCCAGTATGCCAAAGAATGATAATTTTGATCTTTCTGTGGATTTGATTTATATCTACAACTTTAATAATTTTAGTAAATTTTCTGAATAAAAAAGACATGTTAAGTCAAGTCACAGATCTACTGCTCTAAGATGTCAAATTAATAAATGCTTTTCAAGTAAGGTATTGTTTTGACTTTAAATTAATGGCTTTAAAGTAGGTAAAACATTAAATTTAAATATCCTTATTAAATATTCAAATATGCATTTATAATAAAAATATTTAAATTGTTGTAATGTTAAATGCTACTTTATCTCAAATTTTTTTAGCTAGAAAGGACTAGGAGGATCATTTAATTCAATGTCTTCATGTTTAGATACTAAAACTGAATCCTTGATCTTTTGAAAGTCAGATAACCTAGACTAGAGCCCAATTCCCCAATTTGTCAGTTTAATGTTCTTTTTATTAATCCATGTAGATGATTATCATTTTAGTTAGCTTTTTTGCTGCTGTGACTAAAAGACTCAACCAGCACAACTGTAGAGGAGGAAAAGTTTATTTGGGGGCTCATGGTTTCAGAGGTCTCAATCTATAGACAGCAGCCTCCATTCCTTGGGGCCCAAGATGAGGCAGGACATTATGGCAGAAGAGTGTGGCAGAGGGAAGCAGCTCACATGATGATCATAAAGCAGAAAGACTCCACTTGCCAGATACAAAATATATATCAAAGGTATGCCCCCAATGCCCTCTTCATCCAGCCATACCCTAGCTGCCTTCAGTTACTGCTCAGTTAATCCTATCAGGGGATTAATTCACTGATTGTGTTAAGGCTGCCATAACCCAGTCATTTCACCTCTGAATGTTCTTACATTGTCTCACACATGAACTTCTGGGGGACACATCACATCCAAACCATAACATTCCACCCCTGGATCCCAAATGCTCATGACCATTTCACAATGCAAAACACATTTAGTCCATTTCCAAGAGTCCCATAGTCTCAGTAGTTCCAAGATTGCCCAAGAGTTCAAGTCTAAAGTCTCCTCTGAGACTCAGGGCAAACTCTCATCGTGAGCTCCTGTAAAACTCAAAAGCAATTTACAAGTATCCAATATATAAAGGTGCAGAATAAACATTTCCATTCAGAAAAGTAGGGGCATAGAAAAAAGGGATAGGACCAAAGCAAGACTGAAATCCAGCTGGACAAACAAGTCTTGTAGTTCTATGATCCACATCTGGAGCACATGGCATCATGGTGTTCTCTCCAAAGACCTACCCCTGTGGCCTTGTTGGTTGCAGGCCAAGTGACCTTTCTGTTGGTTTCTCTTAGCTCTATTCCTGCAGCCTTCCTTGGCGGATGTTCCACAGTACTGGCATTTCTTAATCTTGGGAGGGTCTACAATGCATTTTCGGCTTCCTCCTCACATCTCTATGCTTGGCCCTCTCAGGGGCTGCCTGCAGGAACTGACTCTGCTGTGCCTTTCCTGGCCTCCCAGGCCTTTTTTTTGGAATCTTGGTGAAAGCTTCTATGACCCCCTAACTCCAGCATTTTGCATTCCTGCAGAACCAGCACCATGTGGTTGACACCAAGGTCTGCCACCATCTTCAGTAATAGCCAAGCCTCCAGGGATCCTGACTGTATCAGCCTCCAAGTACCTAGGAGTTGAGCATGTTGAAAAAACTTCCTAGGCCCCCTTGTGCAAGCAGAATGCCCCACTGGTCTCCTCTCAAGAGAATTTTTACTTTTACTTCCTGAGTCTGAGATAGATATGATATTGCCAATTTCTGAGATGTCCTAAAACATCTTTCTTATTGTCTCTTGACCAAAGTCTTTTGCATTTATTTAGTGACAGTAATATCTTTAACAATCACAACTTCCTTAGCCTCAGTTTTACTCTGACCTTTCAAGTCCAAGTTTTTCAAATCTTTCTGCTCTCCTTTCTGTTCCTGAATATCACAATAAACTTGGCTAAAAGCCACCAGCAATACCCATGCCACTTCCTGAATGCTATGCTGCCTAGAAATTTCTTCTGCCAGATTAAGAAGTCCATTGCTTTTAAAATCAGTCTTACAGAAAGTTTTAGGACATGGGCAAAAAACAGACTTCTCAGCCAGACATAACACAAATGGCCTCTAGTCCAATTATCAATCATGTCCTCCTTTTCCTCTAAACCCTCTTGAGCCCTGTCTTCACTGTCCAGAGTCCTTTTGGCATTCCAGTCTTCTAAGCTCCCATCAGAATTGGCCATTAAGCTCTGCTTACAACAATCTAGAGCACTTCCAGTTTGCACTGCCACACATCTCAAAATTCCTCCAACAAGTTCCAAAAAACTCCAAAGTCTTCTGAACCACATAATCAAGTTAGTCACAGCAACAACCCCACTCTCTGTACCAATTTCTGTTTTAGTCAGCTTTTTCACTACTATGACTAAAGACCCCAGCAGCACCACTGTAAAAAAAGAAAAGTTTATTTGGGGGACTCACAGTTTCAGAAGTGTCATTTCATATACTGACAGAGTCTTTCCTTGGGACTCAAGATGAGGCAGGACATCATGGTGGAAGAGTGTGGCAGAGGGAAGCAGCTCATATGATGATCAGAGAGTAGAGAAAACTCCAATAAAATTGAGGACTTGATAAACTTAAACATAACATTTATATGGAAGAACAACGGTGCATTAATAGCAAAATAAATTTTGAGAGCAAAGAGGAAGTATCTATTCTATGACATTAAGATATACTACAAGTCAAATTTTTTTATTTGGGTGATAGCAGTTACACAGAAGTAAAGAAAGAGATGAATGGAACAAAATAGGAAGGTCTAAAAATGATATAAAATAGGAATACATCACAAACCATGGAGAAAAAGGTGGGACATTGTCTAAGGGTTGTTGTGGTAACCAACTGACTCTATGAAAAGCCAATTTCCTGTCTAAGACTAGACATAAAATAAATCCCAAATATGTTAAGTACCTCAATGTGAAAAAGTAAAATGACTAAAATAACGGAAAAAAATGTATGGGGTATCTTTGTCACATAGGAGTAGAAAAGGACTTCTGAAATAAGATCTAAAAATCATAAAACATACACAAACGTGATGGATCTGATTATATTAGCAAAATTATGTTGGACTAAAAACTCCACAGGCAAAATTGATAGGGGGCAAAAGGAAAGAAGATCTTTCTTCATCTGAACAAAGGGACTAGTATATACACAATAATAGGAACACTACAAATAAAGAAATGCAATAGAAAAAGAACAGAGGACATGAATAGATAAATCACAGAAACATAGAGTGACCATATAATTTATGAACCAAACCAAGACATTTTAAAAAAGAGGCACTGGGAATAATAATGCAGGGCAATAGGTAAAACCTGAACTGTCCCAGGCAAACCAAGGTATAACAATCCAGATAGAAAAAGAAATTTTAATTACATATATAACAGATGAAGAAGTGCTTAACTGTACTAGTAATAATGCAATTAAATAAATACAAATTAAGATAAAAAAGATATCATTTTATACCTATCAAGCCTGTGAAGCTTAGAAAGCCACTTAATACCAAGAATTGGCTAAGATGGGCTCCACTGGTGACATTCAGTGATGTAGTCATTCTAGCAAACATGCACAGGATTTAGTAGATTGATACTATGGGATCCAGTAATCTTACTCTTATGTATACACCTCAGGAAACTTACACCATCACTTACACCATCACTAAGGGACAGATAAGAAAAAAAAGTGATAGGTTCATATCATAGCATCAGGTACTACAGAATGAAACAATGACCTGGATGCATACACAGCAATGCACATCTCAAAATCGTAGCATTGAGTGAAACAATCAGCAGAGAATGAGATCTGTAACACAAGACCATTTGTGCAATTAAAAGGACATACAAAAATAAAACAATGCTGTGTGTTTTCAAGGACAGAAACATATGCTAAGTCATACATAAAACACATTACAGTTGTTGTCTTAAAAGGATGGGGAAGTATGATAGTAGGGATTGGAAACAGAAGCATTAAATAAAAAAAGAAAAAAGAAAGGATCCTTGACATCTACTCTGCATAAACTGAAGAGTGTAATTAACTCAGCAATCAAATTCTGAGTTAACCAACAGAAACAAAAACCTATGCATCCCTACTGAGGATAGATTCAGAGTCTCATTTTTAAATGTGAAGTCCCTAGGTCACTAGTTAATCTCCTTCTTCAATCCTCTATTTCTCTTTCACTATCAAAGCTCTTTGTCTGCAGAGGGGAAGAATTCACTCAATCTAGATTAAGAAAAATATGACAGTTTGTGAAAGGCTTAGGGGGGATCCATCTCACTAAACTCAAGGGCAGGCCAAACACCAGGCAGGATCACGAAGGACAGTGGCAAGGGATGGAAGCCCATCAGGATCCTGAACTATTCTCTGTGTCTCCCCAGGACCCAGTAGTCAAAGTCCCTGTCTGCATAGTTGCCTTATTTGCTCCCTACAGATTGGTTTGCTTTGCCTCTCTGAGCACTTTGAGAATATGTGTTTCTACTATGGCTTCCATGTATATATGTTCTCATTTCAAGGGACCACACAGGCATGACTTAAGTTTCTCAATCCCAACCAACATTTAAAGGGAACATACCTGGTTGGCCCAGCTTAGTCCAACCATCTGTGATCAGGGACACAAGATCACACAAAGCTACCAAGAGTCCATTTATTTGAGCAATAAATAAGAAGAGAAGTACTTAGGGAAGAGGCTACAAGTTGGGCAAAGACCTCACACCCAAAAATAGAGAGTATGACATGAGAATTAAGTTCTGAGACGCTATTTGAGAAGCATGATCCCAGGGCAAGGACAAGGAGGGGAAATAGGCATGAATACCTGGTGACAGGTTGATATACTGAATGATTAATGTACATCATGTGATGTTACATGTTAACATGAATTCACTGCATTTCTTGGAGGATTTAATCCAAAAATTAGAGAATTTTAGGGTTTACTGGAACACAGAGTACGTCTAGTCTCAACCCATCATTTTACAGATTAGGTAACTGGGAATCAATAGGGCTTTAAAATAACAGCACAAGTTCAAGCACACTGTCAAGTAATGATGCAGTTGGACCTTAGACTCCCAGTTCAGGGTTTCCCATCTAACCTTGAAGCTACCACAAAATTAGTGTAGAGTACCTTTTATTCAATACCCTAAATACACATCAAGTCTCCTGACCAGGAATTTAAATTGTGATAAATCTAAAAATTCCATAAAAATTATACCTTGATATCTATGATATATTTAGTGAGTCAGTCAAGGGTATGACCCCCATCTGTTGGACTTCAAAAAAATTCAGCTAATGCTTTGACCAAATCCCAATTGAGATGATTGCAATTCCCTATCTTCTAATCCATACAGAGTTTCTTCTGTGTGAATCTTCCCTCTCTTCTTTGATCATGTGCTTCCTTCCCATCCCACTGACTAAGGGAGCCCTAACTAACAGGTGCAGCAGGTGCAACATTAGAGTGGAAAGATTTGGGAGTTAACAATCTTGGAGTTGGAAGAGAACTCAGAGGTAATCACTCAAGCCTTCTCAAATTTTACAGATGGGGCCTCACAAGAACTGAGGCCCCAAAAGAAGGAATGAGAAACTCAAAGGCACATAAAAAAATCTATGTAACCATAACAATAATAGCTCTCTTCATTGGTTTTTCCATGACTGTGTTTTAGCTATTCTTATTTCTGTGAACAATTCACCTATCAGTAGTTGAGGACTCAATGAGTAAAAACAAAACCATTAGTTGTTACATCTAATCCACAAATTTAATATTAAAGAGGAACTTACAAAGGATGGCTAATGCTGTTGGTCCCCATCCATCTTCTTCAGACATCACTAGTTCAGTTTTTTTCCAGCTTATATGCAATTGCCAGTATCTGCATCTTTCCCCAGCTGCCCTGTCCAAAGGCACCATTAGCCTCCAGGGCTGAGAATTAAACCCAACTCCCGGCAGCCTTCAATCAATGACAGACAAAGATGCGGTGTATGTACCCAACTCCTTCACCCCTTGGATGGGATAACTCAGAGGCATGCTTTTTAGACCTGTTCAGTTTCCCCACAGGATTAAGCTGCAATTGGTCACAAAGGTAGCCAGCCTAGTAAACACCCTTTGCTAGCTCTTTCCCTTCCCCCATTACTCCTTCTACTCCCCTGCTGGTGCTACCTACACCTCCCAAAGTACACCTCCTGTCTGAACCTTTGTCTCAGGGTCTGTTTCTAGGGAACTCAAACTAGGACAGCAACATAGGAAAAGTGAATTCTCTCTGGCCTTAAGAACAAAGTACATTATCAAAGCAAACCATGTTATGTTACTGTAATGAAGATATTTCTCACTGTCTGGAAAAGTTAAGCAGCTCTTCTCATGTGGCTCTCCTCCAGATGGCCATTCAGGGGTCCTTCTCCCTTCTGTCATAAGGCTCTGTTATCTTGGAGCCCTCTCCTTACAACCATGTAGAAAAAAATGAAAAGAAAGAGAATGGAAAATTACAAGATGTTTTAAGGACCAAGCTTAGAAGTATGGTATATCACTTCCAACCACATTCTATTGACCAGAATCCATTCACATGATCTTACCTGAATATACGAGAATTGGACATGTAGGCTTTTGTGTGTCAGGGAAAAAAAAGTAAAGGGTTTGGTGAACATCAGTATTGTCTTCACCATACTGATTTTCAGGGCATCTGTCTGGAACTTAGAACCACAGGACCCTGACTTGCAAGCCATAGCCTTGGTTAAGAAAAAAGTACTGACCATCAACAGCAACCCCTTCTTGGCCTTAGTCTTCCCCCATCTCTTGAAGTTACATCTCCTACTGATCTCACTACAGTCCTTGTATAGCTTCAGTTTTTCATTTAACATGGGATGTTGGAGCACCTACTGTATGCCAGATTCCACACTGGGCACTGAAGAAAGTCAGTTCCCAAAGTGAGCAATGGTTTTGGCCACCATAATAGATGTTTCAGTGGCCTTCACATACTATTCTGTGGGAGACTGTATCTCTATTACTGTTTTAGTTAACTTTTTTGTTTCTATAACCAAAACACCCAACAAGAACAACTTAGAGACCAGGTGCAATGGCACACAGCTGTCATCCAGCAACTCAGAGGGCTGAAGCAGGAGGATTGCAAGTTTTAGACCAGTCTCAGCAATTTTGTGAGGCCTGTCTCAAAATTTTAAAAAGTGGGGCAGTGGGGGTGTGAGGCTGGAGATGACTCTCAGTGGTAAAACACCCCTGGGTTCAATCCTCAGTACCCCCCCCCCCAAAAAAAAACTCAGAGGAGGAAAAGTTTATTTGGGGCTCATGGTTTCCAGGGTCTCAGTTTATAGATGGCCAACTCCATTGCTCTGGGACCAGCATATCATGGCAGAAGAACCCAGTGAAGGAAAGTTGCTCAAGTTGCTCATGCTGGGGTCAGGAAGCAGAGACAGAGAGGGAAAAGAAAAAGGAAAGGGGTCAGAGAGAGGATGCATCCTTCTAGGGCATGACCCCAGTGGCCCACCTCTTCCAATTATACCCTATCTACCCATAATTACTACCCAGTCCATTCAAACTAGGATGAACTGATTAGGTTACAGGTCTCATAATCTAATCATTTTACCTCTGAATATTCCTACGCTAACAGAAGGCTTTGGGGGATACCTCATATTTAAATCCTAACAATTACTCAAGCAGCTTCCCTGGGAGCCAGCTCTTACTGGGTTCCAGAAACTGCACCTCCTCTCACCTCTACTAATTCCCTACATCAGGCTGTTCATAAGCCTGGACCTCTGCCAAGTTTCCCTGTCTGGGTTCTACCAAGTCCCCTGCCTCCTCTAGCAAAGCAATTCTTATCCTGGGATCTACAAACCTGGATGGTGTACAAAGACTGCCTTTCTCACTACTCTCTAATTCACCAGTTAGCACTCTATGGACCACAGGCCAAATTTGGCTCATTACCACTTATTTTTGCATAACCTGTGAGCTATGGATGTTTTTTACATTTTTAAAGATTGTAAAACACAAGCAAAAGAGGATTAATATTTCATGACTTGTAAAATTATATGAAATTCAAATTTTACTGTCCATAAATAAAGTTTTATTGGAACACAGCCGTGCTCTTTCCTTTAAATATTATCTGTATTTCACGCTACATCCACAGAGTTGAATAGTTGCTGACAGAGACCATATGGCTCACAAACCCTAAAATGTTTACTATCAGACCTCTATAGGAAAAAATGCTGACAGACCTTTGCCATAACTAAAAGTATTTTCTTGACTTATGAACAAAGCAATAAGCCATAATGGTCATTCACGGTACCTATGACATTTTTATCAATAGAATTCATAGGTGTTTTCACATTGCAGTTGTTATATATCTTGAAGTGTCATTTATATTTTTCATTATTTCAAAATTAGAATAATTATTAGACCTACCATTTTATTTTGCCATTTTAAAGCATTAAAAAATAAACACAGGAGCTGGGGAAGCAGATCAGTAATAGAGTATATGCTTAACATTTGCAAGGCCCTGTATTCAGCCCACAGCACCCAATGATAAATAAATAAACATGTAAATTATTACATCACATATCTGGGGACTTTTAAAATGTTTTTATAGCTGTATTTCAATACAATTGCAATCTTATGTATTTTTGTTTAGGTGTTTAAAGACATTACTCCATGCATGGTGACATGTACATGTTGTCCTAACACATGGGAGGCTGGGACAGGAGGGTCACTTGAGTCCAAGAGTTTGAGGCCAGCCTGAGCAACATAGTAATACCTCGTTAAAAAAATATTCTGACTGTAATCCCAGCACTTAGGGAGGCTGAGACAGGAGAATCGCAAGTTCAAAGCCAGCCTCAGCAATGGCAAGGTGCTAAGCAACTCAGTGAGACCCTGTCTCTACATAAAACACAAAAATGGGGCTGGGGATGTGGCTCAGTGGTCGAGTACCCCTGAGTTCAATCCCCAGTACCAAAAAAAAAAAAATTCTGAGAAGAGGTCCATAGTTCCCACAAGCTGACAAAACTTTCATTGCACAAAAAGGGTAAAAATCCTAGCTCTAGAAAAAAGAAAACCCATTTGCCAGGGTTTCGATTCCCCACTCAGCTCTGATCAGTTCTCTTGTACAAAGAACTGGGGCCACCTCCCTGCAGCCCAGCTACTCACTAGGAATGAAGAGAGTTATGCTTTAGCTATGAGGTGTCCCTCCAGAGCTCATGTGTGAGACAATGTAACAAAGTTCAGAGATGAAATGACTGGGTTACGAGAGGCCAAACCAAGTCAGAGCATCAATCCACTGACAGGGATTAACTAAAATTAGCTGAACAGTGACTATAGGCAAATAGTGTGCAGTTGGAGGAGATTGGTCATTGGGGGTGTATGTTTGGGGTATATACTTGGTGCCTGGTGAGTAGAGCTTGCTCGCTCGTGCACGCAGGCTTTCTCTCTCTCTTTTTCTCCCTCTCTCTCTCCCTGTTGCCATGACTTGATCTGCTTTCCTCTGCCACACTCTTCCACTATGTTGTTCTGCCTCACCTCAGGCCCAGAGCAATGAAGACGGCCATCTATGGACTGAGACCTCTGCAACCACGAGCACCAAATAAACTTTTCCTTCTCTAAAATTGTTCTTTTGGTCACAGGGGAGAAAAACCTGACTGAAAAAAGAGCTCTCCTGGAAACAGGGAGCTTGTATTCCCCTGTTGACCCCATGTTATCACCTGACATTTGGAATCACTGGTGAAACACTTCTTTCCCCAACCTCATTGGGGCTCTCAATGTTGCATGGGCAATAGTGCCTCCATCATGTCCTTTGAGCCCTACATCTTGTACTGGCCAGTTATCCAGCCAGTCTCAGGACAGTTTTGACATCGTGCCCATGAACTTTAATAGAGACCCTAGAAGCTCCCTTCCAGGATGAGGCTTGAAGAGGAATGGCAATGCTAAGGCCCAGAGACTGATAGTCCAAGGAGACCCCCCTTTGCCCTTCTCTCTTCCACATTTCGTAGAGGTGTATATTCTTTACTTAAGTCAAATCCATGTTCCCTGCACACATTAAAAAGAAGGGGAGCTGGGTGTAGAGGCACACACCTGTAATCCCAGAAGCTTGAGAGGCTGAGTCAGGAGGATCGCAAGTTCAAAGCCAGCCTCAGCAAAAGTGAGGAGCTAAGCAACTCAGTGAGACCCTGTCTCTAAATAAAATACAAAATAGTGGTTGAGTGCCCCTGAGTTCAATCCCTGGTACACAAAAAAAAAAATATTGAAGAGATGAAGCTACTACCCTCAAATGGTCACATGACTTTGTAGCAAACCATATACACACAGAAATCTCTAGAATAAATACAGAGGATATCAAAAATAATACACCATGCACAAATTGGCAATGGAGGAAAGACCCTAAATATTTATTTTCCTCCTGATAATTTGCCAAAACTTTCCTAGTGAGAGAACACAATGATGTAACTATGTGTGTGTGGCCCATGTGGATTTTCAGAGCCACTGTAGGTGTGACAAGGCTACTGGGTGGGGCCAGGCTTCTGAGGTAAGTGTTTGTAAGCAGAGACTAACAACCTGAGGAAAGTAGGTTGTTGTGAAAGGTGAACTTCATGAGCCCCTAATCCTGTAATAAGTCTCTTCACAGATGCCATGAAACTCTTTCAGGGTCTTTCTGAAAATGAGAAAATTACAGAATGGTCTTGATGACCACCACACAGCCTTGGTGACCACCAAGGATTCCAATATTTGGGCCTCATCCCCCAGATGCTGACTAAGAATGTTCTGTCCCATCCTTAGGTAAATTTGGCCTGAGAAAGCAAGCCATAGTAAGCCTGGATCTGCTCAGTTCAGGCAGGGTGCAAACATGGAGCTTCAGCTTCAGAGAGGGATGACCAGCCATCTGGTTTCCTGGGAAGTAAACCAGAGCAGGTTTACTAAGTAAACCAGAGTAGTACTGCGCTGAGTACGTCACCCTGCAACAGACTTTTAATTTCACATTCTAGGCTTTGCTGGTTGCCTCACTGGGTGACTTCAAGAAGTCTTAATTTATTCATGTGCCACAGATCAGACTTCCATTTTATTGAAGCCATCCAACTAGACATGTCATTGAGCCCATATTTTGTTCTCTGGGGTCTTAATATTTACAAAGAACAAAATTGGTTTATAACATTGCTCTGATACACACCATTATTGTCACCTCTAGTATTTTCTCCTGCATTTCCTTCCAAAGGATAGTTACAGTTATAGTCTCATTTTATCCTAACAACTCTGTAAAAGAGAAAAGAGGAGAAAAAGAGACAGATGTTAGGTTGGTCCCTCACTAGGCAGAGGCATAAACAGAATCCCAGAAAGAAGTGACTTACCTGAGGTCTCGGTCTCTGGATTGCTGCCCAGTGCCTCTTGCTTGGAGTCCTTGCATCTGAGAAACCTTGCATGCCAATGATATTCAGACCCATGGCACTTCTTGTGCCACCTACCCTAGCTCTGGCCTCTCTTGCAAGAGCAGTTTGGGTGTTTCACAGGTAACAGACTCAAAGTCACAAAATGGGGTATTGCTATGAGAGGACGCTGATAAGACTTTGAAGAAGGAGTAATTGGCTATAAGATAATGATCCCTAAAGTGGATAATAATACTGTGCACTAAAGGGGCTAATAGTATTGATCTGCCTCATCAAGTCTATGGGGAGGATTAGCTCACTGGCAATTTTAAAGAACTTTGTAATGGAGGAATGTAAATGATAGCACATTTAAGATTCACCTTGTCCCCTTTGGGATGACTCCCTGGAGTGATTTAAGTGGTCATCCAGATGCCATTGCAACCAAGGCCAGGCTGATGAAACCCTTCACCCCTATATCCCTGTGCAGTTCTGTATTCTTTAACATAACCATCAGGTGAAGATTTAGTTTTCTTTAAAAAACATAAGTACTGTGAGAGAGCATTTGACACTTAGGTTCCTAGTGGGAAACAGGGGCATGGAGAAAATGCTGGATGCTTTAAAGAAACCATATGACATTCATCTGTAGCCACAGAAGTCATGGGTTAAAAAGTCACCCTTAAGAAGAACAGTCAGAGATGGCCAAGGGAGGCTCTGCAAGTAGGGGCTAGAGAGGCAATTGTAGGAGGCATTGATTTTGTGGTTGTGAACTGGAGTTCTCTTTGATGCCCTCAGGGAAACATTAACTTTCTCTCACCTACTTCCACAGATGGCCCATACAGAAAAGGCTACCTAGGTTGTTTTCACAATATCATTATCATAGCTCTTTTGGAGTAGGTGGCTAATAAATGCTGATTGATGGATGTTCCAAGTGTCTGTGTGCACATCATGAGCTTACTCACAAGCATGCTTTTCTGATTTTGCCAATATTTGTGCTCAGTCATGCATTCTCTTTCCCAAGCACCTTGTGAAAAAAAAATGAATCAATGAATGAATGAATAAATGAAGTGATTTGCTCAGAGTCATACAGCTTGAAAACAGCAGAGCCAAGATGGCCCCAGTGCTTCTAACACCAAGCCTAGAGCCCCATCTGTTCTGCCATTCTGTCTTCTGTGTTGCAATCTAGTCAAAGCCCTCTGTGATGATTTAGATAACAAGTGTCCAACAAAAACTCAGTGTGAGACGATACAAGGTTTAGAGGTAAAATGATTGGGTTAGGAGAGCCTTAAACTAATCATTGCATTAATCCAGCAATAGGGATTAACTGGTTGGTAATCGTGGTCAGGTCGGGTGTGGCTGGAGGAGGTGGGTCACTGGGATGTGCCCTTGGGGTATATATTTTGTTCCTGGTGAGGGGAGTCTCTCTTTGCTTCCTGGTGCCATGTTCTATGCTACCTTCCTCCTTTACACACATCTGCCATGATGTTCTTCCCAGAGCAATGGAGATCTCTGAAAGTGTGAGCCCCAAATAAAGTTTTCTTCTAAAATTGTTCTTGTTAGGTGTTTTGGTTGCAGTGGTGAAACAGCTGACTAAAACACTCTCCAGTCCTTTTCTCCCATGTTCTAGTTATATTTTCTCTGCACTGACCAGTTGAGCTAAGTATGTGCTTAACCATAGCAATATCCAAGGGAAGCTGTTGTGCAGTGGATTTTACTGATGGTGCTAAGGGTGGCACAGCCTCCCCAGTGCCCTAAGAATACCTCTAGGGGACACCTAGAAACTTTCTTTGTCACAGAAAGTAGCAAAGTTCATCTTGGTATTGTAGATGCATACATTTCCCTCCCATTCCCTCAATTCCTCTCTTCCCAAATGCACTTTACAGGAAAAAAAGATTTAAAATTGCTTGGAATTTGAAGCAAGATTATCTAGTTATTGATTCAAATTCTGGCAGGTCTGACTCAGAGCTGCCTCACTTGTTACTGCCACCAGTTCCGATGGCTAAACAGGGATTCCGAAGAGTTGGGTTGTAATCAAATGACCCGCTCCCATGCAGGGAAATTTAATATTTCCATTCCAACTGAGTTCTCATTCACATCTCAGGATGTTAATTGGGATTTCAGTTGGTTCCTCTCTGCTGCTTAACTTAATATATTTGGTTATTTGCGCCTGTAGCTTAACAGAAGACAACAAACAATCTCTGAATAGCTACCAAATGACAAAAGCTGGGTTTATCCAGCAATTTGGCAGATAAACACAATGACAGTAGCCTTGGAAGCACTGCTGTTGGGGATGTAAGATAGAATATGCTGTGGCAAAGAGGTCTTATGCTTTGTGTCATCCTCGGCATAGAAAAAGAATCCAGGTCTATTGTATGTTATAAGAAAAAAGGTATTAAAGAGACAATAAAATAATAGTAACAACAGTCTGCTTGGGTGATGAAAGGTTTGGGACATAATCATACAGACCTGAATCTACTTATTTTCTAGGTTTCCTTTAGCAATTTTTCTTTTGGCTTGGTTTCTATGGAAACTGGAGACTGCACATGAGCTAGAAACACTCAGGAGTCTTTCCTGGCAGATGTGTCCATTTCAGATTTCTCTTGAAGTTATGTCATATTTTAACTACTAAGATTTAAAGAACAAAAATAATACAATCCATGCACTATTCCCTCAGAATCATTGCTGAGAAGGTCAATGTTGATAGCTACCATTCATTGAGCACTTGCTGTGTTCTAGGACAATATACTAAATAATTACATACCTTAATTCATTTAATCCTCCCAGCAGCCCTGTGAGTTTGATACCTACAACAATTAGGGTCCATCCAGAGAAACAGAAAGCACTCTAGGTCTTTCAAATACAAGGAATCAAATACAAGAACTAGTTTTGCATGTGATCAAAGACCTGAGAGGCCAAACAGGAAGCTGTGAGCCAGAATGAGAAGTTGCTATCAACCCTGAGGGTGGTCAGCCACTGGGAGATCATGTTTCTGGTGCCCAAAATCTGGGACCAAGAGGTAGGATCTATAATTATGATGAAGACTGCAAGTAGGAGCTGAATCCATGGAGAAAGAGACTCCTTGATGGGCACTGGAGCTGTGGAGAAGACTACTATCAGTGCATCACAGGAAGCAAGAAGGGAAAGAGGGAGGAGGCCCTGACTTCTTTTTTCCTGCTGTCCCCATATATTCTGTCAAGGCTTGATATTGGCCTCACCTGTATGGAGACCAGGGGACAAAGGGACTTAAGAAACAAGTTCCCCGCAGGGCGCAGTGGTGCACACCTGTAATCCCAGCACTATGGGAGGCTGAGACAGGAGAATCGCGAGTTCAAAGCCAGCCTCAGCAACGGTGAGGCACTAAGCAACTCAGTGAGACCCTGTCTCTACATAAAACACAAAATAGGACTGGAGATGTGGCTCAGTGGTCGAGTGCCCCTGAGTTCAATCCCCAGTACCAAAAAAAAAAAAAAAGGAAAAAGAAGAAAAAGAAACAAGTTCCCTTGTGAAAAAGAGAAGAACAGAGGAAGTGCAGGGATGGACCTGAAAGCAAACCAACAGCTGCCTAGCAGAGTATTGCTATGTCCATGTCATGTATGAGAACACTTAGTCACAGGAGAACATTTTCTTAAAATAAACACACTTTTAACCAGTTTGTGACATCTTTTGTGAAAAGGAAAAGGGTTTCTTCACACACCTGTCATTGCTCTATCATACACCCCTCACCTAAGAGAGCTCAGTCAGTTATTAGCTGTAGGGGTCTGCAATTTGAAATCTGAAATTGGCACATTCGAAAGGTGCTGAACATTTATTTGATTTATACTTATAATTCCAAGGATTCAGCCTCATTCTATGTAGTGATTCGCACCTCTAGTCAGAGATATGAAAAGGATCTTTTACTTACTGGTAACATGGACCTGGGAGTTTGGGAATCTAGGACTGGTAAGAAACCTTGCCTTTCCTATATTTTCTGAAGAACCAGACTGTAATTCCCACTGGAATCACAGTTAGATTGTCACAAAGAGACAAGGAGGGGCAAAAAGGTAGTTCTTATTTTTTTCTTTAATGTTTGACCATCTGCTACCACTAAACTCATTAGAGAAATCTATGAGTGGACTGCTACCATTTCTGTCCATTTCATCTTTTCTCTGAATTTGGGGGGGAAAGACCATTTAGCTGGGGGAAAGGGAGAATGCATTGGCAAAGATTGGAAATAATATTCCATCTAATAACCAGGCTGGACTCCTCTTACAGACATTCATATTTTAAGTGAGTTTACTTAAAAACCAAGAGAAAGCTTCTAATATAAAGATCTACAGTAACTAGCAACAGAGTAGAACATTTTTGGATAAACATTTTGGATACTGGTTTCCTTTTATGTTTATGCTCTCTGAGGAGAAACTCTGTATCAGTTAGGCAGCCTTGTTTACCTTAGTAGGCAAATCCATGAAAACATAGGGTTGCCCTATTTTCCTTCCCAAAGAATCCAAAGTGCATTCCCTGTTCGTGACCCAGGAATGAGGTGTTTTTCTCCCACTGAAACCCTGAAGGCACCCCAGGAAAGGGGTTCACTCTGCTCCCTACAGACATGAGACAGTTTTGGTCAGCACCTAAACTGGATCCCAGAAAGCAAGCCACTTGTGAGAAAGTGAACCAGACAGCATATCATCGATCCCTCCTATGTCTCCTAAGAAATGTTTTCCAGAGCTACTGACATTTAAAATAGCTTTTCTATTAACAGTCATCAATACCTAATAACTAGGAAGTCTTAATACTTAGTTTCTCACAATTGATATGGAATAAAGCTCGTTAAAGAAATAAAGAATATCTATTGATTTTTTTCTACCATAGTTGACCACATTTGCTTTTTTATATTTGATAGTTCAGATAAATTTGTTTTCCAACTTGTTATTTATAATAATGTGTCCATTTTTAGGACTGTGCCTAATATGGAAGAAGCTCTAAGGAGTCTTCTACATTTAAGCTAAGACTTCAGGGCTTTTCAGGTTTCCTCATGAGGCAATTAATCTTCAATTCACTTAGAAAGTACAGTGCACACTAATAATTTTGTGGCTGCTGTCCTGAGTGACTTGGCCCAGAGGACAATTGGTATATCCTTAGACGCCCCAACACAACTAGTCTATCAAGTGATTAAGTTACCCACTAAGCCCAGACAAATGCCTGCCCAACTCAACTTCCATCAGGTGTGTCCTACAATGCCCACAGCCACTAATGCAGGGGGACCATGGGAAACAGGAAGTTGGCATGAAATGAGATAGCAGCTTTCTGATGGCAGTGAGAATGTCCTTTTGCAAAGTTTACAAAACTTGTGACCATGTAAACACATTGTTGGGGTCTCTTTCAGGTCCTTGATTAGGGACCATGCAAGTGAGAGATCCTGAAACTTGAGCTGTCTTAGTTTCATGATAAATTTGCCTCTGACTGGATCATCACCTTCATTATTATCATTGTTATTACTCCTGCAACCTGTGGACTTTGAGAGGATACTAATGAGATATAACAGAGCTCAGAACATAACAGGCCATCAACTGATTGTATTTATCATCATGACATCACCATACTTGACTTCTGAAAAGAAGCAAGGGAAGGCTGGCATGGACTAAAGGCTTTCTGAAGAAAGTGGGATTTCTGCTGGGTCTAAGGGACTCTCCTTTTAACACTTAAGTTTCTAGTATTTTCAGGCAATTTCAAAGACATAGAAATCCAAACAGAGCAGAGGCTATTTCACAAGCTCATATTTGCACATTTGGACTCAATTGAAGGAAGAAGATTTGGTAATTTAGATGATTTTAAAACTTTTTGTTATTTTGTTGAAACTGTACAAGTAGCAGTGGTTTAAAGATGAAGAAGGAGAGGCAAGCACAGTAGCGCATACCTGAAATCCCAGCAAATCTGGAGGCTGAAGCAGGAGGATCACAAGTTTGAGGCCAGCCTCAGCAACTTAGCAAGGCCCTAAGCAACTTAGCAAGACCCTGACTCAAAATTTAAAAAAACCAAAGGATGTAGCTCAGTGGTTAAGTGCCTCTGGGTTTAATCCTAAGTACAAAAAAAAGAAAGAGGAGGAGGAGGAGCAGCAGGAACAGAAAGAACCTCAAATCTGTTTCCTCAAGATCCTTTAGTTTCAAGCAATCTTGGTAAAATGATCTACCTGCATCAAGTTTTTCTACAGAGAAAAGCTTTATGGGGATACACACAATGTACAGGTTTAATCTTTTTCATCTCCAGAACCAACTAAAAATACAATTCTCTTCCTTATCCCACAGAAAGCTGGCCCATCTCAGCTCACTGAGTTGGTACCAAGATGTGGTGCCAGTGAGCAAAAGCTTACATCTGCCTATAAAAAATCCCAGCAGGAGGAAGGAGTGGGATAGAGGGTAGGTTCCTGCAGCCGGTGACACACAGGCTCCCAGAAGAGACACATGGCCAAATACCTTCTTCTGCAAGCAGTGCCCCACCGCCCTCACTCAGACCTGGGCAAGCATAACCACAGAGGCAGTCTCAGTCTTGGTGTGGAAAAAAAAGACCACAACTTGAGTCCTGTGCAAAGCAGCAGGGGCAAGTCTCCCAGGTTCCCAACTCAACAAGCCCACCTGTCTCCCTTGGCTTGAAGCTATTCCTGAAGCCAAGCCATCAGTTTGAGGATGAAAAAGTCTTCATACCATCAAGACACAAATAAGCAAAGCATTCCTCTAGGAATTCCTTAAGCTGAGTGGACCACCAGATGGCCTAGCTGGACAGCAACAGGAAAGGAAGGGCTCATGTGAGCCTCTCCATACTACCTCGCGAGTCTGACCTTCCACCATGATTGGCCTCTCCCTCCAAGAACAACCATACCCACCACAAGCTCACCCACTTTCCTCCATTGTCGGAATCCCACCTTGCCACCCATCTACAACATCCATGGAGCCTTTCCAGACCCCACCCAAGAGTCCTTCTCTGACTTCCCATAACTTTTCATTTATTTTAAGATTCACAGTCCTGTCTTTATTTCCACTCTGCAGGTTCCTGTGTTTCCATCACAATTGTGCTCCATTAACACTTGCTGAATAAATGACATTTTGGAGTCAGAGGGAAAGGTCCAGACATAGCTCTGTGAAGAGTGTTTCTGAGGAAGCTCAGGAAGGGTTCTGGGAAATTTGGAGGGTACCAGAGGGTGCAATGTGCTCTGAGATAGCAGAGACCTCTACAAGGAGGAGGGGTTCCATTAACAAATACTGACATCCAACAATGCCTGAAGGCCCCTACTTGATAATCAGGACTCTTTGGGCTACAAGTGACAGAGACTCACTCAAGTTGGTTTAACCAAGAAGGGAATTGTTGGCTTTCTTGGGTATGAAGAATACTAAAATGGCTCAAAGAATGGAAGAAAGAATTCCTGGAACTAAAATCCCAGGACAGGAATTAAAACTCGTAAAGGTACAGAAAATTCCTCTGCTCTCCTTTCCTACCCATATCTGAATCCCAGACATGTCATATCACCTCTCTCTCTCCCTCACCCCCTTCTCTTTTTCTCTCTCTCCATCTCATTTGCACAGTGACGCTATTTTAATGCATTCTCTTTTACATCCTAGCAACTCCAGACAAAACCTTAATGTTTTAAAACTAAGGAAAGCTAGCTTTCTACTTTCAATCAGAAGAATCCATGGAAGGCACCCAATTAAGCCTGGATTCTGTGCATCTACCCTTTGGACTAGTTGCTACCATCATTCTTGGTCCAACTGTGTGAAGGAGGCCAGGCACCATGACTGAAAGCTCCACCAGGGCAATATGGAAACATGAAACAAGAACTTTGGCATGTCACTACACTGGGAAAGGCAAGGACCCTGGGAAAAGGCCCTTAGTAGGGATGAAGAGGAGGACTTGGAAATAACTTTAGACAGGAGTGATAATATCAAGACAAAGTACATTTTTCCAGGAGGCAAAAGAGAAGCCTTCTGAAGCTTTCTGGGTTTTTGTTTTTGAGCCACCCTGTCTAAATTGGCCTCAGCTCTAGTAGCTCCTTTGTACCTCTGGCCTGAAAGTTGAACCTCAAATGGCAATTCCACTTCTCATGACAATCTCACGTCAATTTTAATGTCAACAGGACACTGAGGCTTGCTGTGATGCCCATGAAGCTGCATCCTTCCCTACCTATCAAGCCCTACTTGATTAGAAATCCAAGGACCTGATTTTGACTTTTGGCTGAGTTTCTCATTTATAAACTGAATATGTTGGTAATATCTGTACTGCCTTCTCCTAAAGGTTGTGAAAATCACAGACAGGAATGTGTGAAAGGGTACATTGCATGTAAAGTGCCATGAAAACTTAACTTGCTGTTTTGAAGTTGTTCACCCATCTTCCCACTTGAAGACCTTTTATCACTCTCACTAGAGATACCCTAGTTTTCATTAGCTTCTTCTGCCCGAATAAAAATAAAATTATGCTTTCTATTATCTTTTAAAATTAACTGTCAGCTTTTGTAAAGTCTATATGCATATATAGTTTTCAAAGGCACATAGTTCAACAAATGGATAATTAAAACCGTAGTCTCCCAATTACCTACAGAAACCCCAGATAGGTTCATCTCATATCACACCAATGCAAATATCTTATGATATCACTTATGTTTCTACTTCAAAACTACAGTAGCTTTGCCTTTAGAATTTGTTATTTAATGTTCTCATTAAAAAGCACATATTACTGTATTGTTATTTTGTTTTCTACTATTTTGACAACTATATTTCAGTGAAATTGGCTTCCTTTGTACTCCTGTGCATTTTATGTACCTTTAAGCATTATTCTCTTTTCATGCCTCCCATCTTCCTCTCAGTTTTCTAAAACCTAAAACTACTTTAAAATAAAGTCTGAAGGGATTGGGGACTTAACTCAGTGGCAGAGCACTTGCCTACGATGTGCAAGGCCCTGAGTTCAGGGCCCAGAAAATAAATAAGTAAATAAATAAATCAATAAATAGTCTCAATAGATGAATGGGTTAAGAAAAAGTGGCATATATACACAATGGAGTTCTACTCAGCCATAAAGAAGAATGAAACCATGGCATTTGCTGGTAAATGGATAGAACTGGAGAAACTCACGCTAAGTAAAATAAGCCAGACTCAGAAAGTTAAGAGTCAAATGTTTTGTCTCATATGCAGAAGCTAGAGCAAAATATATTCCTAATGATATAGGGAAGATCAGTGGAATAGAAGAAGGAGAAAGGAAGGACAGGAAAGGGGAGGAAGTGTGGAATGAATTTGATATATTATGCACATGTATAAACATACCACAGTGAATTCCACCTTTATGTCTATCTATAAATTACCAATCAAAAATAAATAAATGAGTAAAAGGAAGACCAGTAGAGGAGAGAAAGGAGAATGTGGGGAGGGAGGAGGAAAGGGAAAGCAGGGGCCACTGGGGGCTGAAATGGAGTAAATCAAATTCCATGCGTATATTATTTTGTCAGAATAAACTCAACTACTCTACATAACTATAAAACATTAATAAAGGAAAAAATGCAAAAATAATAAAATCTTAATTTTAAAAGGTTTTATTTTTAATTTTTAAAAAAGAGAATATTATTCTGGGAAGGTGGTCTGAAGATTTTACCAGATTGCCAGAGAGGTCAATGGCACACAAAAAAAAAGTCTAGAGACCTTATTTTAGTTGAATGTCAGCTGCTGGAACTTCTGGTTTGATCCTTTAATTTTCTAATAATCTCCATTTTATATATTTTTGTCTTTTTGTTTGTACTTTCTACATAATTTCCTTAATTTGGTCTTCCGACCCCATCCCATGATTGTTTTATTTCCTCTGTGTTCACACAGACAATATCCTGGTCTCATTTCACTGCTGCTCCATCTTCCCGTCTCTCTTAGGTTATCAGGTCTAAGGTGTGATTTATTCCTGCTGATCTTAGGCTGCCTGAGCATGTAGAAAAGACACTAAAATGTGTGGCTGGGGTTCTGTGGCCAGGAGCAAGGCTTATTGGCTGGTGGCTTCACTGTGGGGTTATCAAGCAGGGACCAGCGGTTTCATGTCAGAATCTGTGGGTCTTTCCTTGTGGAGAAGTCTCTATCTCCAGGGAAGAATCACTAATCCCCTGACTGGACAGAATGGGGACAGAGGGTCAGCATCCCAGGACCCACCCAGCAGGAGACACCTAAGACCTTAACCCTTCCTTACTCTCCACCCAACCCAGCACTGTTCTCTACTGACCACTATTTCCTCAATCTGAATTCTCCCCAGTTCAGTTGTCCAGGGATTTAATCCTTTATTTCCTGCTGGAGCAGGGAAAGAATAGCAGTTGGCTGTCTGGACTGGGAAAACTCATCTCCTGAGAGAGATCTTCAACCCATCCGCCTATGTTCCTCTCCCAGCTTTGAGAGCTGATTGGTGTCTCCAATTCCTGAGCTTTCCCATGGTTCTTGGATGCAAAGTGGCTTGCTTCTCCTTAGGTCTGTCCTCTTCCATGATAGCATTCAACTCTCTGATTTTCATGTTCCAAGGATTTTTTACCTTTCTTACCCAATGTCATTTTTCACTCCGTTTTTCTTTATCCCTGCAGGTTTGTACCTTTTCTTTGCCATCGTTTTAGTGGTGTTTGCAGAGGGAATAGAGATTATAAGGCATACACAACCAGTCATGTTTATCCAAGTCTTCTGCCTCCTGGTTTCTTACTTTGGCCCAAAGAATTATAAAAAGACACCATCAGTCTTTTACTGATGCTTGTTAGGAATATAATCCAACTTGTAGTTGATGTAATATAACCTGACAAGGAAATACCTGCCTGCTGGGGAACTGGAATGTCAACTCCCATCCCTGAAGCAATGATTAACCTAAAACTACAGCAACCTAACTACAATATGATAAAGGAAGGAGACAGACCCAACGTCCAAACTGGTAACATTCAGATGACATTGGAAATGCCCACCTCCCCAAGAAGACTGCCTGGGCTGAGGGGACAGAGGTATGAACCTTCTACACATCTCAACCTTTTATACACACCTGACATTCTCTTAATATCCTTGTCCTCATTGCTCCCAAAAGCTGTTGCTCTGTTCTTCAATATGACAGAAGGATTTCCCCGCTTCTTGGTATACATGATTCTGTGGTTGTTATTCTGTTGACAATGTATTCTTCTGGGACATTTATGAGTATTCTGAGAAGTATCTAAGTTGTCTGCATTTGAGCACAAACTCCTACAGGTGGCCTGGCACACTCTGATGTCTACAACACCAAGCAGAAAATAAAAAGTAACAGAAATTTTTTTGATGAAGAGATCCAATTAAGTCAAGAAGGACAGAAAAGAAACCCGAGAGGCTTCCTAGTTTAAAAAAAGAATGCAAACACCTGAAATAATGTGTCTTGGGTAAATATACATGTTTCCTGAAAGTGAGAAAAAAAAAACTTGTGTTTTTATGGCACTTTCCTTCCAAGGACAACAAGCTCCTTTTTTTTTTTAAATTTCACAAAAAAAAAAGCAAAGACAAGATACAAATGCTCTGGCCCTGTGCAGCCAGCTCATGACAGCTGAGATATTACTTAAAGTCATGAAAACGTGGATCCCTGAATGGACTAGAACTGAGTAGCTGGAGCTCAGAGGAGACAGAGGGCTTCTTCCAAAGCCCCAGGGTGGGCAGGTGTCACTGTTGGATTGCTGGGCAGCTTCAAATTGCTGACTCCCAAATTCTGTCCTGCAGTCCTCCTGATGTCAGGGTTTAAGAAATGAAAGGAGGACCAAATGATGCACACAGTGAGAGAGACTGTGCTCAGACACTTCTGTTAGGAGAGAAGATGACAGAATATTTCCTATTTGCCAGGTCTCTAGTTAGATGGTTTTTCTACAATAGGTATTTTAATAGTAGGGGCTAATCTGTGGAATCTGATGAAAAATCAGAACTGAGCCAGGCACAGTGGCACATGCCTACCTATAATCCCAGTGACTCAGGAGGCTGAGGCAGGAGGATTGCAAGTTTGGGACCAACCTAAGCAATTTAGTGAGGGCTTAAACAACTTAGTGAGACCTTGTCTCAACATAAAAAATAAAAAAACTGAGGATGGAGCTCAGTGGTAAAGCATCCCTGGGTTCAATCCCCAGTACAAAAGTAAAGAAAAGAAAAATCATAAGTGAGTTTTGGTTGGAAGCCATTTTCATAAGTAGCCTAATAGCCTAACAGCTAAGATATTTTTTATGTGCCCTGGCCATGGATTCCTCTTCTACTCATGAAAAAGACTAGGGCAGCCAAATCTAATCTGAGCCATAGGCCTACTACTACACACTTGGAGCAAAATTTAGTAAAACTGGCCACAGTGCCATAGAGTAGAGCCAGAGTAAATTATTTGACCACAAGCTGCTGTTTCAGGACCCTTCTCAGATGGCTCTGCCTGGCAACAGAGAGGTCCAAACAGAGAGAATCCCAGAGCCTTGCCAACCCAAGGAAAGTCAGGAAACACCATGGACAGAGCAGAGCACAGAGGTATCAATTATAGGTTAAATGATTATAAAATTTACTTACCCAAGAAATTCACACTAAACACAAACTACATAAATAGTTGATTACCACTCATTAATGTGAATAGGAGGAAGAAGAGAGAGAGAAAATGATGAGTATTGTATTTCTCTTTTCTATATTTAGATTTAATTTAAATCTCTGCCCAAAATATAGAATCTCCCATAGGACAGAAGCTGCCACATAAGAATATGTAGATGGTGCACTGAATAATTCCAGAGCATCTTCACATTGTAGTCATGACCATAAATAGAACATTCTAGTGTTTTCTTATTTCCAGATACTTTGGTCACAGAGCAGAAGATACAAGTTCTCCAATGAACAATAGGCCACACCAACTGATGTGGCTATTGGCTGTCTGAGGGTCTACCCTCTGAGTCTCTGATTAATCCTCATTCTAAGCCAGGTTCTATTGCCAGGCATAGGGATCTGGGTACTGTGGATGCTGCAGAGTCTCTATTGGTAGGTCTATAGCTTCCAGCAACCTCTCTGAAACAGCTTAGCCTGAATCTGGCTGCTTCCTCTCCGACCTGCCTAGGATATGCTCTAACCCCGCCCCCATGGAGGGCACAGATTTACTCTGAAGTGCAACAAAGCTATCTGGGTTTTTCCTATGTGGCTGCCTCTCTAGTACCACTTGTGCAGGGGTGCAGCCAGCCAGCCCTGGGCTCTGAAGACCCGGAAGAAGAGCAGGGAGTCTCAGAGTCCCTCCTTCCCCATTCCATCATCTGAAGTCCGTCGCCACATCTGACTCTAATGTAACACATGGACTGACCTTGTCCCACCTAGTGTCTCTCCAGACCTCGTCTGCAAAGCCAAAGGAAATCTGTCCTCGAAAAAGCACATCCCATTCACCACAAAATAACAGACCACCCACGCTGCCTCTCCAACCTCTCCTCGGAACACCGAGGGACTCTGCGAACACTGAGCCCTCACAGATCCAGCCGCTTCGTACAGATGTGATACGATGAAGATGAAAATAAATATTTACATTGACAGTGCATTCTCCAGCCTGCCCAAGCCTTAAATGCACTAAGGCAAGTGAGCTGGAGTATTCTAAAAAACAGCCTTTCAGAATCCAGCCTCTCCGACTCTTGCTGTAATCAATCTCCAGCAATGCTACCTGTGGTATTTCATTTTCTTTTTTCCATCTTTGCTTTTGTGAAGATAAAAGCAGTTTGAAATGAGTAGTTGAAATTATCTACACTTAGACAGCTCTGCAGGAAACTGCAATGTCTTTGTTTTTCTTCTTGATTTCTCCACGTATAAATACAGTGTTATATATAGTTGTCTTTCATGGTCAAAGATAATGGTGATAGTTCCCCCAAAAGACAAGTGAGAATAAAAATAATAACAATAATAATCCATCTATGATTGCAGTGGGTCTTTGTACCATTTTGGCTAGTCCTCTCTCAGGTCGCTAAAAGTGCTGAATCCTGTGTGACTCTGATCCCCTAAATCTGCCCCTCATTGCCACACAGTGGAGTACTTCAGAATAAATATGATAACAGCTCACTTCTTTAAGCATGTGTTACATGACAAGCACTGTTCTTTGCAGCTTCCACATATTATGTCATTTAATCTTCCTGAAATTCCTCTGAAGTACACATTATTAATATCCCCATTTTACAGATGGAGAAACTGAAGCACAGGAGATTGAGTCACTTGCTCCAGGTCACATAGATGATAAGGATGAGGACCTGTGCAGTCTAGTTCCAAAGCATGAAGGCTGAGCTCCAACACTTTACTATACCATGAGACTGTGGCTAGCCAGAGTTCAGCTAAGCTGCAGACAAAGCAATGTATAGCTCTTCATGGTTCATCCACACATTGCTCTTTAGAGATGGAGAATGCCTTAGTTCAGTCAGGCTTTTATAACAAATAAGAAACTGGCTAGCTTATAAATAATGGAAATGTAATGCTCACAGTGCTGGTGGCTGGAAGCCCAGGGTCAAAGTGACTCCATTTCTGGGGGACAATGTCTTCGCACTGAGGCTTCACATGGTGGAAGGGGCAAGGGAGCTCTCTCTGGTTTCTTTTATAAGGGCACTAATCCTATCCATGAGGGCTCTGCCTTTGTGACCTAATCATCTCCCATAGGCCCCGCCTATAAATATCATCACATTGGGCATTAGAATTTAACACATAAATTTTGTAAAGTCACAAACATTCAATCTACAACATAAGGGTCTAGGGAAAAAGAGCATCCATAACATTGCTAGGTTCTCCCATGGTGGCATTCTGCTCCAGCCAGGCCAGCAGCCCTGCACTCTTTCATATGGCTCTCAAGAGGAATGTCCCTCTGGGATGCCTGGGTTCTCTCTGCATGTGCAGTGTCCCCACACTCTCACCCATTGATCTTTGAAACTTGGTCTGCACATTCACTACCAGGCACCCGTGAGAGTTTTAACAATCTATTACCCCTCCCTCCCCTCCACCCCACAGTCCTCACATTCTCAGCCAATCCACATGTCCCTATGCTAATTGCCCTTTCCAAAGTTAACATTTCCAAATGGCAAGATAAGTTCAGAGTCATTTAAAAGAAAAATACATGTACTTGAGACAGAACAGTGAAAATGTTAGGCGTCTTTCTTTCTTTCTTTTTAAAATCTCATCCTTACCGTCTCTGTAGAAGTAGTGAGCTCAAGTGGCCTCTTGCTTCTTGTTTTTCCCAGGAAAGCCAATTTCGGTTCAGTTCCCACTGTTTCATAACATGAGAGCTCAACTTACACACTTCCAAACAGAGGGATGGGTGCTTAGTTTTGTTTTCTTCTTCCCTTAAGAAAAAGCCTCAATCTCAGTTTCAGGCTTAAACAGACTTAACAGCCATGAGTCCCGTAAGCTCTGGCATGCCATAAATAGTCTTTTTCATCGGAAACTGCAAATCACCATTCCACTGTATAAGCCGGAGCCACTCGGAGAGCTGCCCACAGCACCGAGCACCATGCCTTCTATTTAGTGGCATTTAATAAAGATTTGTTGATGGACTGATTGATCCAGGTCTTCTATCTCAGGTGCAGCCTGAGTTTCTTAGATTTTTGTCAAGGGATTTCAACTAAGATTTAAAACCAAGGATTTACGCATCAACCTCTCAATTCCCACAGTCCTTTAAGCTCAGAATCTCAGAACCTATTTATAATGGTTGAGTTCCCAAACCCTTACAGGGCCCACATGGGCAGGAGGAAAGGCAGGACAATCCAGACAAAGCCCCTACACTACCCAGACCATGGCACAATGATAAGGAGTGTGCTCATGGCTGCCTGAAGGAATTAAAAGAGCCTAGGGGCTGGATCATAAGAGACAAGTAAATCAAGAACTCCAGCATGAAGTTCTCATGAGGGGAAACCCCAGTGGCAATGTGTGTTTAGCACTGAGGTTCTGGGTTCAATTCCCATCAAGATAGTTAGAAACTCTGGAGTCAAGAAGCCTGATTCTACCTCTCACTAGCCCCATGGTCTTATGTAGGTTACTTAGCATCTCTGTGCCGTGATACAAGCCAATCTGTAGGATGCCAGTCAGCATAAATGAGGACATGTGTGTTAAGCCCTTGAGATAGTACCTGGCATGTAGAAAGCATCACTAATGCTTTGAACAATTAGCAATACAGTGAAGAAAACTGCACGGTACTTTTAATTTTATGAAAATCAGGGACTCATGTACACCAATTATGTAACTCTGCTAACCAGAATATTCAGTTAAACAGAACACTCTACTCTCCCAACATACCAGAGATGAGCACACACTGTACAGAAAGTGCTAAACAGAGTAGAAATAAAGTTGGGTGTGCAGTAAGTGAATTTAATCGGGATCACAAAATGCCAACCATGCTAAGATAAAAATCACATCATAAATTTTTAAGGTGAAATTATTACTCTGGGAACAGGTAAACCACATGAGCTATTCCAACTTTTCTTTTTTCCTTTTTTTTTTCCTTGTGGTGCTGGGGATCAAACCCCAAGGTAAGTGCATGCAAGGTAAGTGCGCCACAGAGCCACATCCCCAGCCTTTTCTTGGCAATGAGGAGGAAATGAAGCTGACCGAGTTACTATGTTCCCATTTTAGTCAGACTTTAGCAAGAAAAACAAAGGGGGTGGGGTGGATCTACACAATTAGGGAGCAATTAAGGCCTTGTAAACACAGCTGTTGGTTAAAAACACAGGTAAGGGAATTCTTAGAAAAATTAAATGTAACAAATCAGCAGGCAGAATGAAATGGATCCCTAGGTGGTCGAGAAACTTGTTAATAAACTTGCTGAAACACCACCAACAGAGAAAAGTGATGGTGAGCAAAGACAAGAACGTTTTTCATCAAGTTTTACAGCAAGATCAGGAGAGGGAAGTCTCTTGGGTGGCTGAGTGACTTGGTGGCTGAGTGACTTGCAAGGAAGCAGGAGCAGTGAGATGACAAGGGTCAGAGCTGCAAAGAATGTCCCTTTACAGGATGGATCACTCTCAGGGTCACAGTGAGCTAGACCATAAGAAGAAATAAAGTCTGCAAAGTACTTACTAAGCACTTTCCAGGTCCAAGGCAACAAGTCCAATGGAAGATACGAAAGTGAACGAGACTGGTGAGAGATCTCAGGAAATATCTGGACCACAAAGAAAGCAATGGCTGTGAGCAGTCACACAGGGCAGGGTCACATGCAGAGAACAGAAAACAGAAAGGAGGTGAGCTTCCACCACCGGTTAGGCTTCCTGCAGAAGGTGGCATCTGAGTGGCCCTGGACAGGATAGAAATGATAGGAAAAGTAATCAGGGCAAGGAAAAGGCATTCAGTTTCCTTCATTCATCTGCACAACCATCTACCCAATTAACAGTTACTAGGCACTTCCTGACAGGCACTGTGCTAGGAGCTGATGGCAGAATTTTGAGTAAAAAGCAAGAGTCTCTGCCATCAGCGGCCTGTTGAGGATGCAAACCCCAACCAAAGTGTCAAACTTTCAGACATATGTGCAGTGAGGCCAGTGCCACAAGGCAATCTCCAAGATCTGTCCTAAATTCTGACAGGGACATCAAGGAAGGCCTTGCTGAGGAAGCGATGGTGGACCTGAGATCCAAAGGGTGAGTCTGAGACATCCAGGCAGAGAGGAGAGTACCACGTTCCTAACTGAGGGAGCTGCAATCTGCAAGGTAAAAAAGAAGTATGAAGACAGCAAGGGGGTCACACAGGCCAGGAAGGCTGAGCATGCCACGTGGGTGGGGAACAGTGTGTGGGGAGTCTCCAGGGGCTGGCAGGGCCAGATGGGGTCCTGGGGGTCTTGGCAAAAAGCCTCATCCTTGATTCTAAGAACAATGTTAAGTACTGAAAATGTTTTCATCAGTGTCCTGATGCAAAGAGTGGGGCAGGAAGTGGCAAGGAGAGAGTTTTATATTGGAAAGATGATCTGGCAGAAGCATGGAGACTGTCCCCGGGAGCCAGAGTGGATGACCCAGTGGTCCAGGAGGTAGGGTCGTGGCCAGGAATGGGGAGGTAGCAGGAGGATGAGGAGAAACGAAGTCAAGGGATATTGGGCTAAATCAACCATACTAGAAGGTAGAGTGTGGAGATTGGTAGGGGAGAGGCAGGTGGTGAGGAGACCTTTGGCTTTCTGGACCTATGGATGTCAATTCTCTAAACAAGGATAGTCATAAAGGATCATTGTAATAGAGAGATGAGCTGGGGGAATCCAAGATGTGAAGATTTGGTTAAGATTGTCTCTCCCCTAGTAAACTGAGCTCCCTGAAGGCAGGGACTCTTTTTATCCGAAATTGAGCCCTCAGCCATCCATATGCTTTCTGACAGATAGCAAGTGTTCAGTCACTGCTTGTTAATGAATGCACAGTGATGAGGCGTGTTCATTGTGATAATTATGGTTTTGGACATGTAAAGTTTGAGGTACTTTCAGAGAGGTGAGAGGAGATGGTAGGTGATATGTGGGTAAGGCTGGGATGGGAGCTACAGGATGGCACGAGGAGAGCAGCTAGAGGGAGAAGACAAAGAGACCCTGGATCCAATCTTTAAGAACTGCAACCTGTCCAGGCCTGGGAGAGGAAGGGAAGTGCATAAAGGAGACAGAACAAGCAGCTAAAGCCAGAGGGAGTGCTCTAAGGAGCGGGGAGTCAGCAGTGCCAACTGCAAATGAGATGAGAGGCTAAGAATGTCCTTTGGGCTTAGCAACACTGCGCTCACTGGTGACCTTTGCAGGAACTGTGTTTGTGGTGGCAAGAGGTGGGAGGTGATGAAGCCACACCAGGGAGTAGACACAAGTCTGAAGGAAAGTTTAGAGGGAAAGAGAAAGGGAGAGGTGAGGTGAGCATGTGTTTAGTAGAGGCAGGAAAATGCTGGGCATATTTAAAAAGTAACAGCAGACTTGCTTGGCTAGAACAAAGCTCTCAGGCATTTCTTTCTGCCCCAATATCCCTGGTGGAGAGACACTTCAGGTCATTAATGGAAATCAGAAGACAGGAAGGAGGGCTGATTTCATTGGGGTGATAAGCTTGGTTTTTGGAGACATTAGTTTTGCAAGAGACTTGTGGATCAAGCAAGAGGAGAGCAATGTCTAGAGGGGAGCTGGAAAGATGGACCGAGGGCAACATCAGCAACCCACCGTCTGTTTTTGTATGGCCAGTCCACAAGTTAAAATTGGTTTTCACATTTTTTTAAATGGGCAAAAAAAAAATCCCAAAAGAAGAATAATACTTCATGATATGTGATAAGTACATAAAATTTGTATTTCAGTGTCTGTTGATAAAGTTTTACTGAAACACAGACAGTAAAACTCATTCACTGACATTGTCTGTGGCTGTTTTTGTGCTGCTGTGGCAGAGTTGGAGAGTTGTGACAGAAACTGTTTACCCTAAACAACCAAAATATTTACTACTTGGCCCTGTACAGAAATTTGCCAAGCCTTGGTCCAGGGAATAGGAAAGCAATCAGAACAACTTCCTGTCAGCTAACATGGGAAAGAATTAACTTAAAGGGAACCAGGTCACACTGCACATTAAGGACAGCAGGCAGCTGGCCATTTAGGGGTGAGAAGATAATGGCAACAACTTGATCTCTTTGGTTCTGCAATGGACATTCTCTTCCCCCTCCAGGATGCCCCTTCTTGCTGGTATCCATGTAAAGGGCATGTCTTTAAGGAAGCGTTCCCTTTATCAACGTAGTCTCTCTGCTGTCTTTTTTTTTTTTAATATTTTGTTTTGTTGTAGATGAACACAATATCTTTATTTATTTTATGTGGTGCTGAGGATCAAACCCAGTGCCTCACGTATGAGAGGCAAGCGCTCAACCGCTGAGCCATAGCCTCAGCCCCTCTCTGCTGTCTTAAGCAAACAAAACTTCATGCATCTCCCCTTTATAGCTGTCATCACCACAGTAATTAAATAATTATTTGTAGAATTCTTGGTTTAATGTTTGACTCTCCTCCTGGACTGGGAGGCCCTGTAGGAGTAAGAGAGCAGGTCCTGGATACTGACTGCTTGGTTCAATCTTGGCTCCACCATGAATTGGCTGGTAACTGTGGCTCACTTACTCTCAGTTTACTCATCAGCAAAATGAGGACAGTGAAAATCTGCACCTTTTGGGGTTATGAGAATTAAGAAAGCACTGAGGAAGTGGAGACTTTACAGGTATTCCTGCTACCCCTTTCCATCAAGAATCCTCTTTCTTGTTTGAGTTTGGGGTAGGAGAACAACATCATAAAACAAAGGATTCAGTAGATATCTACCCATTCTTCTTGTAGCAGTTGGGCCTTTTCACATTCCTCTTTTGATCTTCTTAATGACCAAGTATCTGTCTGTATAGGTAAATGTGATGGTTAATTTGAGTAGTCAACTTGATTGGATTGAGAGACACCTAAGAAACCCCTAGGATTGGCTATGTCTGTGAGGGTCTTTCTAGAGATGAATGGTGTGTAGGACAACAAACTGAGGAGGGACAGCTTCTCTGAATGTGGGCATGACTGTCCAATGGCTGGGGGTCCAGATGGAACACAAAGCTGAAGCCAGGAGCCACAACAGATGCAAGCTTGATTCTTCTTGAGCAGGTTCATCTATTCTGCCACCATCACCTATGGCCATCAGATTCCAGCTTCTCCACTCCTCCAGTGGGGACTCTCCCCTGCAAGTCTTCAGGGACATTTCAGGCCTTTGGCCTTGGACTGTGGCTGCATCATTAGTTCCACTTCTGAGACTCCAGCTTCTTGAACTGTGCAGCTGCTGGTTCCTCTAGCTCTCCAGCCTTCAGATGGCCATTGTGGACTATCCAGCTTCTGATCCCATAAGCCAATATATAAATCCCTTTTTATAATTATACATATACATAACCTGTTGGTTCTGTTCCTCTAGATAACCCTGACTAATACATAAGGAATCTGGGTCCTGAGGAGGTGAAGTAACTTGTCCAAAATCATATAGGTAATGAGTAGCACAGGGAGGTTTCGAAAACAGGAATGTCTGTGTGGCTCCCAAGTTCATGAGCTTTCCTCAATTCCACACTCAACTCTGCTTGGCTCTGAAAAATCCTCTCCTGTGATGTCATAAAATATTATTGGCCCCTAGAGGTTCTTCCCAGAAGAAAACAACCAGTATCTTAAGAACATATGAATTTTCTCTACCACTTTAGTAGAAATAGTCTAATTTAGCCCCTATAATCCCGTCCCTGATTCAATCCAGCCTCTCCCCAACTCAACCCTGCTTCTAGAGAGGCAGCAAAGAGCCCTAGGTGTTCAGATTTTCCAATTACACTGTAGTGAAAACCAGGTTGAGAATGGGAAAGTGAAACTCACCAAGATGCAGAGAGAGAATAGGATGCAACCACAGAAACCACAAAGGGAGAAATGGCCTGTTTGGTTTCTACTCTAATTACAGACAAAGGTATGTGTCTCAACATTATCTTTTACTGAAGACACTGGAAACTGCCCATATTAGTGCCCAGTAGGCTACAGATATTTAAAATATTTGACAAATGAATCAGTGTGCTTGTCCTCACTTTTTTCTTCCCTCTCATGCTCTCTAAACCTGAGAGGCTATCCTCATTTTCCTGTACATGAGGCAAATCATGATGGTGCAGCCCTGTCCTATTTCCTTGACTCTGAAGTCTTCGTGGGTTTGGCAGTCACCTCCCATTTCCTTTGCTCTTACCTTCCTAATCCAGTATTTTCACTCCTGTTAGTGTGTTGGCTCAGGTATTTCTGTGAAGCTCCCTTGATCAAACTTCCTATTGGACTGCTGAGTCATTTGTCACCTGTAAATAAAATTAATTCAGAGTCCACACAATCACCATTCATTCCTAAGGACAGATAGTCTAATGGCAGAGACTAGATTCTTCATAAACTTAAACTCATGTGCAGTGATCAAGAATACAAACAATTGCTGGGTTCAGTGGCACAGGCCTGTAATCCCAGTGGCTCAGGAGGCTGAGGCAGGAGAATTGTGAGTTCCAGGTCAGCCTTAGCAATTTAGTGAGGCCCTAAGCAACTCAACAAGACCCTGTCTCCAAATAAGATATAAAAAAGGGCTGGAGATGTGGCTCAGAGGTTAAGCACCCTTGGGTTCAATCCCTGGTACAAAAAATAAATAAATAAATACAAACAATAATAAATGTTGACAAGGTTGTAAGGAAATAGATACACTTGTATGTTATTGGTGGGGCTGCAGACTAGTACAACCACTCTAGAAACCAGTATGGAGATTTCTCAAAAAACTAGGGATGGAACCACCACATGACCCAGCTATTCCACTCATTGGTATCTTCCCAAAAGATCTAAAATTGGCATACTACAGTAATACAGCCACCTCAATGTTTATAGAAGCACAATTCACAATAGCTAAACTATGGAATCAACCTAGGTACCCATCAATAGATGAATGGATTAAGAAATTACATACATATAGAATAATTTATGTACCTAAATTATATATAAAATTATTTATATATATGTAATAATACACACACAATTGAACCCTATTCAGCCATAAAAATGAATGAAATTATCACATTTGCCAGTAAATGGATAGAAATGGATAATATGCTAAGTGACATAAGCCAAACTCAGAAACTCAAGGTTTTCTCTCATACGTGGAAGCTAGAGTAAAATAAAAGGGTGATAACATAAAGGATAGAATAACATAAAGATATAAGGAATGAGCAATGTAGAAGGAGATTGAGAGACAGAGTGAAAGGATGGGAAAGGAAGGCAATGGAGAATGAATTCTCAGAAAATCATGTTATGCACATATATAAATATACCAGAGGGAACTTCACCTTTATGCATAGCAGAAAGAACCAATCAAATATAAATAAATAGATAAGCTAAAGGAAGTCCAATAGAGTAGAGGAAAGAGAATGGGAGAGAAAAGGGGGGTGATCATAAACTGAAATTGAATTCTATGCATATATCAATCAGTTTGTCAGTATGAACCCAAATATTATGTATAACTATAAAGCTCTAAAAAAAGAAAAAAAACATTACCTTGTATGAACCTGTTATGATGGTTCCTGGACCAAATGATTAAGCTGGTTGTCTTGAAGTTCACAGAGAAAAGGAACAATGATTTCCAAAACCTTATAGCTATGACATTCTGTTCCCAAAGGAAGAGGTCCAATCTCTCTAGGGTTTGATCCTTCAAGAAACTCCTCTCCAATGTCATATTCTGTCCTAGAAGACTGAAAAACAGCAAATCATAGGTCAGAAGATCTTTAGGATTTCTGTAATCCTGTTTTGTGATCAGCCCTAATTAACTGTAGCAACTATTAAAAATTGTTTTAAAAATGGTATTTAGAACTTGACCTCTAGGTATAATGGAAATACTGGTACCAACCAGCTCTTTCATTGAGAATTTTTATAATACTGGGGAAAGTGTATAAAACTATTATTTTCAGATCTTGGATAGTAGGCATTGTAGGCTTGTTGGTGCCAAAGAGAAGGGAAACAATTGAAGTGAGTCCTTGGTGTTCTGCCTAGAGCCTTTTACCAGACCCCAGAAAAGGGATAAGGAAACCAAACAGAGCATAGGAACCTCTTGAGATAAAGAAATAGTTATCAAAGTTAAAGGAGACTGAGGTGGCTATAATTGAGGATCAGAGAAGTTGCTTCAAGGAGAAAGAGCTTCAGTTATCTTCATTGAGTGGCCTTGAGTCTTTTTATAAATATGAACCTGCACATTTGGAGGCTATGACACCATAAGGCTATACAGAGAACAACTACCAGGAAAAAATAACTACCAGATAGCTTCAAGATGAAGAACTATCAGAACCCATAAGTGGATGAAAAGCATTCAAGTTCCAACCAATCATAATGAAGAAACTTACCCAGGAAATCTAGTAGAAAGCCTAGAAAACTGAAGCCTTAGAAGTTGTGGTAAACCAAAACTACTAACAAATGTATAAATGGGTATTCACTTAACAGTAAATTAACTGTTTTTCAGAACAAAACTCAACACTCTCTAAAGGAACAACAAATCCAATTAATACCAGTGGTCTGCATTCAATTAAAAATTATTAGACATGAATGAAAAGAACTAGGAAAATCTGAGCCATAACTGAGAAAAGTCCACTTTTGGAAATAGACTAGAAATGACAGAGATGTTTGAATTAACAAACAAGGAATTAAAGACAGCTATAGTATTTCCAAAGAGTTAAAAGAAAACATCAACCAAATGAGAAGAGAAATGGAATCTACTTCTTTAAAATCAAAATAGAGAGCCGGGCGCAGTGGCGCAAGCCTGTAATCCCAGCACTTAGGGAGGCTGAGACAGGAGAATCGTGAGTTCAAAGCCAGCCTCAGCAATAGCGAGGCGTGGCACTAAGCAACTCACTGAGACCCTGTCTCTACATAAAACACAAAATAGGGCTGGGGATGTGGCTCAGAGGTCAAGTGCCCCTGAGTTCAATCTCCAGTACCAAAAAAAAAAAAAAATCAAAATAGAACTTCTAGGGCTCAAATTACAATATCTGCAATAAAAAATTAACCAGATAGAAGTAAGATCCTTTTAGATGCCACAGAAAAAAGATCAGTGAATTTGAAGACAAGACAATAAAAACCATTCAATCTGACATTACAGAGGGGGAAAAAATTATGCTCAAAATAATGAAGAGAGCCTAAGTAACTTGTGAAAGAATAGCAGTAATTGAAGTCCTAGAAGTAGAGAAAGATAAAAAAATTTTTGAAAAAAATAATAGGTGAAAATTTTACAAATCTGATGAAAACTGTATACTCATAGACTCTACTCAGTATACATCAAGCAGGATAAATATGGAGAAAACCACACCAACATGCAACATAACTGAATTGCTATAAATTAATCATAAGAATCTTCAAAGCATTAGGTATGGAAGACACATTAGAGACATGGAGAAATATATGAATTACTGCTTAATTTGTACCATAAACAATGAAAATGAGAAGAAAATGGAATGAAATTTTTTAATCCTGAAAGAAAAAAGTGTTGATACAGTTTCTGTAGCCAGAGAAAACATCCTTCAAGGAATGAAGAACAAAATTCTGAGAGAATTCATTGCCAACAGACCAGCACTGCATTTAACAAATGATAAATGAATGTTTTTTGGCTGAAGAAATTGATTCCAAATAAAAACTCAGTCTCTTTAACACAATGAAGAACACAGGAAATACAAATATGTTAGTAAATATAAAATATTTTTCCATTTAAATTTTTCTTTAAAAGAATTATCTAAAGCAAAAATAACAAAAATGTAGCATGGACTTTATAATATATGAAGAAATGAAATGTATAACAATAATAGTATATAGCACGGGAGGGGAAATGGAAATATACTGTTTCAAGGGATTTCATTATATGTGAAGTAGTATATTTTTGAAGGTAGACTTTGATAGTTAAAGACACATATTGCAATCCTTAGGACAGTTACACCTACAAACAGAAAAAGACAAAATCAACTGATATAATGAATTTTAAGTAAATATAATAATAATAAAATGAAAAATAATAAATGGAATCCAAAAATACTCAATTCAATAAAAGGCAAAAGACAGGAAAAATTTTTAAAATGAGAGACAAAAAATATCAAGATGATAGATTTTGGCCAACCATTTCAATAACTATGATACATATAAATGGAAAACCATAAAAATTATAATGCATAAATTGTCAGTCTGAACAAAGAAGAACAAGCTATATTCTTCAAGAAATTCACCTTATGCATAAAAACATACATAATTTAAAAATAAAAGCATGGGGAAATGACACACTATGCAAACTCTGTAGCTGCACGAGCTATGCAACACTGACAATACACTTTAACTCATTATGTCCTGTCATACTATGTATAGAACTCCTATAAAAACTTAAGTTGAATAACAAATATACCACTTGTGATCATTTCAAAACAAATATTATTTTAGAGTTCTATTCATTTGAGAAAAGTAATAGGTAAATGTTTAGAGTTTTTGAAAAATGCATATATTCTTATATATATATATGAAAATATATACAAAGGTTATATGAGCTCTAGATTATGACTTCCAGCATATTTTAATCAATCTCATTGAAATATTCACAGAATTCAAAACTGAAGACTTAATGAGTTAAGACAAGGGATATCACCAAACATAAAGAAAGACATTTCATCACAATAAAGAGGTCAGTTTAACAAGGCAAAATGATACAACAAACCTAAATGGGTATTCACCCAATAGCAGAGTTTAAAATACATGAAGCAAAAATTGACATCAATGAAAGGAGAAACAGACAAATTTAAATTATAGTTGGAGTTTTCAAAAGTCTTCTCAATAATTCATAGGACAAGGAGACAGAAAATCAATGAAAAAATATGACTTGAACATCACTGTCAACCAACCTGATCTAAATGACATTCACTCACTAGGTAAAAAATACACATTTTTTTCCAAGTGCACATGGAACATTCAACAAGATAGATCATATGCTGGGCTAAATATAAAAACCAAAACTATAAAACTTCTAGAGGAAAACTTACAAGAAGATATGCACAACTTTGGGGCAGATAAAGGTTTTATAGGGCAGACAAAAAAGTAATTAAAATTAATAAATTGGATTTCACCAAAATAAAATTTCTCATTTTCAAAGACATCAGTGAAAATAAAAGATAAACCTAGAAGAAAATACAAACATACATCCAATAGGACTTAGATAAAAACATAGAGAGCACATTCTTAGCCCTTCATTCATAATAGCCAAAAATTAATAACTATCTCAAAGTCCCTCAATAGGGACTCAATAGAGTTGTGGTCTATCTACACAATGGAATACTACTCAGCAACAAAAAATAATACACTATTGATATATTATGGAAGAATCTCTGAAACATTGTGCAGAGCAAAAACAGCCTGACACAAAGAACCTACTTTGTGGTTGGGTTCAGGAGGAGTTCAAGATCAGGCAAAACTAATCTAAAGTCATAGAAATCCAGTGAGTGGTAGCCTGGTTTGGGGATGGAGGGATCAACTGTAAAAGGGTACTAGAGGACTTCTGAGGTGACAGACAGAAATGTTCTGTGTCTTCATTGTGTTAGTGGTTACACGGCATATACATTTGCCAAAAAGTATTCAATTGAACACTTGAAGCAAGTGCCTTTTATTGCACATGTTATACCTCAATAAAGCTGATTTTTAAAAAAGAAAAAGAGTCAGGTGCAGTGACACATGCCTGTAATCTCAATCACTCAGGAGGCTGAGGCAGAAACATCACCAAGTTCAAAGCCAGCCTTAGCAACTTAGCAAGGCCCTAAGAAACTTAGTGAGACTCAGTCTCTAAATAAAAATTAAAAAGGGCTGGGTTTGTGGCTCAGTGACAAAGCACCTCTGGATTCAATCCCCAGTACCAAAAAATAAAATAAAATTTTAAAAGGAGGAGGAGGAAGAAGAGGGGGAGCATTTGACCTTTAGAAGACTGCACTCCAGATGAGGAAACTGAGTTGAAAATATAGGGAAATAACCCATAGTCCCACCCAAGCTAGAAGGGCATTCTGCACTAACTTATGTCTTGCATGTCCAGGTGCCATGCAGATCTAAGAAGGGGGAGGTAGGCAAGGGACAAGTCAATGTCAGTTTCATGAGGAAGCCCAGCCAGGAACTGAAGGGAAAGGAGGGATCTGAGGCATAGAGAGGTGGCTTGGGGTTCCAAAGAAGGATTCAACATACTAAAGTGGAAATAGCCATGGTCTTCATGGGGGCCATGGAAAAGACTGGTTGGCTAATTTGGATATGGGAGAGGAATAAAGTGTAGTATCAGAACCTGGAAGCTAGGCAAAGGATGTACAAGACTGAAAATGAGCATTCTTATGAATCCTGCGCAGGGCAGTGGGAGCACAAGAGTAACTGACCCATGGGTGGAGAGTCTGGGGCCAGGAATCCAGGAAGAAAGTTTTTGCAGGTGTATAGACATGTACTGATGGGAGGCCTGCTCTAACGAAATGCCCTGGAAATACATAGAGAGGAGTAGACCCAAGAATCATCCAGACAAGGACAAGCCTCTGGGGGAAAGCTCTCTCACAGAGTTTTCTAACCATGTCAAAGCAGCCAAACCCAGGAGACTGAGCTCAGGCTCTGGAGTCTATAACCCTTGTTCCAAGCCTGGCTCCACCACAATAAAACTCAGGCAAAGTTCCCAAGCACCCCACACCTTAATTTCCCCATTTGTATGGTAATAAAAACTCCTGACTTGCAAGATATTGAGAGGATCAGAGGTGAGGTAAGAAAAGCAGCTGGTACAAAACATAATAAATGTTAGACATTGTAATCAGTCCTAGGTTTATCAGGGATTTCTGGGACCAGTGTATGAATGAATCCTCCCTTTGGATCTCAGGGACAGGGTCACAACTACACTGGGTGAGTGAAAGGAAAGAATTAACACACATAAACATACAGGTATACCAGTCTTCAAGGACAAGCAACAATAGGTACAAATACCATCTTCATATGCACTCACTGCATGTGGGCCACAAAGAATGAGATGGGTCCTCTTCATTAAATAGCAATGGGGAAGGGGCCTGATTAAGAAAATGTGGGGCAAAGGGTTCATAATTTGAAGCTTCTCCATTGGGAGAAGGATGTCTTTTTAATTTGCAAATTGACCGAGAGTAGTCTACTTAGTCCAACATCTCTGTCATCAAGTGGCCTCCTTGACAATTTGAAGCAGGTAACTGTGGATCTAAGGGAGACCATTGCTCCAGAATCTCCAGGTAGGGGCAGGCACTGGGGGTGTCAAGTGGAATATTTAAGTTGTGGAGATCTAGGAAAGATTATTTTTCTACATTGAAAACTATTTACTGAGCAGCTACTGTTTACAAGGTTTATAAGATATCTACTGTTCACATCACACCAGAGGCTTTACCTGGATTATCTGGTATAACTCTGCCTAGAAAGCAGTAAGGAGGACAATGAGGAGAGTCACAGCCAGGCAAGTGCATGATAAACAGTTTCCAGAGTAGGTTACAGGGGAGGAAACTGGGGTGATTTTACCAGTCACCCAGCTAGCTCAGCAGGGAGCTGAACTGGAACACAGGTCTGTCTTATTCCAAGCCCATGTCTATCCATTATACCCCCAGACCTCACAGAACTCTTGCTAGAAATATCTACAAGAATTCATTCTTGCTGGCAAAGAATGAAGGATGGTTGAGAGCAGATGCTGAGTCTAGCAAAAGCAGGGAAGTACTCTTGAGCTCCAAAATTTAAGACTTCCCCAGAACACAAGGCCACTCACCCTGCAGGTCACCAGCTGCCCACTGAGGTCTCCCTTCTCCTCTTCTCTTCCCCTCACCATCACAGTCAAACCAGAGACACTTAGAGCCCTGAACTGTACCATTGGAGGAGACCTCAGAAGCCATTCATCCAACATCCTCCTTTAAGCAGGATTCTATCCATAGTTGTCTCAATGAATGTCAACTCCTTGGTCCAAATCTTAACTCTTGGCTTCAGCCTGTGTCAGTCTATCCTCACCTTTAATTCCCTGCTTCTAATCTGCTCTGGCATCAGAAATCAGCTTAGCAAGCTAGATAGAACTCTGTGATATGCGACGAGGTCTCTGAGCCAGACTCCCAAAGATTCCTCTATGCAGGAAAAGAAAGCCTATAATGTGTATTCCAGCTGCTCAGGGAGACCTCCTTCCGGTCTTGTTCCAAATAAGTGATGCTGTTTTATACCTGGGTTCCAAAGAGATGAAGTTAAATAATCACATTTAGCTTAGCACAGCTCAAGGTTGTATTCGCTTATTTTAGTAACACCTGAGAAAACACGGAGGGGCAAGAGAAGAGTGTCATGGACTCGGCTGGCAAAGTCTACCGCAGGAAATTAGTGACGCCAGCCAGCTGCTCCAGGTCCCTGCTGGGCTGTTTCTCCTCCTCTCCTACCTCTCAGGGGATAGCCATCCTGCTGTGGCCTGTCAGATCTGGAAGACAAAGAGGGCAAAGCTCTTGGCCTGCTGCATGCTCACCTCCAACACATCCCCTTCATGAAGCCACCAACAAACAGCCTGCCAGGAGTGGGGGTAGGAGGAAGTGTCCAGCAATCCTCTTTTCTCTTGAAATGGGATTGGAAATGGGGTAATCGTCTAAATGGGCAGTTCTGATGAGTCGATAAGCATAACTCTCATTTTTATTATGGTGATGAGGCCCACTGAGCGAGCATAATCCCTCTCCTGGCCTCTGAGAGATTGCCCAGGCAGGCAGCCGCCACCCTACCCCTCCGCCCTGGCTGCATTAGTCTGATGGGAAAAGGCTCTAGATGGACAACATTTCATAATGGCATTTAAAAGCAGGGATCCCGGGTCACGCCAGCGTTTGGGACAATGCTGTCAGAACTCCCTCTGCCCTTGACATTGCCCTCCTGCTCCCCAAACATTGATGGGATATATATGGTCCAAATACAGGGCCATTCTCAGCCAAGTAAGGGAAGAAAGATGTTAGCAGAGACCCCACCCCCAACTTAAAATGGCCAGGGGAATTGTGTTATATGGAAAAACTATAGGCCCTGGCCCCCAGCAGTTCCACTAACTTTCAGGGCCTTCAGTTCCTTGTTTGCATTACATAATCTCTAAGTTCCTTTCCTGATTTTCCAAACACAGACCCACAGGCTCATGACTCTCCAAGCTAACCCAGGAATTCTACGCTGATAGGTTAATTCATTTTTGTTTTAAAGGCTATTCTATCTTTTATACCTCCCCAGAGGAATTATAATTTTATTAGTGAAAAACTGATGCAATAGGAGGACCTGTTCATAACTAAAGGTGAGGTCCCCTGAGGTAATAGGACAGGCAGGGGAGGTATAGTCAGGAAGATGTGAGGTGGTTAGAAAGGAAAGGAGAAAAATGCCCAAAGCCATGTCATCTGGGCATCACCCCATCAGGCAAATGAACTATGAATTAGGACAGCTGGTTCTGCTGATGAGACTCAGGGACCTTCAGAACAAATCATTACTTTGTGTGTCCACTGGCTCCTGAATGGAAGTTTTGCATCTACCCTGTTCAACATTTACTTAATTACTGATCAGCCAGGAGGCAGTGAAGTACAGCAAAATTAAGATCAGATTTAGATTCAGAAGCTGGACCCTGGCTGCAGTGCCAGCATTTACTGATCACATGACATCAAAGGCATTTCACCACTCTGAGCCAGACTAGTGCCTGTCCTGCTCGCTTTATGGGCAGGGTTGCCATCTTGCCCAACTCCAGGAGATGCCGTGCCCATGTGAACAGTGCCAACCAGATGCACACCTTGCACAGCCAAATATAACATCACTGCTTATAGTTTTAAAATGTCGACTGACATAAAATGAAATAGCCATAAACACTATTAACACAGCAGTGTTACTATATTGGTGACATTCTAGAAGAAAGTTCAACATCAATAAAAGACATTTACAAAAAGGTAATATTTAGTAGCATCGAGTTTTGCATTCTACCCCATTCAATTATTCTATCACCCTAATGTTATCCTTGTAATTCAAATTATAGGAACTATAGAAAAGAATAGCAAAATAGGAGGTGTGGCTACAGACCCAAGACCAGGCAAATGCCCATTGTTATGCATTTGTGTCTCCCTGGTCCCAAGACCACTTTGCTCTCTATACTATGCCCTTCTCAACATACCCTTTATTGTCAGACACTCAAGACGTCTCAGATAAGACAGGCTAACATCACTCTGTCATCCTGTTACAGACCGAATTTTGGTGTCCTCTCCAAATTCATATGTTGAAATTGAATCTCCAATGTGATGATATTGGGAAGCAGAGGCTTTAGAAGGCTATTAGGTCATGAAGATGGAGTCTTCATGAATGAGATTAGTGCCCTTAGAACAAGAGGCCGGAGAGTTAGCTTGCTTTTTCTGCCATGTAAGGATACAATGAGAGTCAGCCATCTGCAACTTGAAGAAAGTCCTCACCAGAACCCAACCATGCTGACACTCTGATCTCTGACTTCCAGCTTCCAGAACTGTGAGAAATAAACTTCAGCTGTTTATAAGCCACCCAATTTGTGCTCCTCTGGTACAGCAACCCAAACAGACACCTCCCAACCTTCCAAGGGCAAGGTACGCCTTGAAGAGGAGAAAGACCCACAGATTCACGACTCCTCTCCCTCTTCCCCATATATGCCAGTGAGGTTCAGGTCAGGCAGGTTAAGATTTCTAAAGTCATGTAAAGTCCTTGATCCCTTACTGCTTCTCCCAGGGGAGGAAAATGGAAATGAAAAATACTAAAAATACATGTCCCCACCTCTCCATTTCTCCTTCTACTGCCCCAGTTCAGCTTGTCTTCATCAAATGCCTCCTGGTCCCAGGATCCTTAACCGTTCATACCTCTACAACACATCCCTCTCAGAGCTCACTGCTCTAGAACCCTGTTCTTTGCTGGTCAAGTCCTTGCATCACATGCCGCACAGCACCTCAGCCTCTACAGGGCACTATCTCAGCCACAGGCTTGTTCTGAACTGCCCCTCTAGTTACATCCTCCAAAGCTGCCTACATTGTGGCACATGCACTGGCTCTCCATTTTGGAACAGCTGTCATGCACCTATTCATTCAATGTGGGTTTAAAAGTGTATTTGGCACCATGATGGGCACTGAACATGTGGTAGAGAGCAAACCCAGCCAGAATCCTAGAGCCCATGACCTTTCAGGGAAAAAGATGTCAACCAAATAACCACAAAAATAAATATGTGATTTATTTATGCAAACAATAATATTTGATGAGAAAATGTGCTTTGAGATGTACGAGGCAGAGAGCTGAAGCAGTGTGGGGATCAGGGAGGAAGTGATATCTGAGAAATAAAAAGGGGTGAATTAAGCGAAGAGGCAGGAGAGGAGGGGTGACCACCACAGAATAGGGCATTTATTATAGGCTAAGGGAGCTGTCTGGGCCTGACCTGTGAGCAGGCCAGTGCACCCAGAACACTCAGGACAGGGGCAGAGGAGGGAAGAGCTGGCTGTCCAGGGAACTGGGAAAGTTACCAGGAGCCAGACCATGAGGGGCCTTAAAGGCTGTGCTAAGGATTTGAGTCTTTATCCTAAAATAAATGAGAAAGCATTAAAAGGTTTTAAGGGGGGGAGGGTAGTTTAGGAAGCATATGACACAATCAGACTTGTATCGCATTTTGAAATGATCATTCTGGCTGCTATGAGGACAAGGGGCTAGAGGACCTGGGGTGTAATGAGAGTCCATTGAGAAAGAAAATTGCATCTATTTCCAGGGGAGAGATGTAAATGCAAACTTGGACAGGGACCTTGGAGTAGAGAGCAAGCCAAGCAAATTAATTTATCAAACCAGAGTTTACTAAACCAGATGAGTGGGTGGTGTTATCTGGAAAGAACACCAGAAGATGATCAGATTTGGGTGAAAAATTCCTGAGACCAGTTTGTGACAGAATGGGTTTAGGGGGCCTTTGAGGCTTCCAGGTGTAAATAACAGTAATGGCTGGGTCTGGGATGGAGCTATGTATTTAGATGGAGACATGCATTTCAGGAGTCACCTGCACAGGGGTAGCAATGGAAGATATGGACATGAATGAGATTGCTTTACATCACTGTTATGGTTTGGATTTGGAATATTCCCCAAAGTCTCATGTGCTCAGAGGTGGGGCTTTTGGGAAGTGAGGATATATCATGAGAGCTCTGATCTTATCAGTGGATGGATCCATTTATGGCTAAATGGTCTACTGGGAGGTGGGAGCTAGTTGGAGGAGGCAGGTCACTGGGGACATGCCCTGGAAGGGTTTATCTTCTCTCTGGCTCTCTCCTTTCTCACCCCCCCCCCACCCCTCTGCTTCCTGGTTGCCATAGGTTAAGCAGCTTTCCTCCCCAAGCCTTTCTGCCATGATGTTCTGCCTCACCTCAGGTCCAGAGCAATAGAGTGGCTGACAACAGACTGAGATCTCTGAAACCATGAGCCAAAACAAACTTTTCCTTCTGTAGGTTGTTTGTAGGTATTTTGGTCATGGCAACACAAAGCTAACTAACACAATTACTAATTGTGTTCTCTCTCCAGCCATTCCAGCCATGCCTGCCCTGCGCAGGGAGAATAGGTTTCTATCGCCTCACAGTGATCTCATAGGTCTCTGTACCTGCTCTTGTGCAATAGTGCCTCTTGTATCAGTATATGGCCACTTGTTTACACGTCTGTCTTCCTTGCTTATGGTCCAGGAATGTCTTGAGGTCAGAGATATGTGACTCTCCTTCACACAGAGCAGAGTCCTTGAGTGAGCAATAAGGTATAGGCCCACTTTTCTGATCCACTCCAAGGCCCCCATGCACTGGTTCTGGAAATAGATGAGAAGACCAGTACACATCCAAAAGCCTCATCTAAAACCCAATGTCAGAGTCTCAGAGGGGAAATTGCCATTTTATTCCTCATCTCTCATCCAAGAAGCCAATATAAGTACTGAGAAGTTTATAAAAAATATTAGTATTGATGTTTCCTTACTGTTACTATAGATAAAAGAGCAAAGAGATATTTATTGGGGGTGTATTTATCTTGGTTAAGGACCATCTAGGTGCAAGGGACTGACAGGTAGAGAAACGAGTAACATAGCCTTCAAAGTGCTTTTAGTGTAATCTCTGACTCAGAACCCAGTGCACTCATGATAATTCAAAACAATTGTGCATTATTTCATGAGAGATGTCAACAAAAATTTTAAAACCTGAGTCCTCAAGGAGCTTATAATCACAAGAAAATATAAGGCAAGATGCACAGATGCAAAGTTAACTCCATCAGTATATGCAGGCACCCCTACAGTCCAGTGCCTTTTTCTAATTAGGAAAAGGTGTCTCTCCTCCAGGAAGATAGAGTCCCTCAACAAGACATGCATCTTGGCTGGATTTAAGTCCTCATTCTCCTGCCCTGGCCAGAGGTCCCCATGTAGTGCACATCCTGCACATGTCATATCAATAACAGGTATTCGACAAGAAGGATGGACACAGGATGGGTGATCCAGGGAAGAGGTAGAATTGTTCGGGGTAATGGAAGAAGAAACAACTGCAAGGAAGGCCAGAGGCACATCCAGGAACAAATCAGATTTAACCAAGGCAAAGCTTCTATGGAGTAAGGAAGGGAGAATGGGAGGTTGGCTGGGGAACAATTAGATAAGGCCTCACATACCAGGCTAAATAGTTCATACTTGATCCTGCAGCAATTCACCTGTCCCTAGGGACAGTATATTCTTTTGCCCAAAGTAGTGCCATGGAAAGTTTGGCTGCCAGTATCAATTCTCAATCAAAGAAAGTGCCATCTTGCACCCTAAAGGTCCATGAAGGATACCATAGGACAAGAAAATAACTATCTTTGTGCTGACGTTAAACCCCAAATAATAAGGTCTAATACTTTGTGTTTATAGCCAACCTAAAAATATGTTATGTCCAATACATTTATTACTACAATAGTTTAGTTTGAGTTATAGGATAAAAAAGCAGAGCAATTAAGGGCTTTGGTGAAGGTCAAAGAGAGAATCCACAGTTGCAAAGCTAGGATTTGAACCCAGGTCTCTCACACAGAATCCTGTGCTCAAGGGCACTCAGCCTCTGCTTGGCAGGGTCCCTCTGTCACCAGCCACCACACTGACTACTTGAGTCTGCCAGCTCTGGGTCCTTTCCAAGAAAAGACAAAGCTTCCAAACATGCAGTAATGACATTGATTATTCCAAGCCAGAGGCAGAGGATTCTGGATCATTTCCTTAAAATACTTGCTCAGCAGCACCAGAGTCCTCACCCCCACTACCCGGAGTCCCAGGAAAGAAATGTACAGTACTTCATTAACACAAAGCGGGGAGAATTCCCTGTGGATTTTCGCAGACTCATTTCCCTCGCTTCTCAAATGCCAGCAGAAAGCCAGTCTGGCTGCATTGTTAGCTCAGTTGCCTCTTATTTTTGCATTTTTGCAGATTGCAGCAGACCTTTGTTTCCCCCCAAACTGGACAAAAACATATCACCTGTAAGCCTCCTACAGTATCACTCAAAAGATTTTCCTATTCTTCTCAGATGTCATGATATAATATTCTCTTCTGCTATCATAGCCATATTTTCCCCCCAAGGAAGGACATAAAAATTATTTTTAACATTCTTACAAGATATGTGACCAAAATATAATTTTTTAAATAACCAAATAAATGGAAGACTTTCCAGTATGTCAGGCAAAGCACAAAAAGCATGTCGTTCAAAAGCTAGCTTTCAATTATCATATTTATATTCCTTTTACCCCCCTGCTTCACCCTTTTGTTACTAAGGAAGTTGGAATGAAGGGGGATTTGTCTCTTTTTCTCAAGGACCCATCTCTCACTGCTGAGTTTCTCCACACCTGAATTCACACATCTCCCACACCATGATAATTACCTCCATGGTAACCACTCATGACATCACCAAGGCAATGTGACAGCAGAAGGAACCTGAGTGTCTGAGATCCGGTTTGATACAAATGCCCTCTTATGACCTAAGGCAAGAACAAAAGGAATTTTGTCATGAGATTTAGCAGAAAAGTAATTCTCAAAATCTATTCTTGGCTCTTCATATTAATTGGATTTCAAAGCTTGCTGTTGCCCAGGAGCCTATGAATATGGTCCAAGGTCCATGAAATTTCTAACATGGAATCACCGCACCTGCATGTGAAAGAAAACTAATGAGACCAACAGATTCCAACCTCAGGACATCAATCTTTAACTGTAGTGGGATCTCATAGGTATCTCTGTTGGTCAAAAAAGAGTCCTTAAAATGCTTCCACAATTTCACAAGAAACAATATGTTCCTGGAAAGTCTTTTTCCTCTAACTTTTCTTACCCAAAATACATGAATTGCCCAAATCTTCAAGCCATGGTTAGCAGTTATTAATAACTTTGTAGGCAGCAGCACAAAGAAGAGTGCATGCACCACACCCGAGTGACATATATGCTATGAAGCTTCACAGAGAAGAATGGAAATATTTTTTTGTAAGACAGAGTGATGAGGTGTAAGATGAATGTCAACATTCACTTTTCACGGGCATTTTTCTCTGCAAATAGCCCCAGCTTTGGGGCTTAAAATTTCATTCCAAATACTATTTAGATCCATCAGGATCCTCAAAATATGGATTTCAAGTTGGAGACATCAAAGTGCATTATTTACTAAAACCACTGCAGCTTTTTTCTCTTCTTTCACAAGATGCTATTATAAATTCAGGCTGCTTTAATCTTTGACTGAAAAAGAAAGAAAAGAAAAGAAAAGAAAAGAAAGGAAGGAAGGAAGGAAGGAAGAAAGAAAGAAAGAAAGAAAGAAAGAAAGAAAGAAAGAAAGAAAGAAAGAAAGAAAGAAAGAAAACATTACCCAGTGAGTACATCCTTTAATTACTGGTCTTAGAATTTCAATTTACGTGTGTTTTAATTAGGCATAGAAGGACCCACCTATTATTCTCTGCAAACAAAATTTAAAAAGCAAACAGAAAATGCGGGAGGAAAGACTTACTTAAGGGCCTCTAAGGATTAATCTTTGCATTCTTCTCATTTTTTTCCCAAATTTGGGGATAACATTTGTACTGGAGAATTTGGTGTTAGGGAAGGAAACATTGAGTTTGATTTGTGAACACAAACTAATTCTGATCACTATTTTGCCAACAGAATTTCAGAAGCATAGGACTCTAGCAGAGGTCTATACAGAATTTTGCATAACCAAAATGACACAACTATGTTTCCTCCTGAAACATAAGAAATCAAACTGCACAAATTATGTTTGCTGATTGAGTGAATGAGTGGGTGAGTGAAAACCCTGGAGATCTTTCACTCATCTGCCTTTTAATGTCCTTCAATTTTATTTGCACTGTAAAAGTATATTAATTGCTTTGCTTGTCCATCTTGGATTGTTGGTATCTGCCAACAGAAAAAAATGCAAAATTTAATTGGCTTTAAATTAAAAAATGTGTCACACCAGATTTCTAAAAAGTAGAATTCTCAAAACAACTTGCAGAAGCTTCAAGAAGGCTTAGAATGGCTGTAACCAGAGAATGATGCTTGGCTGACTGATTTACCAAGGACTCACAATAACACCTGGGGATTTGGCACTTTTGATTAGAAAGGACGAGGCTTTTTATTAAGACTTGAGCCCACCAACCAGTCAACCATTGTTGAAGCAGGTCTAACTGAGCTCCTGAAATGTGCAGGGAATTCAGCTAAATGCTTTGTAGGATAAGATGATATTCAGTACATGGTTCTTAAGGAACTTAATAAAGAAGGTAAGACTACCACTGACATGTAGCAACCATCAGTTACAGTTTTTATGTGATTTGAAAGTTCTAAGGAATAGGGACTACATCCAGAAGAGGACCATTGTTGCCCTACAGACATGGGAGTAAGCTGTAAGGACTGAGCAAGAATCAATAGAGGGGCATAATAGGTGCAGTGACCCAAAGCCAGAAGCCTGGGATAGTTAGAATAATGGGCAGAGGACTGTTTTGTTGCTTGTCTGCTGAGGCCAAGGTACAGAGCAGAAAATAGATCTTGCAGGTTGAAGACCATACTTATACTCAAGAGCAGATAATGTGGTCAACTTATGGTCCCAGGATCTGAGTGGAAATCCAAGGAGAAGCAGAAAGGGATGGCAGCAGCTTGTAATGTGAGTTTAAAAGGAGACCTGTACAGCCTAAGACAGAGATAATATTATTTGAAGTTGCTCTGACAACAGCCAAGAAAGGAAAAGAGGAAACAGTTCATTATTCAGCTGTTGGATTCAAAGAACCTGGCCAACTTTGCCCTGTTGACCTAGAATGAGTTTACTAGGACCTCCCTAGATGCAGTGGCTTACAGTAGCTTCTTTTTTTTTTTTTTTTTTTTTATTTTCCTTTAAGTGCTGGGATTGGACCCAGGGCCTTTTGCATGCAAAGTACATGCTCTGTTACTGAACTAAATCCCTAATCCTTTGTGTAGCAGCATTTTAAAGGCATCATTCTGTTTCTGATACTTCTACCAACCATGACATATTAGAATCTACTGGCTGCTGCTTCTGGGAAGGCCACAATCCCAAGACAGTCTGTTAGGGAATTGTTCTTCTGTCAACCCCAGAGTCCTCAGGTCTCCAGCAGAGTTTAGGACACTTGGCAAAATTTTGTGTCTCCAAAGCAATGATGGGAAGCTCTGGGCTGGAAGTCAAGAGAGTGGTACTGGCTCATCCTGGCCAGACACTGACTTCCTGAGGACTCTGGGTGAGTGTCTTCCTCTTCTGAGGCCTAGTTTCATTTTGTTAAATGAGAATGTTGGATCAAATACTTGCTTCCATGTCTTGTGTTCTATGAGTTGAAATTAAGTGACTGTCCCAAGTTCATGCAGTTATGTAGAAGTGAGATCCTGAACCACATCCTGTGTCTCCTGACTCATCCATCTAGTATCTTTCCATAATGCTGGGCTATATAAGCAGAAGATATTGACAGTAACAGGTAACATACATTAAATGGCTACTGCATGCCCAGCACTATCTCTAGGGTGTCTATATGGTATCTAGTTAGTGCTCACAACAAACGTCTGAATCAAATAAATTTTTCAAATAATTTTTACAGATAGGAAACAAACACTGAAAGATTAAGTCATTTGCCCATAATTATACAATTTGTAAACGTAGAACCAGGGTTTGAAGTCAAACATTCAAATTCCAGGACCCATTACCTTCATCTCTACCTCCACACTTCACTGCAGAAATAAGGAGTAGCTCAGTGACATGAGGGACATGGAAACCTTAAAATAGAAAATATGGCAATCTTCCAGTGGTGAATTCACATTGGAAGTATGCAAGCTTTCAGAAGAAATATTTTGGTCAGTGTTGCTTGCCTGCACACCTCTCCATTTCCCTCCCCACGACGACCACATGAACAGTCCCTGGGGGATCATTTAAGATCCAGTGGTCTTAAATGTGGTCTGAATGGAATAAGGATAATGACCACATAGAAAATCAGGAGACAGTGGCCTCCTGGCTGACTCCCCTAGCTCGTAAGACAAGGAAAACCAAAACCACCACAGATTATTTTTACTACCAAATAAAACCCAAGAGGAGTCATCCTCATGAAATCTCCAGGGAGCCAGGCTGACATCACCTCCAGACACACACACAGGCTTTACCCTCTAGAACACAACTCAGATTCACAACTGTGCCAAGGCAGATATTATTTTAAGCAAAATAAAGGGCTGGGGAACTTTAAAGTTCCCTTCAAAGGCAAATACTACTTGATTTGTGTACTTTCTTTTGCCTATAATATCTAAGATCTCTATTCTAGGAGATTTCTGGGATAATTTTGATCAAACTTTCCTATTGCTAATGAGAACATGTTAGTATGGTGGAAAGAATCCTAGTGGAACCAGGTGGCTCTGTATCTAGTTGAGCACTTTCACCAACTGGCTACTTGACCTTGACTCGTCAAGTGACTTTCCTGAGCATTCTTTCTCTTCTCTAGAGAGGGGGCTGGTCTTCTGTGAATCGCCCAATGACCAGGAACCCCTGAATTGTAAATTTTGCTAGATGAATCAACCACACAAAATTGTGATCCACAGAGATTAAATTCAAATAAGAAACAAGAGGCAGCGAATGTGTTACTGCAATTGAAATTAAGTTCAGACATAAAGCTGTGCTTCTGTCTAGTTTTGGAAGCTTGACTTGCCACTGACCTGCTGCCAGGCCTTGGGGGCTTCTCAATCTATTCACACAGCAGAGAGTGAAGGCTCCTTCCCCAGGGAGCTATTTGCATGAAGCAAAGCACTGCAATCCTTCTCGACCTCCCTGGAGGGAAGGTTTGCCTCCTTCCCGGGGAGAGCAGGGAGAGCTTCCGCTGCACAGATAGCAGAGTGTAGGAGGAAATGAGTGGGATAAACAGGGCGTGAGGAAGGCCAAATACAAGAGCACCAGACCTCCCTGGCATGGGGACAGGAGGCCCCTCTCCTTACTATTCAAGGTTCTGCTCAATGTACTATGGGTTTTCCCATGATTCTGCCAGAAAAACCCTCTGCTGCATTCTTGATGCTTGCATACCAGGCTGATGGATGTTTTTCCTTTCTTTTCCAGCCTTGCGTTATATTTACCAACTTTAAAAGGGACTTTGCATTTCCCACAAGAGTGGAAGGGGCGGGGCCTGGGATGGTGGCTCAGTGGTAGAGTGCCTAGCATGTATGAGGCACTGGGTTCAAACCTCAGCACCACATATAAATAAATAAAATAAAGATCCTTGACAGCTAAATTTTTTTTAAAAAAATTAGTGGAAGAGGATGCTCCTGTTTATTAATGCACATCCCTAGATATACAAAAACAGGTCAGCATTTGGTACAATATTGCAGGGATCACTTCACGTGTTAAGAAGGGGACTAGAGTGCCCAGCTTCTGCCACTGAATGATAAAGTTTGTGAAGGCAAAGATATTATAGTCATTGCATAGACCTGGCAACTAGAAAAGCTCCTAGCATAGGGTAGGTTCTCAATATTACTTATGCAATGGATGGTCAAAAGAACAAATGAATGAATTCTGACTCTGAAGTCCTAGGATTCTTTGGCCTGTGTCAACTGCACTCTCACACTGCCTTATTCTCTTCATTCACTGTCTTCTAAAATCTCCCTCCCTTTCCACATTTATTTGGTTTTGTGTGTCTCCTTACTGGTGATCTGGCTGCTTCATTTGTTGATAAGACTAACTTTGTTTTTTAATTGACAAATAAAATTGAGGTGTGCTCCAAAAGCTCACATGTGAGACAATGCAAGAAAGTTCAGAGGAAAAATGATTGGGTTGTGAGCATCTTAACCCAAACAGTGAATTAGTCTCCTGATAAGGCTTAACAGAGTGGTAACTGAAGTGGTAGGGAGGGTATGGCTGGAGGAGGTGGGAATTGGGGCGTGGCTTTGGGGTATATATTTGTATATATTTGTCTCTCAGCTTCCTGACCACCATGATGTGAGCTGCCTCCCTCTGCCACACTCTCCTGCCATGATTTTCAGCCTCACCTAGAGCTCCCAGGAATGAGCTCTGCCGTCTATGAATTGAGACCTCTGAAACCGTGAGCGCTTAAATAAACTTTTCTTCCTCTACAATTGTTCTGCTCAGGTCTTTTAGTCACAGCAGGGAAAAGCTGACTAAAACACATGTACAACATTTTTTTTTCAAAATATGCACTGTAGATAGGCAAATTAATGGATCATTAATGTATTATCCATTGGCAAATTAATTGGCTAATTAATGTATGCCTCACCTCACATACTTTTCATTTTTTGTGGTAAGAATACTTAAAATCTTCTCTTAGCAATTTTTGATACAAAACATTGTTATTAACTATAGTTTGATAAATTTAATAATAATAGCTACAATTTGTCAAATGCTTAAATATACTAATCACTTTTCTAAGTACTTCAGATGTATTATGTCTTTTCACAAGCAAAACAACCCACAGGGGTTATATTATTACCTCTCCTTATCAGATAAGGAGACTGAGGCAGAGAGGGTGGGTGTTTAGCCCCAGGGTACTCACCTGCCAAGTGGTGGGCTGAGCTCCAAAGTAGCAGGATAGCAACGAGATGGCAAGCCCCCAGGCCTCCTGTGTCAACTTTGTGCCTGCAGTAACTAAAGCATTCATCACAGTTCTCTCAACCAGAGAACAGGGTGCTTGGGGTGTGCTTTTTATGAATTACTTTTTCATACAACATATGTCTTGATGATATTTCCATGCAATTGCAGAATACTTCAACCTTATTTGTTTATAGTGGCAGTGTACTCCACTGTATGGATATTTACTTAACTTTCTTCCTGCTGATGGAAAATTAAGATTGTTTCCAGCTTTTTAATCACAATGCTTTAGGGAGCATTTGTTGTTGTATGCACACATGTATGAGTACTTCTGTAGTATAGATTTCTAGTAGTGAAATTGTTTGGTCCAGGGGAATGCACATTTCTGTAGTGGATTTTCAACAGGATTTTGCCATCTAGGCCAAAAGCACAGTTAAAGCACAGGGTGACAGGAACCCCAGAAACAGGCCTTGAGGATGAACAACCCAATATCTCACATCAATACTATCTCACACGTTCCAAAGCGCCTTCCCACATTCTCTCAGCTAATATTTATAAGAACTTATGGGAGAATTTTATTCTCATTTTACAGATGAAGACTCTGAGACCAGGCAAAAGTAAGCATTTTGTTGAGGGTCGGTACATGAATTAAATCAAAGTTGAAACCCGAAAAAACTTCTCATTTCCGTTAAAACCATTTTAGCGAAACCACACTGGTCTAATAAATTGGATATAATAAAATGTTTGGCTTCTTCTCAGCTATTAACATATCCAGGTATGTGAGTTTTTAAGGGTAGACAGCATAATGTAGTCAAGTATTGCCAAGTTTTGAGAACAGAAATGTACAAGAGAAAATGAAAAGTTGTTTTCCAACACAAAAGTACTATGATCTGATGAGTCAAAAATTTTAAAAATTAAATAAAATGAAAGAAAGAGCTCTATGCTGATAAAATGGGAAGAAAAGTGAAAGAGATATTAGAGAGTGGTTGGAATAGGATAGTCCTACAGAAAGGAGTCCCAGGAATTCACACAAAGATATGCAGGAAGGACATACTCATTGTCTTGTGGAAGCCCAAGTAACAGAGACTTGATCTTCTTGCCCAAGAATAGTATTAAGACTAGAAGTTCCTTCTCCAAACTGAGAAGAGGAAAAATGACAATTACTTAAACAACAGAAAATCTCAAGGTGAATCTTTCTCAAAGATAGCTTACTCCAAATAAAAGATTTTACTGTTAAATATTACTTATGATTGAACAATAGGTATCATTAGGTAAGAGAATTTTGAAGAGGCATGAGTAAGCTTCTCCACAGAAATGAAAACAGAAATCTGTTCTTGATCATCCTAATCACAGCAATGACAGAAGGAGGAGGAAATTGTAATGATGTTTTTGATAAACTTACTCAGTCATGTGCCCTAACATTTACATGGAAGTTTCAAGTAAGGGCTTTGCAAAGACCTGTAAAGGCTCCTCTCAACAGCTGTGAAAGACAGCCTGCCCAGTCTCAGCTCCTTTGACTTGGCCAGCATGTCATGTATATATAAATTGTAACTGTCCTCCAGTTCCAATTGTATAAATTGCAGATGAAATAAATTAGAACAGGATCTAATACAAGGACTCAAACTGAGTAATGTCCTCAAAGATGATTATCTATCAGTAACAACAAAAGTTTTCAAAAACATGTAAACTTTCCTTATCAGCCCCTGGTTAGGTGAGGAAAACAGAGTAAGAGGAGTGTGTCCCTTTAAGAGACATAGTTTCTGAAACCTAAATGGGTCTTAAGGAGAAGGTCTTGGGTCAGGAGAAATACTTGGCAAGAGATTGCACCCTATGACTGCATACCACTGGGAGTTTGAGCTAGAATTTACAATTTTGGCTTTAATCAGGACACTCAGTGTCCTGGCCACCCTGCATAATAGATTGGTCGTGAACTTTGCCAAGGACTCATTCACATTTCAGCTGATCAAGATTTTTAACAATCACCTAACTTCCAAACTCCCCATTCTGAGGTCCTCTATAGCAGCCCCTGAGAAACACAAGCCTTTGTTTTCACCTAGGTTTCTCCTTTGGCTCCAGCAAAGAGTCCTCTCTCTAAGGATTCTGGATAAATATGTAGCTCATAAGGAGAGAAGGTGAGGGGTTGGATTCTGAGACACTGTGACACCTTTGTAGGACTCTCCGACAGATGCTCACTGCACAGAGGGCTTGAACACGAAGAGCTTGAAGGAACGATGAGATTATAGTTGCTATGGCAACTATGTATGCCTAAATGAACAACAAAATAAATAGTCCCTAAAAGGCTTTGGTAGCATCAACAAGATGGCAACTCTTTCCTTTATTGTATACCCTTAATAGTCACCCCACTTAGATATGGCTCTTGAATGAAGAAAACTGGTATTCAGAAAGAGAAAACAAATAAAATAAGCCGCAGGTACTTGCCACACAAACTTCTCCAAGCCAAGGGCAGAGGCCATGTAATTCTGCCTCCCTGCTAAAGTTAAGAGGCACCTTTCAAAAATGCCCTGTCCTTTCTGTGGCCTTCTATTTAATTTTATCATGCTATTGCTAGGCTCCTATTGAAATTTTGTTGCAAGCAGATTAGGCTAAGGGGGAAGCAGAATGAGGCACAAAGAGGAAAAAGGTAAAATTAGCTATGGCCCATAATTGGACCCTGCTCTGCATAGAGGAAGACACAGTACATGGTAATTAAGGAGATTAATATGTTGCTGGCTAAAGGGGCTATTCTAGACAGCAGGAACAAAGTTTAAACGTGTAAGAACTTTTTTTTCTCTCTGAACTGAGGTTAGTTGAGCCATTGCTTTAAAAAAGTAAATGAATTTTATCCGTGAATGGACATAGGGAATAAATTTTTAAAAAAGCTTTCTTAGGACATTTGATGTTATTACAAATCTGTTGGACTGGACTCGGGGCATAGCTCAATGATAGAGTGCTTGCTCAACATGCACAAGGCTCTGGGTTCCATTCTTAGCACCCTCTCTCCCCAAAAAGTCTGTTGGGCTAAGAAAATCTTAGATCATGAGCACTTTTCATGAAATGGCCTAGCTGGCCTTGTATTAATTGAGCTATACATTAAAATATACCTTTCAAATAAGTGTAACATTCTGATCCAATTTTAAACAATTTGATTGCCCAAAGTGTTTATTTTTACTATGTGACAGAATGAAGAAAATAATTCGGGTTAAATAATTTCTCCAAAGTTCTAGCAATGTCAACATTGGGAATAGAAATCATTGTCAGGTAATGTTGATCTGAATGTTTAAAGCCTGGCGCTAAGGAGCTGGGTCAAGTGCATGGGGTAACTGGCTAAGCGCAGTCAGGGTGGCTCTACAGTCAGGACTCCTACTGCCACTGAGTACACTCAGATATACATCCAAGTTTGCCAAAAAGAGTAAGCAGAAACACATAGTGAGCTCCTACACATGCAGCACGGCTCAGGGTATACACACAGCTGATAATAGATTCAAAATTCCACCTTCCTTCTAAAAGAATGACGTGCACACCTGCACTTAACCAATCCCATAGAACAAACCATCAACAGATGCTCTGAGGAAATATTTGAGGACTGTAGAATGTGAGGTATAGTCACACAAGTATTGCTTTTTATGACTTTACAGTATCAGCCTGATGACACATTACATTGTATAGACAATAAGTAAGGTACATCTTTTTACACACAAAAAAAAGGGAGATGTGTTTTAAATACTGTGTTATGGGGTTGTGAGAGTTGCACATGAAAATAAAATTATTTCAAAAGTTCCTTCCTTATATGGTCTGAACATGTCCCCAAAAGTTAATTTTAGAAACTTAATCCCCACTCAACAGTAACTGGAAGGTGGGGCCTGATGAGAGGCGATGAGGTCGTGAGGGTGTGTGGGCTAACATTTTATCACAGCAGTGGGTTAATTAGCCCAAGAATGGATTTGTTATAAAAGAGACTCCTTGATAGAAACATTAATGATCCTGATTTGACCATCATAGTGAACGTACACTGTATACATGTGTGTGGGCATATTCAAATAGCACAGGTAAATATGAACAATTATTATATGGTAATTAACAATGCTTAAAGAGAAAATAAATAAAAGCCTTCTCTTACTTTCTTTCGCGTGCGCACCTAACCTGTCCTTTGGCCTTCTGCTGTGGGATGACACAGCAATATTCTTGCCAGACGCCAGCACCTTGGTATTGGACTTCCCAGTCTCCAGAACTGTAAGAAATAAATTTATTTTCTTTATAAATTACCCAGTCTGTGGTCTTCTGTCACAGCAACACCAAATACATTAAGACACCTCCCCTCTCCACCCATCCTGCATAAGGACTTCCTGTCAATATAGGCTTAGACTACATTTTATAGAACATACCTAGTGATGATATGTTATTTAAAATATATTATTTCTAATAAGACTTCCATGGTCAATATCCTATTTCTTCATTTGAGTATGTTACACAGATGTATTCATTTTATGAAAATTCAGCGAATGCTACACAATTTTCCAAATGTATGTTAGCCTTCAACAAAAAGTTTTTTTGAAAACCTTCTCTTGTGTCTGCACTGCTGATCTCAAATGAATCATGCAAATAGTTATGCATTGCATTAGAGACAACACATTTATTTTTATAAATGTGAAGTTTAAAAAACATTTTGTAAAGTAATGTTTTAAGTGCATCAGATAAGTTTGTTATTTAAATAAAAGATATGGATTAAAGTTCTAGCTTGGCCAATGGAAGTGGATGAGTTTGAACCTCTCTAGTCCTCAGTTTTCTTTCAGTTAAAAAGAGTGAGATAAGCTACAGCCCAGCATTTCTTCCGGCTTCACTATTACATGATATTAAGGAACAGGTCAAATGGGAAATGAAAATCCTTTGATGAATCTTTCTGTAAAGCAACAAGCCACTTCCTAGTTTTTCTCTTCAGCAGATGAGAATTTCATGGGGCAAGAGGAGAAGTCGAGTTGACAAAAGCGTGATTGAGTGATTGCCTTCATCTACATGACGGGGCCTGTTAACCACCAGAAAGCCTCAACCTAGTCACATAATTCTGGGGTGCCTCCAGTGGAGAAGTTGCTGGCTATTTCCTACTTTAAAGTCTGAAATCATTAAGGCCAGGATTAACCTTTTCCTGCCACAAGAATCACACAAGGTTTTTCAGGGAGCTAAGTGCAGACAATAGAGGTAAGGAGTTAAGTTACTCATTCTACAAACATTTCCTGAGTTCCCACTGAATGCCAAGCTTCCCACTAGGTGTTGGGGATCAAATGGACCGACAAGATCCTGCCCTATGGGCCTCAGAAGCTCATGGACAATACAGACAAATAAATAAGCAGTGACAGGGGGGTTATGTGTATGTGGAAAAATGGGGGGTACAAGACAAACAAGCACAACACAACCCACCAGAGAGCTTTCTGGAGCATGTGATATCCAAATAATGAGTAAGAGTTAGCCATATAACCATGGTAGCTCCCCTACTGGGGGAAGTGTAGCCTAGAGCAGGTTCTGGAATTTTGACTACTCAGCTTCCACTCCCTGTGCTACACCTGCATGAATCTGGGTAGGACTCTTAGGCTCACTCAGCCTCAGTTTCTTTATCTATGAAATGGGAATCATTATAACACTCATGGGCTGTTGTAAAGATTCAGAGACTCCATGCAAACCCTACCTTGAACAGATCCTAACTCCTGTTACTGTCATGATTAATAGTGAGGCACACATAGGGAGAAGAGAGCTAATACTCCAGGCAGAAAGCTTGTGCATAAGTAGGACCAGAGGGGCTATTTGGTGTCCTGAAAGTTGTCCAGACCAGCTGGAGAAAAGCATGAAAGAAGGAAGTGAGAAGAGGCTGGAGTGAAACCAGGCACCAGAAGCAAAAGGACCTCTGCACAGTGTGAAGAGGTTTGGAGTTCATCCTGAACAAAATAAGGAGCACTGGAGTCTTCCAGAAGGACAAGCCCTGAGGTTTCACTATCCCCATCTATAAGTAGGGGGGAAGTCACATAAAACATATTTATTTTACCTCAAAGCATTAAGACTCTGCTTCCACTAGCCAGTTTCTCCTATGGAGGAGAAGGTCCTGTTGGAATTCAACAATTCACTAACATCCGAGGATTCCCTTCCCTTGGTGAGTTAGAGATGCTGGACACGCAGATAACAGCAGTTCATTCAGGAGAGGCATTACCAAAGTAATGTAATTCGGCCTGAGAGACCTGGTTCAGAAAATTAACATAGTATATCTTTTCATGAGCCATGAACTGCAATATACAACAGGCCTCTCCTGAGCCATTAAACTTGTTCTATTAGATTACAGAAAATCCCAGTCAACTAGCCCTGCTCTGCCTGGATTTTTTTGGTAGAACACAGATCTCTTTTTCCCTAGTAGAGGAAAAGCAAGCATAAGCCATAGCAACAGAGCTTTGTGCAACAAGGAGGCAATATCCACACTTCTCCTCCACCTTCCATCTCTTTAAACCTGACCTCTAAGAGGAGCTTAAATGAGAGCATACAAGGCTGCTTGGGATACATAAGCATTATAGTGAAGTCCATAATGGATGAATGTAAGAACTGACATGATTCAACACTTAGAAATAACCTAGGGAAAAAAGTAAGCAATGAATGTCTCATGCAGACAACTGTCAAGTACTCCTAGTAGCTCAAAGCCAAGGCAGCATGAGCCATTCATAGCCAGAATGGACAGGAGAACAGCAGAGGTAGGAGTGTTTGAAAGAGATCAAAATCTACCAGTTAGAACCCCAAAATGCTCCCTTGAATTATGGTATGGTCCTTGTTAGGCTACTGAAGCCAGAAAAGTTGGCATATCATCATAAGTGTACATCTACCCTTCAGTCCTCACAGCCAGAATGGAAGCACATCCAGTCCTAAAATGACCTGTGGCTTTATGGCCGAGCATAAAGAAGCTGCTGGCGTTTTCACACATTTCCTGTTTGTCTACCAGACTCACTTTACTATTTTGCACACATCAATGGACTTAAATATCAGTGACAAGTCGTTTTTTCATGCATTTAGTGATTATTTATTACAATTCAGCTACATGTAAGACAGCATCCTAATAACTGGGAATATAAGGAAGATAAGATACGAACACTGACCTTGTGGAGTCTGCTGTCCAGTGGATGTGACAGGAAATGGACATTATCTAGAACACAGAGTACAAAGTAAGAAGAAGCACATACAGAAGGAGATGAACTGTTATAATACCATCCTACACACATTTAAAGGGTATTATTCTGTCAACAAATCACATATATAAGATCTATTTTTATTAACCTCATTCATTTTAAGGCTTAACCTACACAGCAATGAGCATTGTGATTTTACCAACTGATAATCCCATTAAAGCCCAGAGCTAGCCACTGATATTGATCAGCAGGTCATAGTGGCAATAGGAAGATGGGAAGTTTCTGAATAGGGCTGAACTCTCCGGGACTGCTGTCAGCTCTGGGATATTAAGATGATAGACTATTTTTTTCTGGTGGAGGAAAGTAGGAGAGAGGGTTCATTCAGCTTCTTAATGAGATCTGCCAGTGTTTCTGTGGCCTTTGGGTATAGGGAACTTGGCTTATTCTGCAACTGTTGCAAGGTGCAAGAGCCATGCCCTAAAACACTAAAGGAGGGGAATAAAAATCAGACTCATTCTCAGGATGAAATCCTGTCTCCTTCCAAGTCAGCATAGAGGTCAACACCATCCTCCCCTTCCCTGACGCACTTCAAAAACTAACAATGGATTTATTAGTAGACTCATTCTTCTTGCAGAAATGCCAGCTCTCCCCAACCCTCACAATCAGAGTTCAAGGAGAGCTAAGTAGTACTGTAGTATGGCCTGAGAGATAAATGTGTATGGGAGTTTGGAATTGGCCCTCTAAGCAAGATACACCAGGAAACCAGGCTTTAAAAAGGAGTTTCAGTTTTGCTCTGATATGGGAAATAAGTTTGTGTGGCTAGCTACCTTTGTAGGTATCGATGGCCACCTCTTCATGAAACACAATCAATTACTTAATACAAATAAGAGTTGCACTTGCCCCATTCTCTGTCATTTCTGCTATTATATTTACTTTTGCCTTTGTGTATGGGGCATATATAAATACAGGTGTGTATCTCCATTAACAGAGGGCAGTCACCTGGGAATTGAGCTCCTAAATGTTATGAATCCACATTTCAGAATGAAGCAAACTTATTAAGATCACATATGTAAAGAAAATGAAAAATTTCAAGTATATGACATTATTTAAAATACTAACAGTGAAGTCAATGACGAAATGTCTACATATTGCTGTATACCAAGATATGTTGCTGGGTGCAGTGTAAGATTCTTAAAAGAAACTGAAACTAGGGGCTGGGGTGGTGGCTCAGTGGCAGAGTGCTTGCCTGGCATGTGCAAGGCGCTGGGTTTGATTCTCAGCCTTAGCGATGGCAAGGCGCTAAGCAACTCAGTGAGACCCTGTCTCTACATAAAACACAAAATAGGGCTGGAGATGTGGCTCAGTGGTCAAGTGCCCTTGAGTTCAATCCCCAGTACCAAAAAAAAAAAAAAAGCTGAAACTATAGCCCCTATTTTCAAGAAGTGTATAATCTAGTTGAAAAGATATGTTTTTAAATATACACACATTAAATATAAGAATTAAAGATTAGAACAGTGATAAGATATGTCTACCAAGTCCAGAGAGTTAAAGGGATGCAAAGAATGCATGTAAGTATTAGGCTTTTTTTCAGAAGAATCTGGACTTGCTGGAAGATCACTGAGGCTTTAGAAATTTCTACCTTTCCACTAGAATCCCTTTGTGAGGGAGAGTAGAGTCGATGGCACTAGTGGCAAGAGTTTCTGTTACTGTGCAGTTGTTGGTATTTTTAATTTTTTCTTTATTCTAAATATAGCATAGATTATAAATATTCTCCCCTATTCAAGCCCCAAAGATGATTATTTCTAAAGAGGATTCCAAGAAGTTAAGGAACACTTTTATTGTTATAATCTTGTTTCACCTGGTTTCTTTCATTACCATCTCTTTATACCATCTCTTTATACATTCCACACTTTAAAAATGGATAAGGATGTTGTTTTTGGAAAAGTCAAAGTTCCAGTATGTGGGTGTTTTAATTAAAAGTTGAACTTATAATTTCAACAAAACAGATAGCTTGTTAACCATATTCTTAAAATTACAGTATGAGGGATCAAACCCAGGATCTCGTGCATTCTAGGCACGCACTCTACCATACAGCCATACCTCCAGCCCCAAATTAACTCTTAAGTTTGAGTTTTTAAATGTCATAATTGGGTTCTTAATTCTCTCTATCTCTGGTGCAACACTTAGAAGAGACATCAGAATCAAAGCTGAACACGTTGATTCACTTTAAGAGAAAGGAAGGGAACATTTTGGAGAACCAAAATGGGATGTGCCTGTTGTTATGGCTTTAAATTAGTCAGAGCACATACTGCATTTTAAGTAAGAAGTTTGCCTGGTTTGTGGGACTTTTTATAAATAAACATAAAACTATAATCTTAAATGCATGGTGAGAATGCAGATAATTGCTTTTAGTTTTATAATTGGGAATCAGTGGTGTCTTAAAACAGTGAGTCTGAAGGCTGCTCTGGAGACAACACATTACACATTTTCAAAAGGATGTGAGGGAAGGACTTGAGTCCAGCAGTAGAGCACCTGTGGTCACTTCATTACTGTTCCCAAGCTCGTATGTCATCCTTTCAGAGATCCCATAAAGAGGGACCAAGATGTTCACATACCTAGAAAAGGCAGGATCAATTCTTCTACTGCTAAATTAAAAAACAAACCATCCCCAAACTATCCAACCTCACACCTACACACACAAATTATAACATCATAGTTCAAAGCTTCTAAGTCTGATTACTGTGCCCATGTGCGGATTATAATGTACCCCATCCTTGATTATTCAGAGACTAATTATCTAGGCCAGGCACTTAAGCCTGTCCCTGTTCCCTTGGTTTTCTGCCACTTGGTTATTTTAAGGTTCGTTGGCCTGTTCACACACAGGACAAAAGAAAGAAGAGAAGATGAAACTCAAATCAGCAAAGTTCAACTTCCCACCTGATCTGCTAAAAACTATGGTTTAGAGAAGGCAAATGCAGTGAACAGTTAAACATGAAAACTGAAGTTCCCTGTGTTTAATTTATTCAGTTTCTCTCTCTCTCTCTCTCCATTTGACCTTCCTGTTATTTCACTTCATTGATTAATTTTGTCCCCAGTTCTTTGTCCCTTTGTCCTTCCTTCTCCCTTTCCTTTCTTGATGTCAGCAGGAGTTAAATTTATTCACTAAAATCTGATCCTTTTATTTCTGCCTTGGAAGGGGAATCCTCGGGATTTCCAGGTCTTTCCTATCACACTTCTAACTCTACTAGTTTTACTAAACTAGACTCCTTGTTCTAAAGGCTTCTAGCAGAGCATGGGGTACATCTCTGGGACCACCACCCTTGGACTGCAAATCTTAACCCCCTGTCTGAAATCTTGTCACTTTCCCTGCTATCCAGCCGAGCAGCTCTCTGCTATCCCCACTCCCACATGTTCCTCTGTACATGACAAAATAAATCAAAGCATTACTTTTTTCAGTCATGGCTTCCCCTCCGTTGCTTGTTCACCAGCCAAAGCCACAAGTGTCCTACAGTTCAAAATGTCAAGATTTTAATCAAAACCTCAAACCACAAGGAGGAAAGATCCCAAGAGGAGAATATGCCTAGGGATAGAATCCCCAAAACTCATACCGTTCATCTTCCATTAATTCCATGGGGGCACAAAACCCCTGTTAAACCTGTAATTTTCTGTTTAACATTAGAAACCACAGAATACCAGATGTAACCCCAAACCTGAAGAGAAATGACCAGTGGTGCCCCTCTCACCCGACCACAGCAGACAATTACATTTATAGGTCTTTGGCTTATACTCTATTATATCATAGTCTTTCTTGTCTGGTCTATGTGATGTGGTGCTTTCTGTTCTGGGATTTACACACACACATACACACACACCAAGTTGCCCTCAGCATCTACAGGAGATTGATTCCAGGAACCCTATCAAATACTGAAATCTGCAGATGCTCAACTCCTTTATATAAAATGGCATAGTATTTGCATATAATCTATATTCATCTGCCTATATACTTTCAATCATCTCTAGATTATTTATAATACCAAATACAATATAAATGTTATACAAATAGTTGTTATATTATTTAGGGAATAATGATAAAACTAAAAAGCTAGACATGTTCAGTACAGATGTAATTTTTTTCCAAGTATTTCTGATCTACAGTTGATTGAATCTGTAGATGCAGAACTCATGGATATGAAGGGCTAGTTGTATGTGTCTACATCACATCTATATATTTATAGCTATCTCTAACAGACATGAAGTGTTTTATGTGCATCATCTGTAAACATCACAGCAACTCTGAGACAGGTGCTATTAGTATCTATCACACATGAGAAACTGTGGATCAACTTGCCAGGAAATTCAAACACAGGCTCTCTGATTCCAGAGTCCACACTCATGTAACTACATTATTTCATCACTTTAACCCCAGAGCTTTTGCTTATTCATCCTATTCTTCCATTTCTCTTATATCTTGAGCTGGCACCAGTGGAATTTTATCCTGAGCCAGTCTATGAAGACGGTCTGCCTATGTTTTTAGCAAGTCCTCATTCCCCTGTGTAACCAACCAGGCTTCCACCTTAGACCATGCTAACCCCATTGGAACCCTGCCAGGAAGGCTACAGCTCCTGCCCAGGATTCCCCAACTCAGGCCAGGGGTCTCATTAACAAGACTCCTTTCCAGGTGGTGTTTTTACAAAGTCTATCATGAAGAGCAAAGAGGAAGAAAATTATATGGTATTAATAAAGAAATGTAAATGATGCATGGGAACATAGAGGACTAAGAAATAGAATTAACAATTAAGATATCCAGAAAAGTGACACTAATAACCAGAAGTATTTTTAAAAACAATAAATAATAAACAGAGGAAAAGAACTAGCTCTTCCTTAAAGCGAAATTCTAACATGTGCAGAGGGGATACAGGAAAATCCAAAAATCACCAGTATGCAAACACTGGAGCACTAATTGCCCCAGCAAGAACTATTGAAGGATGTTAAAATTATTGGGCAAAATAATTGAGAGACAGGAGATTTGCATGGTTTCAAAGTATCTTCCCCAAAAGCACTTGTTAATTATAAAGGGAAAAAATCATAACTTTTAAGTGGAGAAACTTGGCAGACACTGTCTTAACTTTGTGATCAAAGTCAACACAGCTGCCAGTGAGATACATTGGCATGACGGACACAGCATCAATTCTTTGATATTCCTGCCAAAATGCATAACCTAAAACCAATCATGAGGAAACACTAGACAAACTCGAACTGAGGGATATTCTAGAAAATAAATGGTCTATAAATTTTTAGAAGTATCAAGACCATTCAAGTCAAACAAAGACTGTGGAACTGTTCCATGCTAAAGGAGATTAAAGAGACTTGACAATTAAATGCAACACATTTCTGAACCGGATCAATTCTCTATAAAGGACAATATTGGGACAATCATGAATATGTAATAGGGTCTGAGAATTAGGTAGTAATACTTTTATGCTAACTTCCTTATTCAATGGTTGTATTACAATTATGAAGGAGAATGTCATTATGTGTAGAAATACACACCAAAGTATTTTGAGCTAAAAGCATCAAATCAGAAATTTAATCTCAGATTACTTGAGAAACACAATTACTTGTACTTAACTTGCACACAAAAATTTGAGATCATTTCAAAGTTAAAAAATAAAAATATGAATTATCTTTTTATTAATAATAAATGATAAAAGTAACAATGAAAGAAAAAGATAATAATTATACAAAAGATATAATTAAACAATAAAAGACTAGAAAATGTGAAAGCATGGGAGAGGTTCCAACATTTATCTCATGTCATTCCATAAGCAAAGAAGAGAGGAAGGAGAAAGGCAACATTACAAGAAAAAATGGCTGAGAATGGCTAAGAATTTTCCAGGTTGAGTGAAGAAAGATATGACCCTCAGACTGAATGTTTGCATCAATTGCTCAGAGAGAAAAACAAAAATAAGTCCACATCTAAACATACCATAGTGAAAATTCAGAAACAGCAGGGATAAGGAGAAAATCCTAAATGCTACCAGGAGAGAAGACAGATTTCCTACAAAGAAGCAGTTACTGGACTAAAAGCAAGCTTCTCTTGGGTGAACTGACGCCAACAGACAGTGGGGAAACAGCTTCCAAGTGATACCAGGAAAACAACAAGAACTGTCCAGGAAGCAAAACCAATGATTTTCCAGCTGCAGCAGGTCATGCAAAATTATATTTTACCAAGAATATAAATGAACCTACAAGGCAGGAGTGGAGTATAAAAGATACAATTAGTAAAGAAATTAACAAAAACATGTGTTGGTAAATTGAAGTATCAGTTGTTAATAATAACAATTGATTTTGTACCTTTCAGAACAGGTAGAACTAAAATCCTACGTAACAGGAAAACCACAGATTAAAGAAGAGATTCTGTGGGTGACATCTTGGAAATTCCTTGTCATATCCAGAAGGAGAATAGAGAAATGAAATAAATTAATTAATTAATATGTAAAGAAATTATGAAAAAATAGACTCTAAAATTTTCAAACTATTGGGATTGAGGTAAGAAAAAGGATAATAAAAATGTATAAATTCAAAATAAAGCAAGAAAATGTTAAAAAAAGAAAAGGTAAAAATCTTGGTCAATAGAAAATAACATAAGATGATAGAAATAAGTCCAACCATGTCATTATTCATAATAAATGGAAACAGATGATATTTAATTTTAAAAAAATTACGGTAACTCTGGATAAAGAAGCAAATATCAAGCTAGGCACAGTGGCACATGCCTGTAACTCCAGCACTATGGGAGGCTAAGACAGGAGAATTGTGAGTTCAAAGCCAGCCTCAGCAACCACAAAGCACTAAGCAACTCAGTGAGACCTTGTCTCTGCATAAAACACAAAATAGGGCTGGGGATGTGGCTCAGTAGTCGAGTGCCTCTGATTGAATCCTCGGTACAGAAAAAAAAAAAAAAGCAAATATCAGTAATAGACTATTTTCAAGAGATGTACCTAAAGCAAATACAGAAGATTAACAACAAAAAGATGGGAAAAAAAGACCAGAAAAACACTATATATATGTATGTATATATATATATACACACATACACACACACACATATATATATTTATTTAGCAAAAATGGAATTTAAGGCTAACAGCATTAACAGAGATAAAGTGCTTCACTCTAAAATGATCCTTTAAAATGCTACAAGAAAATATAACCATGATTGTATGTATCTACTAATATAGTTGAAATATAATGAAAAACTGATGGAATCACAAGATTGGATAAATCTACTTTCAAAAGTGGGAGATTCTAATACAACTCTCTCAGATATCTGTAAATAAATCAAAGAATCAGATAATATAATTAAGAAATATGATCTACTGTACACATACATTGAGAACAGTACACCCCCAAAATGGAAAACATATACTGCTCATGTATATGTGGCATGTTTACAAAAATTCATTGTCAAGTCACAAAGGAAGTTTCAACAAAATTTTAAAAATTAATTGCATATGATTTGCATACTTTGATCAGGATACAATTAAATTAAGATCAATAAGAATGGAGAAGAAAAATAAGAACATCCCTATGTTTGGAAATAAAAATTGTACTTCTATATAATGAAGAGTTTTAGAGGAAATTACAAAGGGAACTATAAAATATTTTAGAACTGAATAACAAAGGAAATAGTCACTTCTGGAAATATTTTTTCAAAACATATAAGATGTATGTTTATAGCAGCACAATCACAATAGCTAAGTTATGAAACCAGTCCAGATAACTGTTATAGGATGAATGGATTTTAAAAATGTGGTATATATACACAATGGAGTTTTACTCAGCTATATAAAAGAATGAAATTATGGCATTTGCTGGTAAATGGATGGAATTGGAGAACATCATGCTAAGTGAAATAAGCCAGACTCAGACTCATATGTGGTAGCTAGAGCAAAATAAGGGGGGAAAGGGAGGGGTCAGATATTATAAAATGAAGATCAGTGGAGCAGAAGAAGGAGATTGAGGGGGAAGGAAGAGGGACAGGAAAGGGAAGAAAACACAGAATGAATCTGACAAAATTATGCTATATGTATGTATAAATATACCACAGTGAATTCTGCCTTTTGTATATCTATAAAGCACCAATCAAACATAAATGAATGAGTGAAAGGCAGATCAGTACAGCAGAGAAAGGAGACTATGGGGAGAGAGGAGGGAAGGGAAAGGGAGAACACTAAATACTGAAATGGAGCAAATAAAATTCCATGCATGTCTGATTTTGTCAAAATGAACTCAACTCTTATGTGCAACTATATTGCACTAATAAAAGGAAAAAAACCTATAAGATGTAGCAATAGTAACCCTGGACCTTCTTCTGTTTATCCCCCAACCCACTTAGTTGGAACCAAGGCAAAGACAGGAAAATTTCCTTTCTGCCTACCTTGACAATGTGAGAGGAGGTTTGTTCTGCTTTTTCCTTATTTAATCACCATATGAGTCACTTTCATCATGATTATTCAATATAATTTTGGAGTTTCTATCCCAGTGCTATCCCATAAATATGTATTAGAAACCAGGTGTGGTGGCACACACCTGTAATCACAATAACTGGGAAGGCTGAGGCAGGAGAATCTCTAGTTTAAAGCCAGCCTCAGCAGTTTAGTAAGGCCTTATTCAACTTAGTGAGACCCTTTCTCAAAGTGAAAATATTAGTTAATTAATTAATTAATTATCTTTAATTAATTAAAGGGCTGGGGATGTGGCTCAGTGGTTAAGCGCTCCTGGTTCCTTCCCTCATACCAGAAAAAAAAAAAGTATTGGAAGCTACTTTTGCATTTAAAATTTTTCTAGTAAGAATGTTTTAAAAAGTTGACTTTCACACCAGAGCCCTCACCAACCGGCAGGAGCACAGGCCAAGGCACAGGATCTCCTTCAGGGACCACAGTGGGAGCCCAGCCAAGGGCAGACTGCTAGCCACCAATCACAGGGGAACTCAGACCAGGAGAAGGACTGCCTCTGGAGACCCCTGCCGGAGGCCCAGTACTACCCTCAGTTTCACACCAGACACCCTGCCAACCAGAGGGAACATAAGCCAAGGCCCAGGACTAACTTCAGGGACCTCCATAGGAGCCCAGCCAAGGTCAGGCCTGAGATTGCTACCCACCAATCTGCCAACCCACATGGGAACCCAGACCTAGAAGAAGGACTGCCTCCAGGTACCCCTGTGGCTGAGGCCTGCAACCACCCCCAGTTCAGTGCCAGAGCCCCTGCAGATCCACAGGAGCACAGGCCCAGGGATAGACCTACCACCTGGAATCCCTGAGGGAGTCCAGGCCAAGATCAGGTCTAGGATTGCCCTCACATGTCTATGTGAGAGTCTAGACCCAGGACTGCCCCTGCACATAGAGGGGATCCACGCTGTTGCTCCCTTCCTGTATCAATCTTGTACACTGCAGTCATCCCCATAGTTCTTCCCATGTATTAGCTTCTACTTTGGGTCAACAGACAGGGCCTGGAAGCAGTAGCCAGCCAAAGTGCTACATCTCTGACCAATCATCCCAAAGCCATTATAAGTCTCACCCTTTTAGCCCATCTCTAAATGTGTTTGCATCCATCTTGGGCCATTCCCACTGCCATCTTGAGTTACCTCCACTACTGCTGCCACCATCTTTAGTGGCAGTAGTGTCCATCTGGGGACACCTGCTGGGGACTGGAAGTGAACTCCAAGGTGAGATACAGGTAATCTGTAGTGTCACTATAAGATTATAGGATAGAAACTGCAATACCTCAGATCAGCATTGCAAGAAAGGAAGATACATAATCAACATGAAAAAACAAGGGAAGAAAGTGCCCCAAATAAACCAAGATACTACAATAATAGAATCCATTGACACTTCAGTTGATGAAATGTCAGAGAAAGAATTCAGAATGTACATAATTAAAATAATCTGTGAATTAAAGAATGACTTAAGCAAGTAAATACAGGCAAAAATCGATCACTCCAACAAAGAAACAAGAGAGCAAATAAAGGCAACCATTGATCACTCCAACAAAGAGATAAGAGAGCAAATAAAGACAACCATTGATCACACCAATAAAGAGATAAGGGAGCAAATACAGGTAGCAAAAGCTTACTTTAAGAAAGAGCTAGAGATTGTGAAAAAAACAATTAGAAATTCTTGAAATGAAGAAAACAATAAACCAAATAAAAAACTTGATAGATAGAAAGCATCACCAGCAGACTAAATCGCTTGAAAGATAGAACCTTGGATAATGAAGACAAAATATACAATCTTGAAAATAAAGTTGACCAAACAGTGAAGATGGTAAGAAATCATGAAGAGAACATACAAGAATTATGGGATAGCATCAAAAGACCAAATCTAAGATTTATAAGGATAGAAGAAGGCATAGAATTTCAAACCAAAGGAATGCACAATCTCTTCAATGAAATAATATCAGAAAATTTCCCAAACATTAAAAATGAATTGGAAAATCAAATATAAGAGGCTTACAGGACACCAAATGTACAACATTACAACAGATCTACACCAAGGCACATTATAATGAAAATGCCCAGCATACAGAATAAGGATAGACTTTTAAAGGCCACAAGAGAAAGGAATCAGATTACATATAGGGAGAGATCAATTCAGATCTCAGCAGATTTTTCAACCCAGACCTTAAAAGCCAGGAGATCATGGAACAACATGTACCAAGCTCTGAAAGAAAATGGATGCCAACCAAGAATCTTGGATATAGAATCTGGATATAGAATCTCTATATCCAGTAAAATTAAGCCTCAGATTTGATGATGAAATAAAAATCTTCCATGATAAACAAAAGTGAAAAGAATTTACAGCAAGAAAGCCTGCACCACACAGCATTCTCGCCAAATATTCCATGAGGAGGAAATAATAACCAACAATGAAAATATACAAAGAAAGGAACTACACTAAAGGAAAGGCCAATCAAAAGAGAAACCAAGTCAAGCTAAAAACCAAAAATAAACCAAAATGGCCAGGATTTCCAATCATATTTCAATAATAACCCTGAATGTGAATGGCCTGAACTCATCAATTAAGACATAGACTGACTGACTAGATAAAAAAAAAAAAGACCCAACAATATTCTGCCTTCAAGAAGCTCATCTCACAGGAAAAGACATCCACAGACTGAAAGTGAAAGAGTGCGAAAAAATATATCATTCACATGGACCACATAAACAAGCAGGAGTTTCCATTCTCATATCCAATAAAGTGGACTTTAAACCAAAGTTAGTAAAAAAGGGATAAAGAAGGAAATTTTATACTTTGTAAGGGAATCATACATCAACCAGACATAACAATCATAAATATCTATACCCCAAACAATGGAGCATAGATCTATGTAAAACTATGTATATCAATCTATGTGTATCAAATAAACCCTTCTCAACTACAAGAATCAAATAGGCCATAACACAATAATACTTGGTGACTTTAACACAGCTCTCTCACCACTGAATAGATCTTCCAAACAAAAACTAAACAAAGAAACCACAGAACTCAATAAAAAAAAATTTAGACTTAACAGACATATATAGAATATTCCATCCATCAATGAGCGAATACACTTTTTTCTCAGCAGCACATGAATCTTTCTCCAAAATAGATCATATATTATAACACAAAGCAAGTCTTAGCAAATACAAAAAAATAGAGATATTACCCTGCATCCTGTCTGATCATAGTGGAATAAAATTAGAAATCAATGACAGATTAAAAATTGAAACTATTCCAACACCTAGAGACTAAATAATACACTATTGAATGATGAATGGATAACAGAAGACATCAGGGAAAAGATAAAAAAAATTCTTAGAGGTAAATGAAAACTCCAATACAACATATCAAAGACTCTGGGACACCATGAAGGCAGTGCTAAGAGGAAATTTCATTGCATTAAGCTCATTCATTAAAAGAAGAAAAAGTCAACAAATAAATGATTTGTCACTACATCTCAAAGCCCTAGAAAAAGAGGAACAAACCAACATTGAAAGAAGTAGAAGACAGGAAATAATTAAAATCAGGGCTAAAATCAACGAAATTGAAACAAAGAATTCAAAAAATTGACAAAACAAAAAGCTGGTTCTTTGAAAAAATAAATAAAATTGACAAACCCTTAGCCACCCTAATGAAAAGAAGGAAAAAGAAAACCCAAAATTACTAAAATTTATGATGAAAAAGGAAATATTACAACAGACTCTGCTGAAATACAGAGGATAATTAGAAACTATTTTGAAAATCTATACTCCAGTAAAATAGAAAACCCTGAAGACACTGACAAATTTCTAGAGGCACAGGACCTACCCAAACTGAATCAGGAGGTCATACAAAAACAGATCAATTTCAAGCAAGGAAATAAAAGATGCCATCAAAAGCCTACCAACCAAGAAAAGCCCAGGACCAGACAGATTCTTAGCCGAGTTCTACAAAGAAGAATACCAATACTCATCAAAATATTTCACGAAATAGAAAAGGAGAGAACCCTTCCAAACTCATTCAATGAGGCTAGTATCACCCTGATACCAAAATCAGGCAGAGACACATCAAAGAAAGAAAATTTTAGATGAATATCCCTGATGAACATAGATGCAAAAATTCTCAATAAAATTTTGGCAAATCACATACAAAAACATATTTAAAAAAATGTGTACCATGATCAAGTGGGATTCATTCCAGGGATACAGGGTTGGTTCAACATACAGAAATCAATTAACATAATCCATCACATCAATAGACTTAAAGATGAACATCATATGATTTTATCAATTGATGCAGAGAAAGCATTTGACAAAATACAGCACTCTCTTATGTTCAAAACACTAGAAAAACTAGGGATAGTAGGAACATACCTCAACTTTGTAAAAGCTATCTATGCTAAACCCAAGGCCAACATCATCCTAAATGGAGAAAAATTGGAAGCATTCCCTCTAAAAACGGGAACTAGACAGGGATGCCCTCTTTCACCACTGCTATTCAACATAGTCCTTGAAACACTAGCCAGAGCAATTAGACAGATGACAGAAATTAAAGGGGTATGAATAGGAAAAGAAGAACACAAACTATCATTCTTTGCTGATGACATGATTCTATACTTAGAGGACCCAAAAAATTCCACAAGAAAACTTCTAGAATTAATAAATGAATTCAGCAAAGTAGCAGAATATAAAATCAACACCCATAAATCAATTTCATTTCTATACATCAGTGATGAATCCTCTGAAAGAGAAATTAGGAAAACCCATTCACAATAGCCTCAAAAAAAATACTTGGGAATCAATTTAACAAAAGAGGTGAAAGACCTCTACAATGAAAACTACAGGACACTAAAGAAAGAAATTGAACAAGACCTTGGAAGATGGAAAAATCTCCCATGCTCTTGGATAGGCAGAATCAATATTGTCAAAATGGCCATACTATCCAAAGCACTATATAGATTCAATGCGATTCTAATTAAAATCCCATCATCATTCCTTATAGAAATAGAAAAGGCCATCATGAAATTCATTTGGAAGAATAAGAGACTCAGAATAGCCAGAGCAATCCTTAGCAAGAAGAGTGAAGCAGGAGACATCACAATACCAGACCTTAAACTATACTACAAAGCTATAGTAACCAAAACAGCATGGTATTGGCACCAAAACAGACATGTAGACCAATGATACAGAATAGAAGACACAGAGACAAACCCACTTAAATAGTTATCTTATACTAGACAAAGGTGTCAAACATGTACATTGGAGAAAAGATAGCCTCTTCAACAAATGGTGCTAGGAAAACTGGAAATCCATATGCAGCAAAATGAAACTAAACCCCTATCTCTCACCATGCACAAAATTCAATTCAAAGTGGATCAAGGACCTAGGAATTAGACCAGAGACCCTATGCCAAATAGAAGAAAAAGTAGGCCCAAATCTTAATCATGTCAGCTTACGACCTTACTTCCTTAACAAGACTCCTATAGCACAAGAAATAAAATCAAGAATCAATAAATAGGATGGATTCAAATAAAAAGCTTCTTCTCAGCAAAAGAAATAATCAGTGAAGTGAACAGAGAGCCTACATTCTAGGAACAAATTTTTGCCACATGCACATCTGATAAAGCACTAATTTCTAGGATATACAAAGAACTCAAAAAACTTAACACCAAAAAAAAAAAAAACAAACAAACAACCCAAACAACAAATGGGCTAAGGAGCTAAACAGACACTTCTCAGAAGAAGATATACAATCAATCAACAGACATATGAAAAAATGTTCAACATCTCTAGCAATTAAAGAAATGCAAATCAAAACTACTATGAGATTTCATCTCATGCCAGTCAGAATGGCAATAATCAAGAATATAAACAACAGTAAGTATTGACAAGGATGTAGGGGAAAAGGCATGCTCATACATTGCTGGTGGAACTGCAAATTGGTACAACCAATCTGGAAAGCAGTATGGAGATTCCTTAGAAAACTTGGAATGGAACCACCATTTGACTCAGCTATCCCACTCCTTGGTCTATACCCAAAGGACTTAAATACAGCATACTACAGTGACACAGCCACTTCAATGTTTATAGCAGCTCAATTCACAATAGCTAAATTGCGGAATCAACCTAGATGCCCTTCAATAGATGAATGGATAAAGAAACTGTAGTATATATACACAATGGAATAAAAGAGAATAAAATTATGGCATTTTTAGGTAAATGGATGGAGTTGGAGAATATCATGCTAAGCGAAGTAAGCCAAACCCCAAAAACCAAATGCCTAATGTTCTATCTGATAAGTGGATGCTGATCCATAATAGAGGAGAGGACATGGGAAGAATGGAGGAACTTTGGTCAAAGGGGAGAGAGGGAGGGGACATGGGGGCAGTAAAGATGGTGGAATGAGATGGACATCATAGCCCTAGCTTCTCATATATGATGTGATTCTACATCACTACCATCAGAGAAATGAAAAGTTGTGCTCCATCTGTGTACAATGAATTAAAATGCATTCCACTATCATATATATCTAAGTAGAATAAAATATTTAAAAAATTTTAAAAATAAAAAGTTACAGAAGTTTAATAACATATTTATTTAACAATATATTCAACTTATTATCATTTCAAGGTGTAATCAACACAAACTTATTAAGGAGATATTTTGCATTCTTCTTTCATGTTAAATCTGGTGTTTGTGTTACAACTCAGTTGTTATATTTGATCAGATATTTTTATTTTTTAATACTTATTTTTTAGTTGTAGGTGGACGGAATATCTTTATTTTATTTTTATGTGGTGCTGAGAATCGAACCCAGTGCCTCTCGCGTGCTAGGCGAGCACGCTACCACTGCGCCATAACCCCAGCCCCATGATCAGATATTTTTATATCTGAGTTTTCACAACCCAGACTTAGCTACATTTCAGGTGCTGAACAGGCACATGTGAAAGTATTTGACTCACCTTTATAATCAGCTCAAGTTGGCAAAACATTAGAATTCTGATAATACCAAATATCGGTGAGGATATAGAAATCTCTTATATATCGCTGATAGAAGCAGCTTACCATTTGAAGAACAATATCTAATAAATATGAAAACATGGATAATATTCAGTCCAATAATTTTACTTCTAGATATATGCTTTATTTATGCTTTATGAAAATTCTCTCCCAAGTGTGTACCATATTTCTTCATAATATCCTCTTAAGCTTTATAATAGAGAAAAAGTTGTAAAAACTCTAAATGGAAATAAAAATTTAGGTATATTCACACATGGAAATAATAAGTGGCAGTTAAAATGAACTAAATAGTGCAATAAAATTGGTCAAGTTCAAAACAGTAATAGAACAGTATGTATAGCATAATAGCATTTATGTAGAATTAAACACTACTATGTATATTTTAGGCATCTCCTGTATGTAATAAAAATATAAAAGGTATAGTGGATTGTTATATCACAGAATCATAATAGTCTCTGGGAAGGAACAGAGGGAGAAAAATGAAAATAAGAAAAGAAGAGATTAAAGATTTATCAGGAAATTCTTGCTTCTCTGGTATAAAAATATCTGATCAAATATAACAAAGTCATTCAGAAATTCTGATTGATGGTTATACACAAAGGTCTTACACAGTATTCTCCCTACCATTGCTCTGTGATTTGAAGTGTTCATAATTGTAATTATACAATGCTTGCTGTCTGTGTATCATGGATGAAAAAAAAATCTTACTAGAATAGAAGAATCATAATACCTACCCCTAAAAGAAAACCTAAAGGAACTGAAATTCTACCCATGCATGACCTGTGTGTATACCTACACAGAGATGCACACTTCTCTAAGGGGCAAGGTCTAGTTATCAGACATGCCAAGGCCTGTGGGTGTTTGCCACACAGCAAGCACTTGATAAACACTGATTCGATGAATGCATGAAGTGTGTTGCACTGGTAGGTGTAACCTGAGAGTACAATTCGCATCAAGAGTCAATTTGCATGTAGAGAGGTTTTCCATGCACAAGCTGCAATTTCTTCCAAAGGAGGACTTGGTTTTAGGTCCATTTGAGGTGTAAAATTTGCCATGGGGAGCATAATTGGGTACCTGATCCTGACACTGGGATTTGTTCCAGTCTTTTTGCTATATGGAAGGAGAAAGGGTACCTAGACTACAGGGGAAGTGACTTTCCCCCCATGCGACTCTGAATACAATTCAACTTTGATAGACAAGTAACAAAGTGTGTCACAAGCTATATGAGCAGGAGAGAATTGGAGAAAGGATATTTCTCCTACTTTCTCAGATCCAGCATGGCTTTGGATCAACAAGGACTCCAGGAGATTCTGAATTACTTTAGTATCTCAATGATTTGCCATAGAAAGTTGCATGTGTTTCTACTTGTAGAGCTCCATGCCATTATATGGTTTTCCATGTCTCTACATCAAACCACTTTCACATATAACATATTTATGTGCCATAAAAACTGACCTTACAGGGGCTGGGATTGTAGCTCAGCGGTAGAGCACTTGCCTCGCATGCATGAGGCCCTGGTTTCGATCCTCAGCACCACATACAAAGCAATAAAATAAAGACATTGTGTCCATCTATAATTAAAAATAAAAAAAAAATTTTAAAAAAAACTGACCTTACAACAACTAATAGATAAATAGATATATATTCATCTATAATATAAAGATATATATGAGATAATGTATGAGATAGAGACAGAGACAGAAAAAGAGATTTCCTTTCCTCTGTTTGAGATTTCTACTCTATTAGATAAAATTTAGCTGGTAAAAGACTAAACAACTATGCCAAGATTCATGAGAATTCTTTGTTATAAAAAAAAGATACTTAGAAATGTTTGCAATTAACTATGTTGCATGTATAACAAACCTAAATATAAGGATTGGCAACAAGATCTACAGAGAGTAGAAAAAAGGGAGTTTTGAGCAGTTCACATTCTCTTTTTTGGCTTCAAGTTAAGAGGGCCAGGATGTGTTTTCAATTTTGGATGTGCTAATTATGTTTGTCAATTGTGAGCTTTGCTTAATTAATTAGTCATGCAAATTTAACTTGAATATTTTTTTGCACATCTAAATCATTACTATAGCAATTAAAAAGCTGCTTTGATTAGCTCCTTTCACAGTATATAGCATAGCATACTCTTGTCAACTTCTTTTTGACAACCTAGCAGCTAGGTACTGTTTACAGAAAAGATATTCTATATGTTTGGGGAAAGATACAAACCAAAACAGGTAACAAGAAAGGTGGACTAGCAGAAGATAAATCAACAATTACTAGCTCCATAAAAGTCAGTGAATACAGACCATAAATTTCAATGATATATGTTCAAGAGGAGTTCCCAGGGATGGAGAGAGAGTTGGAGTATTGAATATACCAGAAACATGTTTTTTGTGATAAACTGAGTCAGATTTATATGTCTCTGTCCCCAAATCAATGTCAGAATCTATAAATGCTATAGGAACTACACTTGTCCCTGTGTGGAAGACGTGGTCTAACTCTCATAATCACTAATAAATACTATGACCAGGGAGCTTGTGCCAAGTGAATCTCTCCCCAGGGACCATTTCATACTTTAACAAGCCAAACTGCCAGCAACGTTGTATGACATTAAGTTGAACTTCTTATTAATTGCTAAACAGGTACTGCGTTCCCTATGAACCACCCATGGATACTGTTATCACTCTACTTTCTACAGAATGAGAACCTAATGCATGGTGGGACACTGGCAAGTATTGCAAGTGCTAGAATAAATATCTGCTTTTAAAACCCCCCATTCCCCACAGCTAATTATCAAATCATCTCATCCCCACCCCTCCACACCAGCCCTGGAGGCAGACTAGAACCAAGAAAAACTGGGTTTGTTTTTTGGGGGGAGGGAGGGTACTGGGGATTAAACTCAGAGGTACTCGACCACTGAGCCACATCCCCAGCCCTATTTTGTGTTTTATGTAGAGACAGGGTCTCATTGAGTTGCTCAGTGCCTCACCATTGCTGAGGCTGGCTTTGAACTTGGGATTCTCCTGTCTCAGTCTCCCAAAGCGCTGGGATTATAGGCATGTGCTACCTCGCCCAGCTGAAAAACTATTTTGAGTATATGATGCCATTTCTCATTTTAAAGTTGCTCTAAGGCTTGTAAGTTCACACATCTGGTTCATCTCAGAGGGTCACTAACATCTCTAATAGAATCCAGCTGTAGAATAGAAAATCACATTTCATCTAAGAACTTGAATCCTGGTTGATAAATGAAAAATCACTGTTGAATGCTGAAAGGTACATTTTGACACCCATGGAAAATTTAGAACTTTGGGCCTCCCGAAAACTTAATGCCAAAACGGATAAAGAGAGAAAAAAGGTGAAAGGGGGAAGTTTTTTCTTTCTTTCTTTCTTTGTTTTGGTTTGGTTTGGTTTGGGCAGTCCTAGGAATTGAACTCAGGGGCACTCTACTGCTCTATCACTCTACGACTGAGCTATATCCCCAGCCCTTTTTATTTTTCCTTTTGCACCAGGGTCCTGCTAAGTTGTCCCAGAACTTCCGACCTGTCATCCTCCTGCCTCAGCATCCCAAGTTTGGTCACTGAGATTAGAGGGATGCACCACTAAGGATATATATGTATTATTGAGCACTTCAGAACAGAGAATTAGGGTATCAGCCAGATTCAAAGGTGGCTTTGCTTTTCAGAAATGTTCTGAGAAATTCAAATGTTTTAAGTAGAGAAATTGAATAAATAAGACAAATAAATTTCAAATTTTTCCCAATAAATTTGTCCCTCCAAAATATCCCAGATAGCTGCATATGCAGAAGCATGTGCACATATGTGCTAAATCATTCCCATTAAATTCTCATGCATATAGTGTTTGTTGGTAAAGACTTGTGCTGGAGACCAGTTCCCCCTGCCCCACTCTTCAGGGACCTCCTTCAACACACACACACACACACACACACACATCTTCAATTTTCTGTCCCCCTGGATTCCTCTCCTGCGCATATTGATAAGCTCATGCCTCCCACTCAGGCATTCTCCCCAGCGTCGCGCACTCTCTCCTTCTGCTCACAGCCGTGCTCCTAACGGCAGTGTCTATTCTCACCATCTCCAGTTCCTCGCCACTTACTCACTTCTCAGCCCACTGCAATCTGGCTTCCACTGAAACCGATCCTGCTGAAGTCACCTTCAGTCATCCTGAAGAAGTCTTCACTTAATTTTGCCAAATTAAGTGAAGATTTCTTGGTCTACATGACACGGTCTCCCCAAACCGCTGGTCACTACTGAAGACTGCTGTCTTGGAACTTGGACCATAAGACTTTCCTGCTTACGTTTGCTTTCTTTTTCTCTTCCCCTTCCCTTTTCCCAGACCCTCCATCATTGCCTCTTCCTCTTCCAGCATCTCCCTAAATGTTGACAACTCCAGAGGTTTTTCCTCATGCCCCAACTCTTACATGGTAGACACCTTCATTTAAATCAGAAATCTGGGACTTACCCCAACACCACTCATCTTTACCTCAAGTCCTGTTGATTTTGTACTTTCATTTTCTACCCAGCCTCTCTGTTCTCTAAAGTGTCGTAAAAACTGCAACCAGAGTGAGATTTCTAAGAAGCAAATCTGATCATATCACTCTCCTGCTTGCCACCCCACCATGGTTCCCTATTACCTATAGCTGTAAATTTCTAACTTCTTCAAAAGGAATATTTTCTTCCCTAGAAAGCAAGTTTTGTCTAGGCTATGATTTAAGTATTGAGCATAATACACAGCACCTCTGGGAATCCTCTGGTGTTCTAGGGCATAACTGAAAAATCAGAGATCTTCGTGATAAAGTTTGAGTTTCCTAAAGAGGCTGCATCCCCTTGGTGAACTGATTTCTACCCACTCTGCAATGCCGTCTCCTATTGCTCTCCTTCTTCACCCCTCCTTCCAGACTTGCCCAACTCAATTACTCGTCATGTCTGAACATGCCAAGGCTTCACAAGTGTGTTTCTTTTCCACCTAGAATATCCTTACCCTCCTTGACTGCCTAGAAAACTTGTCCTTATTTCCTCAAGACCATCTCAAAGGGGAAGATTCCATAAACAAAATGCATCACTCCTCTGTGCCCTAACTACCCTGTACATATCTTTACTACAAACCTCATCATAGGTCTATTTCCTCTATGGGGCTATGAGAGGAAGGTTTCTTTCTGATCTGTCTTTGTTACCCAGGGCCTAGTAATATGCCTAGGACTCAGAAGGAACTCAGCCCATGTTTGTGTAACAAGTGTGATTCTCCTGGAACAAATCATCCTTTTGTTTCCTATTTCTTTTGTAATGCTATTTTGCATGTCATAGGTGTCCCATGTTAAACATTGGCCAGCTAATCCTCTACTACCTATGTTTCAGCATAAAGGAACTGAGATTAAACCTTACAGATTCACATAACTATTCAGACAGAATGTTAGACTTTTTTGTAGAAATTGAGATGCCTGAGATCTAATGGGTTGTTACAACTGTCCTTCTGGGCACTACTTGAAATAATGTCTTGCATCTGAGATTTTTATGTAATGAGATAAATAAGATAGGAAAAACATATGGGTCACATTTGCTCAATGTGGGTGAGATCAATACAGTACAAGGAATCTAATCCCTTAACAGATTCAGATGGGAGCCATCTCTTTAATGATATAAAAGTGGGAATGAGAAATATCATCTGCAGATTAATTAAAGGAAAGTTAATGGTGAAATTTAACTCAAGCTATATGTGAGACTTCCCCGGCAATTAAAATATTCTCTAATTCTCTTCAATCAGAGACTGAAGAATAAGAAACTGGATCAACTGTTAACATCAATTTCCTTATGATTCTGAAAAGTATGGGTTCTAAAAGCAAACTTGAAAACAAAACCCAATGTGTCATTCTCCTGGTAGATGATATTGTCTTCCACTTCTAGGGCAGTTTTGCAATTATGTAGTTTCGAATCATATTCCTCTTTGTCATACTAATGTAATAAGTAGTTTACCTACCTTCATATTAAACAAAAACATATAGTAAAACTCAAGACTTCTGCATATACCAACAAAATGTAGTCAATGTTCACCAAGATGACATTACAGGACCTTGAAGAACTCTCTGAATCCTGGAAGAGAGATGAAATTAATCCCTCACATCTTGTTTCAAATCCAAAGGTTTGTTATTGTATTCTGATTTCCTGAAAAATCCTGATTCATGTAACACATACATGGAGACACATACAGAGAGAGAGAAAATAGAATATTTGTTTGTAACATTCATTCCACCAACCATGACCCATAATAGGAAATCTACTCTTAACCAGCACTTCTCAAAGTGTGGCCTACAGACCCTTGAGAAAATGGGAGACTTTTTCAGGAGTTCCACAAAGTCAAAACTATATTTACAAGAATACTGAGACATAATTTGTCTTTTTCATTATCATTCCCTAGCAAGCTGGAGTTTTTCCAGAGGCTACATAACATGTAATATTGGGACAGATTGAATGCAGAAGCAGATATGAGAATCCAGCTGTATTCTATTAAGTCAGACATTAAGGACATATGCAAAAAAGTAAAACAATGTCACTCTTCTCACTAATTTTTTTTGTTGTGGAAAATAAAGTTAAATTTCATTAAAATGTTATATGTGCTAAAATGCAATGAGGAAATTTGGGATTTATTGTGTCAAAGATTCATGTCTTTTGTCTATTGTGGAAAATCTTACCAAATTATCTCTTCAAATATTACTCATTTCCTCCCATTCCCTTTTCTCCACCTAGAATGCCATCCATTCTCACATATTCAATGTCATTCATATTTTATGTCCTTGTAACTTAATGCTATAATTTGGGTTCCCTCAGTTCTTCCCAGTTTGCTAACTCTTTTTACAATCAAGTCTAATCTGCTTCTTTAATTCTTCTATTGCATTCTAAAATTTGATGATCGTATTTTTTATTTGTAGAAGTCCTTCTTTGTTTTTTAAAATCTGTCAGATCTTGTTCATGTGTGTATTCCTTGTTACATCTTACTCCTGATAGCATTTCCTTAAACCTTTTAAAAAGTGTAAAACTCACTTTATTTTCCTTATCTGATTGCTCAATTATCTGAAGATTCAGAAGGTCTAATACTACTGTTTTTGTTTGTTTGGTTGGTTGGTTGGTTTTTGCTTACCTTCATTTATGAAATCTTTTTCTTTATGACACAGTTTTGAATCATAAGTTTATGTTCAATCAAACCTTATACCCAAGGGAATTTTATACAGGCTGGACTGAAAACATGAGTCTCTGGAAAGGATTTGCATTTATCTCTATTAAGCACCCAAGATGCCTCAGGGCAGGTCTGTGGTTATAAGTTCTCAGAAGATATTTTTTTTCATACTATATGCCTAGGCCAAGCCAGACCACTAAGGCCATACTTGTCTTCTTCTGCTGTTTGTTTGTTGTTGTTGTTTCCTTGTCCATCTTTTTATGACAGATGTAGTGCCTGAGGATTCCTGTTGCATGTGAGGATCTTGGTTCCACACTCCATGGTGCTGGGCCCAACATCTTATCTTCCTATAGTTTGTTAAATACCAAGTATCTTGATACCACTCTAAATGCCCCCAGGACATCTGTGTTTTTAATGTCTGCTTCTCTGCTGATTTTCAGCTGCTTATTCATTTTTTAATCCCAGAGATTTGCCTTACTTTTTGTGAGCCTAACTCTACATACAAAATATTTATTATATATTGTTTAATATTTTAGGTGTCTTTTGGGGGAGGACTTTCAGATTATCCAGTTTGCCATATTGCCAGTAATTTAATTGCTACAGCATTTCTAATGAAATACATATACCACTCAGCCCAGCAGTTCTATCCAAGGAATTTATCATTTGGATGGAAATGTGGCAATATTTATCAAAATATAAAATATGCATAACTTTTAATCCAGCAATTCTACCTTCTAGGAATTTCATGTTTACTCACATTTGTATAAAATGTCACATGAATAATATTTTTTTTGCAGAACACTTTGTAAAAGGTAAAAGATAAGAAGTTGTGAACAACCCTGAATATTCATCATTAGAAGACTAACTGGGTATATTCATGTACTTCCCACAATATTCTGAAATTGTTCAAAAGAAAAAAAAGTTCTATATGAGCTGATATGGAAAGATGTTCATGGTATAAGTTGCATTACTTCTTTATGTAAAACATATAAAATATGCTTAAATGTGCTTATATATTCATTACATACTCCTGAAAAGACACACAATGAACTGCTGACAGTATTTTCTTCTAGGGATTGAGACTGAAGGATTTTAATACAAATATTGCTTCTAAATGATAAATGTACCGATTTTAAATTATGTTTACCCATTTATTAATATCAACTCCTTCCTGTTATCTTATCATTAGCTATGTTATTGGAGGCATTTGAAAATAAAGTCTTTCTCTCCCAATTGTTCAGCAACACATATCATCCACCACCTGTCTCTCATTCCTTACCTATCAATTATTATTCCAAGTAACCTGACTGTCCTCTACTGACTTTACTGTGATACTTATTATCTAATGCTCTAAATATAATTTTACAGACCAAAATAGGTAGATTTCTTACTCCCATCTGCTCCAGGAAGGGATGTCTTACAACATATGAAGAAGTTAGATTTTTAATGCCACAGCACAGCAATGGGAAAAGAAGGACTCACTGAGAATTAAGTGAGAAGCCAGGATTATTCCTTTGGTTGTGCCACAGCTTGATCAACAGGAGAGACTGGTTTCAACATCTGAGCCCAGCATTTATACAGCTGGGAACATATTCTGGCATGAATGCAAAGGTTTTTGGTTAGACATCTTCATTCCTTCACATGATGTACTCCAGGAGTGACAGTGTGCAGCTTGAGTTACTTAATTTCTCATTAGGTTTAAGGTGTGCAAAAACCACAGAGCCCAAGTCATTTCACCTAGCCGTTCACACAGTAAAATGCAGCTTCCATTATTCCTTCTCTTCACATCATATTAGTGCTCTGATGAAAGCTGGTCTAGATAGTATTCTATATTTGGACTATAATTTTCACCACATTGTGATGCTAGGGCATAAGTTATTTAAGATTTTTTGTGGTGATTTATTGTTTTTTGTGTTGGGTTTTGTTTCTGTTTTTTGTGTTTGAGAAAGAATGAAAGAAAAAATTAGAAGAGAGTTTTCATTTTAGGAAAATGATTACTTCCCTTTTGTTTCCCTTTTGAGTTTTTATTACTTAAGAGTTGACACTGAGTTGTTAGAAGGATGCAGATACGCTCAAATAGAAAAAGCGAAGACAGCAGTTTCTAAGACAATGTGATCTATGGGCACCAGAAGAGAATAATGGATGGGCTATTGGCTCTTGCTATAATCCAAATCTTAAGTGTTCACCAAAGGCCCATCTGTTAAATATTTGGACCCCAAAGGAAGTGGTAGAACCTTTAAGAGTTGAGGTCTAGCGGGAGGTCTTTACATCATTGGAGCATGCCCTTGAAGGGTTTGTGTGACAAAGGCCTCTTCTTTATTCTTTCTTTCCTTGCTCCCTGACTCATGAGATGAGCAGTTTTGCTCTGCCACAAACTCCTTCCATGCACCTTGCCATAGATCCAAAACTATGGAGCTAATCATGGACTGAAACCTCCAAAACTGTGAGCCAAAATAAACCTTTTCTCTTTAGAAGCTGATTATATCAGGTATTTGTTATAACAACAGAAAGCTAACACTGTACCCAAAATGTCTTTTATAATGGCCTTCTGTAATGTCACAGATCAACTTGTTCTTTGTATTTCCCAATCCCCTACCAAGACACAATCAGTTTAGAGAGGAGAACTTTTGGGGCCATGTTCAGTCATTAAATTCTATGTTCACTGTATCATTGACAAGTGTAAGAAGTGGGGAGGGATTTGAAGACAAGGTAGGTGATAAGAAGGTAGAGGGAAGGTATGACAGGAAGCCCATGGGGTAGGTAAGGGAAGGAGAACTCTAGGCCATCAGCAAAACTGGGTCAATACCTATACATTCCAAAGGTGTTTCACCTGCAAAATAGAGAAAATAGAATTACAAAATAACAATATCCAACTATTTAATCTCCTAAATATGGCCAAAGGCAGAGAGCAACTGGAAATCATATTCAGAATAAAGACAACTGTGTTGCAAAAAGAAGTTTAGAATTCCAATTCTACAGACATGGTACTCTGGATACAAAAGTGGTTCTTACTCCAAACATATGTAACTGCTAGGCAAATTATTACCAACCCTCTACACACACACACACACACACACACACACACACAAAGAAGCCAATCCCAAAAAACCAAAGGCTGAATGTTTTCTCTGATATGCGGATGCTAATTCACAATAAGGGGGCAAGGGGCTAGGGAAGAATAGAGTTACCTTAGATTAGTTAGAGGGGAGTGAAGGGAGGGGAGAGGGTATTGGAGTAGCAAGAATAGTAGAATAATCAGACATTATGACCCTATGTACATATATAACTATACGACCGGTATGATTCTACATCATGTACAACCAGAAGAATGAGAAATTATACTCCATCTGTGTATGATGTATCAAAATGCATTCTACTGTCATGTATAACTAATTAGAACAAATAAAAAATAAAATAAAATTTTAAAAATCTAACACTTAACCAAGCTTAATAGAAAGTGAGAGTTCCCCAGGTAACAGGAATGTATAAGTGACAAAAAGCCAGAGTAACAGGAGCAGCATGGAAAAGTGTCATCAAACCTACAAACAGGTCCTAGAGCCTGGGAACTGGAATTCCACCACCCACACAAGGCAGCAAAGAACCCTTTAGACTACAAAGAGGAGAAGAGCTAGAACTGAGGCTTCCACATAAATCCAAGGCCCATGAAGAGATGTTCAGACTGTGGCAACTGTCATTACCAACTAAGAAAACTCCACCAACCAGTTCAGCACAGCAGCAAGGCTGTTGTTTTCTGTCTAACACACTGAACAATGAAAATTCTTCTGTGAGACCGCAAGACATCCAGATCCCTGCCTGAAAAAACTACCTGCAGGTGTACTGCAGAAAAAAAGAAATTGAACCCAGAGCAAAGAATGAGGTGTAAGAAACAAAAAGAAAGTAAAAAACTAATAAAACATCACCAATAACAATGCCTCACTTTATGGATATTTAAAAAAAAAAGAAAGAACGAACTTCAATACTGGGTATATAAGACTCCTGAAATCCAACTATATGCTGATTTACAATTAAACCCTAAAGACACAGAAAGTTTAATGACAATTAAATATAAAACAGACAAATGTTAGCCAAAGAAAATTTATATTAATATCAAGCAAAAAATATCCTGTGGCGAAAACCAGTATCATTAGGAATATATAATTGCAAAAGAGACATAATAATTCTGAACTTATATAAGCCTAGCAACATAACTTTTAAATGTATGTAGGAAAGGCAAAAATCAAAGTTTTCTTTAACATGCCTCTCTTTGTAATGAATGGATCAAAAGACCAAAAATAAATGAAGCTATAAATAATTTTATAACACAATTAATAGACTTGAAGCAGTGACAATAATTATATAGACAACTGCATCCAACAATTAGAGAACTCACATTCTTTTTCAAGCAAACTGGAACATTTACAAAAACTGCATAATCACACACACCAATGTGAGGACAGTGATCACTTATGAAGATGAAGGAAGAATATGGCTTGGGGCATCCTTTAATATTTTATAGGGGAAATATGGCAGTGTTTGAATAGTTACTAAAATTAAGTAATGGACTTGTTGACTTTTCTTATATTCTCAGGATATTTCTTCATATTTATAAAACTAATGGTTAAATAGTAAAACACATATTTGTTTTCAAATTATCTTTCACTTGATAAATTTCATGGATAAAATGATTTTATAAAACATCCAGTAATATTGCAGTGTTTCCTTACCAGAGACCTATTGTCAGGTAGAAACTTGTCCCAATCTTTGACAAAACATTGTACCGAGCACCTCTAAACATATGTATTTTTAGTCTCAGTCTGAATTCAATTTGACCCCTAGAATCACCAGCAGTCATCAACTTAGGGAACACAAAATATATTAATCCCAAATGAAAACCACAAGAGTAACACACACAGAAAGGATTGGCTTTGCCTTGCCTACTACATGCCTACTACATGAGATCTACGGCTCCTCAAATAAGGAATCTGGGTAAATCCTTTTGTAAATAAATAATTATTTTTTAAATTTATTGTCCATTATGTACAACTGTAATGCACCAATAAAAAAGTGGGTAAAAATGAAAAGACAAAAAAATAAATGTATTTATAAGTTCCCATTTTCTAATGTTTTATTTTCCTGAAATATTACACATCTATAGATTGTGTAAAGTAAGGAACTTGGTTTTCTAGCATTATTCATCTTCCACATCACAGTGTAACTCAGGAACACTTTGGGGGAAAGTCACACCTGGCAATAATCTATCTATTAATCTTTTTATTTATGTATCTAATATATTTTCCCCTTTTATCCATCGAATGCTCTGGGAATCATCTGAAATGGTTTTCACATATATATTCCAAACTCTGCCAGCACTTGGTATTCAAGTGAAAAATCCACGACTGTTAGAAATACTACATTGACAAGTCACAAGTAAAAAGTAACTATTTTTAAGAATTGTATTTGTTTCTTTTATTTACCTAATCTTTAAAAATCAGCTTAGAATTTCTAGCAGGTATTGCTAAAATTATATCACTCAGGTGAACTTAATAGAGTGCTCAAAAGTATTTCCACTAATTTTACATATGTCAAAAATTCAGGTAGTGTTAATATTTAGCTAACTACTGAAATATTTAAAATTCTTGAAGAGAGGGAAAGCTTGCTAAAGCATTAAGAACTCTGCAAAATTATAGAAAAATACTAATAACAGAGACTCACACAGACTAGGAAATTGAAATGGGGCTCCAAGAGAAAAAAAGTCAGAGAATAAAGAAGAAAGGGAACATATAGAAATGAGAAGAGTAAAATGCCAAAGGGCTCATCAAAGAAAAGTACCAGATAAATACTTCATGGTGGACAATGAGAACAAATATAACATAAAGGTGACAGTACCACCCTGAAAAGTGCATTTAATGACACTGAGAACAAAAGTGCTTTAAATAAATGTATTAAATGTGGTCACAGTTGGATATTTCACTGAAACATCTACTCAGTTATAAGAGCTGTTTTCACTTCATACATGAAAAGTAATGTGCGGGGGGATTTATACACAAGAAAGCACTGAGATGGAATTAGCCCATATTTAATAACCAGCCATGTGACTTTTTTGCATTGACATTTGTACCCATTAAGTGTTGAATCTAAGAGAGTTAATTGTGTTTACCATGAGTATAAATAAATATGAATTAATAAAATGTGTTGCTATCTTCTGAATAACAAGAGCTGCTAGAAACACATATGTTCACTTGTTTATGTCGCTAACCTCTTGAGATATCAAAACTCATAGTATGAACTTCCACAAAATATCATGGGTTTGAGGGGAAAACAGAAAAACTTCCCAGTACTTTAAAGGAGGAAGAGGATGGTATACTCTTAAGCTTACAACCCAATGTCTATCCATGTTTTCTTTTCACCCCGAAAGAGATTACCATGTCATCTTCATGGAGAATTGACTCTGGCATAACCTCTTGGGTTTCACTACATTAAAAACATCATCTCTCTGATTTTCTTCTGAGATTAGACGGGAAGCAAATGCAAAAGGTCTTGAACCAAGTGAAATGTTAGGTTGATTCAGAGGCAGTTTGGAATGTTTTGCTTTGCTCATTTTTGTTTTTTGCTAGTTAAAGTCTTTAAATACACACACATACACACACACACACACACACACTTTTTTCTAACAGTTTTTGTTTTTGTTGGAATGTGCTATTCAAAAAACAACACAAAAATTTGGGGCTACATTCCACTACCCAGAGGCAAAGATTTTTTAATATTTTAGCTGTTTTTCTTTGTGGTTGTATTCATATTTCTAAATACTGTGTCTAACCTGCTGTATCTTGATTCATTGATCCTAGACATTAACTACTGACTTACCTACCGTACTTTTGGTGAGAATTTACCTCACTTACATCCATCTTCATCTGTTCATTCTCCAATATACCTACATCCATGTTTTTATTTAAAGCAATAGTCAGAGTGTATATTAATAGGACATCTAAATACCATTCACTAGACAGTTAAGTGATTGGCTTTGATTGTCTCTCTTTTTGTGCAACTTTTTTTTTTTCAGTTAATGAGTATTCCTGCCTAGAATTTGCTGAGATGTTGTTGTTAACGCTGTTGCGTTGCAGTGGTGAGACCTTATCATGCCCTTTAGTAGAAATCCAGTTCAACTTTCCATATGGTGAAACCAACCAGAAGGTGATTTTCTTCCTTGAGCCCTCCACCTCCTCCTCCAGTCTGGGTGGTTGCTATCTAGATCCAATGTACAGCTGTCACCCTGGGGTTTTCCTTCGGCATCATCCCGAGAATTTCCTACTCCTCTTTTCTGTTTCTTGAATCCCATGCCTCCTCTTTGTTGGTTTAGTTCCTCCCATAGCATCCTGAGAAAAGGCACACAGATAAGGACAGAAGCCAAGGGGGTCTCACCATTCAAAATGAACGTTTTAAGGTCACCTCCCCTGTTTTCAGTCCAGCATCTCTCTCCAGTTTTGAGCTTTTGTCATCTCGAGATTTTTGGACCACCCCACAGAATTTTTGATTCAACAGGTCTGGTGAGGCCTGAGAGTTTGCAGTGTGGATACCATTGGCCTGGGGACCAACATGTTTTGAGAACCATTTCTTTGAAAATATACTTGAGACTTAGGCCAAAATCTCCCCCGACTAAGGGAAGGTATGTTACAGATAGAGTTGATCACCTAACGAATTGCTCCACTACCTTGCTATGACTTTCCATTTCAAGATTGTCTTTAATTTATTTTTTCAGTGCTAGGGATTGATCCCAGGGCCTCACACATGCTAGACAAGCTTTCTACCACGAAGCTACATTCCCAGCCCAGGTTGCCCTTAATTTAAACCCAATTCCACTTACATAGAGAGCTTTAGGGGAAACACACAGTGTTATGTTTTGGTTTCTATTCTTCCCAGAAGTAGACTTGGGTTATATGCCACCTTGGAATAACGCATCTACAAGCAATACATTTTATTGGCAGAATAGCTAAGCTGAGCCATGGCAGGGAGATGTGGCTGATTTGACAGCCAGTATTCTGAAGGCCTAGAGAACTTTTTCAGGTTGGTGACACATTACCGACATGGCTGAGGATGTAGAGACTTAGCATGATTGAAGACTGTCCAGAAAAAGCCATTTTCCTGTTTAGTTGATCCCTTTTTATTCCATCCAGCTGAAATAAAAACTGTGTTATACCATAGCATGGTGGGTCAAGAGCAGACCTACCAGCAGGCCTAAGGTAAAAAACTATTGGCATCCTCCTTAATAAGTCTGACATCTTTCCCTTTCTCCAGAGCCCATATGAAAGAGCTTAGCAAGGAATCCAGTGATGGCATGCAAGTAGAAAGAACACTTGGACTAAAGCTTGCAAGAGTAGGTTCTGATCTTGTCCTCTCAGTTACTAGCTCTGTGACCTTGAACGTGTCATGTCTCTTCTCTCAGCATCAGTTAGCTCATCTGTAATTGAAGGGGTTGAACTAAGCCTTTGCCTGTGGGTCATCTGAGGGCTTAAGTGGCAAAAGCAGCTGAACATTCTTAGGTGGCTGAAATGGATAAAAATTAGATTTCAACCTCACTGCTATTATTATCAAATGTCTACCTAATCAGACCTCTCTTTCATTCCAAACTAATCTGTAATGATTTAAATTGTAACTTACAGTTTGCACAGTGCTGGCTTCTATGTATCCCCTATTTTTTCCCTTCAACCCATTTGAGGTAAGTAGGGCAGGCATTATTACCTCATTATTTTCCTCATATACACAGCTTTCCTTCAAGGATCCCCACAATCTATAGCTGCAGTTCTCAAAGCATGGTCATGGATCACTTGCATTATTAAGATCTCTGGAAGACATCTATTAAAAGTTCTTCCTGGGCCCTATTTCAGACAGAGTAAATCAAAATACAAGGTGGAGGCCCTGACATTTGTTTGCATTTTTTACAAAACACTTCCAGGTGATTTTTATATACCCTAAGTTTGAGAATCACTAGTTTATGGAGATAGGGTAAAGAGAATGAACAGCTGAGACCCTAATATATATCAAGCACTGTACTACCTCCTTTATATATACACGTCCCTTCATTCAATCCTCAAAACAACTCAGTGAAGTACATATTGTTGTAAATAGGCTTTCTATCTTGGAGTTCTGTTAGAATTATGGAAAAGTTACAAAGAGAACACTGATAACACAGCCTTCCTGTAGTCATTTGCCTATATTGTTATTTTCTTAGAACATTGCTGTGATGAGTTTTGGAATTAATAAGCCAACAGTACAGTACTGTTAGCTAAATTCTAAATTTTATTCATATTCCACCAGTGTTTTCACCAATGTCTTTTTTTCTCTTCTAGGATTCTACACTGAATGTAGTTGTCATGTCTCCTTAGTTTCCTCTAGCCTGTGACAGTTTCTTAGTGTTTGGGAGTTGTTTTGTTTTGTTTTGTTTTGTTTTGTTTTGTTTTGTTTTGTTTTGTTTAATGGCCTGGAGAGTTTTGACAAGTCTCTGTCAAATATTTTGTAGAATATTCGGCAGTTTGGATTTGTCTGATGTTTTGCTCATTATTAGACTGGGGATCTGAGTTTTTAGATAGAATACCTCAAAGTGGAGGTGTCTTTTCCATCATGTAACAATGGGTACATGCTGTTCATATAACACTTGGTGGTGTTAATAAAATATACGTTTGTAATCCCAATTCAACCAAATAGGAAACCAAAATTTGTCAGTTTGTTCCAGAACTGAAAAGTGGTAGGATCAGGGTAAAGATTAATTTCTTTTCTCTGCCATTTTTGTTGCAAGGAACCATTCCAGTTTTACCTCACTCCCACCCCATCCCATAAAACCCTCCAATTCAGTTCAACTATCCATTCCCTGATATTATTTCATGCTCCACTCAACCCAAGTTTTCCACATTTTTCAGTTTTCAGCTCAAAGCCAATCTGCACTTTGAAACCCTGAATGATCCCAACACACCATTCTTCCATTAAATTCTAAAGTGTTTACTGTCTGCCCCTCTGATTTTCCACTTTGCACATCTTGTCTTCACTTCTGTCTTTCCAAGCTGAAATGGAGTAATAATGGAAAGACCCCACTCTGCACGGACTCCTCTTGCTCTTGAGAGACTGATCTTGGTGTCTTACCCTCTGGTATCTCGCCCTCTTCAATCTTCCACTCTGTAGTCAGAGAAATGTTTCTAAATTGCAAATTTAACTATACCATTGCCCTGGTTAAAACTTTTCAATATCTCCTCATTATTTACAAAATAAAGTACAAATGTCTGATCATAACATAAGGCCCTTGTGATCTGAGCCCTGCCCACTATTTCATTTTATCCCTAGCCATCACCCAATGTCCTACATTTTAGTCATGTTGAACTATTAGTGATTTCCAAGTGCCCTGTGACTTTCTGAGCCCCATGTGTCTGCACATGCTCTGTTATCAGTGAGAATACCATTACCAAAGACTTCAGTTCACATTGGCTGATACAAGGACAATTATAACATCATCCAGCAGGAATTTAGAAAGTAAGGAAGGTTTTTCAGCAACTTGACAAATATCATCAAAGACCCCAAGTCCTTTTCTTTTATCTCTCTGCTTTGTCATCTTCAGAAAATTCGATTTGCCCTCAGGTTGAATCCCTTTATAGTCACTAGATGCCTGTGGTATTTTTAAGCATCCGTTCAGAGCACAGCAATGCCTAGAGACAAAAAGGAAAAAATAAATAAAGGCTACTCCTTTTAGTAGTTCCCTCTTAAGGCCGAGAAACATTTCTTTCTCTTTTTTTAATATTTTTTTTAGTTGTAGATGGACACAATATCTTTATTTTATTTATTTTTATGTGGTGCTGAGGATCGAACCCAGTGCCTCACACATGCGAGACAAGCACTCCACCACTGAGCCACAATCTCAGCCCCAAGAAACATTTCCTAAAGCCCCTCTTCAGTAGACTTTTATATGTCAGTGGCTTGAACTGGTTCCTATTCCACTAGTAAGTTAATCAAACAAGAGAACTGGGCCTATCAAATTGGCTTAAACCACAGCATTACTCCTTAAGGGATGGGGCACTTCCCCTTGGGTCAAGTAGAAATCGCTGTACTTTCTAATACTTGAAAGACTCAATAGAATGGTGGACAGCACCCAACAGTTCTTAAGATCCAGTGCCTTGTATGTTTTTGGACAACACATACCTCACCTTGTGTATTTCAAACACCATCCTCCCACAATTTGCACACATTTCCTGGCACGACGCTTTGTACAAGTATGGTTGCTTAATTAATGCGGTGATAGTTTCTCTCAATTTAAAATTTTTTTAAATACAGATGACTGAAAAAATTAAGCAATTAGTTCAGTTTGCCATGTCTTGATTTCCCTTAATCTGTTGTGTTAAGGAACTTTTTGATAACATTTTCTAAACTCTGCGTTAAGGAACTCTTAATGGAAGCTTTCCTACAACCCTCCAGAACCTCCAATCTGCACTCCCCCTCTGGGCGACCTTTCACCAGACACCTTTCTGGTCTGGCTGTACTCTCTTCAGCATTCTGGGCTTCGTTTCAGATCTGTCCTTCTGAGGTATGCCTCCCTCCCCTTCCTAACACTTCTTTGTTGCTAAAAATAGGTGATGTCCCTTCAGAGCAAAAACACTTGGCAAATCAGCTTTTATAGGTACGGCTTTACACTGGTCTCTATGAGATTGGGGGATGGCTAGATTAAATACAGGAAGAATCTCACTGCCATCTCCTCCTCACCATGGACCCCTGAATTCCTCAGAGGAGTTTACAAAACCCATTTAGAAATAGCTATGCCATACTCATCAAAAATGCACAAGATAAAGGATGCTCGGTGACACTTTGCAGATGCTAGAGAGTAAATAAAACAGCCAGCTCGGAAGATCACCAGGAAATATTCTGAGGAAACATTTAATTAAAGGGCCCCAGGCCCAACACAACAAACTGGAGCTGTGGGTGATGACAATTTAACAAACATACTTTTCCAAGGAAAACTACAGCATAGAATATAGTCAATTTCCTTTAGACTCTAATGAATATCTTTCACATTTCTCTTGCCTAGACCACCTTGGTAAGACACTGTCAGTTTGGGTTCTGCCTGTGATCGGTTCTTTATATATCCCATGAGGCTTTGCGACACCGACCCCTAAAGAGGCATCAGTGAATTACCTAAAATATTATTCTCAGCTATTATATATTCAACTGCTTGAAGATACTCTATTTTCCTGCAAGTGAAATTTTTCTATTAAGTACAATATTTAATCGTCTTTACAAATAGTGTATGTGTAAATGGATATATCCATCCATCACATGGATGGGTGGACTCATGCACATGGACATCTTGAACATGTTGCATAACAGGCATTCATTCATGCACATATTTGTGCTTGTATATACGTGAAAAGAATGTAGTTTTACCACTTTGCACTTCTAAAATTCATCTCTGGAGTTGCATTGTCCTAATTTATTTGACTGAAAGTAGCAAAACTGCAGAACAAACTAAAATTTCTCAGAGGCCTAAACTGAAAGGTAACTAGTCCAATTTGGTACTCAATTAAATTCTATTCTATTTACTCTGTTGACAGTAGTGTTGACCTGCTTCTCAACTACTTCCTTCTGATTCTTCTAACCTCAACTCAAAAATCATTCTACCCCCTCTGTAATCCCCAGGATTCACACCGAATTCCCTGCCCACTCTTCAGTATTTCACACATATTCTTAGGGCCATGGTTCTCATAACCTGATTTGTAGGCCTCTGGTTATCTGTCAAAGTGATATTTAATCAAAGAGTGAGTCACACAAAAGTGGATATGGGGAGAATGGATGGAAAATTAGAAGTATTCTCTAATGCAGATTCACATTATCCTAGTATCATGGGGGCAGAAAGAGTACATCAACATCTCAATGATATTATCATTGATGAGTTATCCAGCTATTCACTTAATATCTCCAACAATGAGAAACTGAGAGCCATCTCAAGCTTTCTAATCATGACAATCCCCTCTTGTGCATCAAAGTCATATCGGTCTTTCCACAATTCAGATATCCATCATAAGCCTTAAAGAGTGGTTAATCAGTAGTGGCTAATCATTGAGCCATTGGGCCCCTTGAGAATCTAATGAAAATGATAGACCCTCCTTGTAGAAAACTGTATATGCAGAACACAATTTGTTTTACAACTTCAGGGAATTCATAGGCAGAATCCCTCCTTCCATGCACTTCTAAAAAAGAATCCCTCACTACTGCTTTGCATTGTGTAGAGAAATCAAGGAACCCTGGTTTCCTCCTTCAAGTAGCCAACTTTCCAATGGCATGCACTTGTCAAACAGTCTATCATAATAAGACAGTATGTGGTCAAGTACAACCATGTACTAGGAGACAAGAAATTCTACTGCTGATTGTACAGTAAGGTGGAAGTCCTTGCTGATGGTCATGAATTCTCTCATTCTGTAACAGAAAAAAAGGGCCTTTTGTTGTGTTCTCAGAAGTATCATCTGATGGCACCAGGGAGCAGAGGAAGGGGCGGGTCATGGTCTGATACATGGTTCTCAGTAAATGTTTGGTAGATAAGTAAGTGGCCCACAAATAAAATGTTCCCTGACCTTCCTGAGAAGAAAGTTGAGAGGAACAATAAAATGATTTAATTAGCCTCAACCTTCTTTAGGAATAGCATTTCCATCCACCTACTACTTAATCCAAAAATGTCAAAGCATTTTTAAACCCAAAATAAAACTCTATGAGGTATGTTTTAGATGAGTTAATAAAGGTTAAAAAATAATAAGAGTGTGTCCAAGACTACACAAGCCAAACTATGAAACAGAATCTAAAAGGTCCTCTGTTCCAAACAGATCTTAAGGAGAAAGCACTAGGACTTCCATTTCAATTGTTAAATAGTGATATCTTCTAACAGAGCAATTGCACAGCTTTAAGAAATGATTATAATTTTCTTTGAAATCCAGATGTTACCCTGCCTTTTTTACATGTGGGTGACCTTGAAGGCTCCATAAGGAAATGTCATTAAATAAGGCAACAGTAAAAACCTCTTAGCCAGTTCATGATCATTTTGATTTGCTGTATAAAATTGCTCTGTAATGAAATACAGAATATTTTCTTCCAGCCAAGATTGTTACCTCTGGTTCTTTATATGTATATGATGCATTGTAAGGATGTTAGGTATTTGTTGGGTGCTGTTTTTGCTAAAGTAAAATAATCTTACTTTTTTCTTTCTCTTTTTAATTTTTTTCTTTTTAAATTTTTTATTGGTTCTTTTCAGTTACATGTGACAATGGATTCATTTTGACATAGTTATAAAAGGATGGCATATAATTTGTTCTAATTCAGTCCCAGTGCCTCCCCTCCCCTCCGCTCCTCCCTCGGACTGCTCCCTTCCCTCTACTCCACTGATCTTTCTGCTGTTTATGTACAGTTTTTTAAAATGGTGTCTTATGGATGTACTTTTACAAGACAAATAAACTCTTGCAAGAAGGTCAGGCAAGTTAACACTCCACCAACTACAAATGAAGTGTCTAGCTTCCTTCCACACCTTCTAATGCCTCTTTTCCCCAGATAAATCAAAGACTTAACATAATATATAGAGGGATCAAAATGTATGAGTACAGGCCCCAACTCTACCACCCAATAATTGTGTGACCTTGTTCAAATCACCTAGCCTCAATTTTATCATTAGTAAAACTAGGTAAAATCAGTTAAACTAGGAAAAACCTGCCATAACCCCCTCCCTGGTTGAAATGAGGTCTAGATGAGATAGCATGTGAAGACAGGCTTTTAAAACTCTGTCGTGGTGTTAAGGCAATAGAGCTTCACGCAGAGGAGATTACCTGGGGTAATAATTGGGTCTCCTCCACGGGTTAACAATCAGTAGTGGGCATAAGGGTTAAGATTACTACCATACCTACTTCTAATATTCTACTGTGCCTCTGCCCAGTACTGCTAGGATCCTAATCATCTGAAAATCATCTGAGCCACCCCTAATTTCATGAACATTCAAAGCTATTTGGGGGAAAGGTAAGACATTTAATTACTTGTTCCAAAGTCTGATGGTAGAGTAAAAACGGCAACTGAATTCAGAGACTCCAGAGTTCCTGGTTCAATTTATTAGTCAGTGGCCAGTCAATAGTTATTAATTCATACTACAATATAAGTACATCCTTATGATAGAGTTAATAAATGAACTTGATAAAGCAGAAATTTAGCACTTATTTTTTAAATTAACGTATATAGAGTCAGGCGAGTTCTGAGAAACAGCACTTTAAAAGTGTAATCCTGAACAGATGGCTGTTCTCCACATGCTATCTCTGAAGGGGATTTTTTTTAAGGTAAATAGAAACAAATGTTTTGGTGCATTTTGTGCAAAATATAGATCTCACAAGAAGTATTTTCTACAAGAGATGAATTTATTATTAATCATATTTTTATGACAAAGGCAAAAATTGGTTTGTGAGCTAGTTTAAGGCATTCACTGTCATTTCATCATTAAATTACTCTCAATAGACAATATGTTCATATATTTACTTGTTTTTATTGGTGCTGGGAATACATGTAATTACTTCTAAAGTGGTTAAAACTTCATTTTGAATCTGCTCCCTCTATCTTTCCATTCTCTCACCATCCCCACTTACTTCTGCACAAGAGAATACCATTAATACCTCTTTAATGAATTCATTTATTCAGCAAACATATTTCAATGACCAACACTTATAAGACTTATACGTAAGTCCCAATTCTGTCACTGAAAATATAACATTAAAAACACCTCATAATGCTCCTTGCATCCATCCATTATTTTTTTTTAATGTTTATTTTTTAGTTGTAGGTGACAGAATATCTTTATTTTTATTTTTATGTGGTGCTGAGGATCGAACCCAGTGCCTTATGCGTGCTAGGCGAGCACGCTACCACTGCGCCATAATCCCAGCCCCACATCCATCCATTATTGTAACATTTGACCTGACCACCTGACAAGCCTTCATGTGAATATACTCATTCATTCATTCAACCATGCACTCAGCAAACAAGCGTTCAATGAGCCCTTCCTCTGTGCTGCACAAGGCATAGTGCTACAGATCTGCTAGTAAAATTGAAATGAGTCTGACCTCACGAGTTTAATCTGTGCAATTTTTAAAATGTCTTATTTGAACAGGAAGAATGGGAGAAGATATTCTAACTTGGGAGATTTAGGCTACAGACTCCTTTTGCCCAGAGCTACAGGTAAGGCTCCAGAGAAATGATATAGATTGCAAGAGGGAAACTATCAAATTTGCAAAAAGGCATTGCTCATAAGTGCTTCTTATCATATTAGCTCAAAATATAAGCTAAAAATGCAAACAAAAATATTTCTTCCTCCTTCCTCTAGGTGTACTTTTCCCCTATAACTGTACTGTGGATTTAACCCAGAGGTGGCTTACCACTGAGCCACATCCTCAGCCCTTTTTATTTTTTATTTTGAGACAGGATCTCACTAAGTTACTTAGGGTCTCACTAAGTTGGCTGAGGTTGGCCTCAAACTAGCTATCCTCATGCCTCAGCGTCCCGAGCTGCTGGGATTACAGGGTTGTGCCACGTTCCTGGCTCTCCACACAACAATTTCTTAAGGGAGGGGTTACAAATATAAAGATAGAACTTTAAACAAATGCACAAACAAAAGCAACCTTCTAACAACACAGGATGATGTAATATCTTCTCTAGGACAGTGTTTCCCAAAATATAGTATGTAGACCACTGAAAGAAATGAAACTATATTTTGATATAGATCAGGAATAAACTGTACCCGGAACATCAAAATCATGATTTCACTGCTACTGGAGATGTATGATGCTGCAGGAGTTAGCACTGTAATTTTACATAGCCCATGTGAATTACAGGAGCAGGGATCAGGTGTGCCCATGAATATTTTCACCTCAATCTTAAAGAAAAGGAAGCAAAGGGAGTTCTATTAGTACAATTATAATAGTACACTTATAATAGTACTTCATTTTGAATCTGCTCCCTCTATCTTTCCATTCTGAATTTCTACTTGCATTGCTGCAGTCTTGTCTGAAATGGGCAATACTGTTTCTGGAAATAACAATTTCAGAAAGAGTCCTGGGAAAGGACTCGCTGGCTCAGTTTGGGTCATTTGTGCCATTAAAGCAAACATAGCCAATGGGATGAAATTCTTAAATTGGCCAGCCCTAAGCTTGATTGACACCTCTAGAACCTAGGCCAAGGGCAACCCCACTTGAACCATAAGGTCAAATAATAGAAGAAATACAGTTCTACAAAAAGAAAACTGAGGACCTGGCCCTCTTTTGTATAATGAGAATAATAGCTCTTTTAAATTATAATATTATGGTGAATATTCAGTTAAAGGATTATGTGGTCTGATGGAGCCAATTAATGGCCCAAAATAAGTTGCTCAAAAAAAAGTGGAACTAGCACTAATAAGTCTTATTATTTGCCGGTATGATGATTTTTGTTGTTAGGGTAGTGGTTTTCTAAAAACAGTGTTAGGATCACATTTGTTATCTTAATTATTTTATCAACTTATAAATGAAGGATAATTATTTGAATATAACCTTTGCATTACACTGGCATTTCCTACAATTATATCCTTAATTTGTTTATCATCTCCATGCATAATCAAGATACTATGAATTGCTGCAATGAAATTTTCAGTACTCACCATACAGCATTCTGCTTCACTTCTAAAGGACATGTAGTTTTATCATGACATCATCCCATCTGAATGATTCCTGTACCAATAATGTTGCTAACATGATATTTGCAACAATAAATTACAATTGCATTTTTCATAGAAGCCATATGATTGTTTTAGTTAATTTAGTATAACAATTTATGAGTTCCAAAATCAAAAGTAGGAACAACAATATAATGACAGTATCAGAAGGAACCTAGTATTGTTACTAGAATCTTTACTTTTTAAAAAGTATATCGTTGGGGCTAGGATTGTAGCTCAGCGGTAGAGTGCTTGCCCAGTACATGTGAAGCACTGGGTTCAATCCTCAACACCACATAAAAATAAGTAAATAAAATAAAGGTATTGTGTCCACCTACAACTAAAAAATATATATATATTTTTTAAAAAGTACATTGTATGATCAGGGTAAAGATTATAACAAACATAAAGACTGAAAAATAGTAAAAAGTAAGCTGTCTGTAGATCAAGGATGGCACTATATGCATCCTTAACACGATTAGTTGAAGATATATGATAAACTAGCACAAAATTCAAAATATTAGCAAAATGTGTGAAAAATAATATATGATTAAAGTATATTTAACTCAGTTTTATGGGTAAAGATATCATCTACCTATTTCATCTATCCTACCTATCATCTACCTATCATCTATCCGATTTCATGGTAGGACTACCATGAAAAATAATATAATACCTAAAGTATTAAGCTTTTCAATATAGTAGGTTCTTGACAAAACATAAAAATAAATCAAATCATCCTTTAAAATATAGCTACCATTTATATATTTTACCTTCATTAATGCAAGCATCAACAAAGTTCAGGATAAACATAGGTGAACAATTGTCTAAATATCATAAATTTAAAAATTGTAGAATAAGTCATAGAAGGAATTTTTAAATTCTGGAACTAATTATAGTAGCAACTTCCAATTTCAGAAAATGTAAAAGTGTTTATCAAAGGCAAAAAAAACTGAGCTCACCTTAAATTTAAATGCTGTCCAGTCTGTCAAATAAATTAAATGATACATAAACAGAGGTGGCCAGGCTCCTAGCCATACAGAGGGATGCAGCTACAAAGCTCCCCAGGGCAAAGCCATTTCTTCTTGTGGCTTTTTTATGTTTTAGAGTTTTCTCACACTGAATCAGTTTCTTAAGGAAGAATACCAAACATCAATACATCTGCAGTATACGCTTTATTAGAAATATAAATGTATGTGGCTTTCTACAAAAAAAATCTCAACTGAATTAAGAGAAGTGTTGGGGTTTTGCTTTTAGTAAAGAATTATGAATTCCTTTCCTTTAGAATTTTTGCTTTGATGTTCATGAGGATATTGGTTTGCAATTTTCTTTTATTGTAATGTCTTTGTCTTCTTCCAATATATGGGTAATGCTGGCCTCACAGAATGAGCTAGGAAGTGTTCCCTCCTGTTTAATTTTCTGGAAGAATTTCTGATATGTAGAGTTCCCAATGAAGTCATCTGGGCTTGCCATTGTCTTCATGGGAAGCTTTTCAATGAGAAATTCAGTTTCTTTAATAGACATAGGATTGTTCGGGTTATCAACTTCTTCTTGAGTAAGTTTTGGTACTTTGTGTCTTTCAAAATGAATTTGTCCATTTCACCTAAGTTGTTGAGTTTATTGACATAAAACTGTTCATCATATTCTCTCACTATCCTTATTAATATTAGTATAATCTGTAGTGATTTCAATGTTCTCATTGATATTGGTAATTTGTATTCTATCTTCCTTTTTATTATTATTCTGGCTGATGTATTTATGTTCTTAAAGAATCAGCTTTTGGGGCTGGGATTGTAGCTCAGTGGTACAGCACTTGCCTAGCATGCATGAGGCACTGGGTTCAATCCTCAGGACCACATAAAAATAAATTAAATAGAGGTATTGTTTCCATCTACAACTAAAAAATATTTTTTTTAAAAAAATCAGCTTTTGGCTGGGCAACCACACCTATAATCCTAGGGGCTCTCTAAATAAAATACAAAATAGGGCTTAGGATGTGGCTCAGTGGCCGAATGCTCCTGAGTTCAATCCCCAGTACCTCCACCCCCCACTCAGCCTACCCCGCCCCTGCAAAGAAAAGAATCAGCTTTTCGGCTTTTTTAAAAAATTTTTTTTAGTTGTTGATGGATCTTCTATTTTATTGATTTATTATTGATATGTGGTGTTGAGGATCGAACCCAGTGTCTCACACATGCTAGGCAGGCGCTCTACCACTGAGCTACAGCCCCAGCCCAGCTTTTTGGCTTTTTAAAGGACTAGTTTCATTTATTTCTTCCCATTATTATCTCTTTTTATGTCTTATGATTTCCTTTCTTCTGCATACTTTGAGCTTAGCTTACTCTTCTAGTTTCTTTCTTTTTCTTTCTTTCTTCGTCCTTTTATTCTTGGGTACCAGAGATTGAACCTATAGGCATTTAACCACTGAGCCACATCCCTAGCCCTTCTTAAAGTTCTGTTTAGAGACAGGATCTCACTAAGTTGCCTAGGGACTAGCTAAATTGCTGAGGCTGGCTTACTCGAGATCCTCCTGCCTCAGCCTCCTAAGCCCCTGGGATTACAGGTATACACCACCATACCCAGCCTCTTCTAGTTTCTTTAAGGTAGAAAGTTAAATTACTGGTTGGAGATATTTCTTCTTTTTCTAATTTAGGTATATAGTGCTATAAATTTCCCTCTATTTACTGCTTTATCAGACTTTCACAAATTTTGGTATATTTCCACTTGCAGTCCAAAATATTTTCTAAAATTTCTTTTGACTTCTTCTTTGATCCATGGCGATTTAGAAATGTTATTTCATTTCCAGATATTTGGTGATTTTTCCAGACATCTTTGTTACTGATTTAAAACTTAATACCACTGGGGTTATAGAACATACTTTGTATGTTTTAAATATTTTAAGTGTATAAAAATGTGTTTTATGGCCCATGATATGTGCTTGAAAAGCATGTGTATAATGTACCTGCTGATCAAAGTGTTTTATAAATGTCATTTAGGGCAACCTGTTGATACTAGTTTCAAGTCATTTATATTTTAATTTCATATTTAGTTTTCTTATGAATCACTGAGACAATAGTATTGAAAACTCCAACTATAGGTTCAATCCCCATTACCAAAAAAAAAAAAAAAAAGAAACAAACAAAAACAAGCCTTCAACCTTAATTGTGAATTTCTCCTTTAATTCTTGTCAGTTTTTGTTTTGTGTATTTTGAAGTTGATTTTTATTTCTTTTTGATGGATTAATCCCTTTATCATTGTGAAATAATATTCCTTATACCTGGTGTTATTCTTTGCTCTGAAATCTACCAAATCTTATATTAGCTAGCAACTCCAGTTTTGTTTTGTTTTTTTTTTTTTGATTAATGTTAGTATGGACATATTTTCACTTTTAAACCTGTTAATATATATTTCAACTGTGTTTCTTGCAAACAGCATATATTTCAGTCATTCTTTTACCCAACCTGATCATCTCTGCCTTTTAATTAAAGTTTTTAGCCCTGTACATTTAAGATGATTATTAATATGGTTAAGTTTGAGACTATCATCTTGCTATTAATTTTTTATTTGTCCCAATTATTCTTTTTTCTCTTTTCCTTCTTTTTCAGTCAACTTTTGGATTATTTTTATTATTCATTACATCTCCTTTAGTTCATTTATTAGCTATAAGTCTTCTTTTGCTATTTTAGTAGTTGCTTCCAGGTTTATAGTACACATCTTGTATTTATCACAGTGTAACTTCCAGTGACATTACACTAATTTACATAGACCAGCCTTAAATTGTGTACTCCCATTTCTCCTTCCCACCCTTTTGTCATACATTTTGCATAATTATACATATGCCATAATCCCCACAATACAATATTATTTGGGGTTTAGATAGTCAATTGTCTTTTAAAGAGATCTAAATAATAAGGAAAAAATTTATGTATTTCCCCTTGTAGTTCTCATTTCTAGTATTTTTTGTTCCTTTCTATAGATACACATTTCCAACTGGTACCATTTTTCTTCTGCCTAAAGGACTTCCTTTAGAATTTCTAGCAGTGTAGGTCTCCTGCTGATAAATACTTTCAGCTTTTGTATTTTGAAAAAAATGATTATTTTGCATCCAATTTTTAGAACCACTTGATCTAGGTATGTAATTCTGGGTTGGCAGCATTTGTCTTCTAGAGTTTTTAAGGTATTACCTCATGGTCTTAACATCTGCAACAACTCTAAAGAGAAATCAACTTTCATGCTTATTTCTTTCTCTGTATATAATGCATCTTTACTCCTGGCTGATTTTAAAATTTTCTCTTTATCACTGTTTTTCAGCATTTTTATTATGATGCCTCTTAGTGTAGTTCCCTTCAAGTTCCTTGTGCTTGAGTTTACCAGGAATCCTTATATTTAAGGATTTGTAGTTTTCATTGAAATTTAAATATTTTGGCCATTATTTTTTATATGTATTTTTTAAAAATCCTCACTTCACTGATGTTTTTCTTTTTTTAAAGCATATTTATTGAGATATAATTCTCATACTCTAAAATCCATCCATTTAAAGTTGTACGTGTCAAAGGTTCTTAGCATATTCTGAAAGTTGTGCAATTATGTAATTTTTAGAATATCTTCATCACCTCAAGGAGAAATCTTATATTCCTTATGTTAGTTTTCTATGGCTGCCACAACAAATTACCACAAACTTAGTAGCTACAGCAATATAAATGTATTATTTTAGAGTTCTGGAGTCAGAAGTCCAGGATCTCCCTGGTCAAAAATCCAAGTGTCAAGCTGGGCGCGGTGGCGCACACCTGTAATCCCAGCACTTTGGGAGGCTGAGACAGGAGAATCACGAGTTCAAAGCCAGCCTCAGCACTATGCAACTCAGTGAGACCCTGTCTCTACATAAAACACAAAATAGGGCTGGTTGAGTGCCCCTGAGTTCAATCCCCAGTACCAAAAAAATCCAAGTGTCAGCAAGGCTACATTCCATTCTGGAGGCTCTAGGGAAAGGCCCATTCCCTTCCTTTTCCAGCTTTTAGAGGGCAACCCCATATCTTTGTTCACCGTCCCTTTTCCTCCATCTGCCAAACCAGGAACACTACATCCCTAACCACTCACATTTCCCTCTCTGACCAAAGCTGGGAGAGCTTCTCTGTTTATAAGGATTCATGTGATTGGATAGTCAAGTGAATAATCCCTCCATCTCACTTATCACATCTGCAAAAACCCTTTTTTCGTGTACATCAACATATCACAGGTTCTGAGGAGTAAAATATGGACATCTCAGGAACCATTATTCTGCTTACCACACCCCTTAATAGTAACTCCTCCATTACTCCAGGCAACCACTAATCTACTTCATTATATTTCTTTGGAGGAATGTCTATTCAGGTCTTTTACCCATTTTTAAATCTAGTTGTTTGCTTTTGTGGTTGAGTTTTAGAAGTCCTCTAGATATGCTTGATAATAATACTTTGTCAGATATATGATTGGCAACTATTTTCTCCATTCTATGAATTACTTTTCTACTCTTTTTTGGGATTGAATTTAGGGGCACTCAGCCACTGAGCCACATCCTCAGCCCTATTTTGTGTTTTATCTAGAGACAGGGTCTCACTGAGTTGCTGGGATTACAGATGTGCGCCACTGTGCCTGACTGCTTTTCTATTCTTTTCATAGGGTCCTTTGATGTCCAATATTTTAAAAATTCCATGGAGTCAAATTTGTCTGGTTTTGTTGTTGTTGTTCTTATGATTTTGGTGTCACAGTTAAGAAATTATTGCTAAATCCAGTGTATGAAAGTTTGCCCTATGTTTTCTTTTAAGAGTTTTATGCTTTCAGGTCTTGTAGTTAGGTCTTAGATCCATTTTGAGTTAACTTTTTACATAGTACAGATAAGGGTCCAACTTTGTTGGCATGTAAATATCCAGCTTCCCCGCACTATTTGTTGAAAAGACTGTCTTTTCCCAATCAAATTATCTCCGCATCTTTGTCAAAAATCATTTGACTACATATGTGAGGGCTTATTTCTGGACCTCTTTTCTATTCCTTTGGTCTATATATGTTTTTATAGCCAGTATCACTTTGCTTTGATTACTGGGTCTGTAGTAAGCTCTGAAATCAGGAAGTGCAAGTAGTCCGTTTTAGTTACTTTTCAAGATTGTTTTGACTAGTGGGGGTTCCTTGAGACTCTATATGAATTTTAGAAAGAGGTTTTCTATTTCTGTAAAAATTGTCATTGAGATTTTGATAAAGATAGCATTGAATCTGTACTTCTTTTGGGATAGAATTAACATTTTAACAATATTAAATCTGGAATTGATCCTTTAAATTTTTTTAGTATTTACCAGTGAGGCTAGTAGGCCTGGACTTCTCTGGGACATCTTAAATTACTAGTTCAATCTCTTGTTTTTTTTTATGGGTCTAGTCAGATCTTTTATTTCTTTTTGTCACTTTCAGTACTTCATCTATTTCATCTTAGTTATCTAATTTGTTGGCATAAAATTATTCATAGCATTCATTTATAATCTTTTTTCCCTAAGGTTATTAGTAATAGCCTTTCTTTAATTTCTGATTTTAGTAATTTGAATCTTCATTCATTTTCAGTCAATCTAGCTAAATGTTTGTGTGGAGTGTTCTTTAGGTATCACTAGACCTATTTGATTTATATGCTCTTCACATCTTGTATTTTATCCTTGTTGATCTTTTGAATAGTTATTCTATCCATTCTTGATGTGAAACATTGAAGTCTATTATTGTTGTCTACATATTTCTCTCTTCAATTCCATCAGTTTTTGCTTCATGTATTTATTTATTTATTTATTTTTGGTACTGAGAATTAACTCAGGGGCACTCGACCACCGAGCCACATCCCCAGCCCTATTTTGTGTTTTATTTAGAGACAGGGTCTCACTGAGTTGCTTAGCATCTCACTTTTGCTGAGGCTGGCTTTGAACTCGCAGTTCTACTGTCTCAGCCTCCCAAAGTGCTGGGATTACAGGCTTGCTTCTTTAAAATATTTTTTTTAGTTGTAGGTAGACCTTTATTTTTATTTATTTATTTATATGTGGTGCTGAGAATGAAACCCAGTGCCTCACACATGCTAGGCAAGCACTCTACCACTGAGCTACAACCCCAGCTTTACTTCATGTATTTTGAGGTTCTGTTGTTAGATGCATATATGTTTATAATTCCTATATACCCAAATGTAATCAGTTCTTCTATCTTCCTGGCATCTTTCTTTTATCATTATAAAATGTTTCTCTTTTCCTCTAGAATGATTTTTGTCTTAAAATCTATTTTGTCTCATAAAGACAGCACTTTAGCTCTCTTTTGGTTATGTTTGCATGGCATATGTTTCCCCTTCATCTTACTTTCAATATATTTACATTTTCAAATATGAGATGTATTCTTAAAGACAGCATATAGTTGGATCATTTTTAATATCCATTCTTCAAAGCTCTGCCTTTTACTTGGAGCATTTAATCTATTTACATTTAATGTAATTACTGATAAGAGATGGTCTTTGTAAGCCTAATTTTAAAAATTATTTTTTCTCATTCTCAGATGTGTGTTTCCCTTAGTATTTCTATCTATGACATAAAATTCATTAATCTTCTCCTAACATCAAATGTGCTACTGATCTCATCTAGTGTATTTTTCATCTCAGACTTTGTAGTTTTCATCTCTAAAAGTTTAATTTGGGCCGTTTAGAAATACTAAGTCTCTGCTCATATATTTAATACAGTTAGAATAACTTTGTCTTCATCTGCCAAATTCCAATATTTATGTCAGTTCTGATTAGGTTTTGACTGATGGATCAATCTCCTCATGATGGTTCATATTTTCATGCTTTTTTGTATGCCTGGAAATATTTGTTTGGGATGCCATACATTGTAGTGTTTCCTTTTGTGAGGATTGGATATTTTTGTATTTATTTAAATGTTCTTGAGTTGTGTTCCAAGACACCATTAAGCTCCTTGAAAATAGTTTGATCATATTGAATCTTGCTTGTTAGGGACAGCCAATATAACATTTAGTCTGGAGCTTATTATTCCCCACTATTAAAGCAAGACCCTTCTAAATATTCCATGAATTATGAGATGTTCTGGTCTGGTTGACTGAAACAGATGCTACTATTGAACATTTGTGAGAGCTGTTGTTGTTCTTTCTAGTCTTCTTTGATGGTTAGACCCGCCCCCTTTTTTTTCAGTGTTGGGAATTTAACCCAGAGTCTTGTGCATGCTAGGCAAGCTCTCTACCACTAAGCTACAGATACAGCTATTTTCCTGATCCTGAACAGTTTCTTCACATGCATGTACCAGTTAGTAATCTTAATATTTGTCCTCATGGTATGACACAGCCCATGAATGCTATAGCTATTACTGTAAATAGTAAGATAATTCCAGCAGATAAATTCTGCAGATCTCCAGAGTTCTCTCTCTGTGCAGCTGTCTCCTCTCCTGAGAACTCTAGCTTACTTTTCATCACTTTTCATCAGACTCTCAGTTCCATCCTCTCAACTCAGGGGGTCTGCTAAACTCTAGCTGGTTTCCTTTCCCTGCATAACTACCTAAAAACTGCCTAATAGAAATAAGCTGTAGCAATCATACGGCCACCTCATTTGTTTCCTGTTTCTCAAGAATCACTTTCATTCATTGTCTAATGTCCAGGGTCTTGAAAACCATTATTTCATGCATTTGTTGTTTTCTTGTTGTTTCACATGGTAGGATTAATAGGGAGTAACTGTTACTTCATTTAACCAGAAATAGAAGTGTTTCCCTGGATTTCTTGATGGCTCCCACTTGCTCCAAATGGTTCAGATTTTTTTTTAAGCAATTGGCAGCACTTTATGACATACACAATGTAACATAACAAGAGGTCCCTCTTAAGTATCTTTGTCCAAAATATTTAACCTGAATGTGAAGACTATTGCATCTGGGCCAGGATAGGCCTCACAGAAGCCACCACCTATGACACAGAGCAGTTATCCTGCACTTGGACTCCTGTTGCCTCCAGAGTTCCTGTGTCTAGCTCCCTTCTCTTATGTCAATCTTACATGAATTTATGTTACTCCTATAATAGCTGAACATGGGCACATTGATGAGGGCACTGTTTGAGCATGAATCCAGACCCAAGAGGAAGAGGATACTTTTCTAAAATGAGTTAAGTCCCCCTAAGTTGGCTGAATGAAGACTATAAGCCCTCACTCTTCATTCCAACCCAATGCTCTTTTTACTCTCCTGCCATCTATTTTGAAGGTTACTTTCATTTATTATTTGTCCAAACCTATTGGGATTGAAGCTTACTGATATCTTCCTTTAATAGTTGTATATCAGGGGCTGGGATTGTAGCTCAGCGGTAGAGCACTTCCCTCACATGCGTGAGGCCCTGGGTTCGATCCTCAGCACCACATACAAAGCAATAAAATAAAGACATTGTGTCCATCTACAACTAAAAAAATATTTAAAAAAAATAGTTGTATATCATCTACTCCCAACTTCTGGTTGCCACTTTTATGGGGGAGGGAGTGCTGTAAAATATGGTATGTATTCTGATAAATATGCACCATAAGGATAATTTGTTTTAAGAGTTAGGAATAATTTGTTGAAATTGATAGCATAGGATCATAAATTTCTTAAAGTTCATTTCTGATGCTTGATAATATCTAACAAAGAGAGGCAAAGGTTACTGAATAGAAACTCACTAAAATAAGAATAATGTAATTGGTCTTGTGCTATTTAAGTGAAAAACTTACATATAACATTAAACTTTGATCTTGGGGAAGTGGCATGATGTACCAGCAAGGCCAATGTCTTCAAATTTGGGAAATAAGAATGTCCATCCTGATTACACAATTGATGAGCTGGGTGATCTTGGATAAATCTCTTGACCCTCTATAAACCCAACTTCATTATGCATGAAAATAAAATAGAAATCCTGGCTATTTCAAAGAGCTATTAAAAGGATCAAATAAAATAATGTATGGGAGATTGCTGTAGTTCAAAAGACACAGACTACATGCACTATGATGGTAGGGAACCACATGTGTCATGTTCAACCACATATTCCTAGTGTCTAATACAGCATCTGGCACATGGTTAGCACATAGTAAAGATTAAATAAATATATGTATTCAGCAAATGAAGATAACTATAGGGAAAATATCATTCTAACCAATATTTTCTTGCTGTGGAAATGCTATGGTGAGTATAGCCAAGTATATGAGTAGAACCGAGGTTGGGGATGCAAAAGAAAAGGAAAAAAATGGTTGGTACCTCTCCCTTCTTAGAACAGAAGCAGAGCTGGTAGAATTAAAGATGACCAAATGGACCCATCCAAATCTGTCCTTTTTCTTTCACCACCCCATTCATCCCACCTCTCAATCCCATTTATTTTTCAATATTGCCTTTGGCCTGGGCATGGTAGCTCATGCCTATAATCCCAGCAATTTGGGAAGTTGAGGCAGGAGGATGGCAAATTCAAGACAAGCCTCAGCAACTTGGTGAGACTTTTAAAAATTTATTGGGATCCTATCCCAAAATAAAAAGTATAAAAAGGGAGGCTATAGTTCAGTGGTAAAACACCCCGGGTTCACTCAGCAGTAACCCCCCCAAAAATGCCTTTGAGGGCACTGACCTCACTAATTACAGAGTCATCATCTAGCCATTATATTCAGTGTTTTATTGAAATCTACACATGTCCTGTCCTTGGTCATTAGGAATAGTCTTGCTTTCATTTATATTGGCTATAATTAATTCAGAGTCCTTCTTTTCCTCTTCTCTTACAGTCTCTAAAGTCTACAATGGCCAGGGGAAAGTTGGTAGACTTCAGGGAGAACTTAAGAGAAAAAGCAGTGTGCAATTCTTTTCTTTTTACTTCAAACTCTAAATGATTTCAGCTAAAAGTCCTATGGGATAGGTGTCTGTTTGAAAATATATCTCTCTCTGAATTGTCCTTTTTCAATTTTATAGATGTGTTCCACCACATGCAGAGGAATTTCATTGAAATGCTTTTTTCTGCCAGAGAGGTCAGGGTTTTGCAGTCCTTTGGGGAATAGATAATATGCCTAAATGTCAGCCTAACTGAAGAGCCATGTTACCCCACTGGAATGCCACGTTCTTGGTACTTGGCAGACTTTGGGCATATCCCAAACCACATGTCCTTTGGAGGATGCAGACGAGTCACAAAATTGTGTCAGTCTGGCATGGCCAAAAACCCTCAACCCACTTCTAAGTTTCAACTAATTGATAGCCTCCCCCTCAGTCATATTTGCTGCACTCAGTTCAAACTGATTTTAACTGGATTTCAGAAAAAAAAATCATCTACTTTTTGCTTTCACAAATAAAACTGACAAGAACAAACAAAAACAGTTCTATCTGTAAAAAACAATGACGTAATAAGATGTTGGACCTTGAAGTTCACAGACTAATGAGATAATGTCTAAAACGTGTTTGAGTTCCATGTGTGAAAAGGCTTTATGGAAATGAAAAATATGATAAATAATGCAAGAAACTTTGTCAGGAAATCTGTCTTCTGGAAGACATGATGAGTGTCTTCTAAATATGAGGATTAAATATGAGTATTAAAATTCTAAGTATTCTAAATATAAGCATTAAATAAATACTTACAAATATGAATATGCTAATCTTCTCTGCCAGATCCAGCCTAGGTAGATTGCAAGGGGTTGTTGTTAGCCCATCATAACAAATAAGAATCTTTGTTTTTAATGAAAGACTTCTCAAGAAAATCCAACACCAAACCATGCCTGTTAGGTAATGCCTTCATATTAAGCCAAGCTTCCACCTTCAAGTTCAGCTCTTGGTCAATCTTATTATCAACATGAAAGACAAGTCCTAACCACTTCCAACTTTCCACTGTATTCAAGCTAAATACATCCCTGTGGGATTCCCTTGGTATCCTAAGTTGACAAAAATGGCAACGCATACCCTCTTCAGAGTTCCTGAACCATCAAAGTACACTCAACAAATAACTTTGTCAATGGTGACCATAAAATGGACTTTAGTAACTTAAGAGCTCAATTCAATTACCTAGGAGCCTTAATCTGCTCCTTTGTTTAAAAATACACAGAACTCTCATTTCTTCCCATAGCATCTCTTATCCCTAACAATTATACATAAGGAAGCTGATTTCCTTTCATGAACACAACGAAATAACAAAAATGGAACTCAAAACTTAACAAAGAATTTTCTGAAGGAAATATCAAAAACATGTGGCATACACTCTTCTTACAAGTTCCATTTGTTTGTTTAAAACCAGTATCATTTCATTTTTCAGAACCGTACTTGAAGACAGGCCATTACGTTTTTGAATTTACCCAATCTTAACATTTTCTAGGATAATCATTTAACAAAATTTGTAATGGGAAAATCACAAAGTCTCAGATATGTAAGAAACTTTTGGTCAGGAAATCTGTCTTCTGGAAGACACAATGAATGTCTTCTAAATATGAGTATTAAATAAATGAGTATTAAATATCAATATTAAAATTCTAAATATTCTAAATATGAGTATTAAATAAATAATTTATAAATGTGAATATGCTAATCTTCTCTGCCAGCTCCAGCCTAGGTAGGTTGCAAGGGGTTGTTATTAGCCCATCACAACAAGTAAGAATCTTTGTTTTTGATAAAGACTTCCCAGGAAAATCTAACACCAGATATGAAAAGAGCTTTGATATATTATTTAATTAGGCCTTTTCTAGAGAGAGGTGAATTTAGTTAACAAATATTAAAACTGATGATCTTGTGGACAGTGGGCCATGCTCAACTTCTGGGACACATACAAAGTGATAAGACAACTCTCTTACTTCAAAGGGGTTTATAGTCCAGTAAAGAGTTTCTCAAAGTACATAAGGGAAAAGGAAAAATTATAAAAATGAAGATTCCTAGGCTCTACCTCAGACTTACTGACTCAGAAATTCTAGGAATGGTACTCAGGAATTTCCATTTTAAAAAAGCACCTCATGGGACTGGGATTGTGGCTCAGTGGTAGAGCGCTTGCCTTGCATGCATGAGGCACTGAGTTCGATCCTCAGCACCACATAAAAATAAGTAAATAAAATAAAGGTATTGTGTCCATCTGCAACTAAAAAAAATATTTAAAAAAAAAAAAGCACCTCAGGTAATTCTTATAAGGTTTGAGAAATGTGTGCAAAATATCAGTCAGGGAAATGTTGATTAGTTGCTTTTTAACAGGGGGACATTTTTTTAAAAAGGAAAATTGATCAGAACTTTCCCTAATTAATGCCAGATATCTATCAGAAAACAAGAAGTCATCTTTTAGTAGGGTATGGTGGTGCAGACCTATAATCCTAGAAACTCGGGAGGCTGAGGCAGAAGGATCTCAAGTTCAAGGCCAGCCTCAGCAACTTAGCAAGATCCTATCTCAAAATTAAAAAAGTAAAAAGGACTGGGGATGTAGCTCAGTGGTAAAGTGACCCTAGGTTCAACCCCCATTAAACCCCCTCCAAATTATTTATCTTTTAGCCTTAGGCCAGATGTTCTTCTACATTATTTTTACCACTAACATGGATTGTAAACTATTAATTTTATAATAGAAACATTTAGTGCAGAAACCCAAAATCTCTGGTGATCTACCATTCTCCTTCAAATGCTGAATTCACTTGACATTTAGTTTCATTTAATTTAGCTCATGGACCACACATTTGAACCTGTTTTCTTCCCAAGATAGTAGTGCTCATAAGGGATTAAAATTTTCATAATTTTTTTCCTTTGACAGAAACATAAAAAATCTAGTAAACATAAAGAAAAGTTGAATTCAGAAACATGTGAGATATCTGGACTTTAAGCTCCTAGCTGAATTAGTTGGCACACAGCAACTCTGTGTGTATAGAAAAATCACTTTGTGTACAGAAAATAAAACCACCTGGGGAGTGTCTTTCAGTGCAAACTGCAAAAGAATCTGACAGTAGAAGTAAGATGGATAACAGAATTTTTTATAAGCACCTCAAATGATTCTAATGTGAATGGTTTTGAGAAAACATTCCAGGGGTTCCAAGATTTCAAGACTCTAAGCTCTTACCCACATCTCTCTTTGAGTCTAAATCAATATATGAAACATGGTAGGTTGTCAATACATGAATATTTAATTAAAGTAATTTCATGTTAGGGAACAAATAGGGAAATTCAGTTCACTTAATAAGAGCCTGCATTGGGTAAGTCAGAGCTGGGGAACCCTGTAAATAATCATGAATTACTGTCCTCCAGAACTGAGAGCCACATTTTTTAAAAAAGCAACTTAATGCCAGACATGATGATATACTCCTAATCCCAGCTACTCAGAAGACTGAGGCAGGAAGATCACAAGTTCAAGGACAGCTTGGCAACTTAGTGAAAACCTGTCTCAAAATTAAAAATAAAAAGAGCTGGTGATATAGGTCAATGTTAGAGTGCCCCTGGGTTCAATTCTCAAGACAGAAATAAAAAAGCAACTTAACATAGGCTTTGTGCTTATTCCCTTTAGAGATTATATAAAACATTCAAATTGTCTACTTTTAAAATTAAAAATATGCTGAATGGTGTATGTAGCAAGGAGGGTGTGGCAAAAATTATTTTCTGACCAACAGAAATAATCAGAGAAATATAATACTGAGACTCATATGAAATAAAACCAAATGGAATCTGCCCTTGGTCTAAGCATCCCCACTCTTCATGTTAGGATATAATTTCCTCATCCCCACAGGTATTAATTGTGGATAAAATGAACACATGTGCTATTATCTGATTACTATTAATTCACGGAGGACTGATATTCTCATCCTCACTTCCTTTCAGGGAACTAGGATATGTCTGAGTTCTAGGGCTGTCAGCTTTCTGAGTCTGAAAAGCATGCTTGACCTGTGTATAAAACACACTATTTCCAAATCACATACATGGAAAGGTGCACTGGCATATTACTCAATAACTTTAGACTTCGAACAAGTTATTCAAGCTCCTGAGCTAAGGCTTAACTTCCTTAGCTGTAAAATGGGTACACGGTTCAGTCTTGTTAAACCAAAACTCCCGAAGCCAAAAGATCTTTGAAATACAACGGTTTATTGAGCCATTACAGACGCTAGCCCAAAAAAGAAACTACCAAGTCCTGGGACAAATTCCTACAACTATCAGCATCAGGCTAGGTCACAGTTGGAAAAGGTTGGCTAAACTTAAGCCAAAATACCTTATAAAGAAGACATGGGTTAGGAAGGCAAGAGGTGTTTACACTGAACCTACATGTGCTATTGGGGAGAGGGGCTGGACTACCCTCTGTGGTGAAGGCTTTGGGATGGAACAATCTACAAGGAGAAACTACAGTTGCCTGGATTGGTTGGGGCTGCAAGGAAGATGCAGGGGCACCTAGTGGGTCAGGACAGGTTTAAGGTTTTAGCATTCAAAACCATAAAAATGGTCCTTTGTTCTTTTTGGCCTGTAGCTTGTTATTGATTAATCTCCCCACATCTTTTCTTTCCTTCCATCCCCTGGCCCTTTGTAATTAAATATAGGACATCTCAGAATGTGTCTCTTATCAATCCTTATTCGTGGTCTAGGCTCTTTCCACTCAGCCATGACGCTTCCCACACCACAGTGCCTAACTGAGGTTTATGTGGGAGGATCACATGAGATAATTTTTGTAAAAGTGCTCTGTAAGCTGTAAAGCACTATACAGATGAAGAGGATTATTATTAGTCTTTTATGAAACCCAGCCATAAAGATGCAAAGTGACCCAGAAAAAAAAAGCAGGATAGGCAAACCTGAAACACAACATCTACAGCACCTAGAATATGACCCCTCCATACATGGTAGGCAGATCCTTAGTAAATATTGAGTGAATAAAGGAAAACACCAAACAGGTTTGTGCCTCTACCATGCTAGAACTGATACCAAGAAGGAGGAAATGTACCTAAAGTCAAGGACAGTTTTATTCACCATACAAACTAGAATGCCCAAGAGCATAAGATCTTCACTTAAAAATTACTTGATATGAAAAGTATACTAAAATGTAAAACGTGACCCACCATCTGGAAAGAAATGGTTATATCCTTACCTCTTTGGTTTTTCAAATGTAGTCTTGTAGAAATAGAAGAACCAGGTGAGATTACTGAAAATTTTTTCCTGCATTTGGTAGATGACAGATATGTGTAACTGGCCTAGCAACCTCCAGAGGAAATAACAAATTCTATAGAATGCTGGGTACGTAAGGCCTTTGTTTTGGATCTGGAAAGATGATTTTTAATGATACTTTGATTTTAAGCCAAACCAGATTCATCCCCTAATCTCTCCCCCTCCAAAAACAAACAAGAAAGGATAATGAGGGAAGTAGAGGTGGGAAAGCAGTTATAAAACAATTCTCTATAGGATTCCTTTGTCATTTCCTAGAATATGTACAATGTGACTCAAATATAAAATTTCAAACTACATTACATACAAGTTTTGACACGGACAACTATTTGTAGAAGAAGGCAAATCCATACTGGGAAATGACAAATTTAAAAAATTCAGGGGAAAAATGTTTTCTCCTGGGTGGGCCCTAGTTGCTTTCTTTTTCCCCCATTGCAAATGTATTTTTATGCTGGGTAACATTTCCAAAACAGGAGTGGTTTTTTTTTTTTTTTTCTATTGTTGAAACAAACAAGTTTGCTTTCAGAGCCACAGAAATGCCCAACTGTTAGGAAAAAAAAAAATGTTTTCCACTGGCCGCTTGCCTGTCTTATCCCCAGGCAGCCTTGCCTATTGGCCCCTTTCTCTAGGAGGGCCCCTGGGGCTGTCTGGTGGAACTGATTGTAAAACTATTTTGTGCAGTAAGAATTAGTTTCTTCAAAATCTCGGAGACCACCCAGAATATGCCCGATCTTTGGCAAAATCTACTGGTTTCTCCAGAATTTCATTAGCTGTACACTGAATAACTGATCCAGGTTTCTGGGTCTTATTTGGACTGAGATAGAGGGAAAAAAAATTTTTTTCCAAGATAAAGAGAGGAAGAAAAACTCTCCTGTCACCAAAACTATGCAGAATTCGTCGTGTGTGTGTGTGTGTGTGTGTGTGTGTGTGTGTGTGTGTAAGAGGCAAAGTGCAGGACAAGAGAATTGAGGGCAAAGACCACCTGAACCAAGCTAGACTGCCCATTTGCAGAAGCGTTTAAACCATGTTCCGGGAGCAAGCATATGCTAGAAGCTCGGGTGTCCCCTTTGGACACCAAAGCCCCCGGGGCGGGAACGGTCTCCTGCACTGTCGGAATCTGGGAGCAAGGTCGACGATGCCCTGAGGAGACAGGAGCTCCCAGAGCACAGGCTGTGGCTTTGTCACTCTCCTCGCAGCCTCGTCTCTCACTTACTAGTTGCTCAATAAATGCGGAATCAGGAAGCCCCGGATCAGCCCGGGGCCCAGAGGCGAACTACGGGGTGCGCAGGTTTATCCCAACCCACTATCTCCTCACGTTTACTGAGGTAACCGGGTCTCAGCCGCTACGGCCCCAGAAGCTGGACAGCAACCAAGAAGGCGAGCTGCTGAAGACAAGATGCAGAACGAGCCTGAGAGGGGAAGAGGCCCCGCGGGCTGAGAGCTGGGGCGCCCACCTGACCGCCGCGCGGCCCAGCCCAGCGCTCCCATTGACAAGGAGGCCGGCGCGGGCGGGGTGGGGTGGGGTGGGGCGCCTCGGCGCGCGCCCGGCCCCCAGGCCCCGCCTTCGCCAGCCCGCACGCGCCCACCGCCGCTGAGAGGGCGAGGGGGGAGGGGAGCCAAGGCGCGCACGCGCGCCCCCGCCAGCAGACGCGGGCCCCGGAGCGCGCGCCCTCTCCCCAAGCCCCGCCCGCGCTGTCCCGAGGGCCCGGCGCGCGGCCCTGCTGACGTCAGCAGGCGGCTCGCGGAGCCGGGTGCGCAGAGCCGCTGGCGCACTCGCGTTGCGCTCGCCCCCTCCCCCGCGGCTCCGGAGTGCGCGCGCGTTCGCTCGACCGCTCGCTCGCTCTTCCTTCATTTTTTTTTCCCCTCCCTCCCTGTCTCTCTCTCTCCTCTCTCTCTCTCTCTCTCTCTCTCTCTCTCTCCCTCTCTCTCCCCCTCTCCCTCGAGCTCCCCGCTGCCCGCGGCTTCTTCGCGCTCTCCTTCTCTCTCCCGTAGGCTCCACCGAGCGATGCGAGCGCTGGGAGACAGCGACGCCGCCTCCCACTAGAGACCAGCCCCCCGGCCCGGCCCCTTGCCCAGCCCAGCCCAGCGCGCGGGGGTCGGCGAAGGCGCCGCGGACGCACCGACGGCTGAGGACCGGCGATGCACATGCACTAGCAGCACCCCCTAACTCACTCCCTCCACACCCCGCGCCGCCGCCGCCGCCGCCTCCACCTCCTCCTCCGCCTCCTCCTCCTCCTCCTCCGGCAGCCGCGGCAGAAGGACCCACCCTGCCCCCCACCCCACCCTCCGCCGGCTCCGGCTCCGGCTGCGGATCCAGCCTCGACTCTTATTTTATTTATTTTGGGTCGTGCACAAGCCTCAGTGCCTGCAGCCCGCGCCTCCTTGGCCCACGGGCGCCTCCTCCCTCGGCTTCGGAGCCCCAGACCCGGCCACCCTCGGCCTCGACTCCCCCAGACTCCTACCAGCTGCTCAGAGTCTCCGCTGCTGGAATCTTGTTAGTGGCTGTCTTTTGGGGGGTTTCTGGTCTTCCAACATTTTTGTTCCCAGCCAAGGAGAAGATATCGTGATTTTTCCCCCTTTGAGCCCAGGCTCTGCTCTTTGGGGGGGTGGGGGGCGCGTCGAGCCGGGGAGCCGTGCCAGCCGAGTCGTGCGGGCTGTGGCAGGGAAGGGGCCACCATGGGATGTACTCTGAGCGCAGAAGAGAGAGCCGCCCTCGAGCGGAGCAAGGCGATTGAGAAAAACCTCAAAGAGGATGGCATCAGCGCCGCCAAAGATGTGAAATTACTCCTGCTGGGTAAGGACCACGGCTGCCACCCCCATCCCCTGACCCTGGCCACAACGCACCCCCCGCCGCCAGCTCCCCCACCCCACTTGCACCCCGGGAGACCTGGTCCGAGTTGGCACTACCATGTGCCCAGGATCTCCCACCCCCTCGCATGCCTTAATCCCCCCTCCCCATTCCCCTAAACTGACACTCACCAGTTTTTCCCCCCGTCTGTGTCCCAACAGGGGCTGGAGAATCAGGAAAAAGCACCATTGTGAAGCAGATGAAGTAAGTCCCTGTGGCACTGGGATTTGTACTTTTTTAAAGAATAATTTTTAAAATCGTTTTTATTACCTTGCTCACTCCACATTGCTCTCCAGGCCTGGTTTTTTAAATTTGTGTACACACACACACACACACACACACACCCCTTGCTTTGACTCCCCTCCCCCACTTCCTGCGTTGGTTCTGGGTCCTCCACCCCAACTCCTGGGGTGGGTGTTTTGGAGGGGGAGGGAAGGGGAGCGTCTGTAGTTGTATGAATGACGGTGTCCGCCATATTGATCAGAACATCACACTATTGGCATGATTATGATCATTACTCTTGCTGGTGGAGTATTTCGTGTGTTTTGCTGCCTCCATTTCTGTCTATCTCTGTTTCTCCTCCTCCTCCTCCTGCCTCCCTCCCTGCTGGTCCATAATCCCACTTCCCCCCACTCTTCTCCTGGGGCAGTGATTTTGAACTTGGCTAAAACATGGAGGGGATCCAGCCCTAGACTAGGGTGGAGGATCAAGTGTCTGCTGTTCATGGATTTGGTGCTGAATTGGAGGCTGTGGTTTTTACCCCCTCCCCCCAGAGAGGCCCAGGGTTAGGGGAGGGGGCGTGTGCTAGGCGAAGGGGTGGGTTTCCAAGCAGATGTGACTGGCACAGCTGTATCCAAGGCTGAGATGGAAAGGGTCTGGAGGATGGCTGTGGGACTGAATTCTTGCTGCCCCAGGCCCCTCTCCCCCACTCTCCCAACATTTGCTCTCCTGACATGGGCAGTTTTCGTTAGCTCCGTGACCTTTATCAATGTATTTATTTACACTCTGCATAGGCCGTGTTCCATGTAATTTACCCACATTGCGGATTTCAGGCCCCACTTGCTGCCGCCCCCTTCTGCCTTAGATATCAGTTTCCCCTCCTAATTAACTGGGGGTGGATTTGAGTGATGGTTGAAAATTAAAGCAAAATGGGATATTCCTTCCCTTCCACACTTTCTCAATAAGGAGCCTCGCCCCTCCTTCCCACTCGCAGGCTCGCTTCTTGCCCCATCCACTTGGCAGTTCCTAGTGAGCCCACAAGCTGTTTTGCTTGGGGAGGGGGTGGCAAGTAGGGAAGGGGTACGCGCCTTCGGGGCCTCCTGGCCCTGCTGCTTCCGTTGGCCTGTCAGTTCAGGACGGAGTAGTTCGTTAAGACTGTTTAGCGAGGATTCCACGTCGCTTTGCTGTGACACCTTCGTGCATACACAGTTCCTAATTAGAGGTTGCTGTGCAGTAAACAAAAATGATTATTTTTCAACTTGACAGAATAGCCGAAGTAATTGCATCCCACAGGAAAACAATGGAAAATAAAAACCCCTTTCGTGGGAAGGTGGGTGGAAGACGAAGCATGCTTGCGGTTTCAGAACCAAGAAGCAAAAAATCTTGCATGTGTAACAGGCATGACAAGCGGGTTCCAGGAGGCGCCATGATGGCAGGGAGTAGCGACTCAGACAATTTTCCCCATCTGCTTGGCATGTTATTATTTTTGTTCGAGAGCTCCCTGGGGCTTTCTTTGCAGAGGCCCCCTCGGCTCGCCGCACCCTTGTGAGCCACCCGGTAATTTGGCCTGGGGCTTCTCTGGAGCTCCAACAACCCAAATGGATGGAGAGGCGGAGCCTGGGGAATTGCTCTTTGCAACAAGGTGCATGTTGCATCTGCCTGGAGCCCTTGCAAGTGGGGAAATGCAACCCACGCCATCCCCTTCTTCCTAGGTGGGGGGGACGTTTCAAAACTTCAGAAGTCTGTAATCTGCAGTGGCAAGCTGGGAACCGGTAGAAGCCCCAGCCACCGAAGCTGGGTGAGGTTTCAGGCGTTGTGAGTGGTGGACAGCGCCCAGCCGAGGCCGGAAAAGTCGATGGGGCTCAGCTCGGAGACGTTCGGCTCTTCTCGGCTCTTCTCGGCTCGGCCTGGGCGCGGGACTCGGAGGGACTCGGCACTCTTCGGAGCTGAGTCGAGGCTTGGCGGAGAGGACCGAGCCACTTCGGAGGGAGCCGAAGGCATTAGGAAACCCTCAGGGAGGGAAAGGTAGGAGGGGGACAGTTTAGTCTGCAAATTAACTTTGCATTCGCCAAAGCGACACATTATCTGCGTTTCCTGAGCATGCCCCGTAAATTAGGTTGATTTAATAAGAAGTTTAAAAATACATACTGAGTCCCCCAAAGGGTATCTTGCCTTTTTTATTCAAAGAGAGCTGAGCCCTCTGAGGAGATAGGTGTGCCACTTTAGAATGAAAATTCCTAATTATGTACTGGGGCAGGAAATTTTAAATGAAGGCTATATGTAGGCTTTATGGGAAAGTCCCATGTGTCTCATACTTGGTAACACTGAGGAGGGAGGAAATGAAGTGTTTGGTGTTGGGACGATTATAATCCGAAGTCAGAACATTTTTTTTAATCATACATTTTCCCTTTTATCACCTCCTATAGGACACCTTTTTGGAGAACAATGTCAGACAAAACTGAGATATTGTAGTTAAAATTTTTTTTAAAGCACTACACACCATCTCTCTTTAGGAAATAGACTAGGTTTGCCCAAAAAGTCCTTCAGAAAGGTGTCTGGCCAAATTTTACCACAAGGGACCCTAGCATCCTGAAGCATTCATGAATGGCAGCTTTTCCTGTGAGCCCTGCAGCTTGCCTTGAAATAAATCAGATCAGGGCCTTGAGCCAAACTGGATGCAGCTTGTTTTATTAACCACAAAATGTGGGATTGGTGTCACTGTATCCTAGTGACAAATTCTTTTGAGTCTCATTTGCAGAGATGGTTTTGGAGATCACCACTTGAGTGAGAATCACTTTGAGTCAGGAGAATTGTACTTTCTGGGTGGGGCCCAGCTTGAAAGTCTAGGTGGCATTTCCAGAAAGCAGTTTCCCACTTCCCAGTGGAATATGATTGGTGACCAGCCTATCAGGCCATATGTATAAGTTAATTAGGATGCTGTGTTATTTCACTTGGGCAGATGAAATTAGGTGGTTAGGGAGTCCTCTGTGGGCAATGCCCTATGAGAACCCAATGATTGCCTAATGGGAATTGGGGTTTAATAGTACAGTCCATTGGCTGAAGAAGAATATTGATGTTCAGACATTGCCAGACCCTTTTTACTCAGCATTTCCAGAAATGCAAAGCGGGCTTCCATTCAGCCTGTGTCCTCATCTGTGTTGTAGTGTGCTGATTAGAAGGAAGAGTAGGCTTCCAAATATGTCCACAGTAACTGAAGTTAAATGATAAAGGACTGGCTGGCAGACACTGCTTAGAACAAAGTGTCAATACCATCATCAGCCGAGGAACATTGCAGGGATACTGACCTTTGAAATTTTTTTGACTTGATACATGTCGCAAGAGGAAACTTGCATCTGCTTAAGAGATGCCACAGATTAAATTGTTATTTTTAGAAGGTGATTCTCAATGTTTTTTATTATTAAAAATTTCACTTGAACATAGCTTTCTGAGATTATTTTCCTCTGTGTATTGTGAGTTAGCATTTGGGAGCTCTGTGTCAGACAGTCCAAAATGTTTCAGTACTGAGAAATAAACAACAATAATTGAGACAGCCATATACAGTTTACACATACTGTGAGTAATCAGTGACTCTTTTTTTCTGCATGGCATTTTAAATAATTTTGCTTATTTTGAGGGGTTGTGGCCTCACCTGTGTTACAGTCACATCATTTTTCAGCCAGTCAGCAAGGCTCTTAGTTACTTATACAACTTTTTAAAGGAAATGTCAATTTTATTGAATTTACAAACCCTTACAAAGAAATCACTTAAAGAATTATGTTTTATGAGGTATAGAATCAATAAAATATCACTTTAAGTGAGTCCCCTGTTCTGAACCAGTAATGACAACTATTTGGACTGTGAACCTGTGAAAATGCAAAATGAACTGTGCAGTTGCTGTGGGCACCAGAGTTTGCCCTCATTCGAGATGCTAAGTTTGCTGGGATGCTGAGTTCAGGCTATCTGCCTCTGGAACATTAAACAGAGAGTTCAGAGGTGGTGGTGAGGCAAGGCTTGTTGGCTGCTTGGTGTCACCTAAATGGACACAGTAAAATGGAACATCTCAGTTGTGCATTCATTTCCAAGGTATCTGTTCAGTGCTGTTTTAAAACAATCTAACAGATTTTCCTGATGAAGACATCATTGCTCGTACAAATCCTCTAGCCCTTACAAGTGGGATGTGATTAGAAAGACAGACCCCACCCTGTCAAGATAAAAGCCACCTTCTGTCAAAAAGCTGGTGGTTTTCTCCTCCCAACTACCCTGACTTTGCAATTAGGGCGTCTACTCTTTTGTTTTGGGTTTAGGGCAAGCCTGTATTCTTCAGCACACTGCTGATCAGCACCTGCCAAGTGGCAGGCATTAGAGGAGGTAAATGGCAACTTGAAGCCATTACTCTAAAAGTGGAGCCATTTAAAAGGGTGTTTCCAACACATGCCCAAAGGGTCCCACGTTGAGTTAGCATTCCACTGAGAGCCATTCTTCTAGATTGTGGACTTGTTATTTCTGCAGTCATCTTATTGGCTGCTTTGCCTCCCTCCCTTCTTCCTGTCTCCATGTTTATTCAAATGGATGCACCTTGCTCTCTGGAGACAGCGTGAGCCAAACAGAATGTCAGATCAAGTAGCAGATGAGTTCTCCTTTGCTGATGGATGATGCTCTCCCCCTCCTTACTGTTCACTGAGCTGTAAATACCAGCAGATCTTCCTGCCAGAAGAGTAGTGAACAGTCCACCTGATCTCCTCACAAGTCAGCTGTGCATTTCTTGAACCTCAGTTACCCATTGGATTCTAAAATGAAATCTGTATGCTGTGGAAAGGGCTGTTACCAATTAGATTAAATGGATGAAGCTTCATGTGGATTGACATGGCTGCTAGGAATCCAGAATTTCTCTTCTGTATGTGGGGAGCTGGATAAGATTTACAATGCCCAACTTTATAGTGCTGTTTTGTTTCTTTTAGCACATGGAATTCCCAGATCATGTTGTGCTTCTTAGGATGCCACATCTGTTAAAGATAAGACAAGATCACTTAAGTTTTTCAGCTGCTCACAGAAAATGCCACTCAGTGGAGATTTAATATGAGTAGAATAAGATCCTACCTATTTTTCTGACCAGTGCTCAGCCCATCTGGATACAAGAACTTGATTCCCTGTCTTCCAGGGTATGTTCATTCTCATTTCTTAAGGAGTCAGACCTTTATTACAAGAGTCCATCTTGATCTGAAAGACAGCTAATAAACTGTTGAAGGGAAGATTTCAAACTCAAAGGAAAAAAAAATTTGGAATGGTAACCCCCAAAACTGACACTGGCAAAGAACAACTAGAAAGAAAACAGGATCTGTGTGTGTATGTGTACGCACGTGGATTTATGTACATGGATTTAAAAACAGGTGCTGTGAGAGCACTTCATGTCACATCTATGGATTGCATCTTCATAAAAAGCTTCAAGTTGCTCAGATGAACCCCATTCTAGGAATGCGTTCAAGTTTGTATCCTGTTCCTATTCTGTCTCTCTTGTTCACACATCGCACTGGTAGAAAAGAAACTGCCTGACAGATCAGTGATTAATACAGGGGAAAGGAGAGGAAAGAGCAGTGGCCCACTGAGTGGTTCAGAAGCATAGGTAAATGATGATTTAGAGAAGCCATATAGCACACTTCTGAAAAACTTGAGAGGTGGTTAAGGCATGGATTCTGGAACCAGGCTGCCTGGCTTCAAATCTTGACTCTACCACTAAGTAGATTGCGACCTCAGACAAGTTTCTTAACTCCTGGTGCATCAGTTTTCTCACCTATGAAATGGGCATAGTAACAGAAATAACTTCCTAACAAAGTTGTGGTGGGCATGAAATGAGGTAACACGTGGAATGCATTTACAACAACCTCTAGAATGTGGAAACTGTTACACAAATGTTAGCTCTAGTTTTTATTCCTTTGATTGATCAGTGGGTATGCCCTTCCCATGAGGAGTTCTCGTCAAGTATGTGGGACTTTAGCCGCCTCGAGAGCCAGAAGGGGGGCACTGTAGTTCGTGCTCATGGCTTCTTCCCCTTGCCTGCTCTGCAGCACCAGTTACATAACAAATGGTGTTGTCATAACTGATGTGACATTTTTGATGGCGCAGCTGCCTCAGTCCAAGAGGCTGGGTGATGTTACAAAGAGTGAGAAAGAGCACTGAACCAGGAGTCCAGACCAGCAACTCTGCCTCTGCCCCTCTGAGGGTGCAGTTTCCTCTAAAAGTTGGGCCAGAGTACCTCTTCTAAATGATCTATGGAATTGGGAATTCCCTTCATTTTCAGGGTCTTGAGGTTCTAAACATAAAAGCATCAATTATGACTACATCCTGAGAGGGTGTGAGGTACCCTTGAAAGTTCTTTTAAGGCTAATTGCAGAATAGAAACCTCAACCACAAAGCTTTGTCAGCCAGGAAAGTCATAGTTCTGAGGGGCATTTTGAGAAAACCAACTCTAACCAAACTTTTCATGCAGACATGGTTCTCAAATTAAAGAGGAGGATCTGAAAGTATCCTGTTAGTAAGAAACAGGATGTTACTGAGAGGAGCAAGCCAGTGACATATGTAATAGAGAAGTGGTTTTTCTGTGGCTTCTAGGATGCTCAGAAATGGAGATAGTCCCAATGTTCCCCAGGGATGGGCTGCACGCAGAAGAACTTGCCTGGGTCTGGGTGCCTAAGTTCTGGAAAGTTGAGAGATTTACAGACTGATAAGGGGAAGATCAGGAGAACTAGGAAGTAATGTTGACTCATTCTCTAATTTGACTTTGGACAGATAATTTTGCTCCTGTGGCCTCAATTTGTTCAGCTCTTCACTGGAGTATGGGCTTTCACCATAGAATTTCTCAGGCCAGGCTTCTTCTGCATTTTCAGTTCTAAGTTACAGTAAATGCCAAGAGAAACCTAGAAGCCTGAAATGCAGTGGGGAATAGTGGGAGTATTTACCACCCACAGCTTTTATCTGCTGAGCCATCTTTAGTTCTAATTTTCTTTACAGAAAAGAGGAAAAACATTGTGCTTTTCATAGCACAAAAAAATTAAAGTAAAATAAAATCCTGCAAGGCTAATAGTCAGTGCCCTGAATTTGTCCCCCTACTCCTTTGATTTGTCAACCATCTGAGAAACCAATAGAATGAAAATAAATAAAGGAAAATAATATATAAGAATATGAGTGTATGGCCAAGAATTTACCCTGAATTCTCAGGTATGCTTTAAACAACAGGTAGGTTTTCTGTAGAAAATTGTTACAGGAATAGCTTTCTCCATGCTTTGAATTTGACTCTGGCTTGCCTGCTCCCCTCCCCCGACCACTAATACATATCACACATCATAAATTAATTAGGTTTTTATGTGCTTGAATCCCCTTGCTAGCCTGGTGCCCCTACCAGGGTTCCCTAAAGCAAGGAGCATGGCACAAAGGAAGTGCTTTAAAAACATAAGTTGAAGAAAAAAAGAAAGAAGGTATACAGAAATGTACCTATGATTCTACAGAAGCCAGAATAATATTGAAAGCTTTTAGTGGCCATAAGTTGTATTCATTGGTTTTAATCCATTGTCTTCATTTGTTTTTTCACATCAGCCTATAAGGAAATAGAGTCATCAGTTCCATCTTGCAGATGAGGAAGTGAGGGTCAGAGAAGTTAAGTGGTTCACTCAAGACCACATAGCTAGTAAATGGCAGGGCTGATTCAGATAGTGATTTATATAATTCTAAAGCCTATATCTTCTCTGTTGTCACCCTACAACACTTCTTACTAGACAAACACCACCATTGTGGGCATTGGAAAGCTGGAAGTCTAGGACCTAGTACCTAACAGTGAATGGGATGACACCAGACTTGGGTGAGGTTGGTAGCTGAGAGACTCGCAGGATTCCTCTGGAGGAGGTGGTGGTGATGGTCTTCATGCATACCACACTGATTTGGAGACCATAGTTTTCCCTACCAAACATTTGGACAGCTACTGAAATCACTTTTCATCCCTTCCTCAGAAGTGTGGGCCATTTTCGTGTTGTAACAGAGAGAAGCTGCCTCTGAAGGTCCTGGATTTGGTGGAGGAAGGTGGCTTAGAGAAGGCTGGGAAAGACAGGGCAGTAGGGGATCCACTCACCCATCCCACCCACCCATAAGCATTTATGAGTGCCTGATTTGCTAGGCATTCACATGGTGTCATGGAGGCAAAGGAAGGTCTCAGTCTCTGCCCTTGAGGAGCCCATAGTCTAGAAAGCTACAGGTAAATGGCTCTTACACCTCACGGGAAGAAGGCTGGTGATGTCTGTATGTTCAGAATCCTGTGGGAGAACAGAGGGCAACTTCTCAGGCAGGAAGTTCAGGGAAGTCAGTGGAAAGAAAATGGCATACAGGTTGAGACTTCAAACCGAGTGGTAGTTAGCCAGGTGGAAAACAGGAATGCCAAGCAGAGGACCAGCTTGTACAAAGGCACTAAGATAGGTCACTGCATAGAACATGTAAAATAATTTGGTTTGACTGGAGAAAAATATGTGAGGGGCATGTTGAGAAAAGGAGATGAAAGATGCGTCAGAAACCAGATTGTGAATGGCCTTATTTATTATGCTAAGGATTTTGGATTTTACTCTGAGGACAATGAGATGCCAGTAGACCACAGGTTTAAGAAAATGAGTGGCAGGACTGGTTTATTCTTTAGAAAGATTACCTTGTGGACTCGAGGGCATCAGGCCTGGAGGTTGGGAACCAGATGGAAAGTTAAGCTGTGGCACTTAGTAGCCTCGGCAGGCTGAGTGAAAAGGGGGAAAGAAGGCCAAGAGTGTGCTCCACAGGCGCACACACACCCCACTTGAGGATATCAGAATAATTTAGGAAGAAAAACCTGTGAAGGAAGCTGAGAAGGAGTGACCTGAGAGATGGCGAAGAAAACCCAAGGCAGAGCAGCATCATGATAGTCAAGAAGGGACAGCATTTCAAGAAGACAAGGAAGTGGTTAGTTGAGTGAGTCAGATACTGCAGTAGTCGGATAAGATGAAGACTAGCAGGTGTCCACTGGGTCTAGCAAGTTGCTGGTGACTTTGGTGAGAGTAGTTCAGTGGAGTGGTGAGAGAAAGCCAAATGCAGTGGGAGTTAGGAAGTGTCTGGCATTGAGGAAGTTGATGGAGGCCCTCCCACCACTACCCACCCTCAAAAGAAACCTGGACTAGAAGGAAGGGTAAAGAGGTAGGGAGTGAGAGGGGGTATAGGGCTCAGGGAAGGCATCATCATCATCATCATCATCATCATCATCATTATCATCATTATTAACTACTACTATTATTACTATTTTCATACTGGGAATTGAACCCAGGGGCGCTTTTCCACCAAACCACATCCCCAGCCCTTTTTACTTTATTTATTTTCAGACAAGATCTCACTAAGTTGCTGAGGCTAGCTTTGAACCTGCAATCCTCCTGCCTGAACCTCTTCTGAGCCACTGGGATTACAGGTGTGAGCCACCATGCCTGGCTAGGGCTTTATTTTATTGTTTTCTTGGCTGATGTGGGGGGACTTAGATCCTCTGAGAAGCTGTAAAGAAAGAGCCCTGGTGGAGCAGTTGGAGGCAGAGTAGAGAGGAAGTGGTAGAAGCAGCAGAGCCCCCAAGAGTGTGGACAGCGTGATCTTGACATGGATGCATATCTCCTTCCTGAGGCTACCGGGGCTTAGTAAGGATGGGGAGAGCGTAGAGAAGTTCAAGGATAAGATGAAGCTCCTGCCTTGGCATTTATATTTCTCTCTGAAGTGAGAAGAATTAAAAAGCAGCTGTGCTCATTTACTGGAACACCAAAGGCTGGTAACCTTTATTCTATTCAAACCACTTATTTATTCATTTATCCAATATTTATCTAGCACCTGTTATGTGTTAGGCACTGTTCTAAGTGCTTGGAGATTCAGTGGCAAACAGGTCCCAGGGGAAGCAGGCAGGAGCCTCAAACAGACTATTGGTCACACTAATTGCAGACTGTGAATTTTTTTTCTGGAGTCACACCTTTGGAGAAGGCCTGAAACTGATCACAGAGAGATCTAGTTCTTGCTCCCAGAGAGTAGAATCCACTGGATGAGACACATTGGAGCTGTGAGAGTACAGAAGAGGCAACAATAAAATTTAATTTGGACAAAGCTCAGGATTAAGCTGGGAAGGAGCTACTTGGAGAAATAAGAGCTCAGCAGATAACCGTGTTTTACTCATTGCAGGCTGTTCTAGTGGAACTGCCTGTCACTGTCCCCTGCTGCTTATAGAAGTGGGTACATGACTCAGGCCTTACCACAGTGATTGGCCCATGGGTGGCCTTGTGAGTCAAGTCAGGCCAATCATATCCCTTCTCTGGAAATCTGTAGTCACTGTGAGAAAGCTCTTCATGTGGGATCCCAGCAAGGTCCTCAATGGGCTGGAACAATGGAAACCTGGAGCTGTCTGGGGTCATGTTTCCACATTTCTATGTATTCTGCAAGGCGGAGGAGAGCAAATGTAGGGCTTTGAGGGATGGGGGGACAGGGAAGGGAGTTGGGAGAAGAGAAAGAAGAAGCCAGAAAGGCCTTTGATGGTATTATTGGGCCAGCTCTATGGACCTGATGGTTATGCGAACCAATAAATCGTTTATTTTATATGAACTAGTGTGATTGGGATTCTTTCCCTTAAATCCAGAGTCGTCCTGACAAAAAGGGTAAACCCTCCAGGAAGAACAAATAGTGTGAGCTAGAGCACAAAAGCAGGACTCAAACATGCAGGGCCTCTCAAGGAATAGTGGACAATCTCATGTGTCTAGAGAGGAGAAATAATTAGGAAGAGTAAGGCTAGATTATAGGGTCCCCTGATCATTTTGCTAAGGGGTATGTACTTTGTGTACAGTATGGTGCAAAGTCAGGAGAGCCTGATTAATGGGGGGCTGGAGAGGAATCAATAGCAAAGAGAAATGTGCGGCCTGAACTAGGAAATCAGTAGAAAAGGCAATTAGGAGATGAATGCATGTGAGCAGATTTTGGAGACAGAATAGATGGCACCCGGTTGAACATGGGGAAAAGAGTAGATTAGAGGAGACCTTCCATTTTTGAACCTGAGTGATGGAGTTCAGCTATGCCATCCAGTTCAGAAGTATAGGAGCATCAGGAGAGACAGTGGAGAGAAAATGGCAAGCTGAACCACAAGCATAAATCTCAGGTCCTTGCAGATAACTCATGGAAAATGTTGAACAGTTTGCTTGGGAGGTAGTTCTGGTGGTTAGAAGAGTGATCTGGGCTGGAAGGAGAATTGGGCTCAACTGCCCTTGGTGGTAAGGCATTGAGAGTGAATATGATGCCCTAGGATGAGTATGCAAGTGGACAGGAGGAGGAGGGCCCAGGGAAGGAGCCCACCATAGTAGAGGTGAGCCACTACCTTCAGTAGACCCACAGGACGCTACAGATGGACAAAGGGTCCAGAGGTCAGAGGAGCAGGAGGAACTCCCAAAAAGGAAACAAGCTTAAGCAAGTTCTGGGTGAGGAGCAATGTTCTGGTCCCGAGCTTTGCCAAGTTAGATAAGGGCTGAGAAAAGCTCATTGTATTTGGTGATTGAAGCTATCGTTGGCCTTTGAAAGAGCAGTTTCAGTGGAGGAAAAGGGACAGAAGCCAAACTCAAGAAAATGTTATGGTAGAAGCCTGTAGTAGGAGCCAAGAAACTCGAGTTCTCATCTGTCCCTGTGATCACATGTCCCTTGAGGGCCCCCCAAAAGTCCCTTAACTTATCTGGGACTTAGTTTCCTCACCTGTAAAATTCATAAACTGGACTGAATGGTCTGCCCTGGTCTCAGGGTTATCATTTAAATCCTGCTGTCCCGCAACATGGATATTCTTGTGGCGGAGGAATTTCCTCCTGCTCTCTTGTCCCCCCAACCAACATAATAAACTATACCAGAATTAAGCTTTCAGAACTCTAGTGCTAACTGAGAAAGAAAACTGGGACGTGGGCTCAGGGAATTGTGGACACGAGCATATGTTGTGTCCACGAGTACTCTCCATGGAGGGTGTGGAGCCCCACAAGGTAGGGCTGGGTCTCTTCACACCATTGGGGTTGCAAGAAAAATCGTGTGCTGCTTTTCTACAAGGAGGAGTGCTGAAGATAATTCCAGAATGTGAAGACAAAACAACCTCTGGGGATAGGAGAAAATGGCTGTCCCTGTGATTTTGCCATGCCCAGAATGCAGAGGGGTCATGGATGGGAGAAGATGGCTGTGAGCCTGGGCTACCATGGAGGAAAGCTCCAGTGGGGGCAGGCTAGATCTGAGATTGTGGGGGGACCATGTCTTTAGAGATGGACAGGCCCAAGGGCACCAGCCTCATGGGCAGGAGAGGCACCTGCCCTGTCTCCATGGTCCTCCACCGCCTCGTCAGTGGGAGCCTCTGGGGAAGGGATGGTCGAATAGCAGTGGGGAGAACCTGGTTCTGAATTATAGCCATTCCATATGCCCCCCCCCACATGATACACAAGTCTGTTTATTCTTCGAATCCTCACTTAAAATTTCACTACACGGACCTCATTATTCCCTAACCTCTTTGGCTCAGGTTTGTTCATTTTATGAATGCCATTGGAAGACCAGCTATACTTTGGTACTTCCTGGGATTCCAGGATTAGAGTCCTCCCTAAGGTAGGCAAGCTCTCTGCCCTCAAGGATATTCCAGTTTCAGGGAAGGGAGACAGTAAATTGGGATAAATGTTCTGAAAGAGGAAGTTGGGGCTCTGTAATAGAGAGTGGTTAGAGGTGGGGAAGAAGGAATTAGAAGGGTCAGTGGAGGCAGAATGAGCAAGAACAAGGCCAGCTGGACAAATAGGAAAGAAAAGTGATGCCCACTGAACCTAGAGGCAGGTAGGCCAAGCACGTAGGGCCTGCTGGCTGTGGCGTGGCATTTGGGTTTCATTCTGAATGCCACAAGGAGCTGAAACACAGGAACTTGACCTGACGTATATTGAAATGATCCCTCCGCATTCTGGGCACAGCAAAACCATAGGGGCAGAAATTACATCGGTGGTTTCTAGGAACTGGGGTGGGGATGGGGGAGGGATTGACTACCGATGGGCATATGGGAACTTTTGTGGGAGATGGAGATGGAGATCTGTGGTGGTTACACAACTGTATATGTTTATCCAAATTCATCAAACTGCAGGGGTGAAATTTACTCTCAGTAAATTATACTTAAGTAAATCTGACTTATAAAAATACACATTTTTTAAATCAAAAAAAGAAATGCAGTAAAGCTTCACACCATTGCTCTCTGCTGTGTGAAGATGGTGATGGAGCAGTCCTGCAGCACTTCTGGACAAAGCTGCTCATACAGTCGGCCTGCATCACGTGCTGTTCCTGGTGGTTTCCTTGAATCTGTTTATTGATGTGTGCTCCTAGTTTTCCTGTTTACATAGCTTTCCTTCACCACTGGTTGGGAAGCTCAGCGTGGATAGGAACCATCTGCTTTGTCTGTATAACCCATGGGAGATGCTTGCTGTGCTATTACTTCCTCACACTGGGGTGGTGCGTCATCCCCTTCAAGCCTTACAACCCTCCTGCCTGCTGTGCAGATATCACTGTATCCCCATTTTATAGATGAAGAAGCCAAGGTGAAAAGAAGTGTGTTGAGCTAAGAAGCATGAGCTCTGGAGAGCTTGGCTTTGGCATTTGTTGGCTATCAGTGTGATTTAGGGGAAATTATTCAATTTCTGTACACCTCGGTTTCCTAATCATTAACAAGAGACAAAAAATTAACACATTGTGGATACACTGTGAGGATTAAATGAAGTGACACAGCTAAAAGCACTTGGCACGTAGTGGAAATTCATTAAATTGTATCTATTTGTATCATTTTTACTATTGGAGAAAAAAAATGATTTATTCAACGTGATGAAGCTGGTGTGTGGTGCGAGTAGATCCATTTTCCTGATTTTATCACACCATGCAGAACATTCTTATATGTTGATCAACTGACTAGTCCAGGGCTAGCTGCTTTTTACCAACTCAATGCTTAAATGCAGTTACTGAATACATAGTAACTCATGGTGCCTTTACTTTACAGGCTCTGGGTTACCAAGGAGGTTGAGCAGCTTTGAGTATATGCTTATTGGACAGTTAGATTTCCTTTCTTATTCATTTGTAGGAATCTTTATGTGTTCTGAATACTAGTGCTGTTCTCTCTTCTCTTTTTTTCTTCCTATTACAAATATTACCTCCTAGCCTCTGGCTCATCTTTTCACTTTACTAATGGTATATTATGATAAAGAGACATTCTTCTTGTTTTTGTTTTTTTTTTTTTTTTTTGGTACCAGGGATTGAACTCAGGGGCACTCGACCACTGAGCCACATCCCCAGCCCTATTTTGTGTTTTATGTAGAGACAGGGTCTCACTGAGTTGCTTAGTGCCTCGCCATTGCTAAGGCTGGCTTTGAACTTGTGATTCTCCTGTCTCAGCCTCCCTAAGTGCTGAGATTACAAGTGTGAGCCACCGCACCCAGCTTAACATTCTTCTTCTTAATGTAGTCATGGTTTTCAGTATTTCTCTTTGGTGTTTTTTCTTTATTTTGAGGTGGCAAAAGCTATCTTGTCCTTACCACCCTCTTCAAAAAGCTTCAAAGCTTATCCCCTTTCCTGTGGAGGTGTTTAATTTACCTGTAATTGATTCTCATGTGTTGTGTAGGATACGGCCCGTTTCATTTTATCCCATGATGGATGGGACTCATTTGTCCCAGCACCATAATTGAAGAGGCCACTCTTCATCACTGATCTGTGGGGCCACCTGCATTGTAAGTGCAGTGTTTATATGTGCAAGAACCTGTTTCATGGCTCTCTTTTTCATTCCATTGGACTCTGTTTTCATGTCACTGATGCTCTGTCTGAATCAACACAGCTTTACAACACGTCTTCATGTTTGAGTTAGCAAATCTCTACCCTTTTTCCCTCTTCATAAGTATCTTGGCTGTTCTCTGCTCTTTGTGTTTCCATAAAAATGTTAGAATGTTTTTCTCTCACACATACCTTGCAAAAAAGATTTTAATTTTTTGAATCCACTAATATGTTTAAGTAGAATTGACATCTTTAAATCATGACTGTTCCTGACCCATGAGCATGTTATGTTTTCACCATTGCTTAGATTATCTTAATTTCTCTTAAGAAAGACATAATTTTTCCTATAGAGGTGTTAATTACTTTTGTTACTTTCTGGGTAGACACTTGATATTTACCATGGCCTTGTAACTGCCTTTTTTTTGTAAGAGCAGTTTTAGGTTTGTGGCAGAATTAAGAGGAAGGTGCAGAGATTTCTCATATACTTGCTTCCCCACACGTAAGCATAGCAGCCTCCCGCATGATAAGCATCCCTCACCAGAGGGGACATTTGTCAACATTGAACAACACACATTGGCACATCATAATCACCCAAAGTACATAGTTTACCTTACTCTTGTTGTACATTCTGTGGGTTTGGACAAATGTGTAATGACATGTGTCTATCATTATAGTATCATACAGAGAATTTTCACTGTCCTAAAAATCCTCTGTTTATCCTCCTCCCTTCACCCCTGGTACCCACTTATCTATTTACTGTCTCCATAGTTTTGCCTTTTGCAGAATGTCATACAGTTGTGATCATTCAGTATGAGCCTTTTCAAATTTTTTTTCACTCAGTAAAATGCATTCAAGGTTCTCCAAGGTCTTTTCATGGCTTAACAGCTCATTTCTTTTTAGCACAGAATAATATTCCATCGCCTGGATGTACCATAGTTTTTTATATTCATTTGCATATTTGGTTTGATGTCTTGGTTGCTTCCTAGTTTTTGCAATTATGTTTATAGCTGCAGTTACTGCTATAAATATCCACATGCAGGTTTTAGTGTGGACATAAATTTTGAACTCCTTTTGGTAAATACTAAGTAATACAATTGCTGGATTGTCTGGTAAGAGTATACTTAATTTTGTAAGAAACCACCAAATTGTCTTCCAAGGTGTCTGTGCCATTTCACATTCTCACCAGTGATGAATAAGGGTGACTGTTATTCTGTATCCTTGCCAGCATTTGCTATTGTCAGTGTCCTGAATTTTGAACATTCAGATATGTGTGTACTGGTACCCCATTGTTGTTAATTTGCATTTCCCTAATGACATATGATGTGGAACATCTTTTCATTTGCTTATTTGCCATCTGCACACCTCCTCATGAGGTATCTGTTATGGCTTTCAGCCCGTTTTTTCATTGAGTTGCTTCTGTTCTTCTTGTTGAATTTTAAGATTTTGTATATGGGAGGGGGGGTAACTGTCCTTTATCAGATATATCATTTGTAAATATCTTCTAGCCTGTGGCTTGTCTTCTCATTCTCTTGATTTCTTCTTTTTTGAATTGAATTTTGTATTTGTTGCTGGTATATGAAAATACAGTTGACTTTTGTGTATTGAGTCTATATTGATCATTAATCATTCACCATTAATTTTTTTTAAGATGGACAACATGCCTTTATTTTATTTGTTGATTTTATTTTATTTTTCTTAGCTTCTCTTTATTCATATATGAAGAATGACATTCTATAAATGTTCTTGTACTTTGCTTTTCACTGGTGTCAATATGTCCTGGAGATCAGTCCACATTGCTTCATAGAGCTCTTACTCATTCTCCTTTATAGCCGCACTACATGCCTTTCTGTTGCTATCCAATATTTTAATAATTATTCTAGCAGGGAGTATTTTTATTTTTTTTTTATTTTTTTTTTAATTTTTTTTTAGTTGGAGATGGACACAATGTCTTTATTTTATTGCTTTGTATGTGGTGCTGAGGATCGAACCCAGGGCCTCATGCATGCAAGGCAAGCGCATTACCACTGAGCTACAGTCCCAGCCCCAGTATTTTTAAATTATATAGTGTTTTTCAAAAAAACTTTATAGAAATATACACATATGCACATAACAAATTCTATGCAAAATTGATTTTTATATATAAATTCTAATAGTTAATTTGTAGATTCTGAGGCCCAGAGAGGGAAATGACCTATCTAGGTTCCATGGCTAGCTATTGGCAGCACAAGGATGAATATGGTATTGTTTCTCCTGACTTCCAAAGGCAGAATATTCTGGAAGGGTTGGGGAGCCAGGTGAGGAAAAGGAAATAGTGTTTATTTACAGTGCTTCACCTATATGATCAGCTTAACTTTCATTTTGAAGGCAGGTTCTTAATATCCCCATTTTATAGATGAGGAAAGTGAAATTCAAAGAGGTTACCCCAAAAAAAACATGTTCAGGGTCACGCCGTAGCTCCTCACTGGGATGAACCTTTCAGGGCTGGAGGAGCTCTGCTTGCTCTGTCACTCCCACACACAACTCCACACCTTCTGTGTTGGAGTCCAGACGCCTGCAGAACCCCTAAGCCTCCCACCTCCCACCATGCTATCTCCCAGGCCCTGGCTCTGCACAGATCTGGGGCTGCTGCTAATAAAACTACCAGCAGCTTCAGATCCATGCAGGCCTGGTTACTGTCAACTCGGGTTGAGTTCCTACCCAGAGTTCCTGCCCCCTCCTCCAACATTCCCTCCCAACTGAGTAAATTAGTTCATAACTTCTCGGGTTCTAGGAACCAAATTAGGAGTTGCCCTGGGTATGCTTTTTTGGTCCCAACTTGAAAATAATGGTTAGGGTTTTATGACCCTGCTTTGTTATACAGTGCACTAGAGAAAATTTATGGTTGTGCCTTCCCAGCACCACCTGCCCTCATCTCACTGAGGGTCGGAGCTGCCTGCACACAAGGAGGTTTGCTGCTGCTGGCTGTGCAAAGGAATCATGAGCTGCTCTGTTTGTGAACACAGCCCAGCAGTGTTCTATTCAGCATGACAGCTTCCTACTCTGGAATACATGGCCCTTCACAGGGTGACAGTAAATTATGCAACTGCAGGGTTAAACAATGGGGAGTAATGGGGAAAAGGAAGGGACAAGCTGGCTGTCAGCCTGGATCTGAAATGTGTGCGTGCAGACCTAGGCTACTTGGCACTCGATGGAAGGAAGGTCTTCAACAACTGAGAGCAACCCGGAAGTCCTGTTACAGTGCTACTCGTGAGTCTATTTGACTGTTTAAAAACATAAATTTTTTTTTAAACTGTTGTTCAATTCAGGGAGAGTTTTAGAAACCAAAAGGGACATTTACAAAAGAAAATAGTCATATGGTGTTATGAAAGTAATTGAATGCTATCTGCAATAGCAGTATTTAACCTTTGTGCTAATGTCCCCAAGTCATCATTTCTTATTATTGCTTTGGGCTAAAAAGCAGTGTCCCTAGGGGCAACTGGTGTGCTGACTGTTTGCCACTACCCCCCCACCTCCCGCCAACCCCAGCTGGTTCCGGAATACAATTCACTTTGCTTCAGTATGCTTTGTATAATTCTCCTCCTTTCACTTGCTGCCAGTGATCCCACCTCGAGCATCATTCCCCTTCTCTTGTTCCACTGAATTTGTAACGACCAGGTTTATCACAGTAGTGTAGGACAAGAGCACATAGGCTAGGTGAGGACCTGTGAAACTTTTAAAAGCAGAGTGCTCGTGCTCTGGTGCTCGGGCTTTTCTGCCTTTCTACCCGTTTATGATACAGGACTGAGTATGTAAAAATGAACCATCCAGATGTAAGTAGTGGAGGCAAGGGTCCTGTGGCTGTGCTGTCTGGCTGCTCAGAGCTCTTCATCGTCTTTCCTGGCTCCTGGCAGGGTTTCAGTACACAGAAACTTCTGGGCAAGTAGCTTCCAGAGAAGAGTGACAAGGGACTGGCTATAGCAGCACAAAGGCTCGTAGAAAGAACCTCTAGAGCACAGATGTCCTGTGGGGCCTTTCTGTAAAATGACACAGGCACACCCAGGGTAAGGATGCCTGACAGGCAGAGACATCCCCAGAAACCCTCCCCAGTGGTTGGCACCATGGTATGTGCTCACCTACAGCAGAAGTTAAAACCAACGCAGACCTAGATGCTACTTTTTGGTCAAGACCCATAGTAGCAATTCTCCTGGGAAGAGGGAATATGGATTTGGCTGTCATATATGTGCATGTGTGTGTGTGTGTGTGTGTGTGTGTGTATAGAGAGAGAAAGAGAGGGAACAAAGAGATCTGTTCTATACCAAGCACTGTCTTAGGTGTTGGAACTGAGAAAACACCCAGAATCTCTGCCCTTATGAAGTGGTCTCACACCGCAGTGGGGGAGACAAGCAGTAAGCCAACAAGTAGAGTCCATAATATGTCAGCTGATGATAAATGCTATGGAGACAAGTGAAGCAAAGTGGGGGCAGAGGAAGTGGAGAGGAGAAGTTACTCTTTATAAAAGTGGTCAGGGAAGACCACACTGAGAAGATGGAATTTGAGCAAAAACTTGATGGAGGTGAGGGAGCCCCCCATACACATTGGGGGAAAGAGTGTTCTAAGCAGAGGGAATAGAGAACACATGGGCAACAGTGTGCTTGGTGTGGTAACAAACTACAAGGAAATTTGTGTGGTTGGAGTCACAGATGCACTGGAAAAATAGGTACTCCTGAGAGTGAGCGGTTGTTTGGGATGCCATCTCTCCTTAAAGCTGGGACTGGGAAGAACGCTCCCTCGCAGCTGGCATAGACTTTTGTCTGGTGGACATTTGGCAGGCCTGCTGCTTGGGGGTGGTGTATATGTGTACCCTGGCAAAGGAGGGGCATAGGAGGGAAGAGCCCTTCCATGAGTAGAGTGGGTAGACTGCAGTGTAGCCTAGGGAGGGCTGGCATTCCTGGCTGGTCCAGAGGACGCACACTAGAGTGTGGGGCTCCTGGTCTGGTCAGCTAGTGGAGGAGGTGGTCGCCTTTGGGCTTCCCATTGGCCCTGGTTCTGCCACATGCTCTCTCACCTGCCATCACCAGACATTAGTGCTGAAGCTTGCACAAGGACAGGGGACTGGCTTCCATGCCTCATCAGGTGCCAGCACAGGTGTGACTTCTGCCTTGGACATGCTCAGCTAGCCGGCTTGGCAACCAGGTCCAGAACCCAGGGAGTCAGAGCCACACAGCAGATCTCCTCAAGTGCAGCCTGAATATTTAGTGGTATACAAGTAAACACTTAGGTTTTAATGTGTTGTAGGACAGAAAGTGCCTAACACATCAAAATCATGATTTTACAGGTAATTATGGCTTAGAATGAAATTAAAGTAGGATATATTTTAAAAGGCATAAATGATGTTTGGGCAGTGCTCAACTCCAGTAGGAGTCCTGATTTCCTGCCAGGAAATTCTACCCTCTTAGAAATAAGAGAGTGTCTTAGGAGAGGTCCTCCATCTTTCTCTGCCTTTGTTGGGACACAGACATGTTCTTGCTGTCTCAACCCTAGGTCCACAAGATACCCTATAATTCAACACTCCATTTCCAACCCTTGCCTACTGGGCATATCTGTCTCATTGCCTGTAGTTGGCCTGGGCCCTCATTGCCATCTCCTGCTCACCATTCTCTGAGTCCAGTGCATAGATTCTTCTCTGCTGTCATCCTTTTTTTTTTTTTTTATTAAGGCCATTTTTCATTAAGTTGCTCTTTTTAAAATTCCAATTAGGTATATATGACAGCAGAATGCATTTTGATTCATTGTACACAAATGGAGCACAACTTTTCATTTCTCTGGTTGTACACAATGTAGAGTCATAGCATATGTGCAACCATACATGTACAATGATGTTCATCTCATTCCACCGTCTTTCCTGCTGCCATGCCCCCTCCTCTCCTTCCCCTTTGCCCAAAGTTCCTCCATTCTTCCCATGCTCCACCCATTATGGATCAGCATCCACTTATGAGAGAAACATTTGGCCTTTGGTTTTTGGGGATTGGCTTACTTCACGTAGCATGATATTCTCCAACTCCATCCATTTACCTGCAAATGCCATAATTTTATTCTCTTTTAATGCTGAGTAATATTCCATTGTGTATATGTACCACAGTTTCTTTATCTATTCATCTATTGAAGGGCATCTAGATTGGTTCCACAGTTTAGCTATTGTGAATTGAGCTGCTATAAACATTTATGTGGCTGCATCACTATAGTATGCTGATTTTAAGTCCTTTGGGCAAAGACAGAGGAGTGGGATAGCTGGGTCAAATGGTGACTCCATTGCAAGTTTTCTAAGGAATCTCCATACTGCTTTCCATAGTGGTTGCACCAATTTGCAGTGCCACCAGCAATGTATGAGTCTACCTTTTTCCCCACATCCTTGCCAACCCTTATTATTGTTTATATTCTTGATAATTGCCATTCCAACTGGAGTGAGATGAAATCTTAGAGTAATTTTGATTTGCATTTCTCTAATTACTAGAGAAGTTGAACATTTTTTCATGTATTTGTTGATCAATTATATATCTTATGAGAAGTGTCTGTTCAGTTCCTTAGCCCATTTATTGATTAGGTTATTTATTTTTTTGGTGTTAAGTTTTTTGAGTTCTTTATTTATCCTGGAGATTGGTGCTCTATCTGATGTGCAGGTAGTAAAGATATTCTCCCACTCTGTGTGCTCTCTCTTTGCATTATTGATTGTTTCCTTCACTGAGAAGAAGCTTTTTAGTTTAAATCCATCTCATTTATTAATTCTTGATTTTATTTCTTGCACTTTAGGAGTCTGGTTAATGAAGTCAGGACCTAATCCAACATGATGAAGATTTGAGCCTACTTTTTCTTCAGTTAGGTACAGGGTCTCTGGTCTAATTCCTAGGTCCTTGATCTACTTTGAGTTGAGTTGTGTGCATGGTGAGAGATAGGTATTTAATTTCATTTTGCTGCATAGAAAGGCCATTTCTGCCCTTCACTGCCATATATCTCATAGTTAGCCTACCACACTGATCCTAGCTGTCTTTGTCTTCCACTCTGTAGGATGCCCTCATTTTTTTTTCTTTTCTTTCTTTTTTCTTTTTTTTGAACCCAGGGGTGCTTAACCACTGAGCCACATCCCCAGCCCTTTTTATGTTTTATTTAGAGACAGAGTCTTGTGGAGTTGTTTAGAGCCTTGCTAAGTTGCTGAGGCTGGTTTTGAACTCATGATCCTCCTGCCTCAGTCTCCCAAGCACTGGGATTACAGATGTATGCCACCATGCCCCACTTAGGGTGCCCTCTTCGTGTATCTGCACACAGCCCTGCCTCCACAGCTGCTGGTGCTGAGGCATGTGTCCTCTCTCCTCATCTGCAGATCTGGCCTCCACAGGCCTGCTCAAGTCTTGACTGCCCCATGGGGCATTCTTCTGGGGGACTCTCATTCTCTAAGTGATTTTATAGCTGATGTTTGCACACACCATTAGAGCTTTTTATGTGCTCTCATGATCCCCTAAAGATGATCCTTTGTCTACTCTGGTGTCATAGACATCTGCACAAGTATACATGCATGTGTTACTACTAGAAGAGAACAGTCGTGCTTACCATGAGCCTAGCCCAAGCTCTGCACAGGACCTACTGGGAGAGAAGGTCCTGTATGCAGGGAGAGGAAAGGCATACTCCCTGTCCTGTTGAAGGCACTTCATGGCTGACTGCCCTCTCCCTTTCTCCACAGTCTAGACCTCTATCTCTGCTCCCTTCTCTTGCAGATCTTGGACTTTTCAAGTCTTTCCAGCAGGTGCTAAGGCCATTTCTAACCAAAAGAGGAGTTTGTGGCGGGGCTACAATGTTCAGCCCAGTCTTCCATGGGATAGTAAATCTAAAAGTAACATATAGAACTAGGGAGCGGTTGCACAGATTTTGCATCTATAAAAACTGATTAAGCTGGACACCTGAAGAGTTATGTGTTTTACTATATATAAATTATGTTTCGTTTTTCAAAAAAGAATAATAAAAATCCTTTTTGTTCAACAGAGGCAGGCCTGGGAAATTAAGCAATGCCCCTTAGAGTCCAACTGCCTCAGGAGAGTCTAGTTCTCTGGAGAGAAGGAAGGGATGCTTAGTGGAAGAAGGTATTTGAACCCTCAGAAGAAAAGTATGTGCCCCAGCCAACCTAGTTTTCCCTGCTTAACTGCTAGGCAGTGGCCACCTGTGAACTTCCTTCTTCCTTCACATTTGCACCTGTGAGGGAGATGGCCCAAGCTGCGCAGCAATGAGTTTGTGGTCACAGCCCATTCTTCAGCACATATCTACCTGGCATCATGAAGCATTGGAGTTCAAGGCCCATCTTGTTTCTTTGCCTTGAGTGCCTTGGGGTTTTTGTGGCCACTAAGAATATCAGAAGAGATCGTTGATATTGTGTTAGTCAGCTTTTCATCCCTGTAAACTATATACCTGACAAGAACAATTTAGAGGAGGAAAAGCTTATAGGGGGCTCATAGTTTCACAGATTCCATCCATGGTAGGCCAACTCCATTGCTCTGGGCCTGAGGTGAGGCAGACCATCATGGGTGGAAGCGTGTCGGGGAGGAGCACTGCTCTGCTTATGGTAGCCAGGAAGCAGAAAAGAGGGAGAAGGGGGGACCACTGGGAAGGTGCACCCTTCTAGGACTCACCCTCAGTGACCCATCTCCTCCAGCCATGTCCCACCTAACCACAGTTACCACCCAGTCAGTCCATTTAAACTAGGATGGACTGATTAGTTTACAGCTCTCACAATCTAATCGTTTCACCTCTGAATATGTCAGCATTGACAGAGGAACTTTGGAGGGATGCCTCATATCCAAACCATAACAGATGTGAAAGTCTTAGATGGCAGTAAAATATAAGCTGTCAACAGGATGCACCTCTAAGCCCAGCTAATTGCACTGATATGTTATTTGAGAGTACCAAAGTTTGGAGCCTAGAGGCTCAGTGTACAGGTTCTGGAGGAAGATTACCTGGGTTCATTGATCTTGGCCCTTCCACTTATTACCTCTATGACCTTGGTCAGCTATTTTTTTAATCCTTTTGTGCCTCAGTTTTCCTCAGTTGTAAAATGGAAATAATGACAGCATTTACCCCACAGGATTGTACTAAGGATTAGATGAGTTAATCCAGGTAAAGCACTTGGATCAGGGATCAGTTAATACAGCTAATACTGCCATGGGCAAGGCTATCTGCTAGGTCTTCAGAGGACATCGTTATTAGGCTGAAACAGAAGAAAACTGAGCAGGTCTCGTTATAATATAACTGTTTCATATGCTGACTATTCACTACCACTTTGGACTTGAGACTGATTATTTGCTGTATTTGCTAAGCTCTTCCATGCTGAAATCTTTAATCTTCTGGGTTTACTTCATAAATAAAAGGCCCCCTGTGACATATCCTTGCCTTCAGAGTTTTGCTGCAGCATCAACTGTGAGCTCTCTGATTTACAGTTCAGCACAAAAAGTGACAGACTGGGTATTCTTATTCAAGTCAAGGTGATTGCTGCATAGTCATTTTTAACAGGACACCAGATTTAGCTAAAAGCTTGCAGCGAGGTAGTGTGCATATTAAATTCAGGACACTGGTTATATCAGTTGAGCCTCTGTGTCTTTCTATTATGAATCTCTATGCTAAAAATAAGTCACATACAGCTGACATGTTTCTGTGCTAAGGAAGCAAGAGACCCTTGTCATTAGAATTAAGTGTTGATTCTTTATTCATCTAGTTGTTTTGATAATCTAAAATTTATGATCTGAAATCAGTTCTGTTGGACTTAGCGTTTTGATCCAATTGTCTCTGTATTTCTCATATTCTGGCAATTGTAAAAATAATTATGAAGCTGTGCCTAGCTCTGGGTGGCCAGGAAATCCTCTCGAATGTCCTACCCTAGTGTCCCTCTTCATTTCCACCCTGCTCTTTGCTGGAAATGGAAAGGTGTCTCATTGTACTGAGTAGAGCTGTTCTGTCCCTAAGCTTGATGTCCATCTGACTCACACCTTCCTGAATGAAGAGGTAATTTGCATCTGGGCCTCAAATGCCTTTCCTGTTACGTGAGAGTGGACCACCAGTCTTTTGGTTCTTGCAGTCTTTGGTGTGAGATAAAGGAAGGAAGTAGCAGGTCAGATGACAGTGAAGAAACCAACAGTCAAGCATTAGCTCTGCTGCAGTGGGCTTGGCAAAAGAGGTTCTCAGTGGATGATCCTCCCATAAAATGAGATCTGATGAGAGCTGGTGAGCAAAGGGCCCAAGCACACCATCTACCAAGATACCTGGTCCCATGAGCCAAACTCTTAAGGGCATTTTCTCTGCTCTGAGACAACTCAACAGCAACCTGCTGCCTAACTCTGTAGGACAGCCACAAGGACCTGTGCTATCTGGCCCCTAGCTCTCCACCTCTGCCTTTGCCAGTTGTGTGGCCACCTTCTGTGCTTGAGCCACACCAATCTGCCTTTGGTTTTTTGTAGCACACTGAGCATGCTCTCATTCATCTCCAGGTCTTTGTCCATACCATGTCCTCTCTGGAGCCTTTTTAGCCCTGTTTTTGCTTGACCAAATCCTACTTAGAATATAGGCCTCAGCATAGGTGACATTTTACAACCTGTACCCAAGGACCACTCATATTTTATTTGCACATTGAACAGTCCAACCCTTGCTTTACACAACAACTTCTATAACTTTTTCATTATGGACATGTGCCCATACAGTTTAACAACTGTGAACAATGCTGTCAAGGGAATGTGTTTAGAAGGAGCTGTTCCTAGCTCTACCCTCTGACCACACCTCTGAGTTGACCTACCACAGAGAGAGGCCACTGCATCCAAGGAACACCATGGGGGCGTGTGTGTCTACCCAATGCCAAGGACTCAGTTGCTGGTAGAGAGAAATGTTAGCACATCAGGGAGTGCACCGGTGTCCTTGCCGTGCCTTTCTATCCCTTGTGGATTTGATTGAAATCACCACATGGTGTTTAGGTCTGCTCTTGTTAGCTCTTCCCTGTCTTCCTGGAGCTCCAGAGACCTGACTGTGAGGACTTACCTAGTCCTCCCCTCTCTGGCAGGACCCCAGCTCAGAGTGGCTGAGAAGCCTGCCAGGCTTGGAGATCTCAGGCACCCCATTTCAGCTCTGTTGTTGCTCACTCTTTCTCCCCGCAGAGGACTTCTCCAGGACACCTCAGTTTTTTAGATCATCATGACAGTATGCCTTCCAGAAAACCAAGCTTCTTAGAAGACTTGTGTGTCCTCCTGTCCTACTCCTCATCCTCCAGATAGAGACATGAGTACACAGAGAGGAAATCTAACTTTCCTTCCCAGGTCACACGTCAAGCCAGAGGTCAAGAGAGGTCAAGACCCTAACCAATCTCTTGATTCTCATACAGACCCTTGTCTGTTGCTATGTTCACCTTTTCCTGTGACACCTTCATGACTTCAACCTCCATGAGGTCTGGGCAGGACCTCCACAGAGAATCCCCCATTATCTGGGAGATTGCTGAAACCCACACCCACAAAACAGCCCTTGAGTGGGGAACCTTAGGAGGTATGTGCCAAAGTGCAGGGCAGTAGGGATCTGGCCCCATGCTCCTGTCAGTGACTTGAGGTCCTTGTGCCCAGCACTCCAAGGCCTAAGAGTCGGAATGCTAGGGACTAGAGAGGGCCTGAGTCAGTCCTAAAATTCAACAAAGCAGAGAAAAATTAGATAATATCAGCCTGGTGCTGAGGAACTGAAGGAGTAGAACAGTAGCTCTGGAAACCACATCAGAAAGGGCAGTGGCTGGGGACAGTCACCAACGGCTCCTCCACAGCTATTATTTTTGTGAGGTTTTTCCACAGCTCCTCAGACAGCCAGGCAGGAAGGATGTCTTTGGCCTCATTTTGCAGGTGGAGAAACTGAGGTTGAAGTCAGACCTGAAGGAGCTAAACCTCCTAAGGCCCTGCCTTGGGGTCTGCATCATACCCGCCTGCCTGTAAAAAAATTGCCCTACCTCCTCCAAGCTCTCCTTCCTCCCACCATGAAAAAAATCACCTTGGAAGATGCTTTCAGAAATCATTCTTGGAAGAATCATTTACTAAGAGCCTACAGTAGCCAGGTTCCATGATAAGTTCTAGACTTCCAGAGCAGAATGACTCTCAGTCATTTCCCTACCAGTGTTTACAGCCTCCTGGAGAAGTTTAGTGCCTGGATTTAAGATTCTTTTTTTTTTTTTTTTTTTTTTTATTTTATAGTTGTAGGTGGACACAATAGCTTCTTATTTTATTTTTATGTGGTGCTGAGGATCGAACCCAGTGCCTCCCGCGTGCTAGGCGAGCACGCTACCACTGCGCCATAACCTCAGCCACTGGATTTAAGATTCTTATTGTCTTTTTTTTAAAATATATTTTTCAGTTGTTGATGGACCTTTATTTTATTTATTTATTTATTCATATGTAATGCTAAGAATCAAACCCAGTGCCTCACACATGCTAGGCAAGTGCTCTACCACAAAGCTACAACCCCAGCCCCCTCTTATTGTCTTTTGTCTCCAAAACCCCTTGAGAAATGGATGGAAGCTGTGAAGAAACTCTTTCAAAAAGTATTTTTGAATTTGAAGTAGCAAATGTTTGCATATGAGGGTTGCTAGGTATGAATACTTGTTCCCTCCAGAAGTCCTGTTAAAACTCCGATGCAACAGTGTAAAGAGATAGGGTTTTGAGGAGGTGACTAGGCCTTGAGGGCTCTACCCTTATGGATGGGACTAGCACTTTAATAAAAGGCTGTAGGGGATAGTGTCACCCTTTTTGTCCCTTTTTACCCTTCCACCTTCTGCCATGTGAGGATACAGCAAGAAGGCCCTCACCAGACACCAAAAGTTGGCACCTTGATATTCCCAGTCTGCAGAACTGTGAAAAACTAAATCTCTTGTTCCTTACAAAATACGCAGTCTCAAGTATTTTCTTAGAGCAGCACAAACAAACTATAACAGTTTTGGGGTCGTAGACTCCCAAAGGCAATCTGGGGACCTGCCACACCCTGCCTCAGATGTTCATGGACTGCAAATTGAGAAACTCTGGACAAGATGATGCAATGACAGTCCTGTTCTTTGAGAACAGTTGTTAATTCTCCAAGGGCATGTCACCACAGTGAACAAAGGATGGGAGCGTGGGAGGGATTTTTGTTGTCATTATCATCATTGTTTCAGCACTTGTTCGTGTGCCAGTGTCTTGTGATCTTTGATTTTCTTCCTGGGATAGGAAGAAAACAGAAGCAGAGAGAAGGGGGACCAGCCTCAGAGCCAGCCATGGTGCTTGGAGAGAATGTGGTCACTGGATCCAAGGGCTCTACTTTTGTTGGGGAAGATGGCAGGAGGCCAGGTGGAATGTTGGGGAAACTTAGGAAAAGAACTTGGAGTTAAGCACAGAAGTTTTGCAAAGGGATATAACAGAGTGTTTAAAAGAGCTCAACTTGAGATGAACGAAAGGTTTAGAAAGCCTTTATAAGGTCTTCCCAAATGATGCTGACAGCTAAGAGTGGCATGCCCCTGAGAGTCTATGATTATCTCGCAGGAGAGATCTTTATGGGAGCCTTATTAAGAACAGAGCATGTCAGTGGGAGGGAGGGAGGGAGCAGCAGCATGCTCACAGCTCTGGAGGGCAAGTGAGGCAGCTGCCTCAGTTTGCAAAGTGCTTTGCAGTCCTTCTCATCATTTCTGCAACAGACCTATGAGGTTGGTAGAGAAGCCCCTGTCCCTGCTCCCCATAAATCCTAGCACTCTGAGATTGTTACTGTAGGAAGTAGCAGGCTGCCCGCCCACACGTATTGTTTAAATGAACACCGAGATGGACCTGGAGTTTGCCCCTGTACAGACAGGGCAATGGCATAACATAAACTGGAATGTCCCCTCTCTTCCCAAACCCTGGTTCCCCCGGTTCCCTGGTCCCCTGGATTGGTAGTCTCCTCAAAAGGGCATACAAGCCTTTCCCCCATGAGATCTTATTTCCTTCACATGTGCCCACCAGGTACAAGAAATGAGCCCTACTGAAGGCTGGAGGCTTACCTAGCAGAGTGAGCTTCCATCTTAGGGGTGTGTGAGCAAAGAAATGCAGAAATGGAGTGGGCCAAGAAAAAACTGAGAGAAACAGATCCCTGGAGGGCATTTGGTCCAGTCCCATCATTCAATATGTGGGAAAGTACTGGGATGCAGCTCTGCTGCCAGATGATGAGGCTGATGGTGATAGCTAGCATGTTTTGAGTGCTAACCATACCAGTCATGGAGGCTCCGTGCATCTCACACTCTGAGCATGGCTAAGACTCTGTGTTATGCATAAAGGCCCTCTGCAGAATCCAGCCAGCCTCCAGCTCCCACCCCTTCTGCACATGTAGATCTTTACTTCAAATTACTGTAGATTTTATGGTTTAAAACAACACAAATATATTTTCTTGCGGTACTATTGATCAGAGGTCTGGTACAGGTCTCACCAGAGTAAAATCAAGGTACCAGCAGGCTGTGTTCCTTTCTGGGGCCCCTAAAGGGAGAATCCAGTCCCTGCTGTTTGAGGTTGTTGGTGTAATTCAGTTCCTTGCAGTTGTAGGATTCCCCCTTGCTTCCTGGCTGTAAACTGAGGGCTGTTTCCAGCTTTTAGAGGTGGTTGCCGTATGCTTTCCTTGGTTTGCCACCCGTGTCCTCCATCTCAAAAGCCAACAGTGGCCAGTGGGGTTATTCTCAGTTCTGCCTCTGATTCTTCTCCTAGAGTCACCTTTCTCCCGCCCCTACCCCAGTGACCCAGCCAGGAAAGGTTTTCTGCTTTTAAGGATTCATGTGATTAAATTGGGCCCTCTCAGATAATCCAGGATAATCTCCACATCTCATAGCCTTAATGACTTCAAAATCCCCTTTGCCATCTAAGGTTCCAGGGATTAGAGCGCAGACATCTTTGGGAGGCCACTGTTGTGCTCATCACAGTGACCTGGGGAAGTGTAATTGACTTCTTGGTTTTGTGAGTGGGAGAACATGGTCCCCACTTTTGGATTGTGAGGATGGAATGTGAAACATAGCTTCTGGCATGTAGACAGGAATTGTTCTCACACCTGTTTTACACTTGAAGAAACGGATTCAAGAGATGTATTACCTTACCCAAAGAGCAAGATTCAGAACTCCTTGAGAGAACAGTCTACTTTGTGTCCATCTCTTTTGTCCCCTGTAGCAGCTACCCCATGCCTGGCTCAAACAAGATACTCAGTAAATGTATGTTGAGTGAATGACTCAGAAGTAGAAAGAGTAGGTGATTTATAGGAGTGCCACAAGACTCAGAGAATGTCAGAGGTGGAGGGCCTCTCAGGGGAGGTCATCAGTTCAAGCCTCTCCTTTAAACTTCCAGAATCTGAGACTCAGTGGGAAGGGGACTGCCTTGGGTAACAGGTAATGCAGAGCCCCCGCATATAGCCATTGCCTCTCTGACCAACATGTCTTCTGCACCAGGTTGTATCCACTTCTATTGAAGTTTCCAGACCCCATGGTATAAGCCAAGCCAGAAGCCAGTCCAGTGGGGAAGAGGCATTGGTTCAGGTACCAGCCCCTGGTGCAGCCTTAGATAGAAGAGCTCACATGGAAGAGAGGGCCCCACCTTGTCTTCCTAGTGGCTGCCTTTGGCAGGGCCTATCTGTAGCTTATCCTGAGGCTTCTGGAGATCTCTGGAGGCAGCTCCCAAGCAAGACAGCCGCCAGATGCCTGCACCCCACTCATGCCTATATTAATCAGCCCCCTCTGTTTTGACAGGACCGCATGGAATAGCCAGGAACTTGGGTTGTAGCCTGCCCATTTACACTCACATGTTTATGGTATTTAGGACCAATGGTTCCTTACGTCTCAGTTTTTCTATCTCTAGTTCATCTGGGCACCTTTAGGCCCCCAAAGGATGGCCCTGATTTAAATTGGTTCGAGAAGATTAACATTAGCCTCAGGGTCGAGGGCTCCCTGGCTCTGCTGAAGCTGAACATAGCTTGCCAGCCAGTGAGATCTTTCTGGACAGCTGGTAGTGCCCCCCTCTCCATGGGAGCCAGCTAACGCAGGACCGGGTGATGCCCAGTGTCTCTGGCCCCTGAGGCAGTGCCAGGCCGTTCCTGACACGAGGCAGCCACAGGAAAAGCCATTCTGTCTGTGTAGAGCAGGATGTGGCATTCAGGCTCTCACTGGAATTCAGGCTTTGTTCCCGTGTCTGTTGAAGGAGTGTTGAGCAAAAGCTGAGCCAGCTCTTTCCTAGGCAAGGAATGCTGAGGTCACAATGTCAGGGATACCAGGTAACTTGTTGGAGGAGTGGAATATATATGAGTGGTACCTGGAAGGGGAACTAAAGTGTGTTCCTGCAGTTTGCCAGCTGCTGGGCTTGGCACGTTTTTGCATTACTTACTCTGATTTGCAGTAACCCTGGGAGACAAGTGTGATTTTCCCACTTTTACAGATGAAGAAATGGAGTTTGGGAGGTGGTGATTCTGGTTACTCAGAGGGTTGCTAGCAGGAATTATGTGGGAACTAGCTAGTTGAATCTGAGCTTGGTTTTGCTGTCAGGTCGACATCTGCATGTGTGCACCCTGTCCAGATCTGATGGGGCTGGAGCCACCTTCTCTGCCTTCTGGTGGGAGGATGGAGTTCATTTCAGCAGGTAAATAGGGATTAGTGAAGCACTGGCATAGTAATGACAGCCACTTTCCTGGGCAAGACGGTCATTCTTACTGTACGTCCGTTATGTGCTATCATGAGCATTAGGGACACAGCTCCCGCAGGAAGCTGCCATTCCAGGTTCAGGAAAACAGGCCAACACACAGTTAGCTAAATAGGATCATTACAGGTGCGGAAAGCCATGAAAAGAATAAAATAGGGAAATGTGATCGAGGCTAGCTGGGCAACTACTTTAGCTAAGGTAATCAAGGGTATGGAGCTCCCTTAAGGAAGGAAATCTGAACCAATGCTCAAATGAGGAGAATGCAGCCATACAAAGATCTTGATAAAGACCTTTCCAAACAGAAGGAACAGAAATACAAAGACAGACAGTGTGAGCTTGTAATGACCTAGAGATGGAAAGACTGCTGGGCTATGGGGCTCTGGGAGAAGAGGCTGCTGCAGAGGAAGGGCTTTCCAGGGGTTTTTTGAAGGTTGTGGTGTGTTTGCTAGCTTTCTGTCACTGTGACAAAATACCTAAGAGGAGGAAAGAAATACCTTAGAAGAGGAAAGATTTATTTTTGCTCAGTTTCAGAGGTTTCGGCTCCATTGTTTCTGGGCCTGTAGTGAAGGAGCACATCGTGGTGGAAGAAGCATGGCAGAACCAAGCTGCTCATATTGTGTAGTCAGACAGCAGGGACAGAGGGAGTGGGCTATAAGACATACCCCTTCCAGGGCACATTGTCAATAGCCTGCTTCCTCCAGTGAGGCCCCACCTCCCAGTTTCCACCAATTCTTGGTAGTCCAATTATGAACCCATTGGTGGATAAATCCATTGATGAGGTCAGAGCTCCCATGATCCAGTACTTCCCCAAAGCTCCATTCTTCTGAGCACTGCTGCATTGGAGACCAAGCCTTCCACACGAGAGCCTTAGGGGACAGTCTAGATCCAAACTGTAACAGCTGGGAAGTCGGCACAGGGAGCTGATTAAGAGAATGACAGGATCTGGTTCACACTCTGAAAGTCCCTCTGGCTGCTGTGGGAGGGATGGACTGTGGAAGGGCAAGAGAGGAAGCAGACCATGGAGGAAGCCATCACAGTCTTTCATCTGGGTGACGGATGGTGGTAACTGGGACCAGGGTCAAGCAGTGGACTGTGGGGAATTACTGGAATCAGGTAATATTTGGAGGTAGTACCTAATAGGACCTACTTAGGATTAGGACAGTGGTGTGCTTGTAAACCAACCATAGTAGGAGGGACACCCTTTTTTCAGTTGGCCAGGTTCTATGGTATAATAGTCCCACCATGGCTGACTTCAAGCTGCTTCTCTGCCAGCAAACCATGTGCAGTTTGCTCTCATGAGGCGTCCATGCCAACTACAACACAGCGCTGGGTCAAGGCTATGGAGGATGAGGAAGCTAGAATTAAAGAACATCACCAGGTCTTGGTCTGGGCTCCTGGATGAACAGTGAGCCATCCACTGAGGGAGAAGAGGCCAAAGGTGGAAAGGAAAAGGATGGGGTGGTGGTGGAAACAGGTCTGTTCTGACCGTGGAGTTTTTAGATGCGTAGATGTCTGTTTAGTCAATACCTACTTAAGTTCTGGGCACTTGCATACTTTATCTCATTTAAATGCTAATCCTTTCTAAACTGTGAGTTTGGTGGATTCTTCTCCATTTATAGAACAATAAGCTGAAAATGAAAGGCTAAGGAATCTATCCAACGTTGTGCAGCCTTAAGTGACAGAGCTAGTTTGAACTTGGCTGAGCCTAGCTTGCTCAAAAGCCTAACCATCATACACACTGGCCCCTGGAAACCACCCCATCCTCAGCTCCATGTCATTTATTTGGAATTTGAAAAGTGGGTCTTTAGGAAGGTTTGGAACAGCCTTCAGACCCGAGCAGAGATTATAGAATGGTTACCCAGAGATTGCTGCACCTCAGATGAGCTATGTAGCTGTTTGGAAGGAGGAGGGAAAGCAAATGGGAGACGTTTTTTGTTTGTTTGATGTTGTTCTGTTGACCTATACAGCGCTAAAACAAAACAACAGCCAAGAAGAAGGAAATGTACCGTGTTAAGCAAGGGTGTCTTCTCTCACTGCTACACGCAGGTTTCTCCATTCCCTGCTGTCTCACCACCTGCCCACTTTACACACGTTTCTTGCTTCGCCCCAAAGGCATTGCAGTGTCCCTTGCTCTAAGGAGTCAAGGTGGCCTCTGTGGGCTGCTGCTTGGCTTGTTCCTTGTACTGCAGGGCGTGAGAGCGTGGCTCCCATGCTATCCCCAGGCCTGAACCTGGGTGGTGGAATGTGTCCACTTTGCACTCTCTGCTGCTCCCTTCCTGACCAGTGCCATCTACTGAAGCCATTACGTGCTGCCACAGTAAGAACTGTGGTCTCCTCGACTCAGTAAATAGTCAGACTCCCTCACCTCTTTCCTGACTGTGTTATTGTAATTATTTTGCTAATATAATGAGGCTTGGAGGCATTGTTTGTCTGCAGCCTTATGGCCTGGCCTTCTTCCTGGTGACATGACCAACTTAATGGTGCACTTCAGTATCATCAGGCATGGCTGGAGCCCAGTGAAATGGTGCCCTTAAGTAGTCTAAGAGGAACACACATCCCTCCCTGCTGGCTGCATCTGTCTGACTGCCTTGGAGCAGGAGGCCTTTATTCCCTGCCTGGCAGTGCTGAACTTAGTTACCTGAAGTGGCATAGCAGAGTGGAAGGAAAGTTTCACTGCAGAGTTGGCATGACCAGGAGGCCCTGAGCACTGCTCCTGGGCTCGTGGTACTTTCCAGAGCCAGAAGGGAGGCCAGCCTGCCTCTTCTGGACAATTCTTGTGTTCCAAGTGCAACCAGAGGGAAAGTTTTCCCCTGGCTTAGTCAGGGCCCCACCAGGCTGGCCTGGACCAGGTGGAGACATGCCTACAGAGCAGCAGGGTTGCCGGATGTTTCCCTTTAGTGAAGGGTGTGTGAACTTCTGTCTGTCTGTCTTTAGAGTATGAATATGAAAATGAATAAGGACACTATAAATTTTATGAAAATTAACTAAGAATTACTGTGACTAGGAATATAATTTTTCTTCCATGACACATGGGTCATGGTGGTATATCCAAGTTAAGCCTGCTGGAATTGAGCACCAGTGCGGTGGGAAGAGCACTCCCAGTTCTGCTGGGTGTGCAGCGTGCTGTGGGCACATCTCACTTCACTGCTTCACCTCCTTCAGGTCCATGGACATGACACTTTCTTGGGTCTTTTCAGACCACCCTACATAAATTAGTACCCCACTCTTACCACTCCTTCCCTTGCCCTTTGTGTTTCTTAAAAGTACTTAGTGCTGTGAGACATCATGATGGGACAAGCCTGTAATTCCAGTGGCTCTGGAGGCTGAGGCAGAAGGATCTCAAGTTCAAAGCCAGCCTCAGCAACTAATTGAGGTCCTAAGCAACTTAGTAAGACCCTGTCTCAAAATTAAAAATAAAAAGAGAGATGTGGCTGGGGATGTGGCTCAGTGGTAAAGAACCTCTGGGTTCAATCTCTGATACCTAAAACAAAAAAACAAAAAAAAACCCTAGTGCTACTTAACATGTTTTATTTATTTATTTATTTTTAGTAGTAGATGGACACAATACCTTTATTTTATTTATTTATTTTTACGTGGTGCTGAGGATAGAACCCAGTGCCTCAAATGTACTAGGCAAGCGCTCTACCACTGAGCTACAACCTTGGCCCCATACCTGACATGTTGATGTATTTTTTTTCCCTGCTCACTAGCTGTCTTACCTCATGTGTACTCCATGAAGGAAGGATTATCTATTGTTGTCTGCTAGATGCCTGACACATAATAGGAACTTAATAAGTATTTGCTGATTGAATGAATTGACTTTCTTTTTATCTAACCTAATGTTACTTTAGTCAACTTTTGTAATGGGAGAGAAATGAAAAGTAACTCTAATGCTTGAAAGGAGGATTTAGAGGGTAGAGGTAGAATCCTTCTGAGGAATACCTTCTTTGTTGGAACAGTTGTTGGCTTTGTCCATGGTTAGGGGCCAGTAGCTATAAGTAAATGGATCTGTGTCGAACAGTTGTTGGCTTTGTCCATGGTTAGGGGCCAGTAGCTATAAGTAAATGGATCTGTGTCGACTTCCAGACACGGTACTAGGCTAGATGGATGGAGGGATAGAATTTGATCATCACAATAACCCAATGAGGTAAGTTCTATTATCTTCATTTTACAAATTAAGAATAATAATAATAATAACTCAAGGCCCAGAAATTCAACTGTATCTAATTTCCAAAGTGCCTAAAGCCTTGGCTGGTAGATGGCAGGTGCCCACTGAGTGTCTGTGAATGGGAGAAAGGCCAGCTCTTCCTGCTCCTAGAGCTGCTCAAGCTTTCCCACTGAGAAGCACTCACGGAAGGGGACAGTAAGTGTGCCAGGGAGGCTGAAAGGCTGGCCTGCAGCAGCCCACCCCAGGGTTTCTTGGCCTTTTGCCTTTTTGTTTTAAAACTCCATGTGACTTTTTGCATTCTTCTTCATATAGTAAAACAGACTCATTTTTTTTTACTATTCAAGTGATACTTTTGATTATTTCACATCTTACAATACATAACTTAAAAAAAAAAAAATTTAATTAAAGCTACAGCCTGCTCCTGGGTGGTGTGCTCCTGCTCTGAGTTTCATGTGCCCAGGACTCATCCAACCCACTGTGCAAAGGCCACAGCAGGCTAGTGTGTAGTCACATGGTGGGATTCAGGCCATTTGTCCCCTGTGCAAACACTGCTTGTCTAGAGGAAGCAGGACATTCACTTCCAATCCCGCACCATCTGTTCTTTCAGACCTGAACGATGGTGCACCCGGAGCAATGAGGCCTTCAGCAAACAAGGCCTGGCCTGGACCTCTGATAAGGGTTACCTCTCAAGCAGGTTTATAGCTCTGCCCTTCTTCCTCAATCGGAGCGTGGGTGGGGAGAGGCACAGAGAGTATGAAATATCCTCAAGCTGTTGGAATAACCTTTATGGTTTGTTTGATGTAACCAGAGGCCTGGTGTGGTATGCAAAATGAACCACTGAGACTCAAGACTTTGATGTCAGATAGCTACAGGCCTCTTTTCGGGTTAATGCTTCAGTGACTGAGTTTCCAAGCATCCTCTCTAAGGTGGGAGTATTCCCACTGACTCTTAGATAAGGTTTCTTCACTCTTTGTGTCTTTGTCTCTTCCTGGAAACCCAGTCCATGTATGTCTAGAGCCACATTGCTTTAAAACTGAAAGAGCTCTTAGAGACTAGACTGTCTAGCCCTTGTGTTTCCCCAGTGGGAAACTGAGGCCTAGAGACTCACCTGGGGCTAATATGGTTAGTGTCCTGGATATCTGTCTGTCAAGAAACAGCTGAGGGGCCTGGGGTTGTAGCTAAGTGGTAGAGCGCTTGCCTCCCATGTGTGAGGCACTGGGTTCGATCCTCAGCACCACATAAAAATAAAGATATTGTGTCCATCTACAACTAAAAAATAATATTAAAAAAAAAAGAAAAGAAACAGCTGGGGCTTTGCCCAGCTTCTCTCATCTGGTTAATCCTCACTCCATGGATATATCATAAATCCAGGACCCACAAACACAGGAAGAGGCGAGGAGAATGAGAGTGTGCAAGTCTAGAAACAGTGTGGCACCATCACGGGGAGGTGTGGCTTGCTATCAGTGTGAAAACCTTGACTGGTCCATGTTCAGACCCAGCCCAACCTTCTATGAGGCCAGGTCAAGCCCTTGGCCACCAACTTACCTCCCTAACCTCCGAAATCTAGGGCCACTGGGAGGTGGGCTCCAAGCAGATACTTACTCCCTTCATTCAGGGCTCTGCCCAAATGTTACTTCTTATTTGATGCCCTATCCAAAATAGCAGGCCTCCTCTCCTGTGGTCTCCCTACTCTGCTCAATGCTCCATTTACCACCAACTCTACGCGTTCTTCTGTCTGTTTTCCCTTTCCAAAGAGTATGCTCCTCAGAACCAGCTCCAGGTCTGTTCATCTCTGTATCCCTAGCACCTAGGAGAGTACCTGGCCAAGTCCTCTGCGAATGGGGGCTGTAGAAATGGCCACACTGGGGAACAACTAGGAGGGACTGGGAACACTGGGAAAGTGAGAGGGGCCGGGTCAAGGAAGAGACCACAGTTAAGTCTGAGCACAGACTGTCAGAATAGAGCTGCTTCCAGGCGCTAGTTGGCGATTGTTCCAAAATCAACAGGCGTGGTCCTGGGCACCATCACCTGCAGTCAGGGGTTTCTGATTCCCTGGTGGTACACCCTATGTTTCCCAAAGGACCTCTTCTTGGAGTCTCCATGTCCTCCCCACCCTGTAGACAGGGCCCTAGGCAAGATTAAACCAGGTCCCAAGATAAGGCATATCTCAGTTATAGTGCCATCCCCCTGGGTGCCTGCCAGCATTTCCCCCATCTGCTTGACAGGTCAGAGAGAAGAGATGTGGAAGCTGGTGGGGCTACCAGACCATCTTGATCACTCCTGTCTGTTGAAAATAAAGGGAGTCCTCTCCTTGGGTTGAAAGTGTCTGCCTAGAGCCTTCCTCCTAGTGGCCCTAGATTTCAGAAGGTACGGGGGTTAAATTTGCGGCCAAGGGCCTGACCTAGCCATGGAGAAGTGGGGACTGATGCTGCGAGAGGGTAGAAAACCTATCTACAGTCATACAGAAAGGCATTTTAAAAAATTCTTCATTTATTATTGCTAATATTTGGATTTTCCATTCCTCCTATTGCCTTCTGTACCCCAAATTTAAAAATCTGGCAAAGGCCTCCTAATGATTGCACTAAGGTGGTTGGCCCTCTGAAGCCCTGTAGTTCTGAGGTCGTGGCTGGAGAAGTCATGCACCTTCAGCAGTGTGCGTCTTGAGCCAAAACAATGCTTCTGGCTGCAGACAGTGACTCTGGTGAGTCAGGTATTTCTGGGGTTCGTATTCCTTGGGACTTTTGTTCTGCTGGCGTTCAACATGTTCTGCACCTCCCTGAAAGGAGTGGTAAGGTTGAGAGGGTATGGAAAATGCTGTCTCCTATAAAAACTTTTGGAGAGACACAATGAGCTTCAGCATGTTAAGGGCTCAGAAAAGTTCTGCAGTTAAGAAAAATCCCTGCAGTTCTTTTTGTATAATTCAGAGTTTCCTCTGACCTCAGGATTCTTTTTGCATGAAAAGCTTCTGGCCTCTTCTAAAGCTAGTCTTTCTCCAAACAGACCAGTCAGCCTGCTCACACAAATGAGGGCCCAGTGTTTACTATTTTTTTTATTTTACTAGAGGTACTAGGAATTCAAACCAGGGGTACTCTACCACTAAGCTACATTCCCAGGCTATTTTATTTTATTTTATTTAATCTTTGAGATAGGTCTTGCTAAGTTGCCTAGGCTAGCCTCAAACTCGGGATCTTCCTGCCTCAGCCTCTCAAATAGCTTGGATTCCAGGTATGCATCACCACACCCAGGCCAACATTTACTTTTTATTATGTACAATCCTATTGTTTAACTTAAGAGTAAACTATATTGAGAAAAACAAAAGATATAGAGGCCTGCTCAAAAGGGTTAGAAGTGAAATACCGTCCAACCAGCTTTTTACTTCTCATAGTGGAAAGACAAAGGAAACCACCATCACAAGGACATCTCCCTTCTTTGTATCCTGTGATTCTGTTTTTATTGTCCTAAGAAAGCCTACAGATTCTTTCCATTTCATGAGTACAACAAAACAGGTACTCACAAACAGCTTTCAAGATAGTCCAGAAAGACTTCACCACCAGGAAATGGTGGCACTGGTGTCCACATAGCTTGACAGGCTGAGTGTCCTTGTGCTAGGTGGATTTGAATCCTGCCATCCCCAGGGAGTATGACTTAATCTTAGTTTATCTCTTGCTCACCTGCAAGTGAAGTGCTCACAGTACCTGCCAAAGGTTGCTTGGAGGATCACTGAAATCCATGGTCAGCACTTAGAATTGTGTCTGGTACAAAGCCAGTATGTAGCAGCACGCACCTGTTGCTGTTGTCACAACCAGAATGAGAGCTCTGTGTGGGCGGCACCTTGGTGTTGTTCACTCCTGTGCCCCCAGCATCTGGAGCAGGGACTGGCACATAGTAGATGCTTAGTGAAGACTGGTTGGATGATCAAGGAAATGAAGGGAGGGTCTTCCCTGTGTGGGGAGCACAGCACATTCTGAGAGTCAGATGCCAGCAGAGTAGGCACAGGAGAGAGGAGAGCTGCTTTCTCCAAGGCAAGGTGTGTGCTTCCCCTGCCCCAGTCTCCCTGTGTGTGAATGAGAAGCCAGCACCCCAGAGGATGCAAGTCACGATGTGGAACTCAGAGCAGAGCGCAAAGCAATTTCCTGGAAGGTGACAGTGTCGTCTGAATGTTTCAGTCCTCAAGGTTCCAAACCATGTGTATTTCTATTTCTGGTCACTCCACACGGGTCTGTGGCTGCACTAGCCAGAGAGTTGCCAGCGTGACAGCTGTTCACTTTTGGAATATCCTAGGGATGATGCTGCCTGTGGGGCTGCTTTTGAAGGGAAGGAAATGCCTCTCATGTCTAGGGGAGACCCAGAGGCCATTGGCCACCTTAATGGTCTTGGCTCTAAAGGCCTTGCATCCCTCTGCTATGGATTGTTACCACAGAATGGCATGCGAATGCTCGGCCTGCTGGTGCTGATTTTACTCTCTCTTGAGGAAACATAACGAAGGCACTGGACCAAAAGAAGTAGCTCAGATGCTGTGCTGACTGGCTCTGCAGGAAAGCGTGATGCTGACTGGCCCCAGGTCTTGCTCTGCCTGGTGCTGCTAGGCTGGGAGGTTGATTCTGCTCCATTCCAGGCAGTGTGTTTTCTCAACTGCCAGTACCATCCCGTTTATGTTCCCAAAGGAGTGAGAGTTTACCCAGAATTAGATATTATTAAGTTCTATGAGTGGTCCTAGATGCCTAGCCCTCTGGGTCTGGCTGATGCTCTGAGGAGAATCTGTTTCTGTCTTTGTCTCTGGCTGGACAGGGAGTAGCAGCCAGTCTAGAAAGTGGCAAAGACCTGAACAAAAACTTGTGCAACTGGCTAGGTCCTCTGACTCAGAATGTCCTTCAGACCATAGCAGCCTGGTCTCTGGAAAGGGACCCACAGGAGTGCCCAGGCCTGCCACTGAATAATGCTATCAGAAAGTATGCTGGAGAGAGGGCCAAGCTGCTTCAGCCAGGCCTCAGTTCCTTGGGCTCTCCCTTAACGTTCTGATACCCAGTTCATGGAGATCTCATCAAAACCTGGTTAAGCCTATGAACTATTTCAAAGCTGAGTCATCTTCTCAGTTCTGTACCTTCCATTTTCCCTGATCCCTGGGTAGCTTGCTTCTCATATCCAGAGAGTACTCTGTGGAGGTGTAGGAGATCCTGAGGGAGTGGAGTTCAGAATAGGGCCAGCCCTTTCCCCCTCCTACATTCCTGTTCTGGTGACTATACAGGGCACACAGGGCCTTTTTCAACCTAGAGAGCCTCCAAGAGAACACATTTTAGCCCTAGGAATAGAGGAAGCTAATATGCCTATCTCCCCAGGTCATCTGTCTGGGTCAGAAAATCTGCTTCACTTTGGGCTGGACAGTGAATGACCATCTGCAGCTATACAGCCCTGGGCTAGTTAATGTTCAGCCACCAACTTCCCATTGGAAAATGCTGTTTGTGTCTCTGTTGCCCTGCGGCTCCTTGGGGTGTTTAATTCATGCCAGGGTGGTTGGGTTCTGCAAAAAATGCCCATTCTTGACCAGGCAAAGGTGCTGAGCCATGACTGACACCTTCAGGGTGCAGTCAGAAAGGAAGAAGGGGTATAAAGTTTATGCCCCCTTGAGGGCCGATGATTGAAACAAGTTATTTCCTCTAACATCTGACTCCCTCAGCAAATTCCAGGACAGCGTTCTTACTATAGGTGGCTTAGTACACTTAGGTGGTCCAGAAACTTGATGTTGGTTTAGGCTTTTACAAAGATAGAAGCTTAGAGAGATTACAGAGACCAGTCCATTTATGGATAAGAAAGTACAGACAGAGCATGCCTACAGGAACCAAAGACCAGCTGGTTATAAGGCCTACTGGGAGAATGGCCTCCACTTATGTACCTCTGCCCATCCATTTCCCCTTGGCTCCTGGAGCCTGCCTTATCTCTCTCTTCAGTTCTCTCTTAGAGTACACCCCACTAAAACTGCTTGCTGAGCAAGAACCTTCCATTTTCCATGGGACTTTGGTGGAAGTGTGGAGTATGTCCTGCCTGTTAGGCCCCTTTGTCCTCTCTGGACAGTACTGGGTAGGGGTCAGGTAAAGCCTTCCTCTTTCTCTGCTAAGATCACCCATCCCTGTCCTGGGGCCAAGAGAGCGTCGGGCCTTACAGGTCACCCTTGGCCTGATGGATTAAGATGGAAGTGCAATGAGGCTGGCAAGAGAAACTTAATCATTGGACTCTGTGGATCCCGTGGTTCTGTAAGACAGGAAGGGAGTAAGAGTGGAGGAAGTTGATACTATGGGCATTTTGCAAATATAACTTGAGTCTTTGTTATTTGGAATCATCACAAAGTAGGATCAAGGCTTCTCTGTTTTCATCCTAGGTGGTAACTCTGAGTTACACCCCATTTTGAGATGGGGAAGCAGGCATCATTCAAAGGTAAGGGCTGGTCAGCCCAGTTCACCTCTTGAGTTTCAGTAGTCATTCTTAACCACATCAAGTAAAAGGAGAACAACATTCTCCTGTCACTCCTTTCCAGATCTTTCTTGAAGCTGGTGGATTGATGGATCTTTGTTGACAAATCGACACTAGTCTTCTTTGGGAAGAAGAAATAATATGGGTAATTCTGGCTACAGTTTTAATTGCTGAACCAAACCATAGGCATGATTTTCAAGGTGAGATTTACCAAATAGGACTTGTTAGAGAAAAGAGCTTGGGTTAAATTACATCTTGTTTATTTCCCTCACATATCAGAGAGAGGAGAGGTATCATTCAGATTGAGTCTATAGATTTAAACATCAGAGGCAGATGGAAGAAAGGAAGGGAATGTGAAGGTGCTCTTCTTATGGCCTTAGAAACTTCAGGTATGACTTCCAAGTAGGCCTGGACCACACTGTTCCAACTATCCAGTCAGTTTCTACTGTCCGTAGTTGGAGAGCTAAACACCCGTCTTTAGTTACCCTACAGAGAGACTTCTTCACTTTAATCCAGTGCTCTGTTCCACTGAACCGTGTTGCTTCTCTCCTGGAGTGACCTTTCTAAGCTGCTCCGTGACTCACTAGAGCAAATTGGTCTCATGGCATTGTAGTGACACCAGCAGCTTTGTCCCCAAACTCAGTGATCCTCTGTAATCATCAAATACCTTATGGCTTTGAATGACTTTAGATTGTTCCACAAAGTCAGACTCACAAAGAGAAAATGAGATTCTGAATGTGTTCTAAAAAGAGCAGTTAGATGTGCTGTAACCAGTGGCATTGTTGCTGAGGTGTGTGGGGTTGTGTGTTTGCATATCCACATCTGCTTCCACTGCGCACTGCTGGGTGATCTTTGATAGGCTTAATTTACCTGTGCCTCAATTACCTCATCTATAACGTGGGAGTAAAAATAAGACTTAATTCATAAAATTCTCATCAGGGTCAAGTGGACTGCTCTACATAAAGTGCTTAGTATATTTCTTGGCACATAATAAGCACTAAAAAATATTTGCTATCAACATTATTTTTCAGTCAGCCTCTCTTATAGTTGTGTATATTATCAACCAATTCAAATTAATAGGGCACAGGGGCTAGGATTTGATTCAATGATTGCCCAGCATACACAAGGCTCTGGATTTGATCCTCTACTAAAAAAGAAAATTATGGTACAAAGAATAGGAAGAATCAAAGAACTAGAGAGTAATGACATTAGCTAGTGGGATTGATGTACCCAGTATGTGGAGCTGCTTACTGGAATGAATAAGACAGATGTCCTGCCTTCATGAGCCCCACCCTCTTGCAGGGGAGACAGGAACTTGATGGGTAATTACCAACATGCAGAGTGATACACATGGATGCCCTGCCTTGGAGAGAGGAGAAACCATGCATTCTGGTGGCCAGCCCACTACTCCAACCAGAAGAACATAGCCACCTCCCTGGAAATCAGTCTGTTTAAATTTAACTCTAGGAGGAAAAGCACAGCCGTTCCATTTCCAAACTGGAATTCTCCCCTCATGTGTTTTTGGGAAGCACAGATGCCTTGGCATTTTCCCTCTTGAAAATAACAGAGATTGTTCAGAATTATGAATGGTTTTGGTTGACTTCAGCTCCAACAAAAACCATGAATCATTTCATAACTTCTGAAATTGCAAAGAAATAACAAACACTCTGGCTCCAGGAAAAAAAAAAAAAAAGGACACATTATGAAGCACAAAGTTGTCTGAATTAAAATGTGAATCCTTTTTTGTTTATTTAGCAGCTGCACATTTTAAGGCCAGCTGGCAATGGAAAAAAAGCCAAGTTAGTATCTAGGTACTTGGGGTACCACTTGTATAGTCTCATCTGTGGAATCCATGGCTGGCTACAATATAACCTTCTATCCTGATCTCTCTCAAAGCTTTGGGCCAGAAGCATTATTCAAAGATTTTACTGCATTCTAAGGAAATGAGAGTAAAAGGAGATGGATAAGGAGATGGATAAGCTGAGGCTCATGTGACAGAGGGTCTCCATCATGGATCCCATCAGGATACCCACATGCTCACACATCCTGTTGTGAGACCCCCTTTTTCAACAGACCTGTTGGATCTTCTTGGCACAGGCCCAAAAACAAGGTTTTCCAAGAGGTGACACTAAGAAGGTCAGGCCTCCCCCAGTGTCTGTCAGCCTGTGAGGTACCACCAGGGCCTGGGATTTGAGCAAAACTAAGACACAGGTTGCTGCTCCTTCTCTTTCTTCTTAATGTAGAAAAGTGCACTGTTCCCAGAAGGCCAGAGACACACAGATGTCCTTGGTTTCAGTCCACCCTTGCCCACAGAGGCTGAGTAGTTTCTAGCACCTCATGGCTGAGAACTGATTAGGGCTTGGTGTCCTAGCACCTGACCATAGTGCCACAGTCCCAGAGGCTTTCTTTCCATCTCATAGACATTCTTTTTTCATATTAGTAATGCCAACATAGTTGGAAAAAATTGCTGAAAATGTTCATCTTTTGGAAAACAAGTTTAGGGAGTAATTGTTTCCCCCAAAGTCTACATCTAGTCCTGGTCTGTTTCTACACCAAGGGGTCTGAGACAGGCAGCAATAACTCAGACTCAGAGGTACAGCATGCCTTCTCCTCCACCACCAGCACATATTTTAAGTAATACTTTTGTTACACAAGTGTTTTAATCAGCTTTATTGCCACTGTGACCAAAAAACCTGACAAGCCAGGCACAGTGGCACATGCTTATAATCCCAGCAGCTGGGAAGGCTAAGGCAGGAGGATTATAGGTTCAGGATTTTTTTTCCTTTTTTTGTGGTGCTGGGGATTGAACCCAGGTCCTTGCACATGTGAGGCAAGCACTCTACCAACTGAACTATATCCCCAGCCCAGGAGGCTCATAGGTTCAAAGCCAGCCTCAGCAACTAAGCAAGACTGTAAGCAACCTAGCGAAAACCTGTCCCAAATAAAATAAAAAAGAAATTTTTAAAAAAGCTGGGGATGAGGCTCAGTGGTTAAACACCCTTGGGTTCAATCCCAGGTACAAAAAAAAAAAAAAAATCTCAAAAAAAATTTTAGAGGAGGAAAAATTTATTTGGGGTCACAGTGTCAGAGGTTTTAGTCCATAGATGGCCAACTCCATTCCTCTGGGCCCTAGGTAAGGTAGAACATGGTGGAAGAATGTAGCAGAGGAAAGTGGCCTCAGGATGTGGCCACTTGAAAGCAGAGAGAGCATAAGAGAGAGCGAGAGCTCCTCACTATAGACAAGGCGTAAGCCCCAAAGCCACACCCTCAGTGATCCACCTCCTTTAGCCAAACCCTACCTGGGTGCAGTTGCCACCCAGTTAATCCCTACCAAGGGAACATTCCAGATCCACACTATAGCAACCTGTATTCCTAGTACTCCCTGCCAAGGGATTAACACACTGATTAGATTAAGGTCCTCATAACCCCATAATTTCACCTCTAAACTTTCTTACTTTGTTTCACATATGAATTTGGGGGACACTTCATGTCTAAACTATAACAAATGTTGCTTACTTATAATAGATAACTTAGATATACAGACCTTAAAACGAATGCTATGCATTAACTAACCTGTGCGTTAGTTTAGTTTTCTATTACTATAACAAAATACCTGAGATAATCAACTTAAAAGAAGGAAAGGTTTATTTAGCTCATGCTATTGGAGTTTCAGTCCATGGTATTTTGGTCTTGTTACTTTTGGACCTGTGATGAGGTAGCACTTCATGGCCAGACCACACGGAAGCCCCCACACCTCATGGCCAGGAATGAAAAAGAAGAGGAAGAGACTGGAGTTTCAATAACTCTTACAGTAGCACATTGCCACTGACTAGAAGCCCTTCCACTAGGCCTCACCTCTTAAAGATTCCATCACCTCCCAATAATGCCATAGGCTGGGAACCAAACCTTTAACACTTGGGCCTTTGGGGAACATTCCAGATCCACACTATAGCAACCTGTATTCCTAGTACTCCAAGGAAATGATAGCTAACATTTGGTTGTATATATTTTCAGACTCCTTTTTTGTGTTTTTTTAACCAAAAACTAACAGTTTTTTGTTGTTGTGTCCCTGTTTATAGTCAGTATACACTCTGAACATTCCCCACACCAACAAATGCAGTCACACATCACTTTGCCCGGCAGATATCTCTGCAAGTCTTGAGAAGATCCTTCCTTTTGTTTCTCTCTCCCTACCCTTGGAGACAGGGACAACAGAAGTCCAGTTGACCACCAGATCACAGACTAACATTTGGATACTGTTGAAAGTTTTGCATGTGCCTGTCCCAGACACTCTGCCTGAGACCCTGCCTGTTTGGAGCTGTAGTAAGAATCTATCTAGTCCATCAGCCAGTTCACTGAGGAGAGGGCCAGCTCTGCAGAATGCACCATCAGCCTTGGTCCCATGGAAACCGAGGGAATCACCTTGATGCTGCTCAGGAACCCTGAACAGGTTGTCTCAACAGAGAAGGAATTATATTTTAATAGAACTCCCTTTGATAATTAGATACTTTAATAAAAAGCATCTGGGTCAGTATTCGCCTCTCAAGCGTAAGTTTCTGAAAACTGGAAAAAACTGCAGGGACAGAGAGGGTTCCAGAGTTGCACTGGACAGGCCCTTTCCTCAGCTGCTGGATTCAGGGGGACTGGCTAGGCACCACCACAGGGGACTATTTGTTCCCTTTAGGAGTTTACACCTAGAGTAGAGGTGCTAGGGCATCATATTCCTCAGCCTTTCATGACGAATTGTTTCAGTGATGCGTTCTAGAGACAATTGCTGGATGTTTATTATTCTTGGGGAGAAGTTAAGAATTTCTGTACCTTGAGCAGATCAGCCAATGTATGTGTGTGGTCCAGGTGCTGGATCCTTATAATGTCATTGTTCACCATCACTTGAGGCTCAGGCTGTAGATTTGTTTTCCAGGGTGGATAGGAGTGCCATGTATTCACTCAAAGAGGGAAACAGCTGGGAAGAAGTGGAGGGGAGGCAGCGCCGTGGGGCCAAGGAGGGGCCAGGTGGTGGATCTCAGCAACTTCTTTGAGCCTTTTGAAAAGGAGTCCCAACTCCACAGAGATACTCATAGGTCAAGCTTTTGAGTCAGTAGAACAACTTGCATTTGTCCCCTGGAACAGCAGAAGACCTGCTGTGGTCTGGAAAGCAAAGGAGCCAAGGCTTTACACACCTATATTCAAGCTGGGGTCCCAGCCAGCCCTGCTATAATTTAACAATGAAGATGGGAACTTTTCTTGAAGAGCATCCGAAGGCCACCTCCACCACCTCCCAGGAAGTGCCCTACCACTGGTGTCAGCTCTGCGGATGCAGGGCGCAGGAGTAGTAATAGGCAAGTCTGCGTGGACAGTGGTCCCTGGACCGTGCTTACCTGTCTGCTTGTGGAAGACCTCTTGCTGCCTCTGCTTATCTGAATTCAATTTAGCAGGCAGTCCTCGGGCACCCCTGCAGGCACTTTGCCTCCTGCATTTGGTGGGGGAGGCAGATGTGACTTAAGACCCCCAGGGGTATCAGTTTTCAACTGCTTCCTTTTTTTTTTTTTGTCCCATAAGTTCATCTTGGCCCTGTTTTATGCTTTTGTTAGGTAGTAGGCTTCATATGTATGTGCATATAAGTGTGGTGGCATTTCTTCTGTTGTCTTGAACGATCTGAATCTTATATCAAAATCTAAATTTTTCTCTTTCTGTTGACCTTTACCAATTTCTCCATGGAGCGCCTACACAGGATCCTAAGAAGATCTCTGTAACTTGGTCTCAGTTTAGTTAGTTGGTCTCAAGTTGTGATGTCCCTCCCCCTCTGGGTTCAGGACTACTCATGGCCAGGTGCTAAGGGTGATGAGGTTGTAAGCAATGGAGCAAGCCAGGGTGCTCTCCTGGTGGAGGGTCATCCCCGTGAGCCCATCCGTGGGCTATGGTTTGCTTGTCTTGGCTCAGGAAGGCCATCCTTTGCAGGAGACAAGAGAAAGCCAAAGAGTAACAGCCAGGCCAGTGTGCCCCCAGAGGAAGAAGGCTTCTTCCATGGGTTGGTATTGACACCAACCATCTCTCTCTAGGGCTCCATACTCTAACCTTCTGTGTGCTTGGTGGCCCAGACTCTGCTCACTGCTTCATGGAGTGGGGGCCAACCTTAAGAATAAGCACTCCTGTTGCTGCAACCCACGGGGACCATGCAGGACTCCTCTGCAGACCCTGCAGTGCTGACACTAGTCCTACCAATTGCCACTTTAGATGAGCCATAATACTGGGAGCCTGTGTTGTGATCCCTACCACCATCTAAGGAAGTGGAATGAGCAGCAGGCTTGGGTGGGGGCAAGGCATCCCTCATGAGGCCTTCCTCAGCCTCAGATGCAGCCCTGCTCTTGCAAGCCTGTTTATGGCATGTCACTGGTCACTAACGCAGGGAAATGAACCCCTTTTCTTTCTCTTCCAGCCTCTGATCAGGTTGAGCAGAGTCTCATTGGGTGTTAGAATGTCTTGATTTTCCTCTAAGACTTGTTAGTCTTTTTTAACAAAGCCTTTTATTGTAAAATTTTGTTGCCATGGTATTTGCTTTTGTGGTTATCTCATATTTAAAAATATGATACTGATTTTCCACTTGAAGACAATGATGTAAATTTTCTATTTAAAGTGATAAGGTACATGTGTTTCCAGTATGAAAAGCTCTGGACCTGGGAATACCTGTGCCATGACCTGGAAACAGGCAGTTTTCCTAGCTGGCCACTGCCAGGGTTAGAAGGCACTGTGTTGTCATTCAGCCCTCCCTCCTGCCAGCCTAGGACACAGCAGTAATAGCAGAAACACTGACAACAAACGTGTGCTGCACGCTGGCACTTCACATGGGTCATCTTATTTACTACCCTCCACATTAAAAGGTAATAGGAATAGTGGTAGTAATAAGAATAGAAGGAGGAAGAGGAAGAAGATGGAAAAAAAGCTAATATTTAATGAGAATTCCTGCCAAAATTATCTATAGATTCAACATGATCCCTTTTAGAATCTCTAATGCCATCTTTGTAGAAATTGACAAGCGGATTCTAAAATTCATTTGAAATGTCAAGGAACCCAGAATAGCCAAAACAATCCTGAAAATGGAGAATGAAATAGGACTCAAACCTCCCAATTTCAAAACTTGTACAAAGCAATGGTAATCAAGACTGTAGTACCAGCACAAAGACATGTATATAGATCAGTGAAATAGAATTGAGAATCATCTATCCATGGGCAGAGTGAGCATCCAATGAGGAATAGTCTTTTCCACAAAGGGTGCTGGGACAATTGGTGGCCATAGATAAAAGAATGAAGTTGGACTCTTACATCATATACAAAACTAACCTGAAATAGATCAAAGAGTAAATGGAAGGACAAAAACTATAAAATGCAGGGTAAGTCTGCATGAAATCTGGCCAGTGATTCAATTTTAAAAAAGGAAAAATGGATAAATTGGATTTCATAAAAATTAAATCTTTCATGCTTCAAATGACATCATCAAGAAAATACAAATACTGACACACTAGAAGGAAATATTTGCAACTCACACCTGTAATCCCAGTGACTCCAGAGGCTGAAGCAGGAGGGTCACAAATTCAAGTCAGCATGGACAACTTAGCAAGACCCTGTCTCAAAGTAAAAAAAGGGCTGAGGGTGTAGCTCAGTGATAGAGCACTCCTGGATTCAATTCCCAGACTGCCCCCCAAAACACACACATATACACACACACACACACAAATCAGACAGGCCCCATTGTATGAATATCTCCATTTTGTATCTGAAGAAACTGAGACTGAGTGGCCCAAGATACTATTATTGTCCCCTTTTAGCACAGAGACCACAAGGCACAGAGCTGCAAGTGCTATCTGTAGTGAGTGGTCAGTATACAATGAAGGCAGAGCTACAGAATGATTGTAGACCCCACTCGTAGCCACCTCTTTGCTACACTAGAGGAAAGACTCCCTGCACTTGGGGAACTATAATCTACTCCAAGTGTATGTAGATAAACGGGAAAGATGCCTGAGAAATGTTTTTCTGAATGGCCATCTAATTCAGTCAATTTGAGACTTTAGTTAAGGCTCAGCATTCCTGGGCCTGTCTTAGGTTAGATGCAAAAGCCCCCCGTAGAACCCCTGTGCTAGGATTCTTAAAAGTAACAATGCTGATCTTGGACAACGCTTAGCATTTATAAATATGTACATATAGTTGGGATCTTATCTGTGATCGGGCCTCGTGGGCTAATGAGACTGTGGAGCATCTTTGCTGCGGGCTGGAATTATATCCAACCAGGCCGGTAACCCTGGTTACCTCAGGCTGATGAGAAGTGCTGATTAGCAGTTATGTATCTGGCTCTGCTTAACAAGAATAAGAAATTGGATCCTTCGTGGTTTGAGAAGTACTGCATGCTGGAACAGCCCTTAACAGCCCATGTTCTGGGGTTATGGTATGGGAAGGCCAACTCTGGGTCTGGGCTTCCACCACTTTGGCAGTGTGAGATTCTCCAAGGTCATTTGATTGCATGAGACATTCCCTCCTTTGGACTTCCTGGCTTCCTCTGATCATTCAAGTCCAGGCTAATGAGGCCTTTTCTTACCACCTAAGACTTCCCTGTGGGGCAGGCCTGAGCCAGAGTGGGCAGTGGCAGGATGGGCTGACCACCACAGCCAAGCTGGACAAGTACCCATGCTATGAGGAAAATGGATGGAGCCCACAGTGCTCAAAGCTACAGCCACTTCTTTTTCAATAGGCAAAACGCTGAGTCCAGAAATGAGCCAGCTTGGGAATAATCAGGGGATAGCTCCACCAATGGCCCCTCAAGTCCACCTCAGGGCTGGTTTGCTCTGGCATTAATTTCCCAAAACGATTTTACCAAAGTATTTTTCATTAAATAAAATAGTGCCTTTAGGATCAGTCTGCACTAGAGTCTTAGGGCAACTAAGGCAGGAAAAAGCCCAGAACAACATTTATTTACTTTAAAAACAAGGAAACACTACTGGTTTGTTTGAAAGATGCCTCATCTCCAGTGTTGATCCAGGGAACCGTGGTCTCTGGTAGGCATTTTCAGCTGAGCTCATAATCGGGGTCAGCCAGCCCTTCATAGAAACTGGGCTAGTGCAGCTTCTACTCTGTGCAGTGGCTAAATTCAGTTTGTATGGATTTGTCCTGGAATCACAGTCTTGATATTCACTTTATTCAGCCTGGTAGGGTAATGCTCAGGCCTTTTGTAGAAGTTCACAGCCGGGGCTACTTACAGGGTGGCATACCCCAGGGCAGTCAGGAAGTATTGCTCACTGACTTGCTCATTAACCTCAAAGCATAGCAGGCTCTGCCCTAAGTATTCAGGGAGTGTGAGAGAAGGTAACTGTTCTGTAGATAGATATACCAAAAACCCTCGAGCAGAGGCAGAAAATGCTTGTGACAGATGGAGGGTGGGAGCACTTGAACAGAAAGCAGGATTGCTGAGTGCTGGAGACCCAAGGCAAGTTTTCTGGAGGAGGTGGCATTTGAGCTGGCCCCTAAGGGATCAGTAAGATCTGGGAACTGATATGGTGTACTTTCTGTGTCAAAATATGGCCCACTGAGAACAAAAAACATAGCAGTGGAGACACTCAGATTTCCATGTCTGGAACCTGGACTCCTAATAACCTTATAAATTGTGAGAAGTGCAAGGAAAGGAAAATGGCGGGTATTTTAGAGGGACTTAGTATAGAGTGGGTGTGTTGGGGAAAGGGACACCAGGCTCCAAACTCAGATTCCCAAGCCCAGAGTCTGGGGCCTGTTCCTGTGTCCCCACCCTGCTTCTGGCCAGCTGAGATCTGTGGAGGGTCCCTAGGCAAGCTGAGCCAGGTCTCAGCCCTGGGTCAGTCTTCCTTCTTGCACAGTCCCTGCCACTTGGGTGACTGCTTCAGGGTACAAGCCTGTAGCTGCCTCCTTGGTGGGAGAATATGACTGACTGCAGGTCCTTCTTTGAGGTGATGTCAAAGATGGGCCAGAACACCCCATATCCTCCCTTCCATCCTTCTGTTCAGGGCTTGCCAAGACTCAGGTCCTCCTGAAACTGTTTTTAAGCTTCCTTCAAAGGTCATGTTATGGAAAACCCCTACTTAGCCAGCTGTAATCACAAAGCCATCAGCAAGAAAACCTCTTCTCTAGGATGTCTGTGTCCATGGTAACACGCCCAGGTCACAATCGGGAACATCAAAGCCCTGTGCACAGACACAAGGTTCCTGCTGCAGGCACCCCTGGCCCTGCCATGGCCTATGCCTGGAGGGTGCTTCTGGATGCTGGATGATCAAGTTCAAAGTCTCCCACTAAATGCAGCTCAAGCAGACTTCCCAGAGTGGGGCTGAGCAGGATGGGAGCCAGTGTGTGTGTGTGTGTGACGCCAAAGTCCTTCCCTGCCCAGGATTTCCCTTAGGCAAGAGCTCGTAGAGCCCCCACCCTCCAGCACCTGCTGCGGGCCTCTGTGCTTCCACAGTCCCCCTTATGCATCCACCCTGCCCCAACAGTCAGTCGCTACCCGCCTACAGCTCTCCTTTCTCTTCTGCCTGTCCTTGCTTTCCTTTCTTGTAATCTTTCCCCTCCTGCAGACTCTCATCTCATTCTCTTCCAAGACTTTTTTAGAAAGCAAAACTTTTGTTTGTTGACTAAATGAATTAAGTAGTCTTTTTCATTACATAATAATAGTTTGTACATGAAAAAAGAACATATGACATCAATATCAGGTACAAAGAATGTCAAGTTAAGTCCCCTGTGTGACTCTTCCCCAGAGCAGAGTGACAACCTTTTTAGCTGGCCATTTCTTCTCCTCTCTCTGCAGTCCAAGCCGGGGTCCACATGCCTGCCGGGGCAGCGTTTGCCCAGCTCAGCTCCCCTTAGTTGCTGGGCCTGTCCTGTCAGCGGAGCATGCACACTGGTGCTGGCCACCCTAGGCGGACCCTACCCTGCACCCTGCTGTCTCCCTGCCCTGCAGTGCACAGTTTCCTTTACCTGGAATAACCCCACCCACATGTCCCACATCTCTGCCTGTCACACCCACCTTTCCTGCTAGGCCGCAAAGTGTCATCGTTTTCCCAAAGCCGCACCTGATTTCTCCAGTCAGCTGTGCTTCCTCCTCCTCTGAGCCTCTTTAAAACATGGTTGGTTTTTCTTTTCTCTTGTGGTGGAGCCGACATTTTGTTACCTTTTGTGAGGGTTAGCAACAGATAAGGCAGAGCCCCACATTTCAGAACAGAGAAGCAGACATCAAACAAACAGAGAAGTAATATGTCAGAGGCAGGTTGACCATGAAGAAAAGCAAATCAAAATATCAGGGTTGGGGGAGCTATTTTGCAGCAGTATTCATGGACATCCTTTCCAAGGAACATTAAAACAGAGATCTGAAAAGGCCAGATGTGGTCATGGTATGTGACTGTAGTCCCAGAACCACTTGAGCCCTTGGGTTTGGGCCAGCCTGGGCAACTTAGCAAGACCCTGTCTCAAAAATCAATAATTAAAAATTAAGCAAAGATTAGAAGGAAGTTGTGGGGCTGGGGTTATGGCACAGTGGTAGCGTGCTCGCCCGGCATGTGTGAGGCACTGGGTTCGATCCTCAGCACCACATAAAAATAAAGATATTCTGTCCACCTACAACTAAAAAATAAATGTTTAAAAAAAAAAAAAGAAGGAAGTTGTGGGGAGATGAAGGATGAGTGTTCAAAGCAGAGGAAATAACAAGTGCTAAAGTCCTGAGGTAGGCAGGTTTCTGACATGTTGAAGAGATAGAGGCCTATGTGGCAGTAGGGGTCAGATAGGGACAGATGAGGTCAAGATAGGGAGCAGGCTAGGGTGGAGTCACATCTGAGGGTGTGGCAAGGATTTGAACTTTTATTCTGAGTGTGATGGGAACTTGTGGGAATTATTGATCTCACTATGGAGGAAGAGTAGAAGCAGGGAGGTTGTCAGGGAGCTGTGGAAGTTATTCTGGAGAAAGGCCATGGTGGCATGGACCCGAGTGATGGCCACTCGAGGAAAAGGTAGAGCAATCAGACTCTGGGTATGTTTTGAAGGTGGAACCAACAGGATTTCCCATCAGCTGAATGTGGGTGTGAGAGTGGAGTTAGGAGGATCCAAGGTTTCTGGCCTGAGTAACTGATAACATGAAGATGACATTCATCAAAACATGGAGGAATAGGGGAGGAACAGCTATGGGGGCACAGTCAGGAATTTGGATTCTGGAAGCTGCCACAGCACTTCCGCTGAGCCCAGCTGTGGCCTCAACATCTCCCAACACTGTGCTTCAAGACATCCACCCTAGAATGAAAGCTGCTTCTACTTTGCAGTCATGGACAGAAAATCCAGGGCATATGCATTGGGGAGGGCATGTTGGGGATAAGGCCATCCCCTGTGGACTGGCACAGCCAGGGAAGGCTCCAAGGAGAAAAGAGCTTGAGCTGAGTTTTCATATCATCAGGGAGCCACTGGCTACAGGTAACAGAAAACCCAATTTGGCATGGCTTAAGCCAGACAGGATGGTATTAACTCATTTTAAGAAGGATAGAAAACAAAACAGTCCCAAGGTTGTCCAGGGAAGCTTGTCAAGGACCCACGTTTCTCATTTTCTTCCACCAGCCGTGGCATGTCAGGTAGTTCCTTACTTTGGCAACTTTAGGCATCGTGGTCTTGTATATCTGAATCCGGGGGCATTAAAGGGTTCACCCACCCCCATCCCAACCCCACTGGTAGACTTGCCCTTTCATCTGATAGTATTCTCATAAGCAGTTCCATTTGTGGGGAAAGTGGAATGTCCTCAGCTTAGGCCCTGTGTGGACGCTAGGTTTAGTGGGGTGACCCTTGGGGAGAAAGCAGGGTGCAATGGGACAGAGCTTTCCTTTGGAAAGCATAGCCAGAAACTAATACTGATTGCTGATCACCCCTGCTTTCATTCAGATTGTATATCTGTTGCAAATAACAGAAATCCTGTCCACATTAAATTAAATTAAAAAAGAAGCATAGAAACTCTTATCACTGAAATGTCTACCCAAGTTTCCCAAGATGTCACGAGGACCTCATGCCTCTTCTCTGTGGGCTCTGCCTTCCCCTGTGTTAACTTCACTCTCAGCTGAGCTCACCCCTCAGGACACAGGACACCAGCCTCCACCTCAGGCCACTTGGCCTCAGCTTCACATTCCCACACAATGTAAGTGCCTTTACTGAATATCCCAGGAAGCTTTCGCATTGCCCCTCACTGATTCTGTCTGGCTCACATTCTTACCCTGAACCACCACTGAGGGATGCAGCATGCTGATGCAGACCCCCACCTTAAGGACATCAGTGTTGGCTAAGATTGGGGAAGAGTGATCTCCAAACACAGAGCTGGAAGACAGGTGAAAGAATGGGCACTAGGTAATCCAAGCTGCAAACAGCCAATCTGAGATTCTACCTCCCAGTCTAAGAAATATTTAACATTTTGCTTCAACCTCTACAATGGGTTATCACAGACCTATCACTAATGCTCATGATGTCCCTGTAAATGCAGCTGCATGGGAATCACGCTATTTGTAGATGAGGAAATTGTTACAGAAAGCGAATGATTTAGCCATGGCCATCTAGATGGGAATTGGCAGGTCTGGCTTTGGACCTGGGATGACTTTGACCCCCGAGTCCACTAAGTGTTCTTGCCTATTTTGCCAACAAAATTGCCCATTACATCTGACTCACAGGGATTCTACAATATTTGAAGAGAGAAGTTCTTAAAACAGACATGAAATCAAGTTGAAGAGTCAGCTCAAGGAGTCACCATCACTTGAAGGCTTCCAATATGTAAATGGTAAAATAAAGAACATCATTAAGCTCAAGGGCATATTTTCATAACAGTTAATTAACTTTCACAAGATAGTTGGCAAATATTTTCCCTTTCTGCTGAGCTGGGTCCTAGGAAGGTTTGTAATACAGAGCCCCAGGTGGTCAAGTGAGAGATTTTCCTAACAGTTTCCTTTATAAAGAAGAGTTTGCCTGCAGGAGAATCTGCCTGTGCTCCTCACCTTGCCAACCCTCACTGCTGTCAGCTAAGGGTCTCGCACATCAAGTGACAGAGTTTCATCTGCTCTGAAGGTTACGCTTCATGGCTTCTCCCTGTCAGAGTCATTGCAGTACCTGTAGCAGTGTCCATCACCCCCTTCTCCAATGCCCCATTCTTCCTAATCCCCAACTCCAGTCTGCCAGCTCAGCTGCCACTTTCTCTGATAAGCAGGTAGCTCCAGAGTGGACATGAAAGTACCTGTTAGATTTATGGGTATTTATAAGTATCTTTTCTGAGACCCAAACAAAACTAGAGGCTTCCAGTCCTCTGAGGCCCTTGCTGTGGACAACAGACTTGTTTCCCGTGGCGAGGGGTACAGGGGGGACACAATGGGCAGAAGTGATAGGAAGCATGAGAGGCCACCCTCCCACCCTCAAAAAAGATCACAAGAGAAAGGCAGAGGGAATTCATCAGCCAGAAACATGTGCTCATGACTCACTGAGAACATATCTGCAGGTACAGGGTAAATTATGGGTGTTATACTATGTCCCCTCAGTTACTAGTTTGGGATGGCAGAGGAGTATCAATACAGAGGGGAACACCCTCTGTGAGCCCAGGTCTTCTGACTGCAAGTCCCCAAGGCTGGAACCCTGATGCCAGGCTGGACAGGACCCTCTCACTGGGGCTAGGAAATGTGGTGTGTACTGTTGCTCTGGCCAGCCTCTACCTGGCATTAGGCTACAAGGAGGCAGGGCCACCCCACAGAGTCCACAGAAAGTGAGCTTCCCAGTCAAGGGAAGCTCAGCTTCACCACCTATCACCTGTGGGGCCTTGAGCAAGTGAGGTGCTCTCCCTTAGCCTCCACTCCATCCTCGGGAATGCTACCTTCCGTAGGGTGTGTTGAGGAAGAAAAGAGATGACCTCTGGCATGTTCATTCCTTGGTATGTTCACATGGTGAGGCTGCTGGCCTCTTCTACCCTGCAGCCTCCTGGAGTGTTGCCTGGGTGCCAGCCCTCTCTTTATGTTTGCATCCTTGCTGAGTTTTCAGACAAGGGGCAGCTCATCCACACGCCTTCACCAGGAAGACCCAAGCAGACTCACAGGTACCCTCACGTCCTTCCCTTGGCCCCAGCCCAGTCCAGTCCAGCTATCCTGCCTCATGCACCCTGTCCTCAAAAGGGAAAGACAACCTGCTGCCTTGGAGTACACTGGCCTGCCTTCCCTCAGCTCACAGCACCCTTCTGGTAGATGCAGTTCAAATCACCCTGAGGAGGTGCCATGCTGAGGCAGATTCTGAGGCTGTAGTTGGACTTAGGCAGGGTTTATGTCCTGCTGGAGTTGTGCTGGGAACTTGCTCTTGCCTGACCTCTGAGTGTCCTACTAGATAGCAGCAGCCATCTCTGGAGCCAAGCATTTGAGCAGGGAACAGCCTCGGCCCCCTTTAGTCTGGTCCTGGCTCCAGCCAGCTCTCTCAGAAAGAGTCTACAGGACCATGGATCTGGTGCCAGGATCCATCACCCCATTCCTCCATCTCACTCACAGCATCATGTGACTTATCCTGACACTTTGTCTTATCAAAAAGATTAGCAGGAAGGAAGGCTGGGAGGTGGAGTCAGAAGATGAGGACTGGCACTCAGCATGGCTGCTTGCTAGCTGGTGACCTTGAGCAAGTGACATCCTTTTCAAACTTGTGCTTTATTGCCTGGAAGATGGGGAGAAGAGAATAGCTGCCCTTTCTCCATACTAGGGTGTGTGTTGATGACTAAGATAACCAAAACACAACGCTTGGTTGCTTGGGAAGCTTTTAAAGCAAGCCAGAGGTGAATTTGAGAAATGAAAATATTTGACAGCCCAGGGGGCAGGTGTTGGCCACTGTCCATTTGTTGTTGATTGTTAAAAGCAGGTGCTTGCACTGGACCACCCATCTATGTCAAGGCCAAGCTGTATGCCACCCTGCTGGGTCCCTCTCAGGCTCAGTCCCCACTAGGGGGTATGTAGACATGGACAGGCAAACTCTGACAGAAGCTGCAAGCTTCTGTCTCTTGTGGAGGCAGAGTGAGGGATGTGTGGGTGGCTGTGTGAGAGAGGGACCAGACTTGAGCCTCTGAACTTCCAACTTAAAAAGAAATTGAAAAATAATTTGTTGAAATTCTAATTAAAATTTGTATTAAATTCAAGTACACATTTTTTATAATGCCAAATGTTCATTCAAGAATATCTTTTCTTCAAATCTGATTTTATATCCTTCAGTAAATTTCTTTTGAAGTATAACATACCTATTAAAAACACAAAAATACTAATGTAGAGCCTGAAGGAAATCCACAGTGATCACACCTGGGTGCTTGGTGTGCCTCATGTTCTTTCTTCTTACCCACCCACTCCCATGCACTCACGCACACACACCTAGAAAAACCACCAGCCTGGCCTCCAAAGCAGAGACCTGTTAGTTTGGCTTGTGTTTGGATTTTATATAAATGGAATCTTGCTCTGTACGCTCTTTTGTATGCTCCCTCAGTGTTCTGTTGATCCACACGGCCGCACATGTTTGTAGCTGTCTCTTCTCCTTGTTGTGTAATAAATAGTCCACCGTGTGACTAAACATTTCTACTCATTCCTTCTCCAAGGAATTGATGGGTATTGAGTGACTTCAGGTTTGGAGTGACATTCTTATGCATAGCTTTGGTGAAATATGCACACATCTCTCTTAGGCTTTTATACCTGAGGATGGAACTAACAGACAGACAGTTTTCATTTTCTTCATTGTAGATTCTGTAATTTTGTGTACAATTTCTCCATAGATATTTATAATGTGTTACTTTATGAATGGAATACTTTATTTTTAAGATCCTTTTTTAAAAATTCTTTACTGTAAGATGTATATATTTACTATGTACAACAAAATATAAGATTTTTGAAATATATACATTGAAATATATACATTGTAGAATGATTAAATTAAAATAATTAACATAATTTTAAGATTCTTACTGCTAGGGAAAACAACTATTAATATACTTTTGAATATTTATATTGGATCCAGCCCCTTATCAACTCACTTATTAATTATAATAGAATTTTTTTTTTTTTTTTGGTACTGGAGATTGAACTTGGGGGCACTCGACCACTGAGCCACATCTCCAGTCCTATTTTGTGTTTTATGTAGAGACAGGGTCTCACTGAGTTGCTTAATGCCTCGCCCTTGCTGAGGCTGGCTTTGAACTCACGATTCTCCTGTCTCAGCCTCCCTAAGTGCTGGGATTACAGGCTTGCGCCACCACGCCCGGCTTATAATAGAATTTTTAAAATAATAGTGCCTTAGATTTTCTGGATATCCAATATCATAAAAAATGTTATTTTATATCTCATTTTACAACATTGAATATCATATACTATGTTAGTTTTAGTAGATCATGACAAATAATACTAATGATTACTGTCATCTTTATCTAGATTAAAAGTCATTGTTTTAGAATGTCACAGTTTACAGTGACATTTGCTGTTTTGGTAAATAATTTTTATTTTGTGTAAGTAATTAACTTCTATTTCTGGCTTTAAATTAGATGTGGTCTTTTCAGTTTTCATTTTTATTAGTATGTATTATTATTTGTACATATTAGTGGGGTTCAGTGTGATATTTCCACACACGTATCCAGTGTGCATGGATCAAATTCCTACACCCACATCCCCCAGAAGGCATCTAAATGTTACCAAGCACCTTTGCAGCCTCTGTAGGTGTGATCCTATGGCTTTCCCCCTTAGTGGTTGTTATGGGTAATGCTGTTGAAATACTTAACATTCCTAGAATGAACAAATTTAATTGTAACATTTTTTCTTTTCACACTTGACTAGATTCAATTTACTAATTTTTAAAAATAAAATTTGCAATAGTTTTAATTAATGAGAGTCATAGTTTCTTTCATATGCTCTCTTCCTCAGGTTTTAGTAATTGAAGATATTGTGACTTCATAGCATTCATTGGGAGGCTCTTCATTTTTTAGTATGACGTAGACTTGTCAAAGTAATATTGGAATTATCTGTCACTTGAAATTAGATAAAAGTCAGTCTGTCTGGTACTAATGCCATTTTCAATGGTAGGTCTTTGGTCCCCTGTGTAGTTTTTTTATTGATACTTTGTCTTCTAGTGCTCCTCTGTGGAGTCAGTTTTGGCAATCCATGTTACAGATCCTCAGATCTGTGGCTATAGGGCGTCTGTGTGCAGTGCACTTTTATGATTCTGTTTCTTTCTTCTGAGGCTGTGGCTAGGTCTCCTGTCTTGCTCATGACCTTTTTATATTTGCTGTCTTTTCCTTGGACAGCCTTATTAAGATTTATTTTACTTTAGTTTTTTGCATTTATGTATACTTTCTACTAGTTTTCTATTTTTAAATCTCATTAATTTCAGCATTTAACCATATTAACTTACAATTGTAGGCTCTTTTGATTTGTTCTTTTTGTAATTTCTTAAAAGGGCCAAATTAGACTTGTTGTGTTGTATGCATATACGAATGTGTAACAAATTTGCACTGTGTACAAATATAATGTACCAATAAAAAATGTGGAGTACTTAAAACTACAAAAAAAAAGACGAGGTCAAGTTCCTTTATTTTTCATTTTTTTCTTTAATCACAGAGCATAGAGGCTTTGCATTTCCTCTAAAGATGACTGTTCTATTTCATGGGAATTGATATGCAATGCTCTCTTTTAACTGCTTTCCACATAGTTTATAATTTTCCTTTTGATTTCCTTTTTAATCCTAGATTTATCTAGAAGTGAGTTTTTTTATTTCTAAGCAAATGCTTTTTTTTTCTTGCTTTTTCTTTTTTTCCTTCCTTCATTCTTTTCTTTCTTTCTCTCTTTTCTTTTTTTTTTTCTTCTTGTGGTGCTGGATATCGCACCCAGGGCCTTGTGCATGCTAGGCAAGTGCTCTGTCCTGGAGCTACAATTCCAACCCTCTCACCATTTTTTTAAAAGTCTTTAATTTTATTGATTGTGGTCGGCAAAAGCTTTTCTTTATTTGTTAAGGTTTATCTCTGTGACCCAATACATGATCAATTTTTGTTAAAAGGTCCAGGTCCCTAAAAATAATCCATTCTGTATTCAAGGGCTGTAAAGCCCTACATACATCTCTTAATTCAAATTATTATATTATTCATGTTCTCTCATAATTAATTTTTGCCTACAAGATACATCCATTTCCAAAATAGATTATCTTTGAAATTTTGCACTAGAACTTTATTTCATATCTAGTGCTTTATATATTTTGCCCCCTTTATATAAAGTGTTTCTGTTTCTGATGGTTGTAACTTCTTCAAAAAATGTTCCTTTTGTCATCACAAATGTCTGTATTTGTCCTCTGTGTTTGTTAATTTCCCCTTAGCTGATTAACTTTGACACTCTGCTTTCCTTCTGTTTGCATTTGCCTCATGTCTGTTTGCCTACCCATTTATTTTCAACATTTCTCTATACCTTTATTTTAATTATTTTTCTTATGAACATCATGTACCTGGGACTTGGTTTTTGTTTTGATTTTTTTAACCCCATCTGACATCTTCCGTTTTTAATGAGAAATTTCATCCATTAACCAATGCACTTGACCCCATTCCTTCCACCTCGTGGTATGTTTGTAGCTTCCTCCTGCCACTGTTCCTCTTACCCTGATCATGCTGGTTTGATGTAGTCACCTTGCATTTCATTTTTTTCCCCAATGTTAATTTGAAAGATCTCTACTTTTCCATTTAATTAAAGGTTACATTACTTTTCTTCTTAATTCGTAATTAAATACATGTTTCTCTACTGTTATTTGAAAACAAGATAACAGAGTAGCTATTTCCCCCTCCAAAACATAGTTTTTTCCCTGCTTTTTCTTACTTGAGTGTGATGAGCCTTAGAAATGATTCCTTGTCTCCTGCTAAAGATGAGACCCTGGATCACCTTTTTTCTCCCCTCCTCATCTCCTCAGTTCTATTAGAATCTCTTCATCTGGCTTTGGACTGTGGCTGGAATTTCCCAGGTAGTACATCCCTGCTGTTTGCAGAATCTCCGCTTGGTGCCCACTAGTTCCCCAGGCAGGTTTAGGGGAAGGGAGGGAGTCGGGGCGTGAGCAAGTGTCCAACTCGCCTTAGTCCCCAGCTTGTTCACTTCCCCCATAGGGAGGCCTCTGTTCTGACAGGCTTGGTGTTTGATGCTTGAAGTGTTTTCTACAGTGGGATTTGTGGGTCATAAACTATGAATCCTAGCCTGTCTGCAAAGATCTTTTGCTGTAAAGAAGGATGGCACACCATTGTGGGGGGTATAAATGATATATCACTCTCTTATAGTGTTTATAGTGTTTCAGCTTATAGTGTTTCAGAGGAGAAGTCTGCTGCCAATGTGACTTTTTAAAATATATATATATTTTTTAGTTGTAGATGGACACAATGTCTTTATTTTATTGCTTTGTATGTGGTGCTGAGGATCGAACCCAGGGCCTCACGCATGCAAGGCAAGCGCTCTACCACTGAGCTACAGTCCCTGCCCCCAATGGCACTTTTTTTAAAATATTTTTTTAGACATTGATGAAAAATTTGAACCTCAAATAATTTATTTTATTCATTTATTTATATGCAGTGCTGAGTATTAAACCCAGTGCCTCACACATGCTCAGCAAGCACTCTTCCACTAAGTCACAACCCCAGCCCCTGTCGGGAAGCTTTTAAGAAGCTTTGTGTTCATCGTTGGGTTGAAGAATTGTACCAGGATAACCTATGTGTAGTCTTGTCTTGTCTTCCTTCCTGGAACTTTGTGAGCCTTTTTAATCTGCAGACTCAGGTCTTTTTCAGCTTGGGGAATTGTCTTCTATTTGTTATTTAATTATTGGCCATCCTCCATCCATTCCTGTTTCTTCTTCTAGAACTCCCAATATGCTCAGATAGGTTTCCCTGGATCTACCCTCCAGGTCTTTTATCTTTTTATCCTTATAAATTCTCTCTTCATATTTTGCTCTATACTTGGAGATGGTTTTGCCATTTGGTCTTCCAGGCCCCTAATTGACATCCCAACAGGGACTCAACTGCTATAGTTGGGAAGACATTGTTTTAATATATAGAAAGTCTATTTTGTCTGCCCTGAATTGCTCTTAGGCTCCTGTGATGGTTTTTGAGTTGTCACTTGTCTCCAGGCAGCTGTACTTCATTAGGCCTGTGCACTGTCTCCTCTGGTGGTCTTCTCCTGGGACTTTGAGGCTGCGGAGATTGTACTTTGTTCCTCTTGATACCTGTGGTGGGTTCTGGAGGCCTAAGTGGCAGCTATCTACAGTGAGCAGGAATACAGCTGCCCTCCTGCCTGGTGGTGCTGTGGTGCTGAAGCAGGTGAGCCATCAGCCTGCTCCTAGGACATCTGAAGGAATCCTTTTTCCCTTGCCTCCAGTTCTCCTTCAACCTCCAGGGCAGAAATTGCAGCCCACTTGTTCAGCTACTACTTCCCCTCTGGGTCCTAAGGTGACTTGGACCATCAGACAAAGCCAGTTTCTACCTCCCCTCTTTTTATCCCCAAACCATCTCCCCCAACACACACTAGAAGGGGTCCATAGGTCCCCTGGTCAAGCTCATCCTGGTATCTATGGGGTTTTGGTTGGTTGGTTGTTTGGTTGGTTTTGCTAGGCAAATGTTCTATCACTGAGCAACAACCCCAGCCCCATCTATGGCTTTTGGTCCTTGATTTGGGGGACCATCTGTTAATGTAGAAGTTTTTAAATGCCTCTCCTCCTCTTTTCTGGTTGGTCAGCAGTCTAGTTAGTCCCTCCCAGCCCAGTCTCTTTCCTCTGAATGTGCTTGAGGTCATCCATGTTCCTTGGAAGTCATAGTTGCAGGGTGTCCCTGGCGTGGTTAAGAGCAGAAACCCTTGAGAAGCCGCACTGTTACTGGCAGCATGGCCTCAGGAACCTCATGTGCTTCTGCTGACCAGCGTCCTCACCTTTACAGCAGAGCAGCACCAGCTCTTGCACAGCCTCTGCCTTGGAGTGCTGCAGGAGGATCACACGTGTGGCTATCCAGGAAGCCCTCGTTGTAGGGCCTTCACCTGCCACCGTCAACAGTGCTGGCCTTTCCTGTGGTTCCCCAGGAGCCGCCTCTTGGCGCCCCCGCACAGCTGAGTGGTGGGGATAGAGAGGGCTGGGACACTAGGCAGTGTGTGCATCTTTCTTTCACTGGACCTGAGACCCAAATAAGGACAGTCTGACAGAGAGGACAGATCCTCCAACTGGCAGCTGGAGAGGCCTGTCCCCCGCAGACAGCTTGTCTTCCCTGTGAGCCTTCTTCATCTGCCAGCCACTGGGCAGCCCCTTAGCAGAGGTGGAGCAATCATGAGGGAGGGTCCCCACCGCCCTTCCTGTTGGCCTCACTGAGCTGCAGCAGCACCATCAGCTGAGCCCAGAGGCCCTGACATGCTGCCCCTAGCCACGGCAAAAATGGGCCAAGAGAGCCCTCCGCAGGGTCTGCTGCACCCTTGCTGGAGCACGTGCTGTTGGCCTTGAGAGCCTGCACATGTGCCCCACCTGAACATCCCTCGAGCGGGGAATCAATGTGGAAGCCCACAAAGTGATTTTTGAGGACTCTATAATTTTGGGCATGACCACATTGTCGTGGTTATTAATGAGGAGCTTCCATCTGCTCAAGAAAGGCTGGGGCGGGAAACCCAGGAGGCCACATAGAGGCTATTTAAATCCACCACACAGAATAGCATCCTTTCCGGGCTACATCTACCATGGGGAAGAAAGACCGGCGGGGCCGGGTTTTGCTGTGTCTCTGTTTCTGTGTTTTTCTTGGCCTAGCAAGATAAACCCTCACCTGGAATTCTTCCTGACTCTCTTTCAAAAGCCCTACAAAGGATGACACAGAAGAAACCAGAAGAATGTGGCTCATATCTGTATAGTCAAAGGCTCAGGGACCTGGCCGTGTGCAGACATGACCCTTTTTGTCCAACAAGAATTGCCGTGGCACCACCTGCTCTTTCCTCTGGGGGAAACTGAGTCACCCTGCAACGGAACATGCACTCCAACCTGATTTTGTCAGACTTTTTCACAGGCGTTCCCCCAAAGGGAGTGAGAAAGCTGATATCCCTGAGGAGCCTGGTTTGGGTGCTCTGTGCCTTCTGCCTTGAATTCTCCTCAGGGAACTAAGAAGGGCACTTTTTGTTTGAGAACAAATACACCTCTGATCTCCGCCCTCTGAGGCAGCGCTTAGGAAATCCGAGCAGTGGCCAATCCCTGTGTGTGCTAGGCAGCCCAAACCAGGAAACAAGAATTCTTTTCATGTTCCTTTGTCTCTGCAGGTTGGTGGTGGTGGTGTGGTGTCTTTCCCTATCCAATCATGGGGTAAGAAGGAGAAAAACAAGCCCTCGTTTTAAAAGAACAGGAAGGAAAAAACCAGGAGCCTATGAAAAGCATCTTCTAAGCCACCTGAACTGTGATCTAGGAGAGAAAGAGGGGTGAAGTTCCTGGTGTCCCCCAGGTTGGCGAGGTAGCACAAGGGCAGAGAGGGCTTCGGGAACTGCTGTGCCTGAGAGCCCTGTGAGAGGGAGTCCCCCAGCTGCTGAGCTGCTGTAAGGCAGATCTGGAGCAGGTGCTGCCCATAGTGTCACAGCCCTCCGTGCCCTCAGAAGCCACGCAGTAACCAGGTACCCACTTCAGAGCAGCAAGGCCACTGGCTAATCCAGTGCCCTGCAGCCAAGAAACTCCCAAGGGCTGTGCAGCTCCTCTGCTGTTGTCAAGACTTCTGGCTTCAAAGAAAAGAAACCTGCCCCAGAGTGACTAGAACATGTAGGCTTATGTAACTGAGCAGCCTAGGAGTATACTAGCTTCAGGCAGGGCTGGATCCAGGTGTGTACTTCACTGCTGACCAGATGTGGGCCAGGGGCTCACCCTTGGAACTTAGGCTAGGAGTGGGAGAGTCCCCAGTGTTAAGGAATGATGTTTCCCCAAAGAAAGGTTGGGATTCTGTCTCCTAAGGAGGGGAGGACAGAAGCTGGCCAAGCAAGAGCAGATGTCCACTTCAGCCCTCATTTGCCATTTACAAAGTGCATCCTCACTTACGGGCATGTTCTGCAGTGAGTCACCACCACGCCCCACAGCGAGTAGTGAGGGAGCTGGGAGGAACCCAGATGGGAGCCCTCCCACAGGCTGTCAGAGCCCCACCTGGTCTGCCTGGATGACAGAGCCTTTTGGATGTGTCAGAAAGGAAGACGTTTAGATGACTTAGGTTTGCAAAAGCCTCGCCTGTGAGCTCCCTGCCAAAGACAGCAGGCTCCAGGGGTCTTTCTGTCTTTCCTGTGGTTCAAGAGAATGCATCCAGGAATAATGAGCAGGAAGCCCAAATAATGAAGGAGCATTCCATAGACAGGACCATAGGAAGGTTTTTCCCCCAAACACTGAACAAAATGAGCAAAGCTCTATAGCCTCAGTTGTGCATTCTCCACAGAACACAATAAAGAATGTGTCAACTGTCCTGATGTACAATATTGTTCATATATTAAACATCATGTCCTAATAAAAATACCTCATTTCATTATGTCAGCAGAATAAGAAAGGGCAATCCAGCAGCTGCCCTAATCCAGCAGATGGGAAGCAGAAATGTTACTTAGATCTAGGCAGTAAAATTGACATTGAACCAATTTGCCTCACTCACAGGCTTTTACTGTGTTTAACAAAAGCTCACATCTTTATGAAAGGCATTGTGAAAAGGCTCAGAATCCATAAAGCTATCTGTCCTGCCTTTGCAACATAACCAGTGAATAATCTGGGTTTTCCCAGAAGCAAGCCTGGAGGGGACTATATCACAGCTGTCCGTCCTGACCCTGAGAAACCCCATGGGAGCCAAGATGTTAGGGTTAAGGGTTATAGATGCCAGTGGGAGAGAGAAGGAGCCTAATGCATATCACTCAGAAAAAGGGCCACAGATGCAGGGCGCTAGGGGGAAGGCTGTTCGATACCCAAGGGGATGGCAGTGGCAGGTAGGATGCCAGGTGGAAGGGACGAAGAGAGATGCTGTCCATCTCAGCTTGCAACTGAAAGGCTCCTACCTTTGCAGAAAGGAGTAGTCATACATGGCATCATCATCTTAGAGCTGAAGGCTTCCTAAAATTATTACATTTAGCATTCATCCAACATTTATTTATCATTCACTGCATGTCAGGAACTGTGGTCAGTAAGCAAGACAGTCAAGGTTCCTGCCCGCATGGAGCTCATGTTGCTACATGGGGAAAGCTAGATAGAGATAGAGATGAAGATAAAGAGAGAGAGAGATTCATCGAGGAGAAATATGTTATGAAGGAAGATGGGAGGAGTACAGACATGGAATAGCACAGGGGTCTAAGGAGGTAACCTTGAGCAGAGCCCTGATGCATGAGGTACACAGATCTCTATTTTAGAGCCCTTCTTTTATCCTCCCAGAACCCCCTTGATGATTTGCCCCTGTGAGTCTCCATGTTTCATGAGCTGTTACGTCCCCAAAAGGTTGCATTTCATGAGCTGTTACGTCCTCAAAAGGCAGTGACATGGAAGGTTGAACCACCCAACCACCCGGAAGCCAGCACCTGACCTGTCTGAGAGGCTGAGCAGTACACAGAGGAAGTGGGTCCAGAGTCCCAGTGCCTTGTCAGTACACAGAGCCAAGACTAGACTTCAGGTGTCCTGAATGACAAAATTGGGGTGTAAATTACCATAGTAAATGGCAGTATTTCCTAAAATGCAGGCCTGGGAAGGGCCCTTGGGTCGAATGTGACAGTACATGAGGTGCAAGGAGGCCCGAGGTGTCCCTCCAGAAAGCAGCAGAGCCACCTGGCAGGAGCTCATCCAACATCTAGGTGTAGCCCCAGGAGGAGGCGGGCGGCACTGGCCCAGGAAGGCCTGCTTCTGCCCACTGCACCTGGGTGGCAGTGTTAGTTAATGGCCAGTCTGCATAGAAGCCTGGGTCTTCTGTACCCACATCCAAGGCTGGGGCCCCAGGGTGCAGACCTGCCGCACCACCAAGGAGGAAAGCAGCAGAGCTATGGAAGGCTGAGCTCTGAGCACCCACGCCAGGACGTGGCCGGTAGCCAACCTGTACCCATGCACCCCACCATCGGAGCCCAGAAGGGGCAGGGTCCACACTTTCCAGATAATGGCAGCAGAGGTTCTGTACTAATCACAACAAGTTCCAGCTTTGTCCCTGGCTCTGTCCTGTGACAATTGGTAGCTGACATCGTTGCTTCTGGCCAGAGTTACCCCTTATTAAAAATGACATCTTTATAATAGATTTCTGCAAGTCACTAGCAACAGGACATACCCCTTATTTTGTACCAGTCCTTTCCCTGGGGGACTGATTTGCCTGTCACTATTATTTTAGAACTCTTCGCAATATACCCTCACATTCTATATGTATTCTAATACTAGAATATCAAGGCTTTGCTAAGGGCTCTTATTTGCTTTTTTAAATAATATTTCTCATACTATACAACTTCACCCATTATTAAACCGTGAGGTTTTAAATTGGGTCTTTTTTTTTTTGGTTGGAGATTTTCGTTGTTGTTGTTGTTCTTTGGTTTTGTCTTTTCTTTTTGGAACTGGGGATCAAACCCAGGGCTTTATGCATGCAAGGCAAGCACTTTACTACAAGCCTCATCCCAGCTCTTCTTTTCCAGGAGCCAAGGACACCACATGAAGGCCCAGGGGCCACCCAGCAGTGTCTTGTTCCTTCTAGGCATTGTTGCTTCTGCCCCCTTGGGGAAGCAGAATCACGATGGGCAGCTCCCCAGAGTCTGGGTCTGTGCAGGGAGGGGAGCCTCCAGGAACAGCCCAGATGTCTAATGAAAGGGCCCTGGTTGAGTGACTGGTGGTGCATTCAGAGGGTGGGGCACCAAGCTGCCAGTGAAGACTACAAGGTGCTGCGGCACCTTGGTGAGGACTTATTCCCAGAGTCTTCTTTGGCCATGCTGGACTGAGTCTGGTGCCCTTGGACTGTGGCTCCTGAGGGCAGGTACTCTGTACTCGGTGCCTAGCATAAAGACACTTAGGAAACAATAATTAAAATGAATACTGAACTCAGTGTAAAAAGAGTATATGTATATTGTGTCTCCATTTCAGGAAAAAATGCATGTGGACTCCCACGTAGAAAGATTGAAAGGTGGACAGCGGTTCCCCCCAGGTAGTAGGAGGATAGCTGGTGTTTTCTTCTTTTGCTTAGGTGTGTGGGTTGGAATCTGTGTTTCAAGAACAGACCTTTCAGTTAGGACTAGAGAAGTCAGGGAAAGAAGAGAGATTCAAAGGGGTTCCCTGTTAGGTGGATGAAGTAGTACGCCTATAATCCCAGCGACCCAGGAGGCCGAGGCAGGAGGATCACAGGTTCCACGCCAGCCTGGGCAAGTTAGTGAGACCCTATCTCCAAAAATAAAAAGGGCTGCAAATGTACCTCAGTGGTAGAGCACCCCTGGGTTTAATTCCCAGTACTACCAATCAATTAATTTAATTAAAAATAAATTAAATTTATTTTTAAATAAATCCATGGTTAGAACAGAACCACTGGTGGGAGTCAGGATGGTTTGGGAGGTCCACAGAAGAATTTTTTTTTATTTTAATAGGTGAGCATTTTGTTTTAATTATGTAGTTTAGACAAAACGATGTGATTGGACTCCCACTGCCCTCTCTGACCTCATCCCCCCCACTGTCTTTTACATTTGCACTTTTCTGCCAACACACAAGGTGCCCCAGGACCTTTGCACTCTCTGTCCTTTCAGCCTGAAATATTCTTTCTCATGTAAATGCAAGGTCCATTTTTCATCATTCAGGCCTCAACATGTCACCTCCTGGCTTCTAATTCTACCCTTCCCTATATCAGTGTACCTATTTTGTGTTTACTGCCCTGTAATATTTATTTATTTGGTTACTTATTTTTTAAGTTTTTTTTTAGTTGTTGATAGACCTTTATTTTTTCCATTTATTTATATGCAGTGATAAAAATCGAACTCAGTGCCTCACACATGCTAGTCGAGTGCTCTACCACTGAGCCACAACCCCAGCCCCCATGGTTACTTCTTTATTTTCCATGTTCTCCTCTTAGACTGTGAAGGCAGGGGCTGCATCTGCCCTGTTCTCCATGGTTTCCTGGGTACTGTATGAATTGCCCCAGGCACATAGTTGTAGTTCTCTTGGAAGAGAGGGGGAGGAAGCTTGACGGAGGCAGGAATCTTGGGCTACCCCTGGCTCTGCTGTTTGAGGAGTCAGCCTTTATTCCTAAGAAGAATAAATCTTCTGACCTCCCATCAGGGGCTTCCAGGTCTCAGTGCCTCTGCTCCCCTAGGATTCTGGAAAACCAGAAATCAAGGCCCACGCAGAGCTGCTTTGCTCAACCCGCATGTCTCCTCTGCCCAGCTGCAGTCTCTGAGCCAGTCATGTATCCTCTGGTTCCCAGGTGTCCATGCAGTTGGGTCCAAGCACTGCTGCACCAGGTAGGAAGGGACACAGGGGCTTGGGAAACAAGACTGTTGGCCTAGTCCTGCTTTGGCACTCATGTATCTGTAGCTTTTAAATAATACTAGCAGCAGCATTGACTGGGTTCCAACTGTGTGCCAGGCCCTCCTCACACATTTTTTAAATGCTCCCAAGGGTGACATAGTCTTTTACAGAGGAGAATTCTGCACCCGGGAGATTGGTAACTGGCCCTAGTCCATACTGTTAGTAAGAGTTAGGATGCGTCCAGTTTTTCACAGGTGCTCAGTATATATGGATGGATGGATAGATGGACGGACAGATGGATGCGTGGGAGCTCACTGAGTGGGAGTTGCAGCTCTGGGCAGCTCATTCCCACCACTGACCCTCCCCTTACCCTGCCCACACCTTGTACCCTGTGGACCACTGCAGACCTAGCTCTACTCTTGGTGGTGTCTGAGTCAGGGAGCCAGGCCCCTGACCCCACTGGCCAGAACACTTCCTTCAAAAGAAAGGAAATATTAGAACATTGGCAGTGGGGGCTCCAAAAGGGAGAAAAACAGAGAAAGGGTCTTAGGCAGAGCCATCCGCCCTGTCAGGTGCCTCCCTGCTGCTCTGCCTGCCTCCACGATGGTCTGCTACTCCTTGCCTCACCCCTTAAACTGGCTGGTGTTTATGCTATTTTCCACATTGAATTAGCTTGATGTTTGCACCTTCTCTTTGAGAGCCAGCGGAAACTCCCTCAGGAGAGCATGAGACCCACGCCAGGGCCAGAGCAGCCCTCCTGACTGGGCCATTACTTGCCAGCATGCACACTGCCTTGGCTCACTTATCACACCTTTTCCCCAGCACCCAGCTAGGGCTGGAAGACACAGGAGACCCCACCTTTGCATGTGCCCTTCCCAGTCTGCAGCACCCCATTCCCTGCCAGCCAAAGCCTGCAGCACTGTCTGTGCTGCTTGCTGAGAGCGAGGCCTGCCCTGCAAATGAGCTTTCAGGTTGCGTTTTCCTGTTATCCCATTATAGTTTAAATAATCACTGGAGAAATGAGTTATTTAACATCTGTGTCCCCACTAGAATGCAAGTATCACAAGGGTGGGGACTGTGTCCATTCACTCTCGTATCCCCAGCTCTTGATTCAGTCCCTGACACATAGGTGTTTGGATAATAAATGAGAAATGAATTAGGGAATGAATGAATGAACGAGGTGCTTACAGAACACCTCCCACGAATCCCCTGGATTGTTGGCAGCAAGAGCTTTTAAGACCAAGGGAGTCTTTGATATGCAGTTTGATGCTTTTCCCACCTCGTGTTGCCCATCACGTCCTCCACACCAGGGAGCACCAAGGGACACAGAAGGCCTGCAGCACAATGGAAAGGGCCCCTGCTCTGTCACAAACTGACCGTGTCCCTATACGCAAGTCTCACAACTCACAGCTTCCCAACCGGCAAATGACTGTCCCTGTCGGCTCTAAGCAGGAACCTTGCTCTGGCCTGGGTAGGAGGCATCATGGTAGAGTTAGGATCCAGAGAAAGCTCCCCTCCCTCCTCATCTCCCTCTCCCTGCTGGAGTGAGTTAACGCTTCCTCTTCCTCTCCTGGCAGGTGCAGGTCCACCCCAGGGACCCACTTCACATACTCTTCCTCCACAGGACAGACACAGGACACCCAACTGGGGGCACTTTCTCCCCCACCCCGCAAGCCAAATCAAGCAGTAAGAGCAATGGCTGACATGAGTGGGTGCCGACTGTGGGCAGTCCCTGCACACACCTTCATTCTTTTGGTCCAAAACAGCCCAGTGCGGAAGGCAGCTGTTCCCTTTCCTGTCTCCAGGGAAAGGAAACTGAAGACCAAGCAGTTAGGGAAACACTCAGCCATGCAGCTAGCAGCCCCTGCCCCTGTTCTGGATTGTTAAAGGGATTGTGCAGAGGACAGAGACCGTCCCTCTCCAGGGGAGAGGGGAGAGGGACATTGAATCCAGCCTGGAGATGGAGCAAAGTCATGTGTCCTGGCAGTTTAGGGCCTGGATGCTCGTGAAACTCCAGCAACTGAGGGAAGAACTGTGTGCATAGGGGCCTTTGTCACAACCTCAGAGGGGTCTGTGATTCAGAGAAGGGGAATGACTGCTGAGCCAGATGACTGTCCAGGGTCCCTTTCAGCTCCCAGCCTGTGATTCAGTGACCATATAAGGCCACTGTGCCTGGGGAGTCTTCCTGCAGCCAAGTGCAGAGAGCAGAGAAGCCCAAGTCTGGGCCTCCTACAGGGTCCCCAAGGCAGCAGAGAGGGGTGGAATGTGGTGGGGGCTGTGTCCTTTGCCCCTGCCTGGCTCCACCCTCCACTTCCACTTGAGATCTCCTCTGGGCTGTGTTGCCAGGTTTCCAGAGTGCAGCTGGCAGCTTCTGTCCAAAGTGGAGTTCTCAGGGCTGCCGGCAGCCCTCACTGTCAGCCTTCCCACTCCCCTTGGTTCTGGCTTGGTGGCCTGGAACACCATTCAAAGCCCCTGAGCTGTGGCTGGGCAACAATGCAAAACTAGCAAGGCCTCACTTTGATGCTCCAACTCTGTAGCATAAGAAATGTGGTGGCTCCCACCCCAGCACACACAGGCACACACCTGTCTGCCTCCTTTAGTACATGCCTTGTGCATCTGTGCACACCTGACTTGTATGTCATTATGTCACACCTGCCCCAAGCACTGTACAGAGCCCAGCCTTGTGCCAGGTTACATGGGAAGGGGGAGCAGAGGGCGACAGGCTGGTGGAAGACAAAAAACATTAATAAGTCTACTGGGAGATAATCACTTGTTGTTATCAATTTACAAAACATTTTAATCATGACCAGTGGTTGTAGTGACAGAAATGCAAATCACATTAGCTTATACAAAAATAAGAGGAAATTATTTTGGCTAATATCACTCAAAAGTGTAGAGATAGGCTTGGCTTCAGGAGTGGTTGGATGGAGAGGCTCAAACAATGTCTCTGGGACTTAGTTGTGTGCTGTTTCACTTAGCATTTCCACCTGGAATGCCACAGTGTGAGAGGCCACTGACTATTGCTAAGGCATCCCACAGAGATGTTTTCTAAATCTGGGCCTCTGTCACCTCCAGCTTCAGACCTAAGACTGAACTCCCCTGGGGTGCATCTCTAACCCCACCCAGAGGCTGCCTTTCTTTGCCCCACCCTCCACAATGTTGGGCAGACAATACAGGGGCTGCTGATGCTCATGCTGTGCTCAACCGCGGGAGACTCTGAAGTGTGGATAAGAGGGGCTCAGGGCAGAAGCATCCCTGCCTCTCAGCCTGTGTCTGCCAGTCACTAGCAGGACCTCAGATGCTGCTCCGCCACTGACTTCAGCTAAGTGGCCTGACCTCCTTGAGCCTCTGCTTCCTCATCTGTCAGGAGGTAACAGTGATTTTTATGCCCCAGAATTGTTTTGAACATGAGATGAAATGTAGCACATGAAGCACTCATCACAGAGAATGACCCCTCAGACGCTGGCTACAGGTGTTATTCTGCCTGTTTTAAGCCACAAATGAAGGAAATTCTATTTGGAGGATTTTTTTAAGTTTATTTTATTTGTTTCTTTAATGTGGTGCTGACGATCGAACCCAGTGCCTCACACATGCTAGGCACACGCTCCACCACTGAGCCACAACCCCAGCCCTTATATTTGGAGGATTTTGTCTTTGGAATGAGAACACTGTTCCTAGTCTCTACCGCCTGACACATACTAGCTGTTTCTCACAACAACTTCCTGCAGATGAGGAAAGCAAGGCTGGAGAGGTCAGATCATCCACTGGAGACACACAGCTCATCCCTGGTAGAGCTGGATTTGGCTCAGGCCTGTCTGTGGCCCAAGCTGTAACCACTGCTCTGCTTTGCCTCTCTGGAATGGCATGGGGAGACAAAATAAAGGGGCCATATTTAATACTGTTAAGGATATCCACCTGGAATCAGTGCTGGGGAAAGAGAGGAACTGCAACATGGAAAAATACTGTGGAAGGCCTTACGCTAAGGTTCAGCGTCTTGCTCTGAGTGGCAGGATTATGAATAGAACTTCTTACATTGTTCTGGACAGTCCAGGTTTTTCTAGTGTTGAGTGACTACTTGCTGCATTGTAGTTGGGGTGAGAAAGGACATAAAATCACCCTAAAACAGCAGGCCCAGTTGTAAAGTAATATAAGCCAGTTTGAACAAATTATAAGACTCATAATCGTGACTTGAGCAGGAGTTTGAGTTTTTTCCCAAATTGCATCATTTCTGCAAACCACAAATGAAGCTCCAGGCTGACACCTGCCGGGCAGTGTTCTGCCTCGTCCAGTGTAGGTTAAGGTGTGGTGAAAAGGACCGTGGACTTGGACACCTGAGCTCCGTTCCTGGCTCTGAGAAACATTAGGCCTATTACTGACTTTCAGCCTCAGTCTCCTCTTCAGTGAAATGAGAATAAAAACCTCCCCTTCCTACTTCACAAGGTGAATGTCAAGATTAATCAAACTAAGTGAGAAAAACGATGGGCCCAACCCCAGATGGAAAGAAATTCCATGGGCAGCCAGGGATCTGGGGAGCATTCCTAGGATGTGGGCAAGGCCAGCTGGTCCAGCAGCTCTGCAGGTGCGTCCCCACCTCTGTGCTCAGGTCAGCCTGGCCTCAGCCTCTTCGTGGAGTCTGAGTGACTGTTGCCCTTCCCTGACGGTTTTTGGTGTTGCTCTGGAGTCCATGGCGGCGAGTACACTGAGGCGTCACACTTTACTCTCAGGTCACATACCATGTCTTTCATGTGAGTCTGTCCACAGTGTGCATCCCTCCTGTCCTTTGTGCTGTTGTTATGTAAGTTTTGCATATGTTCAGAATGTGATGATATGGTCAGCCCTTTCCCTCTCTGCCTCTGTAGGGATATTTTCTGTTGCTGTCTTCAAGTCCACTGGTCTGTGTGTCTAATCTGCTGTTTATCCTATCCAGGGAAATTTTTATCTCAGCTATTTATTTGCATTTCTCTCTGTATCTTTCATTTCTCTCCTAATTACACTCCTGATTTCCTTTAAGAAAATTTCCTTCAAAATAGTTTTGACTACATGTTTTCACATTGTTGCCCATTTCCTTACCTCTGTCACTTCTGAGTGTCCCTGTTGACTGGTTCTTCTCATTGTGGGTCACACTTTCCTGCTTCTTTGTATATCCAGGAATTTTTTTATTGGATGGTGATATTATGACTGTCCTAGTGTTGACTGTCTGTATCTTGTCATCCTTATTGACAGAGAAGTGGCCTTGTTCTGTCAGACAGTTCAGTTACTTATGATTTTCTTCAAGGCTTATTTTCTAGAGCTGTCAGGACAGGCCTCGGGGAGCCTTGAGGGCTCATTTAGCCCTCTTACCATGGCATGAGCCTCCTGGGGTCTCCACTGAACCCCCAGGCACTCCCTAAGGGCTGTCCGCTCTGGCCAGCCAGAACCCATGCGTCCCCAGCCCCAGGAGCACTGCAGTACCCAGCCTGTAGGAGCCTCCAGGGCTCGACCTTCGCCTGGCCACACTCCTCGCCCGCTGTGGCCACTTGCCTAACGTGCCAGGCCCACGCAGCTGCCCCAGGCTCTTTCCCTGGGCACTTCTCTCTCTCTCCATGGCTCAGCGGCTGCTGTGTTGTACTTCTGCCCATCCCCCACACTGTGGTCGGTAGATGCCTCCAGCCAATCGCAGGACACACTCCTCTGCCAGGTCCCTTCTCTTGGGGATCACAGCCCCACACTGCCGAGTCTCCAAATCCCTAAAAACAATTTCGTGTGTTTTGTCCATTTTTCTGTTTGTGTACCATAGGAGCTAGCAATTCTCTGTGAGGTCTCTCTGGGTAGGGCACCCATGGGCTGGATGGGTCATATACTCTTAGGAGGCTTTTGTAGAAATCAACTTAGGGCTAATCAAAGTCAAAAGAAAGGCTTTTGGGTCAGGCACTGGTGGCGGATGTTCTGGAGGCTGAGGCAGGAGGATATCAGGTTCAAATCCAGCCTCAGCAAAAGCAACTCAGTGAGACCTTGTCTCTAAATAAAATACAAAATAGGGTAGGGGATGTGGCTCAGTGGTCGAGTGCTCTTGAATTCAATCCCTGTACCCCCACCCCCAGAAAAAAGAAAAGAAAAGAAAAGGCTTTAGGGTCATTCTGATCTGCTTCTTAGAGAAACTCAAGATAAAAACCTACAACTCCTCCAGGCGCAGTGGCACAAGCCCGTAATCCCTGCACTTTGGGAGGCTGAGACAGGAGAATCACGAGTTCAAAGCCAGCCTCAGCAATGGCGAGGCGCTAAGCAACTCAATGAGACCCTGTCTCTACATAAAACACAAAATAGGGCTGGAGATGTGGCTCGGTGTTCGAGTGCCCCTGAATTCAATCCCCAGTACCAAAAAAAAAAAAAAAAACCCTACAACCCATTACCAAGTCTGATTTTACAACAGGAATCATGAGTGTCTATCATCTGGTGACTGGATACATAAAAAGTGGTATTTCCATACAAAGGAATATTATTCAGTAATGAGAAATGAACTACTTAAACATACTGCACTATCGATGAATCTTGAAAACAGTTATGAATGAAAGAACCACTCACAAATGACCATAAAAATGTACAACTGAATTTATATCAACTGTTCAGAATAGACAAATTTATAGAAACAGCATAGATTAGCATTTGCTGAGGATTGGGTGGAGGTGGGATTGGGTGGAGGTGGGGAGTGACCACTAAGGGTTACTTTGGGGCTGACAGAAATGTTCCAAAATTAGATTGCAGTGATGGTTGCCCAAATTTGTGAATAAACTAATACATTGCATTGTGTACTTCACATGGCTGGATCATATGGAATGTGAATTGTATCTCCATAAAGATGTTTAAAAAAGGATTGTTAGTAATGGGTTTCTACACAAAGGCGATGGAAGGATGGAAGGGGCAGAGGGGAAGCCTGGGCTGTCAAATCGGCATGTGCACATGTCACCACACCACTCAGCCTGAGCCCACAAAGTGTGACCACAGAAGAGTCCACACAGCTCACTGAGGAACACATGTCAGCCATTAGCCTTAAAATCCATTTACTCTTTCTTCATTGCTTCGATTGGAAGAGGGCTCGTGCTATTTTGGCATGATTTCCTCTTTCTAGCTTTCTGTCCTGTCCAGATCCTCGTCAGCGGCGAGCATGTACTGAGTGGCCCCCAGGGAATGTCATGTGTCTGAGAACCGTGATGTGCCCTTCACAGGCTCCGTGTCACTCACTGTTACAGAATAATGTTGATTGGGCGCTTAAAGCCCCATCCAGGGTGGAGGAGCAAGGAGCACCTCCTGTGGATGTCCCCATGGGTTCTTCATTCACTTTAGTGGGTCATCTGGCCTCCGTCAAAAACACTGGGAGTTTTCTCTGAAAGAAAAATGTGTTTTTCATCTGCAGACCCCTGGCCCAAGTATGCCCAAGTATATACCTATCTTAAGACCCTAAACTTTGCTTAAAATACCAATAGCTAACATGTATTAAGCACTTGGTGTTTGCCTTCCTCTTCTGAGTACTTTCAAGTACTAGCAACCCCTCTTTCACTGTACGTGAGGAATTTTTCAATATTCTCTTTTTTAGGATTTTTCTCTTCAGATTTTATGGCACAAATATAACAACTCAACAATCCACCATCCCAATAGGATCCATCCCTCACCCCACTAAACCAGGGGCTGGTCTTGGGCTTTCCGAGCCCGATGCCCTCCACACTGAGTGAGGACAGTGTGTGATCAAGTGTGGTGTGTGTGGTTTTTCTGCAGGATCATCCATGAAGACGGCTTCTCCGGGGAAGACGTGAAGCAGTACAAACCTGTCGTCTACAGCAACACCATCCAATCTCTGGCAGCCATCGTCCGGGCCATGGACACTTTGGGCGTCGAATATGGTGACAAGGAGAAAAAGGTAGGCATGCACCTGATCCCAGGGGAACAGTGAGGAGAGGCCTGTCTCTGGCCCCAGCATCTCCTCTTGATAATGCCAGGCTGCTTAAAGAGAGCAGAAGAGACCGTGCTTTATGTGGAAGCTGTAGGGTGGCCATCACTAACCTAAGCCATTTTATGAACCTGCCTGGAAAATGCGGGGCTTCCCTGACAGACAGGCAGCCTCTACAGCACAGAATTCCAGGGCATGTTCTGCAGAGAGAAAGGGCTAGTATCTGTCCTAAAGTGAGGCTGCCACAGCCCTGTGTCAGCACTGGCCCCTGCACAATTAACTGGAACAGAAAACGAATATTTATTGAACTAAACAAACTTTGCCTGGCCCTCACCTCCCCTCCTTGGGAGAACTTCCCTTGCCTTGTTGGGGTGGGGGGCAGACATTGAAATTGACCTCTCCTTGACACCAAGAGATGTGTTTCGGGCCTCTCCTGGGTAAGTCTGAGGCTTTCCTTCCCCAAGGAATTTAATGTCCTAGAACAGGGATGGTTTGAGGTTGTTTTCAGGCGTCTGATAAGTGGTGAATGGAATATGCATAGAAAAGCCTGTCTGCGAACATTGCCTTCCCTATAACGCTGAACTTTGGCTATACTGGCAACTGCAAATGGAAGGGAAGAGGAGAAGCCAGCCTCAGAGAGTTCAATCCAGAAGCAGCACCTTGTCCCCATTAGGAGGGGACTCCCATGAACCTTTTCAGACCAGGAGCCTGGGGAAGAGGAGCAGCTTTAGAGTGGATATGGGTCCTGTGTTGGGGTCTCTGGGTGGGAGTGTTAGTGTCCGGTCACTGTGTGACTTGATTGTGCCTCATACCTGTATCCTGTCTTGGCTAAAAATCATCTCCCTCACAGAGGAAAGCTGCCTTGGCCTTCTGACAAATTATCTGTGACAGATAGCTTAAATGTAAAATGTAATATTTTATGCACAAAATCCTAATTCCAGGGCACAGAGTTGCCCTAGCTCAGGCACTGGCTCCTCAGGGTCCTGGATAATTAGGTGACTGAGAGTGTGTTCCAGGACAGCCTGGAGGTGAGAAGGAGCTGGGCCCTGGCATCTGGGCTGGATCTACACAGAAGTGCCTCTCCCCCAAGAAACTGGCCTTGGTTTGGGCCATAGGGCCAAGGCCTGTGGAAAGGGGAAAGGGAGTGGAAGGCACTCTTAGCTCTGCAGTCCTGTCTCTGTTAAGCATTCACTGCAGGCTCCCAGGGTGCCAGGCAATGTGATAGGTGCTGGGGATACAGGAGTGAGCATAGCACCAGACCCTTGGAAAATACCTACTGAGATCATCAGTGTTATCCCAAATGAGCCCAGTGCCCTGTTGGTCTTCACAGTGGTGGCAGCGGAGGGAATTAAGATAGTGGTCCTTTGCTGAGCACCTCGTGGCTGTCAGGCGCTGCGCTAAGCCCTTCACATGTGTTTATTCATCATGATTCACACAGGCCTTGACGCCAGATCTGTGTGCTGGTCTAATCCTCAGACGTGGCACAGGCCTTTAGTCTTTTACTTTCCTTGGGTAAAGGGGGAACATGGTACCTGACAGGCAGTGCCGGAGGCACAGCCAACATATGTGGCTTTCTGTATCACTGCCCAAAGTCTCCTGTCCTGACTATAACCTGAGAAGTCAGTGCAGCTGGGGAAATGCTTTTCTCCTTCCATTTTGGAAAACATCAATTCTTCCTGTGGGATCCCCCCCTTCTGTTATCCTGAATAGAGAGATGACTGCTTGGGGATCACTAGGAGTGTGATTATCCTAAGGATTATATGGCAGAGAGTCTGGGAAACAGGCCCTTCTCTTGCTGTTTCTCCTCCATAGGAGTTCCTGGTCAAGGCAGTCTTCAAGTAGGAGGGAGAGGAGGGATCCACCAGGAGGGACAGAGAACAGAGTGGGAGTCCCCAGGGAGCCACTGGGCACAGTGGAGTACAAGCCTAGTCCTGTTAGTGGCAGGGGCACCCTGGCAGGCCCCAGGCCCTCCCCAGCACACACACCTCCTCCCTGTGCTCTGACACCTGTGGCAGCAGGAAAGGAAGATGAGCCCAGATCCAAGCCCAGCCCGGCAGCCAGGCAGCTGGGAAGAGGTTTCCCAGGAGCGGGCTGGTGGGAATCTGGGCAGAAGAAAGTGGCAGTGGGTCTTACCTTGTGGGTGGGGGCCTCCCGGGCCAAGAGGACTGCAGTGGCTGCTAGTGTGGAAAAGCTGCCAGGAGCCAGGGCCCCATCCTTTCCCTGTGGCCAGGAGTTTCCCAGTGTACCTGTGCAGACAAATGAGCCCACCTGCTGGTGATGCTGTGAAGAAAGTAAACAGGGTAATGTGAATGGATGATTGGGGGCAAGGGTTGAGGGAGCACCTACCTCACATTCCATAGCCAAGAGCAAGCCCAGTGTGCTGAGAGGAGGTAAAGCTATGTTGGCCCTGGGCTGCCTGCAGCTGGCCAGTGGTGGCTGCCCTCTCCGGTCCCTAGGGGCTTCTCACCTGGGGGAGCTGCCATTTGAATGCTGGGGAAACATCCCACGCAGTACAGACCCAGACTGGTTTTTGAACCCTAAAGAAAAGAAACTGCCCTTCTGATACTATCCCCTCCCCTACCTCTTACCACCCCTCATGGGGTCTCTGGAGGAGGCAGCCCCACACTCCATTGTGGGGAGACGTCTAGCGTCTCCTCAATGTGTTCTTCTTCCTGCCCGGGAGGATGTAAGCCATCTAAGAAATAAAAGTCTAGAATAATTAGTAAAGAACAAAAGACAAAGTCGGAATTATAGTTTCAAAAGTTGGAGCCCCTGATAGGTCCAGTCCACACAGGAGCTGGAGCTAGACAACAAGAAAATGGCTCCTGAGGCTTATTTAAGGGGTACATCTTAAGGTTTCAAGGATGGAGTCTTGCTTCTTGGTGTCTTGCAGTCAGCAGGTTGATTGGCATCTTGGCAGGTCACACCCATCTCAGAGGGGCTATGTGGCCACAGCAGGTCAGCCCATCTCCGGTGCTGTGTGGGACTTTTGGCAGAGCTTGAATAGGGCTCCACAAGTCTGGGCAGTCAAAACCAGACTAAATGTCGAATGGTGTTCCTAGACACCAGATTCTCCTATTCAAATGCGCAGTGGGCCACACACAGCCCACAGGCAGCTCTCTACACCCAATGCCTGCTGGGTCCACCAGCTGGACACCCTCCCCTCAGAAGAGCATCCAAGAGCATCTTTGCTGCCTCAGTCCCAACCACAGGAGCTGGAGCTAGACAGGCGCTTCAGGCTTCTTCTGGCCACTGACTCCCCACCTGCCCCAGGGAGAGGAGGACCGACTGGTGGCTCCCTTGTCCTCACAACTGTGCCTGCACCCAGGCCTGAGCCTGGGGAGATTGGGGGGACATCTGTCTGTGGCCCAGGACCCCAGGGCCCAGCCTCCCCAGACTACAGAGCCTTTCCTAAGATGCCACCTGCCGCCTGCCTCCAGGCCTCTGCCAGGCCCTGCTCTCTGCCTCCCTTGTTGGCTACCCCATTCAATGAGGGTCAGCGGACTCCACCTCTTCCATTCCCTTTCCTTCCCTCAGCAGAGGAACAGGACAGTGCTTTCTCCCTGTTGAGTACTTTCCCCACATGCTGGCATGGAGACTGTGGGACCATCTCTTGCCTCAGAGCAGTGGGCCTTGCACTTGAGTGGTCAGAACTCTCTGGAGCAGCTGATGAAAGCCGTGAGCCTTCTGCAGAACAGGCACACACGCATATTCTTAGGAAATTTGCATACAACTTTACAGGGTTCTGGGTCTTTTAAAGCCCACCAATGGATTCTAAAGTAAGAACCCTCCATAATTTAAGGTCTTTAAGATTAAGGCTTTTGTCATGCATCTTTGCATGACAACCTCTTCACCCTGACGACCAGCACAGTGCTCAGGTCTTCAAAAAACATTCCTTGGATGGAAGAGAACCTGTTTTTCTCTTTCAGTTTTCAGATAGAAAAGGAAAGTGCGTGGAGTTTCATCTCTAAATGACCAAGTGATGGTCATTGAGTACCTGTCTTGTGTAGGCTTGTGCAAAGCCCTGTGCAAAAAAGATTCAAAGGCACATGGACGGAGGACTCTCAGGAGTCTTCTTGGGAAGACCAAGCTCATAGGCTGAATGACCGTGGCTTCCATGTGGTGATCAGGGAGGGCTGCCTTGAGGAAAGGAGGCCAGGGCTGTCTTGAGGAGTAGGTGTGGGCTAAGACGTGCAGGTGTGGGTGAGAAAGGCGACTGAAGCAGCCAGCCAGTGAGCACTGGGTAAAGGCAGTAGTTGGTCATGACCAAAGGAGATTTGATTGGCAGAGGAGGCAGTGGCCAGGAACAAGCGTAGGAAAGTTGGAAGACACAGGTGGGTCCAGATTTGCCGTTTGGAGGTCTGGGTTCTCTCCTGTTGGCAGTATCAATCACTGGCAGGTTTGGAATTTTGGAGGGACAGGATGAAAGTGACATTCTCCACATTTCTTCTGATGACCTGTGCAGAATGGACGAGGTGGGGAGAGGCTGAAGGTAAGGAGGGAGGCAGGTCAGGAAGCTACAGCAATAGACCATGCCGGAGGTGTGGAGGCCAGAAAGGAGAGCAGCAGCTCAGTGAGGTATAGTGACAAAAGAAATAAAGAGGCCTGGTACTTGGTTAGGTACTGGACAAAAGAGTAAGGACAAGAAACTGAGACACTAGTGTTACCAGCCTGGATGGGTGGGAACAAGGAACATCCTGGGCAGGAAGTCAGGAGCCACTATCCCAGGAGCACGCTTGCAAACCTTATGGGTGCAGCAGTCAGCAAGTGGGTGGATTCAGAGAATGGGAGCCCCAGGATCTAATGGCTCCAGTATAAAAGTGACCTCTAATATTCATGTCCCAAGGCCTATTTTAAACAATTTACATTATTAGTTAATAAGCATTATTTAATGTTGAAATTATTTTACCCTAACAACCACCTGTGCAGTAGGTTTTACTATTATGTCCATTTTATAAGAAAAAAGGCACAAAGAGGCTAAGTAATTTGCCCGTCATGTATACAAAATACATAAGCACGGAATATGGACATTACTGAAAAAACCACAGTCCCTGTGGCTCAGGTGCAAAGAGACTCACTGAAATAGGCACAGTACAGTCAGGCAAATCAAATCCTCAAAAGAATCACATTCTTATCCTAAGGCTTTCTAAGAGTATGAAAAGGGACCCCAAAGACAGCTCCGCTGTTTTCCTCACTATGTTCTTCTCTGTGCTCCTGCCCCACTGCACTCCCTTGACCTCTCTCTGCCTCCCGCCCTCCACCCCCAGCTTTCCTCCTCTGGCCTTCTCCCTCCTACTCGCCCCCAGCATTCCCTTCTCATCCTCTATCTTTCTCTCTCTCCTTCCTTCTCACTCTCCTTTTCCTCCTCCTCTTCCTTCCGTTTCTCCCCCTCCCTCCCAGGTCATCATTATGTAAATTGTCTTAACCTTTCAGCTGAGGTTTTCCCCTCCTTTTCCTCCCTCCTTAGCCCTGGGCCTGCATCTGCACCCCTAGAGCAGAGTCTGAGTTAAACCGGCCTGAGTCAAACACTGCAGAAAGCGTAGGGGAGACCCAACAATTACAGGGTTAGGTCACAGTGGGGGAGGGGAAGGGAAAGTTTTTGAACAATCTCATGTTAATAAGGTCTGTCTCACACACAGGTATATGTATAAACAGACAAAAAAATTTATGTGTGTATATGTATATTTGCATATGTAAATTATATACACTAATGAAGCAGTTGTGTTGGGGGAAAAAACATAACCCAAAGTATGGTGCTTTGGCATTCTGAGGACTTTGAGGGGCAATCACTTTCCAAACCTGTCCTGCCCCCCTATCTCTCACTCCGTACCCTCCAGGAAACCAGAGTACCAGAATACCCCTTCCCCAAGGCAGGTCATCTATCCCAGAACTGTTACTCTAACCTTCTCTTTCTGTGTAAGAGCTGACCATTAAGGAATTCTCTGGCCACCCTGTCTGATAGCAGATCATAAGGCCCTCACTCCACAGCAGGGAAGGAGCACTGCACAGAGGCCCAGGAGAACCCAGATAGCCGTCTACATCACATCACTCCCTTTTGGTCCAACCAAATTTCTATACAGCTGTCCATTCTTCATTGAACCTAGGCATAAAAATAGTTTTCCCTGGACGTTTGGTTCTTCATTTCTGAAGTTTCCCTTGTCACCTGAAATTGTAGGTAAATAAATCTGCAGTGCTTTTCTCTTGTTGATTGTCTTGTTACAGAAGTCTCAACTGTGACCCTTATTTTGGGACTGGACAGATATCATGCTTTTCTGACCCCTTAGAAGCAAAGTAACACCTTGAACTTACATAAGGTGTTACTCAGTAAAAAGTATTTTCCCTTCCTTCGTTCGTTCTTTCCTTCCTTCCTTCCTTCCTTCCTTCCTTCCTTCCTTCCTTCCTTCCTTCCTTCCTTCCTCTTTTCTTAACTATCTGTGCATATGCCTGTTTCTCTCAAATGTAAACTCCTGTTCATCTTAATCATCTAACACAATGCCTGGCACAAGAACTATTGGATGCTGGGTTCAAATCTCAGCTCTGCCACCAGCTGTGTGGCCCTGGGTAAATGCTTTAACCTCTCCTAGCCTAGGTGCTTTTGACTATAAGATAGTCACGACCCTCCTCGCTTCCTTGTTTAACTGTTGTAAGAGTATGTAATGTGCGTAGGATAGTGCTGGGCACAGAAGATCCTCAGCACATGCTGGCTATTGTTCCTTCCATTGTTTTAAATTATTGATGAATTGTCCTCACAGGAATCGAATGAGGTATGGACAAGCTCTTATATGCATTTTCAGGTTAGAAATGGAGGCACAAGGCACTTCCTAATTGGCTGCCAATTCTCTAGCCTAAGAAGGACAAGGGATGGGAGATCTGTGCTTGCTGGAATTGCTGCTCAGTGCTCTCTTCCCCACCAAGGGGCTTCATTAGAACACTCCCCTAGAGATAATGGCAGTTCTTATGGGAGACAGAATTGAATTTCACATTTAGTTTCCAGAATGTCATTGGATCTCCTCTGGTGAAAGAACTCTTGACATTTAAGTCACACAGTGGAACTCAGAACACTGTCTTTTTCTAATCATGTCACTGTTGTGGTGCCTTCTCCACCACACAGTGCTGTTCACCTGTGTGCGTGAATTCTGGAACAGGCAAAAATAAGGAGTTCTCTGACCTGGGTCTGCCTGAGTTCCCTGGGACATGCAGATAGTTCAGTGATGGTTGTCAGAACTGATGGGGCTGGAGGAAGAGGCAGAGGAAGGCCTCTTACTTCCAAAGCCCAACCCTGAGGCCAAGAAGAGGCGGGGATGCTGAGGTATGTCATGGACTAAGTACCCACCTCCCAAGCCCCACAGCCTGGCCCTGCCCTGGCCCAGAGGATAGACCTGGAAACTCCTCCGTTTAAAGACCATCTTGCTCTGCTGCTCCATTCTGCAGGTGGGCAAAAGGGGCCTCTCTGGCCTAGAGAAGAGACTTACTAGGGAATATGTGTCAGACCTAAGACCAGAATCTGAGGTTTCCTGAATCACTGCTGAATTCCCACCAGGTTGCAGCCAGTCATCCAACCAACTTAAGACTTCATTTTCTTCCAGTTAATCATGCCACAAATACTTATTGAGCACACACTTCCTAGGAAGCAGTGCACAAGACGGCAAGTATGGGTGCCAAGACCAGGGGCTTCCGATCTTGTACAGAGAAGACATCTCTAAGATGTCTTCTTGATTTCCAAGGTTTCTGCCAACTCTAATATTCCAGCTCTCAAGGACTGAGTGCAGCCAGATGAGCTGGCTCCCTGTGCTCTAAGGCTGGGTCTGGTCCCCTGCCTGGGACTGCTGACTTCCACTGCTGAATCCCCCAACCTGGCTGCCATATCTTGGCCGGGGTGGCAGTTCCAGTGTCTCTTCTTGCTCCTCCTCTAAAAGGAAAATCCAACTCCAAGGAACAGCAGGTTTCACGATGGAAGTGGAAGAGGAGGGACTAATGTCTCTCAAGTGCCATTCCTCCTCAGGGTGGTGGGTGTTCTTAGCTGAATGGGCCACTCCCTCCTCTGAACCCTGTCACTCAAGCTGCCTCCCTGCTGCTCCCAGCACTCTACTTCATGGTCATTTTTCCACTGCACCCAGACAGTGGATCCTGGGGGCAGGTAGGACGCTCCTATTCATCTGTGTGTCCACACATCACCACTCTCAGTGCTAGCTGTGACCAGTGCATCCCTGAGTCCGTGAATGATCCCTTCATCCAACAGCTGTGTGCCTCTGCCAGGCCACGTGCTGGGCTAGGTGCTAAGGATATGCCTGAGAACAGGACAGGCATGGCCCCCGCCCCAAGCGATGCATCCATTGAAGAAGGAAGGATGGATGCAGAACACGCCTTTTTTCATGCTTTCCTGATCCCCTCCACAGCCAAGAGCGAAGGTGGCTGGAGTGACCTCCTGTGTTCACTCATTCATTCTCCCATTTGTTTGTCATGCAGGAGCAGGTTAGCCCCAGATTCTGCCCGAGAGGGCAGCCAGGGGTAGATATGTCAGTGGACAGCTTTGTTTACTTTCATGAAGTGCAGGAATGGGAGCCCCAAGGCAGCAACCCAAGCAGCACAGTGAGGCACAGTGGGGCACAGGCTTTGGGGCTGGGCTGCTCGAGTGGAGTCCCAGCTCCTCTGCTTCCTGGTGTAGACAACAGAACAAGCTGCGTGTCCTACCCTCCTCAGTCATACAGCTGGTGTTGGTGCTGTGAAGACAGTAACAGTGACCCATAACATAGGGGCTGTCCATTAAATGACTCAGTAGGTGCAAGCTCTTAGAGTAGGGCTTAGCACATAGTAGGTGCTCAGGAAAGGTCAGCTAATATTAGCCTCATGTGCCTCAAAGCAAAGGATGCCTATCCTTAGTTTTTTTGTTTGTTTTTTTCAGTTGTAGATGGACACTACCTTTATTTTATTACATTTTTATGTGGTGCTGAGGATTGAACCCAGTGCCTCACATGTGTTAGGCAAGCGCTCCACCACTGAGCTACAACCCCAGCCCCTTTCCTTGGTTTTAAAAGGTTGATTGGACTATCATAGAGGAAGCCCATCCTGGAAGAGGACGGCCTGCACTCAGTAGAGGAGTGTGCCAGGGCCTGAGAGAATGCAGGAGGAGCACTGGTTTTGCCTGGGTTCAGTCCTGCTACCAACTATCCATCCTAAAGAAGCAGCAGGAATGGACTACTTACTGCATGATTGGCATTTAGTAAAGAAGTGCTAATGAGAGGAAGAATGTGCCCAGCAGATGACAATTATCAACAGAGTCTTGGGGTTTAGCTGAGTTTACTTCTGGCTCAGTAGAGAACTTTTTGTCTGACCTGCACCCTTCTGAAACTTGGGCATGCTGTTCCAATCCCTGCTTTAGTAAATCAAGTGTCGAGAACACTGGGGTGTTCCCTTCTTGAAAGAGGCTCACATTGACCACTGGATCCTCCCCATAGACATCATACCAGGGTTTGAGATTCAGACCTAGAGGTGAAGGATGTTCCTGTAGGAGGCTGGGCTGAATAGGCTACCCACAGAACTTTCTGAAGAAGTTACATTTTGGACTTAAACTTCTGGAGACAACGGTTCACGTAGGAGAAAGTCCATGTCCTTCCTGCCTTGAGGTTTTTGGCCCAGAGGCACCAGGGCAGCTGTGGATAAGCTCCCTGGCCTGTTCTTCAACACACAGGGGGCAGACTGCCCTGGTGTTAGATGCGGCCTTAGCTGTGAGTGCTAAGTGCTTTCCTTTGAGCAAGTCACTCGATTCTTCTGAGCTTCGCTGTGTACATTAGATGCAGGTAAATTGCACAACCAGTCGTGGCCCCACGAGGACAGTCAGTGTCTACTGAATAGGGAGTCCCCAGAGTTGGCAGTCCCAGGGCTGCTTCTGCAGTTGTGCAGCATTGGGGCCTGGATTGGCACTGGATGACTGGATGCTCCCAGTTCCAAGATAAGCATTACACCCTCTCACAAGGAGTCCAGAGGAGGAGGAGGAAGTGGCAGCCCTGGACTTCTCCCTCTTCCACATTGAAATAAGGCTTTTTGGGCACTCTAGTAGTCACACAGGCAGAGAAAGGGGGCTTGGGATGGCACCAGTCGTCACCTTCTTCTGTGGACTGAATGGGAATTCAGTGACACAGAGTGGGTGTGCCAAGTCCATGAGAAGCTCTGCCCAAGGTCAGGACAGCGATGGCTGATGGCAAGGTAGGGCCTAGTTTCTTCTGCAGTTTTTACCATTTTTTTCCCACATAGGCTCAGAAAATAGAATGTTATCTCAAGGAACATCCAAGACAAGGGAACAGCTGGGTGACTGATAAATCCTGGCAGCACAAAACTGGTGGGTGGAGTACCTGGGCAAGAATGCCCCTCCAGAGGAGCCTGGCCCACACGGCAGGCCTGGCACCTGGCCTCACCTGTTCCAGCAGGCCAGGCTCACCCATCCCTGCAGAGGCTCCACCTGGCTCCTGGCCTCCAGGTGGCCTTGCCCTTCTTCCTTGTTGTGCCACGCAGACTGGAATGGGTGTCCAAGGCTGAGCCACTGTTAGTCTCTGCATGATGGTGCACAAAGGGGCATGAAATGTGAAAAAGAAAAGTGAAAGGAAACTTAAACGAAAATCTCCAACAAATAGTGAATGGAAACCGCAGGCGGTGGTGCCTGGCCCGCTCGTGCGCTCTTTCCCTCTCACCGGCTGCTTTCCCCTCCTTCCTCCTTGTGAACCCTGATTACTCTGCTCTGGTGGCGGAAAAATGCTTGCAACCATGCAAATAAATATTGCAGTCATCAAGACTGGAGTGGGCCCCCACTACTGGCCCTTTCCTTGAGTGTCTGGGACCCCCGCCCCTGCTGCCTGGCTGCCCCACAAGAGGACTTGAGAGCCCTGTCTTTGAGAAGAAGCACTGCGGGTACATCCTTTGAGCTCAGAGTAGTTGTTTCAAGGTGACAAATAAGCTGCTGAAAGACCTCACTACTTTGGAACAGCTGAGAGAGGCCTGCAAGGCCAGTGCCATATTTTCAGGCTCCTGGAATATTGAAAAATGAAGAACCCCCAAAACAAGGTCACAAAATTTTGATCTATTTTAAATATGTTTATTTGGCAAATTAATGCTTTGGACTTGCCACAAATGTAATGGAATATAATTGTGCTCCCTAAAAAATAATTATAGGATTTACAAAGATACTAATTCACAGTGCAGTACTGGCCATGTGGTCCTATAATTGGACACAGATTAGAGCTTGTGATGGGCACTGTTACCTTTCCTCCCCAGAAGCCTCCTCCTGACTCTAGTACCTCATTTGGTCCATGCCCCATATTTGAGTCCTTTGTGAATGTACAGTCCCTTCCTGGCCACCATGGTGGAGCCTAGGGGACTAATAAGCTAGAATTTAATGTGTCAATGGGTGTTAGGGACTGAAAAAGGGGTTAGGGTTGTTGTAGCAGTAGTACCATGTAGGTGAGGCTCTGAGTCACAGGCTGGTGGGGATGGCCAAGGTAGTGTCTGTGTCTTTCCCAGGTTGGAGGCCCACTGGGTAGGGCTTTACATGTGGGGTGCTGGTATGTGTTAGTCAGCTCTCCATCACTATAATAAAATACCTGAGATAGTTAACTTGTAAGAGAAAAGATTTAATTAGGTTCATAGTTTTGGAGTTTCTAGTCCAAGATTGGGCAGTCCCATTGCTTTGGGCCTCTAATGGGCATGCCAGGCGGTAGTGGTGGAGAGTTCATGGCAGAACAAACCGACTTACATCATAATCCAGGGGGCAGAAGAAGAAGGGGCTAGGGTCTCACTAAGAGCATGCCCTCAGTGGCCTAAGGACCCCACCAGGCCCACCTCCTAAAGGTCCCAACAGTGTTATCCTAGGATCAAGACTTTAACACATGGACCTTTGAGAAATACATGCCAGACCATGGCAAGGAAACCCTGGGAAGTCAGAGCTGGTGTCCATGCCCTGGGACCCGCAGCTGTGCACACATTTACCTGCTCCTGCTTCACTCAGTCTGCCCCCCTCCATCTGCCTGGCACCAGCAGTGGTCAGGCACCACTGCCAGAGACCCCTCTGGGTAAGTTAGGATGTTTTCAGTTGCAAGTGATGATAGAAGATATAACCAAACTTGAAAAAAACTGGTTTATTAAAACAGAACAAAACAGTCAGCTGGCCCAGTGCTTAGGAAGTCCAGAGGTTAGCTATAGGTGAGACCTCTTTTGCCCGCTCAGGTGATGTCCCTGGCTTCCCTCCATCTATGCACCCTCTCCTACTGTGTGGTCTTTGCCTTCAGACTCCACAAAATCACTCCTCCACTATGCAGGAAATTGGTGCAGCCATTGAGTACAAGGTGCAGTCTCTCTCTTCCCTGAGTCTCACCCACGTCCCAGGAATCTCTCTCTTCTTGGCCACATTTGGATAACAGCCTCGCCCCTGAACCAACCCTACAACAAAGGGAAGGTAATGCTGTGAATGATGGGCTGAGAGGGCCCTGGGACAAGTGAGGGTCCCAGAGGAGAATGGGCAGGTCAGGGCTAGGGTGTGGCAGAGCACTTGACTGGTATGCCTGAGGCTCCGCAAACTAAATAGACAAATAAATAAAAGAAAGCAGGTGGTCATGAAAAAGGAGATGGAATCAGAAGAAATGGATGCTGGGCAGGCCACCCACCACAAGCTATCCCCAACCCTCTCCTTGACTGGCCCTGCCAGCTGTTCTGTCTGTGGAGGAGGTGATTTCATATGGCAGTGGTGCAGGGCCATTCAGTGCGGCTGTTCCTGTGGTGGGCAGCCAGAGGGCTCCAAGTGGCAGGAGACGAGGACACACAGCACCCACTCCCCATCACCCAGCTCATCTTGCCTTTTCCTGGGGACATATGGGAGAGTGGGAAATGAGGGAGATGGGCTAGTGGCAAGCGAGGTCTCCATAAGAAGACCTTGGTGTTCCCGCTGCCTGAGCCAGCAGGGACCTTCAAGATGCACCTGTTGCAGCCAGGCGCAAGCCTGTGATCCCAGCACTTAGGGAGGCTGAGACAGGAGTATCGCGAGTTCAAAGCCAGCCACAGCAATTGTGAGGTGCTAAGCAACTGAGTGAGACCCTGTCTCTACATAAAACACAAAATAGGGCTGGAGTGTGGCTCAGTGGTTGAGTACCCCTGAGTTCACTCCCTGGTACCAAAAATAAAAAAAAGATGAACCTGTTGGGACTCCATTTTAGAGCTAAGGAGGCAGAACTCCAGAGGGCTGTGCCCTGGGAGGTGAGGCAGTTCAGCAGGGTAAGAGCCAGGTGCTGCGGTCGGGAGGCATGACTTTGAACCCTGGCCCTGCCCTTTGCCAGCCGTTGCACTGTAGGCTAGTCATGTAGCTCAGCTTCCTCGTCTCCCAAGCAGAGACAGTAATAATAATACCTAGTCACAGGATTGTTAGGGCCAAAAGAGATCACACATGGTAAGAGCTAAGCAAAGTGTTCGGAAAACAGCTCCCATTACCTGCCCCTTCTCATCCTCTCCACCGTGTGTGGTAGGGGCCAGGACGAGACACCAGAGTGTGACAGCTTCCAAACCAGGTAAAACGTTGGTGTCAAGGCATCTTAGCTACTGCAAGTCAAAGAGTTGGTGCCATCTCCTCCCAAAAATCACCCATGGATTGTGGTTCCAGGCTGGGAGGCAGAGCATGCCACAGGCCTGCCCCCTTGCTGACTTCACAGAGGTGGGGCTGAGGGGAGCTACCGCTGAACCAGACCCATCAAGGCCTGAGAGAGGCACCCAAAGAAGTGGAGACAGGAGAGAAGAAGAAGGATCACAGGGAAGAGAGGGAAGGGAAAGGGAGAGGAGGAAAACAGTAGACAAGGCCGTGTGACTGGATGAAAAGGGTGTGCCAGTGTTGAGGTGGGGAGGGAGGCACTTAGCATGGTGTCTGGCACAGAGTAGAGGCTCCTGAAATGTCAGCTGCTGTGTCTGTTTTTATGAGGACCACTATAGCTCTGTGACTGTCATTCCCCAGCCCTGCAGCCTAGAGTGTCTTCTCTCCTGGACATCCACAGCCTCTGGCTTTCTCATTCATGCACTCAAGAAATATGTATTGAGCCAGGCACAGTGGCGCATGCTTGTAATCCCAGCAGCTCGGGAGGCTGAGGCAGAAGGACCACAAGTTCAAAGCCAGCCTCAGAAACTTAGCAAGGCCCTAAGCAACTCAGTGAGCCCCTGTCTCTAAATAAAATTGGGGGGGGGGAATGGACTGGAGATGTGGCGCAGTGATTAAGTGACCCTGGGTTCAATCCCTGGTACCAGAGAGAAAGAAAGAGGGAGAAATATGTATTAAGCCCTTGTGTGTGCCAGCAGCATAGTAAGCACTGGACAGCCTAAGAGCAAACGTGAGCAGGTGTGTGCCAGCCTGGAGCTCAGCTGGCGAGCCAGGTGCACAGTGCTGCATGGTTCTAGGGAGCTGAGTGTCCTGACATGGGCCTGGCCTGCACTGTGCTGAGGACAAGGCATCTGACAGAAGGCAGAAGGGCCTGGCATCAATGAGATGCACAAGGAGTGATCAGAGGGAGACTGTTTCAGGCAGATGAAACGACACTGCAAAGACTTTGACATGGGGAGCCCAACTGAGTGTAAGGGTCTGAAATAAGTCCAGTGTCACTGGAGCCCAAAGGTCAAGGAGGGACAGTGGCAAGAGATGAGACAGGAAGAGAAGGCAGGGAGGAAAGCATCTAGGCATGGAAGGCAATTTGGCTTTGTTCCCAGCTCAGCAGGAAACCCTGGAGGTTTGAAGCGAGGCTGAAGCATGGCTTCCCTTTGGGAAGTCCCACTGTGGCTGTGGGGACAATGGATAGATGGACTGCAGCAGTGCGACAGAGAGGTGAGCTGAGAGGCTACCACAGGTGTCCGGGGATCAAGAGAGGCACCATCAGTCCAGAGAGAACTGGGCCTCACTTTGGGTATGCCTATAGCCCACCAGACCTGGAGTCGTCCTGTGCCACATCACCCTGAGGGACCACACTGCCTGGCACAGAGCATGCTAAACCCATCAGGTGTCTGTTAAGGAGCAGACAGAGGCCTGCCGCCCACAACCAAGACAGACGGACCCCCAGGTCCTAAGGACAGTGGCAGTCTTGGCCTCCCTGCACTGGGCGTCCTCAGGGGAAACCACCTCCAGACAGTGTCCTCAGCCACTGCCTCCTCTCAGCCCTGACTTCTGCCCCTTCTGGGCACGCTGACCTCTGTTCCCTCAGCCTCACCATTGGCCTCAGTTTCCTCATTTGTACATCAGAGATAAGTTATATATTTTCATGATCATATAACCATGGGAGGGAACCCTTGCAATACAGCATGCTCTGCCAAGCATGGCATACATGTGTTGCTGCCCCTAAGTGCCACAGACCTCTTGTCCAGGCAGCAAGCTTACACGGCCCAACACAAGTGCTAGCAAGCCACAACCCAAAAGCAACTGAGAGCCTCTCGAGGAGATGTGGATTAGGATCATTTGCACAACCAATTCACCTCCCCCAATATTTCTGGTCTGAAGTCCCCAGGGCACAATCCCGAAATAGCTCACTGCGGAATTTGTTCCAGCTTTTCCAGCTCTGCAGGATCCTGCTGCTCCTTGCCCACCCTCTGTCTTTCTTCCTCTCTCCTTCCTGCCACACTGCCCATGGCAGCCTCACTCCTTGCCTGGTGCCGACACCAGCTGGTTCCCCAGATGATAACTAGCCAAGGAAAGAAGGGCAGCTCTCCTGGCCCAGGGTGTCTCTCTGGGCACAGTCCTAGAGGCCAAGTCACCCACCGGAGGCTCCAGTACTCTTTCCTGAGTCTCTGGTTGTGGACCTGAATGACAAAGTCCTTGACTTCAGGCTCTTCCCTCCCCAGGACCATGTCCAAGGGTTGTACTCTGCATCAGGAAGCCCAGGCTGATGCATCTTGTCATGGAGAACCATGCTGCATATCCTTGAAGAGAAGCCCAGGGTGTGGTGGGGCAAAAAGCACAGGCCTTGGAGGCAGGCAGGCCCAAGGCAAAAACTGGCTCTCTGCTTTTTGGTTTTGTGACTTCAGGCAGATTCCTCAACTATCCTGAACCTGTTTCTTCATTTGTAAAATGGAAATAATACCAGTGTCTACCAGTTAGAATACAGACTCTTCTGCTCTAACGGAGCTCCCACATTACAGCAGCATAACAAAGATTAAAAATACATTTCTGTCTTGCCTGAGCAGCCCAGATGGGACACAGGTCAGGCCTCTCTGTTGTCACTCTTTCACACTCAGGGTTTCTGCCTCCATTGCAGCCAAGGAGGCTGCTCCAGCTACCCCTTCCAGCCAGCAGCAAAGGGAGAAAAGGGAACGAAAGGCTGCCATTTTCAGGAGGGGAACTGGATGTGGAAGGCCTGTGCACCAGGCCAAGGAGTGTAGATTCCCCATAGTGTGAGCCAGGAGGCGTCCGACAAGCAGTGACAAGCAGTTTGTCCCAGTGGGCAGGGTAGTCAGAGGTCTCCTCGCCGGACCTGGTGGTACTAGGTCAGTTTGCCTCAGATTTACTTTTTATCCAAGGCCCAGTGATTCTCCTCCCCTGGACCAGAACATCAGAATCTCAGATCCCCACCCCCTCTGGCCACTGAGGGTTGCCTCCCCTTACAGAACAGGAGTCCTGGTGGGCCTGCTCCTCAGTCCAGGCCACTTCACCAGAGGGCCTTTCCTCTGGTCACTCAGGGAAGCCTCACTGGCTACCCCATGCTTCCTTCTTGAGGCGTCCTGGGCCCTCGCAATGTGGCCCCATGGAGGCCTCAGCAGGGGCTTGTTCACACTCCACCCAGTGTTCCCTGCAGCATTTGTTTTTTCCAGTAACCCTGCCATAACCATTCTCTGGGGCATTTTTCTTTTCACTAAAGGAGACACTGAGGCACAGTGTGGGGACACTTGACCAAGATGATATCATCTGGTGACAATAGAGCTAGGACAAGAGCCAGGTCTCCAGTTTGTGGACCAGGGATTTCCTGACTGAGCCTCTCTCCTGCCTTCATGGGGAGCGAGAACCACACTCTCTACCTCCAGTAGCCATGGGGAGCTTGTCTTCCTGCTGCAAAGTCCCCGTCCCATGCCCACTTAGCACCCTGGCAGCTGGTCAGCAGGGTCACTGCCATCTGCCTCCCTTGCTGCCATCTTTGGCCCCACAGTGCCAAGGCCCTGAGGGGACAGATCAGCCTGTGACTAAGAATGAGCCCCCAGGTTTAGGCCAGCAATCTCCTGCTGTTAGTCAGCTTCACCTCACTGTGACCCAAATGCCTGGCAAGTACAACTTGGAGAAGGGAAAGTTTATTTTGGCTCAGAGTTTCAGAGGTTCAGTCCACAGTGGGCCAGTTCAATTGCTGTGGGCCCAAGGAGAACAGCGCATTGTGGAGGAAGGACATGGTGGAGGGAAGCTGCCCAGGACATGCAGGCTGGGAAGCAGAGAGAGGAGGAGGGGCCACAGGGAAGATGCACCCTTCCAGGGCACCCCCTAAATGGCCTACCTCCTCCAACCAGGCCCCACCTGCCTACAGAGACCACCAATTTAGTCCACTCAAAGGATGATGGACTGATCAGATTACAGCTCTCATAATCCAATCATTCCACCTCTGGATGTCCCAGCATTAATACAGGAGCTTTTGGGGGACACCTCATATCCAAACCAGAATACCTGCCCTCATCCATCAGAAGGGTTCAGGATTGCCTAAGGCCTTTGCTCTCCCTCACCTCCTCTTGCCTTCAGGAGTGGCAGAAAGGGGAAGTCCCAGGCAGCTCTGTGTGCCCTGTACTTTTCTAAGTGTGAACACATTTGATCCTGTTCTCTTGCCCGTATTGTGTGTGTGTGCGCGCGCGCGCGGGCGGTGCTGGGGATTGAACCCAGGCCCTGTACATGTGAGGCAAGCACTCTACCAACTGAGCTAGCCCCCAGCCCTTGCCTGTGTTTCTTGACAGGACTTGATAGGTATGTAGGGTCTGTTATTGTCCTTGTTCTACCGATGAGGAGACCGAGAGTTCAGAGAGGAGCAACCCATGATCACCCACTAATAAGTGGTGGAGCTGGGTCAGGTCCAGGCAGACTGGCTCCAGAGAGTGTGCTTTTAACTTATTAATGAGATGCAGGCCCCCATCATCCATCTTAGCTTCCCCACCAGGCACATCACTGACGAGGCAGTGAGCTAAGCATGTAGTAGATAACCAACAAGTGCTGAGAAACAGGGAAGAGGCCAGCCGGGGCCAGCCGACACAACAGCTCTGACATGAGCTGTGCTCCGACTGGCCACCGTGCATGGTCATGCCCGGCCCCAGGGCAGGTGAAGCTGAGGGCCCACAGAGCAACAAAAGCCTTGTCTGTCCCCGTCAAGGCCTCATCTGGTCCTGGGGCCACACCAGCCATGGGCAAGTGAATGCCCCAGTGTCTACCTCTGAGGCACATAGTTTGTGAGCCTAGAACATATCCTTGGGCTCCAGGACCAGAAGCTTCCAAGCTGTATGGGAGAGAATACAGCCTAGCTCTGCAAGGGGAAGAGTGGGCGAGATGGGAAAAGGCAGCCGCATGTGTGTATCACAAGCCACCAGCCCGGGGATGTGAGCGACCAACACACAGGCCAGTGTGTCCTCAGTGTACTTCCAGGCATTTGTTCCCAAGGGCAGGAGCACAGGAAGCCTGGGGCTTCCAGGGACTCAGCAGGGACAGGCAGGGTTCTCTGTCAGGCAAGGATCATCAGTGGGCAGTGCTCACCTGTGTGACCACAGACAAGTCCCTTGCCCGACAGGCTCTCAATGGTTCCATCCATTAAATCTGAGGAACCAGGTCTAAGATCTCTCCTCCTCTCCTCCACCCCCATTTTAGTTCCTTAAATTCTAGAAAGTTCTGTAAATTCTCCTGGCAGAACATAATTGCTAAGTTTAGGCAATTGCCAAGCACAGAGCTCTTCCAAGAGAAAGAAAACCCCAAACTCCAAAGTTGGGACACACACGAAGTTGAAGACAGACCTGAGGAGGGAGTTCGCGCCACACTGTTAGCTGCCCATGCTGCCCAGCAGGAGAGGGAGCCTTCGCCAGCTCCAGCACGCCACCTGGAACTGTGGCCCCAGACAGGGGACTATGAAAAAAGACATGGTCCCTGCCCAGTGAGAGCACCAGAGCAAACTGTGTAGGGAAGTTTTAAACTTTCCCCCAGAAGTTTCCATCATTTTGGTCTATAAGTGAATCGAAAGTAGACAGGTAACGAGAACATACCAGTGTGACGATATGTCTAAATCATAGTGAGACACGAAGAGGGGCACCATGGCTGACTGTCCTAAACTGCCTCCAGGGACCTGGGCTTGGGCTTCGGGGAAAGGGATGTGGCACTGGAGAATGTGAACTGCAAGCCAGTGTTGTCTTGGGCTACAGAGAAAGTCTTCCAGAAACAGCCACCTGTGCCCATCGTCTGGGCTGGGTGTCAGACCCCTAGTCTCTCCTTCCTGTGAGAAGGTCCCTCCCAGGCAGAATGAGGTTATCAGATAGAAATGCTTCTGTCTGCGTCTGTCATTTACTTACTGAGATAGACAAATGTAAATTTCTTTTACAAAAGGACAGCTTTTCAGAGATACTCCCGTGACTGCAAATAAGCAGTCTGAGGTGTGCCAAAGAAATATGTTTGGGATGGCACATTTTACTCTCCCACAGCCGGCACACATAGGCCATCTAGTTGAAGCCACTAAATCAGGCAGAAAAATACTGTCAAGTGTTTGTTCCATTTGTGTCAAGGGTAGCTGTATCTTGGGGATGCAGGGGGAGATGAACAGCCATGCGAAGCTGTCAGCTGCAGTCTGGTCAATCTGGAAGGCTCCCGGGGTAGGGGGAGAACAAGAGGGTGGACTTCAGGAGCTCTTTGCATGGCAAGCAGAGCAGGCCCAGAGCTGGGTTGGGAAGGCCAGGGAGGCCTTTGGGCAGCTGAGTGAGAGCACTGTCACAAAGAGTTTGTGCACAATTTATTGACTGGCCCACACCCCACACCCAGAGCACGTGGACAAGTGTCCCATGATACCATCAGGGCACTTGGGACTCAGAGCAGAAGGAGACAATGGTGCTGAATATCCCTGCCCTGGTTAAGCCCCTAGTTGAAGCAAGCTCTTCCCCAGCCTCCCCATGGCCCCCCTGTCCCCCACCTGTAATCTCTGCTCCAAGTGACAGCCCAAGTTAGCCAGGGAACATGCACATCTGATCCCCTGCTGAACAGCCAGCCCTCAGCCAGCCCTTGGTAGATGAGGCCTGACCCCATCTCCCGGAGCTCCCACCACTGGCTGTGCTGCAGCCTAGGCCCCAGAGCCTTTATCTCCTCTCCTCCACCTGCTCCCTTACCCCCCAGACCTGGACTCTGCTGTCACCTCCTCTGGAGTCCTTTCCTGACTCACTGAGCCCAGGAAGTTATTTCAGGACCTTGTCACACGTTGTAAATGTGTGTGTGAATATTTAGTCACTGCCTGTACTCCTGCTAGGCTGTAAAAGACAGGTCCAGGGCCTGTGTGACTCCAGTTGGAATCAATCCCTAGCACCCAGCACAGCCTGGCCCAGAGTAGGCAGGTACTCCATGGACAGTCATTGCCCATGGTGAGCTGAGTTGTCTCCTAGGGTCAGAATGCATGTGTCTCCTCCAAATCTGAGAGATCCCTCTCTCCCCTGTGGCACTTTATCCCAGGAAACAGCTACTGGCAATCTCTGCTCAGCCCTCTTAGCCTGCAGGTCTGGCTGTATCTCAGGTACTCTGCCTCAAGAAGCAGCCATCATGAAACTGAACATCCCTACAGGCTTGATACAGCCAGGCCAGGCATGCTCCCATGCCTGCACATGGGAAGCAGTCTTAAGATGGCATGAGGAAAGTCAGAACTACAGAGGATATAGCCTATATGCTCTGCCACCCTAACATGGGCCTTTACGAATGACACAGCTCTGCAGTAACCTCGAGATCAGGGTTGCCCTTTGTTTCATAGATACAAGTCCTAGTCTTGGCACAAAAGCAAATCCCTTTTACATCCACAATCACAATCTAATGTGAAAGCTCAGGTTGGGGCAGTGGGGTAGGGAGGGCTGTGTCCCACAGCCAGCTCCTCTCTGTGGACAGTGGCTTTGCCAACCCTCTCAGCCTCAGCTTGGGGTCTTTTGCTGGACTCTTGACATCAGGTCAGTGAACAAGGAAAGGAGAACATTTGTGAGGTTGCAAGGGAAGTGTCTGGGGTCAGGCACTTTGGCCATTCCTTTGGCCAGAACTTGGTCGGTGGTCAAACCTAATTGCAGAGGAGTCTGGGAAATGCCTGGCTGTGCCCTTCGGGAAGAAAAGACAAAATGGTCTTGTGAACAGGCAGCCCTTCTCTGGCAAGGGCTCAGGTGTGAATTTTAGCCACACTGCTGCCAGCTTGTTGAAGCACCACCTTCAACGTGGCGAGAAGCCCATTTTTCCTGGCTTTTTCCTTTTTTTTCCATTTTTCCCTTTGTTGCCTGCTTCTCACTTTGGACCCGCCTGAGTTTCAGTGGCTGAGCAGTTAGAGTGTCACTTCTGTGTGACATGACAGAGTGAGGCTGAAGATCTACCTTGTCAAGAACTACTGTGGAGGACTGTTCCAGGTCTGTAGATGTGCACTGGCTTTTTGATGCCTACAGCATGACACCTCTGGAGCTTGGTTCCGGTGCCACATGCCAGGCGAGCTCTGAGACCTCTGGCGTGGCACATGTATTTTGGTGATGTGCATAAATAAACTTTTTACTTCTACTTTTATATAGTATATCTATTATAATATGTATTTGAAAAGAAAGAACCAACATAGCAAACCCACAATTTGACATGTACTTAAGGTGAGGCTAACTTGAGGGCTCTGTTGATACAGGGAGATAAAAGTGATACGTGAGGGCTGGGGTTATGGCGCAGTGGTAGCGTGCTCGCCTAGCATGCGTGAGGCACTGGGTTCGATCCTCAGTACCACATAAAAATAAAATAAAGATATTCTGTCTGCCTACAACTAAAAAATAAATATTAAAAAAAAAAGTGATTCGTGAATAAGTCTGGGGATGCTGCCTGGGGTGAAAGGCTCAGATGGCAGACTGCTTTGCTTGAACTGTGGTTCCAGTACTTTCTAGCCATGTGACCTTTGTATCTCTTTCCTCCTCTGTGCCATGTCCCCATGCTGCTCTATGCAGAATATGGCACAGTTGTGTCCAGTGCCTAAGACAGTACTGTGTGCTTGGTACATAGTAGATATTCATTTTGTTAGGAAACACTGAGTCATATCATTTAACTATCAGTAGTCTCCTGATAGGTGTTATTACTGCCATTTTGTAGATAACCCAAGAAAGGCTAAGTCACTTGCCCAGCTAATAGCAAGCCACATTCTGACCCCAGCTCTGCCTGACCACTGTGCCAGGCTCTGTGAGCTCTGGCTCTGGCACTAACTGAAGAGGCCACATTGAGCAGTCCCCATCCTGTTCTGCTCCTCAAGCTTCCTATGTGTTGGGGGTGGGGGTCCAGCTCCATGCTTTGTACAGGATGAGTCTTACAGAATTTGGGGGCTGCCATCTGTGCTCCAACCGCAGCAGAAGACTTTATTTAAAAATAAAATAGACTGGATGTGGGTGTCTGGGGGCTCTGCCCCACCCAGAATCCTCTGCCCGGCTCTGGATTCTCAGTACCGTCTCTCTTCATGACGTCCAAGTACTTCATCATGACCCGCTTCAAACCTGTACCAGTCGTAGACCATCATTTATCCAGTCACCCGCACACAGACGTTTGCATTGTTTACGTTCTGTTGCTACTCTGAGCAACGGGGCTAGAACATCCCTGTGTGAGTTCTTGTGTGGATGTGTGTTTCCATTGGTTTCAGTAGCCACCTAGAAATGGAGTTGCTGAGTCCTATGGTAAGAGTGTGTCAACTATGTAAGACATTTCCAGGTGCCTTCCAGAGCAGGTGTGCCACTCAGAACCACCCGCAGTGTGTAAAGCTCCTGTTTTCCTACACTCCCTTCACATTGGATTGCCGTTTGTTGTCATTTTAGTTATTCTAGTGTGTACATAGCAGCATTTCACTGAGGTTTTAATTTGCATTTCCCCGATGACTCATGATATTTAGCACCTTTTAATCTGTCTTTGGGGCATCTGTGTATCTTCTTTTGTGAAATATCTGTTTCAACATTTTATTCCCTCCTTCTGCTGGGTTGTTGGTCTTCTTATTAATGAATCATAATACTTTTTATATCCTGGGCCCAGGTATATGCACTGTGAATATTTTCTTTCAGTCTGTGGCTTGTCTTTAGAATTAACATTTTTAAGTGGATTAATGAATGAATGTTGATTTGTCCACTCCCAAGCATCTACCTCTAACCTGCACCTTCCATTTTAATGCTGGGAACCCTTTCTAACTATTTGTTTGGCTGCAAGTCATCATCATCTGCAGGTGGAAGGTATCTGGATCTAGAGGTTGAACTTGCAGCCTCACATGTCAGACAGTCCTGGGTCCAAATCCCAGCTCCATGGCCCACCAGTGGGCACGCCCTTCACCTGCCCTCTGAGCCTTGTTTCTCTGGGGTGAAAAATGGGAATAGTAAACCACTTTCTCCTTTGGACTGTTGTGAAGATGAAATGAGCTGAGGATTGTAGGGCTTGCCTCAGGGCCTACCACCTAGCCAGGGCACACAGAAGTGAGCTGTACCTGCTGGCACTGTTGTTGCTGAGGCCATCAGCACCCAGCCCCAGCCTGTGCAAAGCCGGGCTGCACACAGTGGACTTCTCCTGCCTCCCTCTGAATATGGGAAGCACCACCTTCCTCCTGGCCATGCAGGCTGAAACTTTGGGCTCCTCCTTTACCCTCTGTATATCACTTTCTGTTCCAGAAAGGCTCTCAAATCAGCCCTTCCTCTCTGTCCAGGCCACTGCCCCAGTCAGGCAGCCTTACCCATCCCCAGTGCTCTGGAATAGTTCCTGTTACCAACATGGGCCCCTGCCTCTGCTTCCCCATCTCCTACCCCACATGCTATTGCTATGATTGTCAAAGGCTTCTTTTCTCAATGAGAAACCTGAGGCTCCTGGGATGGGTGTTTGGGGGAGACCACTCTGTAGGGGCAGAGCTAGGCTGCCACTGGATTGTCTCTGGTTATAAATAACAGGCTCTATTCTTAGCCGACCAGCAGTTGTTCTCCTCCCCTACCTCTTAGAACTCCATTAGGGATGTTGGCTGTCCTTACTGGAGACAGGCCATTGCTGGCCTTTGGCAGGACCCATTCCTTTGATACGTGATCAGAAAATTCAATTATAAGACCAATTACTGATTTCCTGAGCTTTACAAGGGAGACATGAAAGTTTGATTAAGTTTGAATTCCTCTCTGGCTGATTGCCGGCAAGGCCAAATGGGCTTGTGGGAGATTTTTGTTGTTGTTGATTCTGGTTTTTGTTCTGTGGCTGCACTCTTGGGGTGGGAGAGGCACACTAGTTTTGTGTTGTGGGGTTTTTGTACCCCCATTACTTGCTGAATGGCTGTTCCCCTGTTGTGATGCATGAGATGTAAATCCCCCAAAGACCCGTTGCCAGGGTGACAGGCTCCGGAATTGAGCTCAGCTAAACAAAGTCCTTCAGCTTTGAAGGGAGAAGCATTTGTTTCCCATACAGAGTGGAGTTCTAGCAGCCACAAGGCTGCTTTCAAGGACGCCTGCGTGAACAGGGGCGCAGAAGTTGTTCGCCGATCTCACCAGAGTACCTTAAGCAGTGTGATTGCACTCCGACTGCTTCTGTCCCTACCCACAGGGACATACAGACACTGAGGCCTGAAGGCACCTCTGTCCAGGTGGTCATCCCTCCCCAGAACTTGCAGGGCTGGCCTTCGAGCAGTGACAACCTGCTGGACTCCAGCAGCAAGGGCTGGTGGGAGTAGAAGCAATCTCTGCCTCTAGTCAAAGCACCGTGCTTGCCAGATGTTTCTGGCCTGTGACAGAGAAGGCTAGGCCTCCAAGTTAGGGTTTGGGTTGGTTCTGGCCCCAGTTCTCCAGAAGCTGTAGCCATCCCAGACCTCTTCCTACAAGGAGCACATTATCTAAGAGTGGTAATGGGACCCAATCCAAAGTGTCCCCCATGCCTAAAATTCCCTAATTAGAGATAGAGCCCTTTGTGATGCCTCTGGGGTCCTGATGGGAGTGCTGGGTCCCTGGCAGGAGTGGCATCTGCCACTAGCGATTAGTCCTCTGCTAACTGAGGAAGCAGCACATGGGCTCCCTATACCCTTAAGGGGGTCAAATAAACTCCCTTTCCTCCCAACTGATTTTAAAAGCCAGGCCCAAATATGACCCTTCATACTGGAAAACATTTCCAGCCCCTACCTCTGCCCAGTGCTCCTCACCTCACCGAGGCTTTGCCTGGCCCTGTGCCCGCACCCACACAGCACCCCCTTGACCTCTGTGCTAACAAGGAGGCCTGGATTCATGGAGGTCAAGGGCCTTCCCAGTGCCACACAGCCAAGGAGTGCAGACCCTGTACTTGGACCTGGGATTTCTGAATTCAAACCCAAGTCTGTCTGTCTGCACTCATGGCCCCCAGATGCACAGAGGCATTAGACGGCACACACCTGCTCGTTCTGGTTGGCTTGTTTGTTTGTGTGTTTGTTTGTTTTCACAAGGTAAGAATTTTTTAAAAGGTTTGAATTTGGGGGGATTTTTCTTTTTTTAATGAAACTGTACAGCCTGCTGGTGGAGCTGTAATTAGGAAATGGTGTGTTAGTCAGCAAGGCAGAATTGAAAAATAACCAGGCAGTGCCGGATGGATGCTTCCCCTGCTTAGAGATTCCAGTTTCACCACACTGGGGCAGAGAGGATTGTGGGGAGGGGGAAGGGCGCAGCTGAGCTGGGCATTCCCTCTTTTTATGCAGAATTGGACAGTTAAAAAAAGTGGGTTGTCTTTGTGTGGGATGCTATTGTTGTCCGTGCAGATATGAGGTGGGATGGGAAAAGTGGGGCGGAAGCAGGTGAAGGAAGAACCTGGCTGGGCTTTGCGGGCAAGGAGTAGGTCACTCTCCACCTGCAATGATCAGTGACAGTGGTGGACGATAACAACTGTGCCCACGTGCTGAGCACACAAGCTTCAAGATCTGTGCCAGACACCACATTTCTAGTGTTACCCTAACCGATGGGCTTCATTTTAACAATGATAGGTCTGTTTTGGTATGAGGTCAAAAAATAAATTTGTAACTAGTGATTGTCAAGATATGAGACTAAGGCCAAAGTACAGGCTTAACATTTTTAAAAATGAATCAAGTAAAGGAAATTCATTATACACATAGGGGCAAGGGTATCACAGATTGAGCAGAAATTATGAAAACAGAACAGAAGTTTGAAGACGTTCATCTTGTTCACATGAGCTAAGTTATATGATTAGCCTCCTTTTACAGGAAACTGAGGCACAGAAAGGTTGAATGAATTGCCCACGGCCACACAGCATGTAGTTGGCAGAGCCAGCACCTGACTCCAAAGGCAAGCCCCAGGGCTTTTGGACCAGATCGGCCTCCCTCTCCAGGTGAAGCCCTGACTCTGGTGCCAGGTTAACTAGCCTTCCTGGGACTATCCACTGCAGAAAGCCTTTCTTGCTCCTTACTAAAGCATGGATGAAGGCAAATCCTCCTCTGAGGCCTGCTTCCTCTGATCAGCTGCATGGAATTTTCTCAAATAAAAGCCTTTTCAGAAGGGCCTGGCGTGACGCTGCATGTGACTGGCAGAGCTGTGATTGCCAAGGGCTCCCCATGCCACCCCTGGCTCCACCCGGCCCTAAAGGGCTTCCATTTCTCTCTTCTTTTCTTCCTTGTCTCTCCAGCCCATCCAATTTTCTTTTTCTTTCTGGTCTCTGAACCACTTTTCCCAATAAACTGTTGCCTCAATATATCAAGTAATTCTGAATGACTCCTGAAAACCTCTGAGAGCTGAAGCCTCAGAATTGGAAACCCTTCCACTTAACATGCATCCGAGATCTCAGACCGCCATTAAATTTGTATGGGGAAGGCAGCCTTGTCCCACGCAAGCAGAGAAGATTTTGTGGCTTAGAAACCATCTAGATGCCTATGTTTTATAGTTGTACAGAGTGGTCCTAACCTGGGATTCTGGGGCTCCAAGCCCAGAAGTGAAAAGCAAATTGCTGTGTGTGTGTGGGCGTGTGCGTGCGCACCTGTGTAGTCCCTGTGTGTGGTTTTCTTGTCTTCTCCAGGGAGAGGGGCTCTGGCTTTTGTCACATCCCAAAGGGGCCTCCTCTAATCCTAAAAAGATTTATCCCAGACCTACTCTGTCCTAGGCAGTGCAGCTAGTAGCTGCGGCCTCTAAGAGTGATTCTTACAGAGCTTAGAGTGAAGTGAGGAGAAGCAAACAAACAGGAACACCGGAGTGGCTCAGCCAGGCAGGAAATTTAAATGTATGGGTGGCTGCTCCAAGTCAAGGGGCTGCCCACCTGGCTCCTGGCCACAGCTCACCCTTGGCCAACTGGGTGTCAGAGTCAGAGCTGGCACCTACCAATTGCTCCCCGTGCTCCAGACTCTGTCCTGGACAGCTTGTATCCATGCCCTTAATCTTCCTAACTTCCTGAGACTTTGGAATATTTAACATATTTAACAGGTTGGTGTGCTAAGGTTTGGAAAAGGTCACACAGTGAGTGGCAGAGTTGGCACTAAAACCTAGGGGTATCTCCAGCTGCCTCACTGGGTCAAATACTTGCCTCCCTGGACTTCATGTTTCTCATCTGTAAAATGGGTTGATCCCTGTTGGGTTTATTCCTGAGGAGCAAAGAGGAATCCTCTAGCTGGATGTGGTGGCATGCACCTCAAGTCCCAGTTGCTCAGGTCTTAGGATGCTGAGGTGGGAGAATGGCCTTATCCCAGGAGCCCAGGAGTTTGATACCAGCCTGGGTCATATGGTAAGACCCCATTTCAAAAAATAAATAAGTAAATAAGGAAAATAAAAATAAAAAAGATGCATATATAAGCTTTTATACAAACAGATCTGAATATCAGACTCCTGCCCCAGGTGGCCTAGGAGCCCTTGATGCACGGTGCTGGTGCCTGTGTTTTCTTGGACTCCTTCAGGGCTGCTGGTTGAACTGCCAATGTGAGGAATTTTACTTAAACCTCATATTACAAATTAAAGAGTGACTATCTCCACTAACGAGTCCACATTCCAGAGAACCACAGCTTTGGTTCAAGAAGCCAGATACTGGCCACCACTGCCTCCCTGACACCGTCGCTCTCATCTCATAGGCCAAGCAGCCTCAGGTAAGTCTCTCTCACCCAGTGCAAGGCCACAGTCCCTCGCCTCCCAGGGCTCTGAAGCCAGCCAGGGTGTTAAGCGCAGGCCACTGGTGCTGACGGAGGCACTGTGAGCTGCAAACCTGCACCCGGCCACACGGTCAGGGCAACAGGGCTCAGCACTCTTCAGCTGTGCAGTGGGTGGAGGGGCTTGGCCCTTTCGAGCTTCTAAACCACTTCCCTGCCTTGCAGATATCAGTGGACCATATAACACCCCTGAGAGGTTCGTCCACACTCAGATCTGCTTCTGAAGATCCATCCTCTTCCAGAAACAGCGTAGGGGAGCCAAGAGCACAGGCTGTGGGGGTCAGAAAGGTCCAGGCTCACACCCTAGCCCTAGCTTGTGGCTCTGTGCCCTTGGACTTGGCTCTTCTCTGTCTCGCTGTCAGTCAGGGCCATGAAGGATGATGAGGCAGTTGACTGTCTACGCAGGGTTTGTGTGTGTGTGTGTCTGCACAGGGTTTATGTGTGTGCGTGTCTGCGCACGCGCACACAGGAAGATTGTCTTATTTAACTTTTTGGTTGTACTTTCTCATTTTGTTTTGGTGAGTTATTTTTACCCAAACCCTGGCTTATACCTGCTCCATTGTTCTTTTCTTCCAAGTGCAACACAGCTAAAACTATGCAGCTTGATTGGGAGGTTCAGCCAAGGACTTCCAGATGTGTGTGATTAGTAAGCCACAGTGGCCATTATATGAACCCCCACTACAAGTCACTTAGTACAGTAAGCACTAGCCTGCACTCCTTTAAAACTCACAATCTGCTAAGAGTTGCCTGCTGGTGCTGTGCCCATGTCATAGGAGAAGATACTGAGCCTCAGAGAGACTAATGGACCTAGTTCCTGAGCCTGGTCTTTGCTCACAGAGACTGTGTTGCTGTGTTGACATGGAGGTGTAGGTAGGAAGTCCTGGGGCCCTGAGTGCCCCCAATCATGGGTCCTGCTGACAGGTGATCTGATAGTGTCACTTGTGTCCTTCTCACTGTTGTGAACAGTCTTCTCTGATTTGCAGCTCAGATACCCCTCTGACACACCCTCCTCACCTACAATGTTGAGATCTCAAGGACCCCAGTGTAGCCCAAGTGACTGAAGATCCTTGGATCCCAGCCCCCCTCTGAGGGGTTTCCACCTCCACCTGCTCTTCTGTCACCAGTCCCTACTTCCTAGCCAGCCTGAGCTTGTTCCCACCTCTTGGCTCTGGGCCAAAGCACAGTGATCCAGGAACCTTGAGTCAGCCACCTCCCTTCTCTGCCTCAGTTTCCCAACTTACGTGATGAGAGAATACAGACGGGATCATTTCTAAGTGCGCTTCCAGGTCCAGCATCTTCTAACCTCCACCATCTCCCTTCAGATGACTACGGTGGCCTCCCTGGTGTCTTCTGGGCCACTCTGCCAGCTCTCCCAGTCTGGCTGCACATAGCGTTAGCATGAGCCATCTTTTCCCTTGTTCAGAATCTTCCATGACTTCCTACCACACTGGGAGTAAAAGCCCAACTCCTCCATGGCCAACAGTGCCCTGTGTTGGGGGTCAGGTGCTGGCCGCTGCTCAGCAGGCACTTGGGCACAGCCAGCCCCCACCCTGCCAGCTGTGAAGGCACACTACCTGAGTTCCTGATATCCCCACCTGGTCTTGTGTCCTTAGCTTTATACTTTAGGCTTGTTCTGACATTTCCCTTTTCCTACATCTTCAAAATTATTAAAAACAGCTGCTTTATAATTAATTGAATGATTCAGGGGGGGGACACTTTTTTCTGTCTATAAATAATTCCACCTAAATTTTTCTGGGAAGATAAAATGCTGTGGCAAATACCCAGCACACACCAATATAAGCCATCTTTCTCCCCAGCCTGGACTCATGTCCATCTCTGCCACCTCTGGAACTCCCCCTGGCCTGAAACAGGACCTCCAAGGTCCCTCAAGGTAGGATCCATGGAGAAGGCTGTGGGAGTCCTCTGCCTGCAACTGCTCGTTCTGCCCGCTTCCAGACGGTTTCCTATGCATTCATCCCTGCTTTTGGTGTGCCCAGCTCTGCGCCCTATCCCATGACAGGGGTAGGGTATGTCAGAGGCTGCCTCTAGCCTTTTTTTCAGGGGTGACTCACAAAAACCCATCTCCAACTGGTTAATACAGTTTAGAGCCCAGTGTGGAATTCAGAGAATAGTCAGGGGTCCAAGTGGGCAGGAAGCATTCCCAAAGCAGATCCCACCAGGGTGTCCTGGCACACAAAGTGAGTCACGGTTTTGCCCTAGGAGTCACCTCCCCGTGTTGATGTGAAATAGGAAGGATGGGGATGCACCATCCTAGAGGAGAAAGCCAAGTTGGCATCTTGGGTGATGAAGCCTAGGCTTCACCCTTGGGAGTAAAAGAGGCCCTTCTGACCATCAGATACGTTGCATGCTGCTGCCACATCTCAAAGTGGTGGCTAACACCACCTCGGAGATGATCACACTCAAAGAGTGGCACAGGTACAGCTTGTGCACTGCTGTTGACCACCAACTCTTGTCCCTAGCAGTCACTGTTGCCCAGTCCCTGAACCTGGCCTCAGTCCTTTCTGTAAAGCAAAGGACTTTACATGTACATCATATCTTAACTTTATGGGGAGTTGGTTCTCATGCCATCATCTGTAACAAAAGAAGATTGGTTCCTCTTAGTCCCCTTGAGGGTAGAAAGGGCCTGTGGTGCACCAGGCAGCCACTGCCAAGCTATTGCTTGACTGGAGCTGGCCTTCAAGTTGAAGTCAGTTCCCCATCTCTGATCCATCCAGTGCATGGCCCTCATTTTACAGAACCTAGCAAGGGGGAGGGGATGTGAAAGGTCACTGAGAATGAAATCCTATATTGTACCCCAGGTTTTCTAACTTCTAGCTTCAATGCATCTTGGATCTTTCCCTACCAAGTTCATTCCCCTTTGAATTGTTTACTGAGCACCTACTGTGTGCCTACCCTGTTAGTAGATTCTGGACACAAGAAGGAGGCTAGCATAGAAGCCCAGGGTCCAGGGAGAGACCTGGAGATGGAAATCCCAGAAGAGGATAGGAGCCACACCCCATGCTATGCTCCCGGGAGAGCAGAAATCTCAACCCAGATGCAAGGAGCACCCCTTGTCTCTGTGTTCTTTGGTGCTCAGTGGCTTTGTCTGTGGTGCTAGATGCCAGAGTCCTCTGTGCCTGCCCCAAATCCCTGTCATGTCTAAGCTGGTAATATTGAAATGTTGTTTACCATTCATTCAGTGGGTTCAGGAAGGCATGGGCTATCAATGAAAATTATTCCCTTATTGTTCAAAGTAAGGGATATATTAGACATGCTGACCTTAAGTCACATCTTTCATTTTGTTTGTTTGTTTTTTGTTTTTTTGTACTGGTGATTAAACCTAGTGGCTCTTAACTACCGAGCCACATCCCCAGCCCTTTTTTATATTTTATTTAGAGACAGGGTCTCACTGAGTTGCTTAGAGTTTCACTAAGTTGCTGAGGCTGACTTTGAACTCACGATCCTCCTGCCTCAGCCTCCCAAAGTGCTGGGATTACAGGTGTGCACCACCATGCCCAGCTTTACATCATATCTTAACTTTATGGGGAGTTGGTTCTCATGCCATCATCTGTAACAAAAGAAGATTGGTTCCTCTTAGTCTTTGAGGGTAGAAAGGGCCTGTGGGGACATAATTACACAATTAGGCTCAAAGATCACTTTATAATTTCCTCCCTCCACCCCTTTTAATATAGGAAAACATCATCTGCTTTTCTATTCATGTATGTTCTTCAGTTTTCATTTGTAATATTCCAAACCAGACAACCTCTTAGGAGAAATACTAGAGGGCTGGAGGTTTAGGTGATAAAACAAAGGCCTTTGCCCCTGCAGAACAGCCCTGTGCTCTGTGTGACTCAGTTTCACAGCTTCACTGACCACCCACCTAGGGCTGGCTGAGAGCGGGTGACCTGGTCTGTGCCTACACATTCAGGCTGCACCCACGTGGTTGTGTCAATGTTCAGCTGACAGGTAGGTGTTGAGGGAGGATACTGTCTACCTCTGCTGGAACAGAGCCAGCTCGCTTTCCTCTGACTGCTCTGCTCGGAGGCATCCGGCACAGGCAAGGCTAACTGGTGTTTTTTTCCTCCACGTATGACGTCTCAGATCCTCCCATGGCTGGCCTACCCCATGACCCAGCTCTCTTGGCTTTCCTCTTCAGGCAAGTAGGGAACTTGAGAACAAGCTCTGGGCAGTCCCTCCTCTGCCTCCTAACTCTGCCTTCTGCTCACCCCTTCCCTGCTAGATCTTCTAAGGACAAGGAGATGGCCCCCGCTACCCATCAGCTTATGGCCTGGAATTAATTCATTCCACAAGTAGAACCTTGTAACTGAGCAGAATAGTCGGCAAAGCTCATATGGGCCCTGTCTTCCCAGGACTTGCCATCTCTCTAGGAAGAGAGTCAACAAGGAAACAAAGCTGTCCGATTACACTGTGTGATAAGTGCTCTTAAGGAAAAGAAGAGCAGGTTAGGTGAGAGTAGCAGAAAATGCCTGGTTCCGTGAGGGTAGAGGTGTGAGGGAAAGCCTTCTCTTGGGGGTTTTATTTAGACTGAGACAGAAAAAATACAGAGTCCATCTCACAGACCAAGGACCCAGGAGGAGCCAGTGAAAAGGTGCTGGGTCTGTCCTAGAGCTGTTTTAGGGAATTGGCAGACAGAGGAGTGGGAGGGGGAGCAAGAGCACACAGGGAGGCACCTGGACCCTATGTGGCCTTGTGGCTAGATGGGAATCGTCTTCAGAGGACCCACTCCCAATCACAGGAGATCTCTTGGGGCCTGTTGGTCTCCTAGGGCTGCCTTAACCAAGCTTCACAGACCAGATGGTGTAAATAACAGAAATTCATCTTCATATGGTCATGTAGGCCACAGGTCTATCAAGATGGCAGCATTGGTTTCTTCTGAGAACTCTCCCCTTTGAATTGTGGATGGCCATCTTTTCCCCATGTCTTCCCTTGGCCTTCCCACTATAGGAACCTGTCCTAATCTCTTCTTGTAAGGACATCAGTCATATTGATCGGATCAGGGCCTGCCCTGATGACCTCATTTTAACTTAATCATCTCTTTAAAGACCCTGTCTCCAATTTCGTGACTGTGTGGTACTAAGGGTCAGGACCCCAACATATGGAGGGGGGCATGATTCAGCCATAACAAAAGCCCTTTGGTGGCCACAGTGGATTGACACAGTTAAAATGTCTCAGGAGGCCAGAGGCAATCAGCCCCAATGCTACTTGCTCCCTCTTTGTCCCAAGGGATAATTAGCAGAGGAAGCAAGTGGCCAGCCAAGTAAGGAAGGTGGACAGGCTAGCAAGGGAGCAGGAGAGCTGACCAGGCCATCCCAGCTTCTCGGGCTCTCCTCCCAACTCCGGCATAGTCCCTGTCCCAGGAGAGAGGCCTGGAAACTGTTGTGTTGGACTGAGGGGTGGACCTCAAGACCAGCCCTGTCCGACCCCTGAGATCAGTGTTTCTCCAGCCGCCAGAGCCAGAGGCAGCTGGCCCTAACCACTGACCCACAGTTGGGCCTCCAGTCACTCCCTTCACCTTACACTAAAGATAAACTACAAGGAGGGACGTATCCTAGAGAAGTTACCTTGAAATTTAGAAAACATAGTCAGGCTCCATCTAATTAAGATGACATTTGAAAAGGGGGTGCTGGGGGAGCCTGGGTGGCATTTTAAATTGCAAGCTGATTGTGCACCCTCTCTAATTTTGGTTCTGAGCAAAGTTTCCAATTGGAAAGGAAAACAGGACTTCAAAGGCACTGCCTATCCCTGGTCAGGCAAAGAGAGTGAAAGGAGCAGCAGGAGGCCCAGGCACAATGCGGCCTGTGGACTGAGCAAAGGCGAGGCCCAGACTGCCAGCCATGGGGGTCCGTGGCCCTGGGAGCTTGCTGGGCCTTTCCTTTATGGGATCAGTGGAGCCGCTCCTGGGAGGAGAGCTAATTGAAGCATGGCCTTGTCCTTGGAGAGCAAGCGTTTGTCCAGCCAGGGCCATCTTGGGGGATCTCACTGGGCAGAGTTCTGGCCCCTGCCCCTGCCTTCCCTGGTTCCATAGAAAGAAGCCTAGTTCTTGTATGTGGTGCCCGGTGTGCCCTCTTGGTGGGGTGGAGCTCCCTCAGAGGTACATTTTCCAGCTAGCCTCCAAGCCTCACCAGGTAGAGCAGGCCAGCTCCCTCCTTCCAGAATTCTGGGAGGGGCAGCGTAGCCCCTTTTGAAGTTGGTTTGGAGATAGAGTGGCCAGCTGGCTCTGAGTGACACCCCAAGCTGAAGATCCTGTTCACCTGCTCTCTGAACAAAGCAGGAGCTCAGGGTAGCATGAGCAGCCATCTGCCCTGGTGGTTCCTGCACGTCCCTCCTTTGTCCAGTCCCAGTATATCACTCACATAAAGACACTGAGTACAACAGACTTTCTGTTACCATTATTTTAACCCTGCTGGCATTGATTTATACATGTGTGCATATACACGCACACACCCCCATATGATTTAAGTGTGTTGTAGTCCAGAGAGCGCATTCCCAGACCCTGGTTCCTATGGAGCCCCCAGTCAGAGAAGGTGAGGAAACCAAGCCTTGAAGAGCTGCAGGGACCTGCCCAGACCTGGAGTTTCCCCAGGCCTAGTGATCCTACTCAGGCCCCTCTTCCCACCTGCTTCTATGAGGTGTCTGTCCCGTGCTTCCCTCCTGTCACCATCTCACTATCTCTCAGCAGAGGTCTGTCCCCAGCTCCTCCATGGGAAAGGAGGCAGATGGTGAAGTGGCAGGTGATCACGGGCACACCTGAGCAAGGAGTTGTATTAGTGGCAGGCAAGGTAGCTTGGTCCATGGCAGGCAGTGGGAAGCTATGGCCAGTTCAGACTTTTCTCTGGACAAGTGACAGTTCTTGGGGATCAGTTGGCTGCAGGAGCAGAGGAAGAGAAGAGAATGGAGCCAACTTTGGGTGCTCCAGCCTATGGGATAGAATCACAGAAATGCTGCCAGAAGGGGCCTGTGTGTCCCCAGAGAGTGGTGCAGGCACTCTTGGGGGCACACAAATGACCTGGAGGTTCATACAGACCATCTACTTTTGTTTTAGTGTTTTTACATATTTTAATGTATGTTAGAAAAATGAGCACACAAACCTGACTTCATGGATTTTGTTGAATAGGAAAAGCAAAATTGTTTTTAAAAAAACAATCAATTTAATATCATTTTTAAAAATATGAGTCCACAGTAGCAGAAGTATGCTGATATGGCAGAAAGCAGGGGAGACAGGAAGCAGTATGGCTGGAAAGCCAAGAGCAGAGGGTTTAATCTAAAGAGCCATTGACCCAGAGGGGCCACATAGGGCCACTCAGCATCCCTGCAGGGGGGAGGATCAGGTGAGATATGGCCCAGGGAGAAGGTGGCTTGAGACAGCAAGGGTTTGGAATGTGAGCACCTGATATGAGGTGGAGGGACGGGGTCCACAATGAAAATCAGGGCTCACAGGGGACCAAGATGAAGTAGAAGAGAGCATGCTGCTGGGAATGGGGAGTGACACCAGTGGGCCAGGCCCCAGACAGAAGGAGAGTGAGGCAGCAGAACAAGGGGAGGAGGAGGAGGAGGGTGACAGCTTGATTGGGAAGCAGGAGGAAGGGGTTAGGATGGGGCGGCCAGAGGCCCCCACCCCTGCCTTTGTAGCTGGTCAATTCTAAATGTGGGATGTAGGACACAGAGTCTCCTCCTAGGGATTTCTGCAACCTGAAAGCTGGAGTTAGTGGCATGCCCTCAGGCCTGTGCCGTCCCCCCGCAAGCCCACCCCAGCAAATCAGAGTTGCCATCAGTCTTCACAGAACCAAACAGACCCTGCTCAGGCTCAGGAAGAAGAGGGAGGTGAATGAGTTGTTCCTAGTGCCCTGCCCAGGGACTGCCCAACTCCTTGCTCCTACACATGCTCCTTGAACACCAGGGATACACTCTCAGGGTTCCTGCTTATGCTGGGTCCTGGGCCAGTGCTCCCCAGAGTAAGGAAGCAGTAGATTTTATTGTGATGGGTGAATGTGTTGGCTTTTATCTCAATAGTTATTAATTCACTTTAGTGGATATTATAAAAAGACAAAAACATGCCGAGCATCCTTTTAGGACTGGGATGTATGTAGCTCAGTGGTACAGCACTTGCCCAGAATGTGCAAGGCCCTGGGTTCAATCCCCAGCCAAAAAATAAAAATAAAAAATAAATCCCTATATAGAAATTGTTTATTATGCTAAATTCCTTTCACTTGAAATAAGTTTAAATAGGAAAAAGCTAAATGAAAACTCTTAAGTAAATTACAGTTGAGATGGTATGCAACACAGCAGAAAATTAACAGTGATTTAATGAGAGCCTCCTAGGTGCCATGCAGTGTTCTGTGGATACAGTGTTTGGCCTGTGAGTAGCTGAGTCTGGGGAGATGCTGTGTGGGACATGACTGTTTCCATTCTGAAGGAAGGCAGATGGTATGGCATAGATTCTTTTTTGAGATTCCAGAAAAGTTTACCTCTGCCCTTCACCAGCTTACTACTATCTTATTGAGAGGGTATTCTATTGTTCATTGAAGCAGTAGAAGAGGGACAGTGCCTGATAATCCATAATCTAGGGTTTAGTAGAAGCTAGATGTCACACAGGAAACAAAACTAGGAGAAGGACACTAGCAGGATGTATTAGTAATGATACCACTAGCTGCTATAACAAATACTCCCAAAATGCCTTTTCATTCAAATGCAATAGAAGGTATTTCCTGCTCATCTGATAGTCCAGGGCAGGTGCTTTTAGTGGGTGGGTGGCTCTCCTCCACACAATGACTCATGGATCAGCTCCTTCCATCTACGGCACCACCACCTCCTAGGACTTTGTCACTGTCTGCCTTCAGGGGACATATACATCTTAAGAGCCTTGGCTCAGAAGTAGCAAACTTTAGATTCACATTCCATTGACTTCAACTGGGTTACACAGCAAGTTGTGGCTCCAGAGGCTCCTAACCATGGAGCCAGGAGAAGGAAGAAATCCAGCCTGCCCTTTGCTTGCTAAGCCACGCAACCCAGAGGAGGGAGCTGCCTTTCTCTAACTCCAACAACAGTACTGTGTGGGCTGGCTCTGCTGTAGCAGAGTAGGGTCAGGAAGAGATGGAAGAGAGAGGGCATAAAGGAAAGCAAGAAGTACCCAGGAGGAACTGGAGCCCAGGTGGCACCTGATGGCTTCCTTGGTGGCCCTACAGTTTCAGAGAGTGAGTGCCAGCCTGAGGTAAGGCACAGCCTCCCCCCAAATTGAGAGGGAAACTCCATTGCTGCCCCCCCTCTCTCCGTGAGCCCTGAGCAGCTCTTCCCCAGCAGACGACAGAGTTGATCTCAGGGTCAGCCCACCACCCTTTTCCACCAGGTCATTCCTCAGCAGCAGTGCAGGGATGAGGAGGATGGCAGAGGCCAAGTGAGGAGGGAGGCCCTGCATTCCAACCCCAGGCCTTGGAGAAAGCTGCCAGCAGACGGCACCCAGGCTGGAGCTGCTCTCATCCACCTGTCCCTGAGCTGGACTCACTCTGCAGGGTGCAGCCTCTCCCTCCTCCCTCCCTGCCTGCGTGACAAGCAGACAGGCGCCCAGAGGCTTTTGCTGCCCTGAGCCTCCCCTACCCCATGATCTTCTCTCATGACCAGGCACTGAGAGCCCCAGGAGCTGGCCTCCAGCCCTGGCTCCCCTGTGCTTTCTCCCTCCCGCCCCGCCCAGATGACCCGCTGGGACTGCCTGGCCCAGCTGGTGCACAGCCCTCAGCGCCGCCCTGCCTTGCCTGTTTGCTGTTGATGGGAGAATTTGTCACACTTATTTTTTACACCTGTCGCCATCCCACCTGCCTCCTGTAAACACTGCCAGCATTTAAGGGCTCTAACGCTGAGTCCCCAGGGTGGGCACCAGCCAGACCCTCTGGGAGCTCCATCCCCTTGGGGCAGGACTGAGGAGAAGCAGGTGATGGCAGCGGGGAAAGCCAGGTGCCAGCCTTTCCCACACCTCTTCTGCAGGGAAACAGGGCTGGCAGGCTCCCGTCCAGCTCCACCCCTGGCTTGCTGGATGGCCTGGATCAAGCCCCACATCCTCCACCCAGGCCTCACCAGAGGGGCCGCAGGACTGGAGAGTGACTAGCAGGCTCTGGAGCCAGAGGCTAGAGGGAAGACCCCAGACCTACTGGCTGAGTGAGCACAGGCAAGTCTCACACGTCTCAGACATCGCAGTTTCTCTGATTATAAAATGAAGGAAATGGTAGTACGTATGAACTACCACATATGAGGAATGAAGTCCCTAGTAAGTGCTTGCTAGATACTGGCCACTGTTATCTCTCAGAGCTCCTCCTTGACCATCAGACTTCTGAGTGCATGTGCTACATGCATCTGTTTGCCTTGCCAAATCCAAGGCTCACAGTAGACCCTGAGGAGGCCTGGCTTGCTGACCCTCTGGGCTGGTCATCTCAGCCTGCCCTGACCACTGAACCTGGAGGCCCCTCCTCACCCACTCTAATGGCCCTCCCCCACCATTAACCTTGGGCCAGAAGTCCTAGTTCTTGGTTTTGTAACTGAAAGGTGTTGGCTACAGCTTAAAGCCCTGCCTCCCAGCCCGTGAGGTCTACTGTGGATTCATCATACCTCAGCAACTGGAGGCCTCGGCAGTTGAATGGACCTTCCATTGCCAGCCTGAAGGCCTGCAAGGCCATCTTCCCAGGGCCCCTCCAATGGGGGCACATGCCACCAATCTGGGAGACAGGTAGAGCAGGATCACAGCACTTAATAGTGTGGTTCCTCTGAGTCACAGAGTGGCTCCTTCCTCTCTTTTTAACCTGTCAGAGAACCTACAGGAGCAAGTATGGGGCTGGTACTAGCACATCCTTAACACCTCAGAACTGTCTCCCTTGTGAACAAAGAGAAAGAAGGGCCTCAGCCTGAGAGCCTGCAATGGGCCTGACACTATTTTAAAATAGTGCTCTACGTCCACTATAGCCATCGTCGAGGTCATCTTCTATCTGAAACACGTTCTACAGATTCTGCATTTACCATAGGAGTATGATGCATCTAAGAAAAATAATAAGTGCTAGTCAACAGCTGGGCAGGACTTTGGGAGTTAAGACAGCACTAGGGAAAGATGTTTGAGAAAGAATGGTCTGTCTACTAATTCTCAATCATTTTGGTTTATACTCCTAAAAATTATTGCAGACCCTCGCAAACATTTTATGTAGAGATTATACATAATTGCATTAGAAATATAAGAAAAATTTTTAAATATTTCTTCATTTAAAAATAACTATAATAAACTGGGCGTGGTGGCACACGCCTGTAATCCTAGCACTTTGGGAGGCTGAGACAGGAGAATCGCAAGTTCAAAGCCAGCCTTAACAATGGTGAGGCGCTAAGCAACTCAGTGAGACCCTATCTCTACATAAAAACAAAATAGGACTGGGGATGTGGCTCAGTGGTTGAGTGCCCCAAACTTCAATCCCCAGTACCAAAAAATACAAATAAATAACTATAATAATAATTGCTGGACACAGTGTTGTGTGCCTATAGTCCCTATAGTCCCAACTATTTCAGAGGCTGAGGAAGGAGGGTCATTGAGCCCGGGAGTTGAAGAACAGCCTGGGCAACATTAAGGAGACCCTGTCTAAAACAAAAGGGGGGATTGAGGGGGCTGAGTCTAGCTCAGAGCACTTGCACAAGGCCAAGTTCAATCCCTAGCACCACACGAAGGAAAAAAAACTATAATGAACCCACTACACATCAATATAAACATTTTTGGGAAAAATTACTATATTTTCCAAAAATATTCTATTTAGAAGAACGTCATTTATTTCTTTGCAAATCTCTTCAGTCTCGCCTAATATTAGAACTTGATCCTCCTGTGTTTCTAAACTCAATCTGTTGTGAAATGTTGCTGTGTCTGTAGGAAACCATGGCCCCTCCCCAATACATAGTTTAAAAAGGAAGGAGTATTTTACTAGTCTTTTCTGATTATTACTCTGTAAAACTCACCAAAACTAGTTTGAGAGAAGCCTTTAAGTATTAGGATGTTGTCAGCTTATGGTAGGAAGTCCAAGTTTTCCAATATTCTGGAATTTTTTTCACTTGAAAGCTGGAATGTTAATATTTTGGTAACACATGGGTTAGTTGAGCCGGGCGCGGTGGCGCACGCCTGTAATCCCTGTACTTTGGGAGGCTGAGACAGGAGAATCACGAGTTCAAAGCCAGCCTCAGCAACAGCGAGGTGCTAAGCAACTGAGTGAGACCCTGTCTCTACATAAAACACAAAATAGGGCTGGGGATGTGACTCAGTGGTCGAGTGCCCCTGAGTTCAATCCCCAGTACAAAAAAAAGAAAAAAAAAAACCAAATAGGTCAGTTGACTTCCTTGGAATGAGAGGCTCACTTGGTTCATTTTTGAGAAAAAAGACTGCCAGAGATCCAAATCTGAATTCCCATTGTTTGTCTTTCAAGCTTTCTTTCAAGTAAAACTAGTGTTCCATGAGAAAGGAGTGGCTCAGCAGCACCCCAGTTGCTCCATTGCCTCTCAAGACCCCGAACTATCTTGCTTCCCATTTCATCCTACAGACACTAGGCACGTAGTCCAGGGTGAAGAAGCTTAAAGATTCATCATTTCTTTTACTTCAACAAGAACATTCTTCAGTAAAACTTGTATTTATTTCACTATTTTATTTTATTTATGTACCAGGGATTGAACCCAGGGGCACTTAACCACTGAGCCACATCTCCAGCCCTTTTTAATTTTTTGAGACAGAGTCTCGCTAAGTTGCTTAGGGCCTTGCTAAGTTGCCCAGGCTGACTTTGAACCTGCAATCCTCCTGCCTCACCTCCTAAGCTGCTGGGATCACAGGCGTGTGCCATCATGCCAGCTTGTTTCCCTGTTTCAATGGCAGCAGGTAGTTCGGTCCACTGCCTTGTTTCCTACTCAGGGGCCCATTTTTTCACTAGTGTGGCTGCTGCAAATATTAGCACTGTAGAAAGACAAACCATACCTTAGAATCATTGTGAAAACTGTTTTCAGCTCTTCTGGACTCCCCCAAAAGAGCCTTAGAGACCTCCCCACAGCACCACAGACCACCCTTTGAAAATCACTAATCTACCTAACCCCTTCCTCGTGCACTTGGTCCATGGAAACTTGGGGTCCCGAGAGCCAGCCAGAGGCAGAGCATGGCCAAGAAGCCCAAGTCTTCCAAAATCCAGGAAGCAAAGTGTTCTGCTCCTTTTCCAACAGAAACAGTATCTGATCACCCAAATGAATGGCACAGGAACTGACATCCCCATTGGAGGGGTAAGGGGACAGCAAGGGGTGTCAGTGAATGATCTGGCAGAGACACCAGTCAGCCCAACCCATCAGCCCTAGGCTTGGCCCTGCCTCCATGTGTGGACTTCAGCGGCCATCCTTTCTTCTCCATAATTGGGCTGCTAATCTCTCCCAGCCGAGGCAGCCCTAATTAAACTATTCAACATCGTCACTTTGTGTTCTGAAGAGATGAAGTTGGCCATTATCACTTTTCTTTCCTTTTGACTAAGCTCTCTGTGGGTAATTTCATTCTGTCCTTGTTCATTTCTTAGAAATTTAGTCTATCCAATTTTAGTTCTTTTCTCCCATCTTAGTACACTGGGCTCAGGAGTGAGGAGGGTGAGGGCATCATGAATTTGGAAATTTCTGTCCCATTCACTTCAGAGTTTATTTGTGTCCTCATAATGCCTGCTAAATGGCTCAGCTGTTCACTGAGCCCCCATCTAGGTGCCCAGGAGGACTGACTAGCAGGTCTAGACCAATCAAGGGGAGGCTGTCCCAAAAGGGTAGTGATTGGAGCTTTGGACATGCAACATCCCCAGTCCATACGTAGGGACCTTGAGTATGGTGACAGAACACCACTGCCCCAAGAGCCCAGGGCAGTTTAGTGTTGTTGATGGAGACGGGCAGGCACCCTGGCGCCTTCTCTCAGGCCTTTGCAGCTGCTCTACACAGACACTAGTGGGGTCAGAGTGCTTCTCAGGAGCTGTGACCCGCCAGCGGTCACCAAGCACCCTGAGCAGGCAGGAAGCCCCAGGAGCACAGGGAAGTGGTCCCACCATCAGAGCTGCTGCACGACCGAACACCAAGCTGCCTCGCCGGGCGCAGTGCATGAGCACACACTCACGACCAGCAGCCTGGTGGAGATGCAGTTTGTGCCTTGCCCCTGGGACATCTGTGTGCAGGCAGGATGGCTGTTCTCCGTTTACTGTCTAAGGGATGCAAGACCTCCAAGCCCCACCATTATCCTTGGCCCCACTGATGGCTGGAAGAGCATCTGGCACCCTCCAGAGCCCACTGCTGCCCAGGAAGGCCCTCAGCTCGGCTTTGGGTCTCTGTCCATCCCCCTTTAATTCCCTCCTTATCTCCTCAAGAGCCCCGGGGAAGACCAGTGTCCAGGTTGTGCCCTGGCCTCTGGGCACAGCTGACCAGTGGCCGCCCGTCTCTTACATATACTCTTCACATTCTCAATGTCTTCCTGAGGCCCAGACCTGCTAGCCTCCCAGAGGAGCCCCACAGACTCCAGTTTGTGGTTGATATGCCTGTTGCCTCCAGTAGACCACAGACTTGGGCAGGGTACCACTTACTGGTTGCCCTGTCCCCAGCACCTAGCCCTGGGCCTCCTACCGGTTGATGCTCAGCTGACCTGGGTTAAAGGTGTAGCCCTGGGTCCCTCTACTGAGTTAAGGCAAGGGCCAGGGCCAGAGGTGGGAAACCACACCAACGGCAGAGAGGGACAGGTGAGTTCAGAAGGGAACTTTTAGACATTAAGTTAAGAAACAATAACTGGGCCTCAGAAGGCTCAGTTCATGGTCACCCCCAGCCCTTGTTCTGGAAGATAGCTAGTAAGCCAGGGGGAAAGCTGCTTCCAGGCAATTGGAAGTTCCCAGAATTCTGACCGTTCAGAAAGATAGGACCATAAACCCAGCATTTGCTTCCCCAGGAGGCAGCCTGGCCCAGAGCACGGAAGGCTCTTGAAAGGCTGAGGACAAACCCCAGGCTGGAGACCTCAGGAAAGCCTTCCATCACAACGCTGCAGGCCCCTGTCAGAGATGGGCCCACAGGCAGAGGGAGGAAAAGTGGAAGTGGTAGCTTTTCTCCCCTGTGTTCAAGGAACGGACTAATGGGCTGGGGAGGTTTGGACAGAGTGTTCCCTTTAGGCCAAATCTGAAAATTCTAAAGACCAAGACCCCACCCCATGCCTGCCACGTGGTAGGTGGACAACTGGATGAATGAGTGGGTGGATAAGGGGTGAACAGGAAGTGGGAGGGCGAATGTGGGAGCCTAGAGAGAGAAGAGATCCCAGAGAAAACTGGAGGAGTGATTAAGGGATGGGGGGAAGGTAGAGGGCAGGAGGGATGTCAATGAGTGCAGAGATGGGCAAGGCTGGCTGGGAGACGATGGCCGGCTGGTGGCTCAGTGTGTGAGTGCTGAGGCTGGACAGGTGGTGATCTGGGTGGGTCGTGCAGGGTGAGTGGAGAGCTGGCCGAGGCAGGGCGGCCAGGCTTGAGAAGAGGGAGTGGGAAGCAAGGTGAGCCATGGCTCCCAGTCCTCAGTTCAGCTGCAGAGTCTTTTGGGGGAACCAAGGTTTCCTTCCTTCCTTAAAGCAGGTGATGGACACACCGGTCCCACAGCCCCAGAGACCCTGTGACAGCATGTTGTAGGCATGAACCTTGCTCAGACTCCTCAGCCCAAGTAAGGATTGAGCCCCAAGCGTGCTTGGCTCCTGGCCATGAACACCTGCAGCACCTGGTTTTAGCACCACCAAAGACAAAGTGCCACAACCATGTCCAGTACCACCACTGTCCCCCAAAGGCAGAGTGGAAGGGAAAGGGCTCTCCTGTGTGTGAGGGAGAACATGACCACATTTCTGCAGAGGTCCAGGTCTAGGCCGTGTGGGTCTAGCAGTTTCAAATGGCCCAGACTGTCCTTCCTGCCCTTTTCTACCTACTGGGTTTGCAGTGTCAAGGCAGGGCCTTCAGCAGTGGGGTCTCTCTGCCTCTTCCCCTTGAGAAGCTGATCAGCAGCCCAAGGACTATGGCCATGGCCACCAGGCCTGGCCCTGCCCCGCCTGGTCTTCAGCTCTGTGTGTCCCACTGTGGTTGGCCTGTGCTCTCCTGCCCTCTGCTGGGTTCAGGGACAACTGCAGCACAGGGACCGAGGTGGGGCCAAGAGTTTTACCCCCAAGGGAGAAGTGTGGGTGTGTGTGTGGGTGTGTGTGTGTGTGTGTGTGTGTGTGTGTGTGTGTGTGTGTGTTCCTCTCACTCTTTCCTTGGCCACAAAGATTTGAGATGGAGGAAAACTCTGCATAATCCAAAGCAGCTCCTCAGATGAAGGGGTTATTATTATAATTACTGTGATTATTGTTATCAAGATTATCGTGCTTGCCTGGAAAGTCCCGGACAAAGCAAGCTTATTTTCTGTCAGCTTGTTGTTTGTGTCTGAGGCGCTTCATCTTTGCTCATAATAACTAACATTTGCAAGGCTCTTTCATGTCGCAAAGCTGTGTCCCATCCTCAGCCCATTTCATCTGCACAAACAGCAGTGGGGGCTGAGAGAGCAGAGGCTCTGAGTGGCAAGTGGTCTGTCCTCCACCACTGGCTGAACAGGCAGAGGCAGGGTTTGAATCTGGCTCGCTCCACTGAAGAGCCGCTGTGGTTCCCCTGCCATATCCTTTGTATCTCATCTCTTGAGAGGGAAACAGTTCTTTGTGATCCTCTAACTCCAAGCTTCTTTGCTGCTGATGTTTGTGGAAAAGCCTATATTGCCCTAAAGAGAAGGGAAAGGTTTTGAAGACAGAGTGTTAAAAATTCAATTTGCCCTGCCAGTTTCAGATAGCAAATACACCGGGCACTTCCAAGCCCCTGCAGTATATGGCATGGAAGGGAAAACCTGGTTCACACCAACCCCTCTTGGTCAGCACCCCCACCCTGGGGTATAGCACAGACAGGCATCAGCTACTTCTGAGATGCCAGAGCCAGGGAAGTGTTTGCGAGAGTCTCCACGTTCAGATGGGTGGGAGCCAGGGTAGGGGCTGGGCAAGGCTCTCACCGGGCCTTAGAATGGATTCTAGCTCCAGGGTCCAGCTAGCTGGCTGGAGACAGCTCTATGGACTGCACCCCTCACTGCTGGATGCCAGTGGGCTGTCCCGCTGGCTGTCACCTAGATCATGGTGCTGCTTCCCATGCACATGCATGATCTGCCCCCAGAGGCACATGTTCTTATGGTAGCTTGTGTACAACTGTAAGGGACCCAGTGTGTGCCGCCAGTTCAGGAACACTGCTGCCCCACCACCACCCTGGGCAGACTCTGCTCCCAGCAATGGCCCAAGGCAGCCCATTTCTAGAGGGGTGCACTGGGCCTGGCTCCATCTGCCCCTTCCTCTTCCTACCCAGCTGCTAGTGAGCAGAGCACACAGGTTTACAAAAGGGGTTCTCCAGAGTCCTGGGGTCCCCCACAAGTGCCTCATCTCCACCAGAGCAGTGTCAGGCCTTTTAAATGTCCTTATTATGGGTAAGACATCATTCAACCAGAAAAGTTACGCTGGTCATAATGAAAAAGAAAGCCAGTGCTGTTTTTCATTGATGTGGAAAAAGAATCCCACAAGTGACCTTGACAAGTCACAACTCCTCCCAGCCTCCTGACCCTAAACCCACAAGAATGGGGCCTTCTAGCTGTTGACATTCGGTTGACAGTCCCAGCCATGCCCACAGAGGTTGGCCTCTTTGCCTCTGTGGTCCCTGGCAGCTTGAGAGACAGGGCAGAAGATGCTTGTCCACTGGGCAGGCACAGGCACAGCTGCATGCATGTGCTGAGTGCTCAGCTTGCTCACAGGGACAGCCCTGTGAGGAAGAAAAGGATGCTGTCCTCCCTGGTGTGCAGCAAGGACGCAGCCTCAGAACGGCGAAGGCCTTTGCTTACACGGAGCCAGACCTGAGGCCCCATCTGGGCTGTGGTCTGAAGCCTGCAGAAAGAGGCCACATGCCCAAGGATGGAAGCCATTGGAAGAGGCTCCTCAGAGGATGCGGGGTGGTCCGAGAGCAGGACATTAAAGCATGGGCACACCCAGCAGGCCAAGAATGATGAGGTGGGGGGCCGCTGGCGTTAACTGCCAGACCTACTGTGCCTAAGCCTGTACATGGTAGAAAGGTCCTGTTCTGACTCCTACCGAGAGAGCCCCTCCCTTCCTCTCTGCAGCTGGGCTTCAGGACAGTTGGGGGCAGTGGCAGAGAGAGGGCCCACTCCTGCATGCCCCCAGTGGACATGCATTTCCAGAAACTTCCCATACTCTCTAGCGTCTAGCACATGGCCAGAGCCCATGACCCGTTTGTGCCAGTCCCATGAGAAAGAGGGGGCTGCTCACACAGGAAACGGCAGAGTGTAGGCATAACACCCAGGGTGTGGCACGGGAAGAGAGGAGGGGACTCGAATGCCAGAGGAACTCTGTAGGCTGCAGTGACGGGCAGGAACCTTCCTGGAGGAGGTGGGCCTGAGGTCAGCCTTGGCAAACCAGGAGGTGCAACAGGCAGGACTCTCTGGGGTGCAATTCCAAAAATAAACCAACCAAATGAACAGCGTATCCTCAACTAGATTTCAAAAACTAGGAGATTGATTGACTCAAGTAACCAGAAAGCTCAGACATCCATGTGACAGTAGGCATAGCTGGATCCAGGTGTTTACATGTAATCGTGACTCTGGTGTCTCCTTGTCTCATTGCTGCTTTCCTCAGTGATGGCTCCACACAAAGTGGGCCCACCCTTTGACAATCTCTTTGCTAAGTTTTTACAGATATCTTGGGACTGGTTGGGGTGGTGGAACTGGTTGTTAGTCTAATTTGACAAATAAGGCTTCTTCGTCTACCCCAAGTGTTCACAGGCTGGCAGGATGGACTGGCTAGCCCTAGAGTGTGTCTCCCACCCTTTTCCAGAATCAAGGGAAGAGTCACCCCCACCTAGACCACTCAGACTGGCTTTTAAGAAGTGCTAGCTCCAGTGGTCCCCACACAGAACCTTCAGGGGTCAGACTTCTGTCATTGTCTGTTGGGACACTATAACAGATCACCACAGAGTGGGTAGATGAAACAACATAAATTTATTTCTCACAGTTGTGGAGGCTGGGAAGTCCAAGGTGAAGGTGCTAGCAGATTCTTTGCCTGGGGAAGCCTGCTTCCTGGTTCATAGACAGCTGTCTTCTTGCTGTGTTCTCACATGGAGAAGGGGCGTGGGTCTCTCTGGGGCCTCTTTATAAGGTCCCTTTCATGAGACTCCACCTTCATGCTCCAGTTACTCCCAGAAGCCCACCTTGATGCATCACCCAGCAGTTAAGATCTCAATCCTAACCCAGCCTTGTCCGAGGCCAGTCCAGGGCTGTCAGCAGTAACAGTACCTGCTAGAGCCATGCCGGATGTTAAAACACCACAGATCCTTCATCCCAAAAGCTTTGCTGGGCACCAGCTATGTACAAAGCACCGTGTGAGACCCAAGGTACCAAAGGAATCAGGAAGCTGGCACTGCCCTGGGGAATGGGCACATAGCACCAGCTGTGACAGGGAATGGCAGAGCATGGAGGGAGAAGACAGCCTGGGGAGCTGACATTTGAGATGAGGCGAGATGGGGAAAGGTGTTCTGCTCAAATGGAGAGCCTGAGGTGGCATCACCAGTTTATTTGGGGAATGGAAAGAAGGGCTGTGTGGCTGGGGCCCTATGGGAGGGAGAGGTGGCACAGAGAGGCAGGTAGGAGCTTTGTAGGCCACAGTAAAGATTTGGAGTTGAGGAATGATGGGAAGCTATTCTAGGAGCTTCAGGGACAGTTGTTCCATCCATTCAGATCAGGTTTCACTATGAATACTGAAGACCCTGAAAATATGGTGAAAAAACAGTGGCTTAAATAAGACAGAATTTTATTTTTAATTGTGTGTGTGGTTTTTTTTTTTAAATCAAACACTTAAAATAGTGTTAGCATGACTCCAGATGGTATAGAGTTTCCACAAGGCTTTCAAGGACCTACGCTGTTTTTAGATCACTGTGTCACTATCCCTAGGGTGAGGACCTTGTCTTCATGATTTAAGTTGGCTGCTAGTGCTCCAGCCATCTCATAAGTTCTGGGCATTAGGAAAGAGGAAGTGAGAAGAGAAGGGTGCCCCTTCTCTTTAAAATGACATTTCCAGAGACCTCCCTATCCTTCGGCTCACCTCTCATTGTGCATAACCTATGTGATCATACCGAACTGCAACAAAATTAGGAAATGCAGCCTTGTAGTTGGATGCGATTATGCCCAGATAAAAAAATGCTGGGGCTGGGCACAGTGGTGCACGCCTATAATCCCAGCAACTCGGGAGGTTGAGGCAGGAGGATCACAAGTTCAGCCAGCCTCGGCAACTTAGCAATGCCTTAAGCAACTTAGCAAGGAGAACCTGTCTAAAAATATAAAGGGCTAGGGATGTGGCTCAGTGTTAAAGCACCCTGGAGTCAATTCGGAGTACTTAAAAAAAGAAAAAAATGTTGGGTTCTTTCACTAAAGGAGAAAGAACTGTGGTGCACAGAGGAGGCAACCAGGCAGCAGGAGGAGGTAGTGAAATTGAACAGAGCTCCTGGTCTTCGGGTTTGAGCAGTTGGGGTGATGGCGATGCCATCTGTATACTGAGCTGGGAAAGACACAGAGGGAGCAGGAAAGGTGGCAGGGGCTGGGGGGCTGCTAATACCAGGCCCCTCCTGCCCCGGCACACCTCTGGTAAGCGGTAGAGCTAGGAGGCAGACTCCATCCTGGGCTGCCCACTGGAGGGTCATAGGAAATGCCTTGGCCAGTGTTCCCTGAGCTGGAGAACACACCCCACTGCAGTGGAGGTAACAGAGTTCCAGATCAGACCTGGAGGTTCAAATGTAGAAGGACAACAGGCTTTGTGCATGTCCCATGTGGCCTTGACACTGGTGTAGCTCTCAGCACTCAAATTGCAACAGGACCTTCTTACCCAGCGGAGGTCTTGCCTGGCCTGCCCCTTTGCTCCTGAACCCTGACCTGTTCCCACTTGCTCACTGCACAAATCTGGCAGAAACTCACCTCTCACCAAGTTATAGGTGCCTGCCAGGGGCGCCCAGGCCCAGCTCTCCAGGCCACTGGAGAGGAGGCTCCTTGCCCAGTCCTGACCCTAGGAGGCCAGGCTTCCTTGGTGGGCAGCCCTTCCTGTCAGGGGCAGGGTATTTGGTATCTGGATTAGCACTGTGAGCTGACCTTCCAGCCACTCCAATGGTACCTTCCTTCCCAGAGCAGAGCTGCCAGAACTTTCCCACCACCCTTCTGCAGTGGACAGGCTCTGGCATGTAAATAGCTACTTAGCAGACAGCTTCATTCTGGAAAGTCTCCAAGAAGGCTTTGGCCCCACCAACCTTTTGTACAGAATCTTTTGTTGGCCACCAACCTTCCAGGTGCTGACCTCGTTTTCTTTGTTTGTCCCACCCCAAAGGACACCTTCGGGATGTACTACACCTCCCACTCACTTCCTGAGCCACTCACCCCAGTCCAAGGGCTGGACCGTCTCTCTCCTCTGGCTTCACTGGAGGGTTGGGTTGAAAGGGCCTGCAGCAGTGTAACTGTCTAGTGATCACAATGCACCATGGAAAGAGCACTCCTGCTCTTGAGGGCTCATGAGGTCAGGGAAACGTAGGCCTGTCATACCCCACTCCCAGGCCAGCTAGGGCTCAGTCTCACTGTGAGTTCCAGGGCATGTGCAGGCTGAAGCAAGGAAAGGCAGCTGGAGGAGGGGTCCAGGGAGCACTGGGCACTGACCCCAGCCCAGGTGAACCCCTCTGGAGCCCACTCTGGCCCTGCACCCACCCCCTGGACCTGCCCCCCAATGCTGTGAATCTTACCTAAATAGGGCAAACTTGCTGAGCATGGTAGCATATGCCTATAATCCCAGCAGCTTGGAACAAAGGTTCAAAGTCAGTCTCAGCAATTTAGCAAGGTCTTGAGCAACTTAGTGAGACCTTATCTCAAAATATAAAATATAAAATAGGGCTAGGGATGTGGCTCAGTAGTTAAGCACAAGCTTAAGTGGGTGTATCCCCAGAGTCACTGGTATTACCGAGACCTGTGTCCCCCAACCTGTGGAGAAACCTCTAAGAATACAGGTACCAGAAAGAAGCAAGAAAATGTCAAGGTATTCAGGCCCTCAGGACTGGGCCCCCTCATGCTCTCTGTGGCCCCTTAGGATTAGTTTCTGCCACTTGCACCCAGAGGGCCTGACTCTGACAACTATCCATGAGTGCTGCGTTCGTTAGCTACAACCACAGTAATGCCATGGGATAAGGCTCCCTAAACCCAGCTGCTTAGCTTGGTCAAGGACCAGAAATCTAGGGCAACTCAACTGTGCCCCAAGCATCCCAAGTCCTCTTCCTAGAAGGAATGAGAACCCAGGAATATGCATGGTATATGGTCTGGCTCCCAAATGTCCCCAAAAGCTCCTGTATTGAAGGCTTGGTCCCCAGGGGATGGCACCAGTGGGAGGTGGTGGTGCAGCCTCAGGAGGCAGGGCCTGGTAGGAGGCCAGCCAAGCAGCTTTGCTCCACCATGTCCTGCTTCCCACCATGTGCTGCCTCCCCACAGGCCCAGAGTGACTGGGCCAAGCAACCACGGGCTAAAGCCTCTGAAACTGAACCAAAGTCAGTCTTTCCCCCTTTTAAATTATTTATCTCAGGTATTTTGTCACAGAGACCAAGGGAGCAGCAGAAGCCAGCAAGGCTTCTTTAGGAGTTTACACACTGCCACCCTCACTGTATTCTGGGGCCCAAAGCAAGTCCTATAGCCACTAAGCCCAGAGGGCAGGAAATACATTCTGCCTCCAGGAGAGGAACAGCAGTTACACAGGGCAGGGGGCATGGACAGGGGAGCATGAACAATCAGCCCCTTCACACGGCTCCCACTTCTCCCTCGAGGCTGTTTCAAGGAAGCAGTGTGTGCACACAAACATCCTTTACAAACTGTAAAGTGCTACCTGTGTGCAAGGTGGTAGTGACAGTGCCATCCTGTGACTTCTCAAGAGCTCCTGAGTCCTCCAAGACCACTGCACTCCTGGTTTTGATGTTACACATACTTTATTGTAGTCTTTGAAAATGAGTGACCCCTCATTTGGTATCCTAGGTGAGGGGAAGGGGAAGAAACCTGTGAGCCATGTAGTACCTTTCCTGCAGTTCCAATGGAGTCTCAGCCTACACGAAGGTGTGTGTCTTAAGCAAACTCAACTCACCCCCTCAGACAAGGAGGGAGGAGGCAGAGAGGGCGAGTGCTCCCAAGCTCCCAGCTCGTCCCTGTACCTTCCCAGGTGTAAGCAGGCCTGGGCTGCTCCCAGTTACCACAGGTCATAGACATAAATAAAGATTAATAAAATCAAATTTTAACTTAAGAGCCTAAGTTCTTGAGATGTAATTGGCATGATTACATCTGCATCTGCACTAACAAAACCAACCCCTCCCGTCCCCCACTACTAAGGTGCAGTGCCCTGGGGCCCAGCCCTTGGCCAGCCAGAATTGTCAAATAACCAGAACACCCCTCTACCAGAGAGACGGTGCTCCACCTGGGGTAGGAAAAAAAGGAAATTACAACTCTAGCTAAGAGCACTGTTTTTTAAACTTTTTCCCCCAAACAAATGCTGTGCAAAAGCCCAGTTTTCAAAGCAGAGCTTCTCCAGGTGAGTAGCAGGGTGGAGCAGAGCCGTGCTCCCTCTCCCCACTGATTACAGGCAATGTGGCTTGCTGCATTAGAACCAGCTTGGGGTGGAAGGCTCCAGACAGAGGTGTGTGTCCTGAGGTTCAGAGTGGCCCACAGCCCTGAGCTGGCTGGGGCCCTGGTCAGGGCAGAATCCCATCCAGGACTCAGAGCCCTGTGTCCCTCTCTCCTCACAGGCCGACGCCAAGATGGTGTGTGACGTGGTGAGTCGTATGGAGGACACTGAGCCCTTCTCTGCAGAGCTGCTTTCTGCCATGATGCGACTCTGGGGCGACTCAGGGATCCAAGAGTGCTTCAACCGGTCTCGGGAGTATCAGCTCAATGATTCTGCCAAATAGTGAGTGTCCTGGGCTGGCGGGAGGCCTGGAGCAGGACTGAGGCCCGAGTGAGTGGGGTGGGGACCAGCGAAGCAAGGAGGTTTCCCGGCTGAAGTCCACCTGCAGTGAAATGCTCCACGTAGGTGGTGGGGCTTCTCTTCCTGGGCCCCAGATGAGGATGGGGCCAAGAGACAACCAAACAGGAAATGCTCCCCCCACCCCAGGGCTGGGGCTTCACCCCTGCTGGTCCTGGACAAGTGCCTGCAGTCCAGACTAAAGGTCCCAGGGTCACAGGGATGAGCCCTGACCTCATAAATAAAAGTCACAATCTATATAGGCAGAAGAACACTCAAGTGGTGCCATTTTGTTTTATTTTAAAGAAGACTAAATTTTCAGGGCTGGGGAGGTAGCTCAGCGGTACAGTGCTTGCTCAGCAGGCACATTCAATGCCCAGCACCACCAAAAGAAAAAATAATGAACTTTCCATTCCTCTAACATTAAAATTAAAAATAAGGAAGAAGTAACTCCATCCAATAAATAGGAAAAGCGATCAAACGTATCCTTTAATATTGTGTTACACAGAAGGAGGAGGAGGGACAGAGGGAGGAGGAGAGGTGGAGAAGGGGAAGTGGAACATGGGCACTGGTGCAGGCCATGGAGGGGATAGAGAGCCTAGCCACTGAGCTGTGTCACTCTAGAGATGTCCTTGCAGGTCATGTGCCCTTGGCCCCTGGATGGGAGCATGAGAGCCCTGGAAAACGTCAGGGTCCACCCCACTTTTGCAATCTGGTGCTCAGGCTTCTAGCAGGAGCTGGCAACAAGGAGCCCTAGGTTTTATTCTGCCACTGTCTGAGGTGCTGTCACCTGATCTGACTTGGTCATTGTCACCAGTGCTTCACAGCTGGGACCATTTTGCCCCCAGGAGACACTCAGCAATATCTGGAGGCATTTTGTATTGTTATCACCTAGCAACCAGTGGAACACCCTACAGTACACAGGACAGCCCACAACAAAGAATTATCTGACCTGAAATACCAATAGTATTTAGATTAAGAAATCCTGATCTACACAACATTGAGGGAACAGGCCAGGGCCGATGGAACAGCATGCTCCAGTGGACACCGGGTACTTCCATTGGCCATGATGGCAGCTGGCAGTCCAGGGACTCGAGTGGGGCCAGACCGTCTTCCTGCTTGTGCATACTTTGATTGTCCATAGGGAAAATGTTAAAACTCTGCAAGACCCAGGTGGAGCCCATCAAGGCAGGCAGACATATGATCTTGAATCCCAGACCCAAAGCCTCCCAGAGCCCCACACAGGCTAGGAGAGGGTGCTTTCAGCCACACACACACCCTAGGCCCACCCCTTTGGTCCTAACAGCCAGAGAGACCCACCTTTCTCCCTGCTTGAAGCAAGTCCAGGGCCTCCTCCCTGCTGCCAGCCAGACCCCAGGGACCCTTGGGGCCAATGGGCCCCAGTCTGTCTTCTGGTGGCTCATCGAATCCTGCTCATCACTTAAATTTTTGCCAATTCCATTAATTGTAAAATAAATCCAAGTTAGGTGTGGTGGCACACTCCTGTGATCCCAGGGACTTGGGAGGCTGAGGTAGGAGGATCACAAGTTCAAAGCAACCCTCATCAACTTAAAGGCCCTCAACAGTTTAGTGAGACCCTGTCTCAAAAAATAAAAAGGGCTGGGATTGCGGCTCAGGGGTTAAGCACCCTAGGTTCAATCCCCAGTACAAAAAAAAAAGAGCTGGAAATATAGCTCAGGGGTAGCATGCCAGTGAGTTCAACCCCCAGTACCAGTAAATAAATAAATAAAATCCATTGCAAAAATAGTTTTTTAACCATAAAGACATATAACAAGAGATCTCCCATTCCCAGTCTTGTCACCTCCTGCTTTTAACCATTTCCATTTACTTGTCCCAGTGGTGTCCATAAAATCTTGATCCTCCAACTTTAAATAGTATTTCCTGACTATGAAATCTGGCACATTAGCTCACCTTCCTTCCTTCCACCTCTCTCTACCTCCGCCTCCAGTTTTTTGTTGTTGTTGTTTTTTGTTTTTTTTGCTAGTTAAAGGATTATTTTTAGTTCTTCTGGTGGTTACCATTATAACTTTAAATAAGAAAATCGAGTCAGTATTTGTCAACTCCTCACCAAGTAAGCTAAGGAAATGTGCCTTCTCTCTTCTCTCTCTCATTCCTACCTCTCTCCAAATTTTCCACTGCCGAAGTTGATGACATTGACACTTTCCTGCTTAGCTCTTCCTTGCTTTCTCTCTGGGAGAGGGCTACTCAGCAGGAAAGAAAGGGGACAAACAGACTGTCAGGTCAGAAGGATCTTTTTTTTTTTTGACATTTTATTTTTTTTATTTATTTTTTTTTTATTTAAATGCGTTTCAAGTCATAGTACATAAACAGAGCTCAGTTTTTCCATTTCTCTGGTTGCAAATCATAAAGAGTCACACTATTTGTTGGTCCGGCACTTTAATCTTGTCTTTTGAAAACACCTTGGGCCCAGTATATAAAACAAAACAATTCATTGTGGGAGAAAAGAGAGGGAAGCCTCCAACCCTTCATACTGCCCATTCCAGAACATGCCCTTGACGCCCTAAAGCCCAATCACTGGGCTTCCCAAGCCCTTCCCTTGACTAGTCAAGGCCCAGGGCTTAGAAGGGAAAGGACAAGGTCTGGGGTTGCTTGGCTCCTGAGCTGGCCCTTGCTCTCTTGGTGTGGCCCAGGCTTCTGAGTAAGCAGACAGATCCTGGAAACCCAGAAACCTTGCTCAGTCCCAACCAGGGCCCGGGGAAGAGTTCTGCAGCTTGGTTGGCTTCGTTGTTGCCAAATTGGGTTCCCCACTGAATCACCCACGTGCTGCGGATGTTTCTCCGCTGGCATTCTCTCCTGGACCCCCTCCACTGTGCTCCTCTGGCTTCACCTCCGGAGAACTCAGCTCCCTCCACCCTGTCCCCAGGCTGCCTCTGCCAGCACCTGTTCACTCTGCTCCCAGCCTCAGGCTCCTTACTGGCTGTCCTCTCAGACCCTGACTCCTGCCCATCTCTCCTGGACACCCAAGCTCCCATCTTGAACCACTTCCTGCCAAGTCCTGGTGCCAGGTGACCTTCTCCAGTGCCACATTGTTTTAAATTCCTCATACACCTGGACTGCTCTAAGATGGCGATCACCAGGTCTTCTCTCCCTTCTGACTTCTGCCTCAGTGTCTGTCTGAACTCAAATTAGGACGTAGGGTGGAGCTCTGGGCTCCTACCTCCCCCAGAGGCCACTCTGCCTCCTTTTCCCTCCCACTGGCTATGTCTTCACTCTGCCATAGAGAGACCTCTTTTGCTCTTCCTCTCATGTCCCACATGCCCAGAATGTACCTGGCCACTTCCCACCCCTCTACAGCCTCCTCCAAGGTGAGCTGCCATCACCTGATGCCTGGACAATGGCAGCACCCTCCCAGCAGGCCTCTCGCTCCACCTGCCCAAGCCAGCTCTCCAGCGTCCTTTCTGGAGCCCCCTCTCGCTCGGTGTGAAAGCCCAAGTCCTCACCACAACCTTGAGGACCTGCATGTTGTGCTCCCCCCCATTCCCACCACTACCGCCAGGCTCCCCGCTGCTCACCCGACACCTGCTCCCACCCTGTGTGCTTCCTGCCTCACTGCTCCTGGCCCTGAGGCCTTCCTGGCCTGCGCCCAGCTCCTGCTGCACCCCAGGCCGTCCCCCACTCTCCTGTCTCCATTCTCTGAGAAACTTTCCCAACCATCCTGCAGGCCTCCCTAACCAGTCACCTGATTGTTCTGATTCTTTCCTCTGACACCAACTACCCGCTCTCCTCATCCTCCCTCCTTCCCCTCTCTCCTCCCTCTCCCTCCCTCCATCTCTCTCTTTCTCTCTCTCTCTCTCTCTCTCTCTTTCTCACACACACATACACACACACACACACACATACACACCGTGCACATTAAAGCACAGGCTTCGGGCAGGTGGGATCTGTCAGTCTTGGCCTCCATCACGGTCCCCGCCCCCAGCTCTCAGGGCAGTGGTAGGTAGGACACATGGCAGGTGCACACTCAGTGGCTCTCCCCACCCCTGCCCCACTCATCCATGGCTCTCTCCCCTCATGAGACCCCAGCACAGAGAGAAACCAGGGGCCAGGTTGTGTGAATGTGTCCAAAGGTTGGCCTGGCTGGAGTAAGGGGGGCAAGACCAGGGGCTCCCTGGCCTAGTGCCCAGCTGCAGATGGCCGCAGGGTCATCAAGACTAGCAAAGCTTTTAAGCAAAGGCTGTGGAACTGGGAGTGGGGGAGGAGAGGGCTAAGCACAGAGGGGTCAAGAGGGGCTCCTCTGGCTGAAAGCAGAGCCTTCCAGCTACCTGCCCGCCTGGCAAGGAGGCCATGGGCCCAGAGCTCAGCAACCTACTCTGCGGCCCCACCCACAGTTGCCACGCTCGACCTTCCACTGAGGATAGGCTTAAGGGAGAAGGCAGTTGGGAGAGCCCCGAGGCCAAAGGCCCGTCCCAGGAAGGCCCGCCACCATCTGGCCCTAAGGACCCTGAGCACCTCTCTTCTAAGAGCCTCCAATGGAAACAGACACACAGACCCCTGGGTAAATGAGAAGGAGGTACAGAAGGGCAGGCGACACTTGTGGGGACCTCCTGAGGCACCACTGATTGAGAACTGAGAATGAACTGTGGAGGCGGGTGTCTGGACCCAGCCCTGTGACCAGGCCTTACCTGTGTTGAGTTTTCTAATCTATAAAACAGTATGTTTGACTCAGGAAAATTAAGGATGAATCATGATCCCATGTAAAGAATAGAATGCTTGCTTTGGGGAGGCTAGGGGGGATAGTATTGAACCCAGGGCCTCCTGCATGCTAGAGAAGGCTGTACCACTGAGCTACACACCAGCCCCTTTGACTTTTTAGTTTGAGACAGAGTCTCACTAAATTACCCAGGCTGGCCTCAAACTTGCAATCCTTCTGCCTCAACCTCTCAAGTAGCTGGTATTACAGGCATGCACCACCGCCCCTGACGCCTTCATTATTTTTTAAATTAAGAAATGACAGGATGGTACCATAAACCTGGTAGTCCCCTCTACAAGGCTTGTCAGTGTGCCTGGAGCTGTGTGCACAACCCCTTTGGGTCTGAATTAGATGTTTGTTGAGAGTGCAAGCCTAGGCCCATAAGTTCCTTCTTCCTTGGTTGTCCCCACGTCCCCAACTGGCCGCCATGGTTACCTTCAAGGGGCACAGTCTGGACTCTGAAAATGGGTAACCCAATGAGCCCCAAGCAGTGCCCAGGTGGAGGGTCCATGGTGCCTTGTGTATTGCTGTCCCCAGCTACCTAGACAGCCTGGATCGGATTGGGGCCAGCGACTACCAGCCCACCGAGCAGGACATCCTCCGAACCAGGGTCAAAACCACCGGCATCGTAGAAACCCACTTCACATTCAAGAACCTCCACTTCAGGTGAGGCCCAGGAGATAGCCAGGCCCTGGTGAGGGCAGCAGAGTGACAAGAGATGCCAAGTCTCTCAACCTCATCGCACTGGTGCAGCCAGAGAGCTCCTTGCCTGGGGACACGTTCCCATTGGGACAAGCACTTAGATACCAGAAGGGGCATCCTGTGTGCTCATTTTTCCCAGAATGAGCAAAGGGCTGGGTTGAGCAGGGGGGCTTTCTGGAAGGGGGTCCTGGAGTGTGGCTATGAGGAAAGGGAGGATTTGGATGGAAAAGGAGGGGAAAGTTGTCCCTGATTACCAAATGACCAGATGGTGGGGAATAGGGGTAGGTAAGCCCAAGGGGTATCTGTGAGACCCAAGGACTCACATAACCTCAGAGATAGAAGGCTTTTAGAGAGCAGCTAACCCTCTCTCCTGGGACATTGGGGATGAGGCCTGATAAAAGCAAGTTTTCCCCAAGCCACAGAATATAGCTGGGAACCAAGGGCTCTGAGTGCCTCAGAACACAGGCCCTGAGGTGTAAGGCCCTAGAGGGTCCTTTCCCCTGAGGTAACCTCGGTGCACTGAGGACTGGCAGGCCTGTCCCGCCCTGCCTTCGAGGTGTGGTTTCTGGGTGTCAAGTGGAACAGGAAGAGAGGCCAGGAGGGAATGGAGGACCAGGACCTCAGGCTGATGGACAGGTGTAAGGTCCTGTTTCCTGGCCCTTTGCCATTCCTGTGCAACCAGAGGGACTGAGGCTCTGTATCCAAGCTCCTGGGCCACAGGCAGCCCCTCTGCAAGTCTGTGGGAGCCATGCTGGGTACCCACTGCCCTGGCATGAAGCAGTGCCCTCTGAGTTGCCTCCTTGCCTTCCAGTTTCCTCTGTGTCTCCTGCTCACACCTGGAGATGCTGGAAGGGGACCTCAGCTCATCCCTGGCCAGCAGTTACATTCTGGAGGGGCTACAGAGCCCCTCAGCCAGTCTCCCTGTATTTCAGGTGGAGATGTGGGGTCCACAGGAAGCAGGAAGAGAATAAGACCCTAGCTCATTTCCTTGTTCTCCACTGTTCTCGATCTGTGCCTGCAGTTTGCTGTCTTCTGTCTGGACGGTTCCTGTCCCTGCAGGGCCAGGTCACTCCCTCTGCAACTGTGTGCCAGTCAGCTTCCCGGGTCTAGGAGGCTGCAGGGCTCTTTGCTCAGCAGTTAGGATGTGACACTGACTTCTGACTTCCAAGACCTGCCCCATTAGCCTGCAGCCTCCCCCCACAGCCCTCAGGCCCTGAGGGATGCAATCTGCGTGGTGAGGCCAGGAGCCAATCTGCTGTGGAGAGACAGTGCAGAGCAGAGAAGGGAGCAGCTGTGTCTGCAGACAGGCCTGTCAGACCCCAGCCACACCACACTTACACTCACACCAGGAGCTGGGGCACATCCTTAGGCTCTTGGTGCCCACCTTTCCACCCACAAAACAGGTGACATTTCCTGCTTGTCTCCCATCTGGGCAGGTTTTCAGTTTGCCACAGTATACATGCAGAGAGGAACAGGATGTCAGTGTTCCCATGAGAGGAAGACTCTCAGAGGCATTTCCTGAGCCCCTTAGTAAGATTCTTCAGGTGCAAGGGCAGGTCTTCAGGTTACTCCATGTGAGCACAGCTTGATCCTGGGACAGGCTCAAGGAGCAGTGATGGCTGCCACCAGCCCCAGGGATGGCAGTGGTCTGTCAGTCAGTCAGTCATCACCTGGAGTGAGGACCCCTCATGTGGCCCTGGGCACTGTGCTCCACTCCCGAGAAGACACCGAGCTGGACCACCAGGCACCCCTCACCTGCCTGGACCTCATCACCCACCAGCTCCCATCTTCCTGGCAGGCTGTTTGATGTCGGGGGCCAGCGATCTGAACGCAAGAAGTGGATCCACTGCTTCGAGGACGTCACGGCCATCATCTTCTGCGTCGCACTCAGCGGCTATGACCAGGTGCTCCACGAAGACGAAACCACGGTGAGTCGCCCTTGGCCTACTGGGCAAGGGACAGCACACGGGGGCTGGCTACCCAGCCTGAGGAGGCACTGAAAGGGCTGGCTGCAGAACAGGCCGGCCCTGGAGCTGGGGCCTCAGCTGCCCCCAGTCTGGGGTCCTCTTGTGGACGGGCCATCCTGGCTCACTCTCACTGTGTTGCCAGGGAAGATGCCTCAGGAGGTGGTGCCACAGAGGGAGCACTGGCCTCCGGCACAAGGCCTGGGTGCAACTGATTACACCAGCTCAGCGGAATCTGCGTCTCAGGCAGTAAATTGTGCCTTCAGTAAACTCAGCAGAGTCACAGAGGTCATCAGGCCAGAACAAAATTAAGCAAATCCTTAAAAACCAGGGTGCTGCCAAGCAAGAAGGCATGTACAGCAGAACTCGTCTTCACAGCCCTGCTGGGGGCTTTGACCAGGGTGCTGCACAGAGGGGTGTGGGGCTGGCAGGCTGAGCGGGGCAGCAGGATGAGGTGCTAGTGGGTAGCAGGTGTGGCTCTGGCTCCGTCGTGTCGGCGGGATGCCAGTCAGGCTCCCACCTTCCGTCCGTCCGTGGTCCGTGCGTCACATTGATCCTGGGCTGCCTCCAGCTTTGGCCTGTGAGGACTGCCGCACCAACTGCAGGGAGGACACTCGCCTGGAGTACCTGCAGCCTTCCCCTGGGCCCAGTCCCAGGCCTGCTGGTGTTGCATTGTTGCTGAATTTAGGCGGCACCTCTTGTGCGTCGGTCACTGTTTCCTGTAAGGGGTAATAATAGGCCTGCCTCATGGGAGGCTGCTAGGCTTGGAATGAAGACCCACATGCAATGTTTGGAACCATTTTTGGCACAGCAGCACCAAGCTGGTGGTCGTATTGTCACTGGTGATGGCCCTGGGCCAGGTGGGCCCCATCGGACTGCAGCGTACAGGGCATGGGCCTGCCAGACTCTTCTGCGTGGAGAAACTGGTGTGGCCTTAGAGCAGGGCTTCTGGGCCATGGGCTCACACCTTGGCCTCTGTCCTTCACTCTGAGTCTTTTGAGGACAGCACTGAGGGTTTGAGGAGGGCTTGTCATGCTGGGCCTCGAGCAGGGTCTGTCTTCTTCTGGGTCCCTGTTTCCTTGTCAGTCCCAGCCCTGCTGGTCCCACAGGGCTGCTGTGAAGATGAGATGAGTTCTGGGGTTTGATGCCATGGCTGCCACCTTGAGGGCCTCACACAGACTGGTAGAACCAAAGCTACCATCTGGGTGGGTGGTCTGGACCCGCAACTTGTGTTACTTGCCCTGGGCTGGATTTCAGCTGTTGTCATTCTCAGTGACCTTCACAGGCAGGGGTGTTGAGGAGGTACCAGCCTAGTCCTGACCTTGAATTTAGGACAGGGGCAGACATACCCTGGGCCGCACTGAGGCACCAGACACAGTGCCCAGGATAGCCCCTGGCAATGTGTGCCTCAGAGTGACTGCCCCAGCATATCCTTAACTGCTCCATGGGTTGACTCTGCTGTTAGAGCCACTGTTCACTGTCCCCTTGGCTAGCCCGTGGTCTAAGCTTGGCTTGGTTCATCTTTTCTCCTGGCCACACCTGGGAATGGATGCTGCCTCCAGCCATGAGTTCCAAAGAGAGTAAAAGAGCTAGAAGCTGGAGGGCAGGTGGGCCCTTCTCACTGCAGTATGGCCTCTCCCTTGGACCTGCCCTGCCAGACTCAGACAGTTCAGGCTCAAGGCCCAGGCCATGAGCCATGGGGTTGGGCTCTTGCTGACCTCTGGAGCACAGTCTGGACACAAAGAAATGTCCAGGTAGCCTGGCAGCCACAGGCACCAAGCTCCACGGCCCTCTGGTCTCCAGGAACAGGGGGGCTGAGGGTGGTGCCTAGCCAGCCTCCCTGTGAACGCCTCACCTGGTGTTGGAGCAGGGCCACGTCCTGGGTCACTTCCCTCCGGTTTCCTCTTCCCCTCCTCACTGTTCCTCTCTCACCCCTTCCCTCATCTCCCTCACCCTTCTGCACAAGCCTGGAGCAGAGAATGTTAGGGAAGCAAAAGCATATGGGCCAAAGTCAGGAAGGGGCTTTTCCTGGGGTCCTCTCTCCGGGGCTGGCCACCTACACAGCCCAGGAAAGAACAGCGGCTCTTGGGGAACAGGATTGGCTTTACAACTCAAAAGCAGCCCACAGGACAGCCCATTGCCACAGCGGCACCAAGAGGAACATAGTTGCTGCAAAACCCAGCAGTCAGTGGGCAGAGGTGGGCAGCTAGGGTCTGGCGGATCTGGTCCAGGTCCTGTCCACTGTGTGATCAGGGCCTTGCCCCAGCCTCCCTGGGCCTCCTCTAAAAATGGCAGTGATGGTAGACTGGCATCATGGGCAGCTGTGGGAACCCCTGGGCTAAGAGCTGAGTGCCGGCACCCAGAGTTGTCACTCAGGGACGACCATTGCTGCTCCTCCACCCAGACACCACGGCCAGAGGGCAAGTTGTAGCATGTGGGTGCTGCACGCCAGAGAGGCAGGATGTAGCACTGGTGACACAGTCCTTGGCCCTCAGCCTTCCTCTCTGGTCATTGCTGTGCTTCCCTCTCTGCCTGGGGAAAAAGTCGGGGCTGCCCAAAACAGAGGTGCCTGGAGGCAGCTCCTGGAGCAAGGCCAGGAGGACCTTGGGGCTAGTGGCTGCCGCCCACCAGACTGGTCACCCGCCCGCTGCACCCTGGGACCCCAAGGGCTCATCCTGTCCTCGTACCAGCTCTCAGCACCGCCCAGCCAGGCCGCTGGCTGCCACAACCTCTCCACCACCACTACTGTCACCACCGCCTTCCAGGGCCTTATCTTGCCAAACCAAGGCCAAAACCATGAGCCGATTCTGAGAGACCCTCCGAGCCCGGCAGGTATGAAGTGCCTCCTTCCAATCAAAGCCATCAGCTAAGAGTTGAAAGCAGCAGTTTGTCAGGGAACTGCAGGGTGACTTTGCTGTGAATGCCACCCAGCCCTCTCCCTCACCCACAGTCCTCACCGGCCGCTTGGCCCAGGTCCAACCTCCTCCCCCAGCCCTCCCTCTACAGCCATGCTGTTCCCACTCTGATGCCTGGGCTTCTGTGAGCCTGTGCGAGGCCTCAGCATGGACTGGCCTGAGCATTCAGGCTCTGAGACAGGTCAAACAAATTTTGTCATTTCCCCCTCTTCCTCTCGTGTTTGCTGCGGGGATTTCCTCTTCTGCTCGGTCGTAATCTGTTTTGCTGTTTCATCTGGGGCTCCTCTGGCCCCTCCGCTGAGAAACCATTCCCAACAACCTGTTCTCCCAGAGCTTCCCCAGCCTAGCCAGCCATGGCCCAGCCAACTGTCCAAATCACTACCAACCCAGGCCACAGCAAGATCACCCCCAAGATGCTGTCCCCCTGGTGTCTGCTTCCAACTCTGGATTAATTCGAGGCTGTCTTGGTCCTCGGTTAATGTTACCCAACTGAATGCGTGCACCCTCCCGACCTCGCTGGCGAAGCCGAATGAGACCCCGTAGAGAAGTCTGCATGACCCGCGGTTCCTTGTGGGCGGCTGCCGTGTGGTTGCAGCCCCCCTCTGCGTGCATGGTGCATGTCCTCTATAGGACTGGAGTCTCTCCAGTGACCTCACCGCCCCGCCCCAGGCCAGCTCCCCATGGAAGGGGACAGCGTTCCCTATGAGCCCGCCCCCTACCCTGCCTGTGTGTGGAATGAAGCAGGGACACGTCCCATTTGTCCTCATGGGCCCTCCTGTCTCTATCCCTGGTGGTGCGTTCAGCCGCGTTGGTGGGCCTTCCCTTTGCTTGTCGCGCTGTGTCGTGGCTGTGGTGGGTCAGGGTCCTGGACTGCCACCCCTCACCCGGCTCTCCGCTCTGTTGCAGAACCGCATGCATGAATCGCTGAAGCTGTTCGACAGCATCTGCAACAACAAGTGGTTCACAGACACGTCCATCATCCTGTTTCTCAACAAGAAGGACATATTTGAAGAGAAGATCAAGAAGTCCCCGCTGACCATCTGCTTTCCTGAGTACACAGGTGAAGACCCTCCCCAGGACAGCAGGGCCATACGCTGCAGGACTGCCAGGGGAGCAGCCCGGCCACTCGCACTGCTGTGCAGGTGCCCTGGGCTCCCACGGAGGACGCAGCCCTGCACCAGCCCTCTCGCCCAGCAGCCCTCGCGGCGGGGCCTTGCCTGGCATCAACAACCTCAGGGAGACCAGTTCCCTCAACCGTAAACGAAGGTTGTGTGCACAGTGGGAACAGTGAGATGACAAAGTGTGACAAGTCAGGGCTTGGAGTCAGGCAGCCTGAGGCCCAGCTCCAACTCAGGGGCTCAGTCAGGTGACTTGCTGAGCCTTGATCTCCACGTCTGAGAGATGGGGATGAGCACAACTGTGCTTCCTCCCTCCCTCGCAGTCACTTTGAGGATGCAGCAAGCTCGTGGCACCCGGACCTGGCCTGGTGGGCACTCACTGTGGGTTCACTGTCATTTTGCTCGGACCATTAGGTGATCATGGTGCAAGCATCCTAACAGTACCTCCCACTCAGGGCAGCTACAAGGTTCAAATGGCCCAGTGGTTGTGACAGAGCCTGGCAAGCAGCAGAGCCCTGGCCACGCTGCAGAGGGTGCTGGGGACAAGAGGACTGCAATGGACTTTGCTCACCCTGAGCAGGTGGGCAGCCAGGAGGGCAGTCTGACCAAAGCTCCTGGGCTGCTATGAGGTTGCAGCCCCAATCAGGAGGCAGTAGGATGACGGCAGGTTCCCCAGGACACTCTGGTGCTCATCACCTCCTCCCAGATGGCCAGGCCAGGGAGTGAGTGAGAAAAGTGGTGAACTCTCAGCCTGGCCAGCCCTGGGGCCTGGAGGCCATGCCTGGGGCTGGGCAGGCAGCCTTCTACCTCCTCCCCCACACTGGCACCCCATCCCCTTTTCTTAACCAGGCTGACCACCTAGAGGTCAAGAACGTCCAGCCAGAGATGGGCAGGGCTTACCAAACTGCTTCACACCTGCCTGCCAGCTTTCTGACTAGCCATAAGTTGGGAGCCTGTGAACCCTGCCCTAAGTGACCACAGGCCAGCATCCTGTGAGCCAATAAGAACAGACAGGATAGGTTGGTTACCAAGACCAGCCAAACTGGGGTGAAGAAGTGGGGAGCAGACCCCTAACTGAGGTAGTCTGAGAGTTACCTGCTGTCCCAAGGACCCTCTCCTCACCCCTAGCCCAAGTCTGGTTGACCCTCGGTGCCAGGCCTTGTGACCTGCATGCTTGGGCCTGAGTGACGAGGACCCTTCCCCCAGGCATGCCACTCCAGCTTTGCACTGTGGCTCAAATTCTGTTTTCCTCCCCACCCGTGCCTTTGCCAGAGGTCACAGCCTGGCCCATTCTTTTTTTTTTTTTTTTAAATATTTTTTTAGTTGTTGATGGACATAATGTCTTTATTTTATTGCTTTGTATGTGGTGCTGAGGATTGAACCCAGGGCCTCACGCATGCGAGACAAGCGCTCTACCGCTGAGCTACAATCCCAGCCCCCAGCCTGGCCCATTCTAAGAGGTTGTAGGAGCTTCAGTGCAAAGACAGGGTCTTGCATTCCTGTTCCTCCCCAAGCCTGTGGCTTCTCTCCTGGACACCTGCCATAAGGCGCATCCTGAAGAAGACAGGAAGAGTGATCCAGGGTTTCTTAATCCCCGGAGAGTGAATGCCAGCAGAGGGCGATGGGCAGGGAGAATGGGGAAGCACATCCGGGAGATTCACGGCTGCCAAGCAGACCACAGGCCAGCCCTGCCCAGCATCCTGGTGTGTGTGCTACGAGCTCACAGAGAGGGCACACCTACATAAGACTGGCACTTTCAAATCTCTTTGTACATGACCCATAGTAAGATGTGAAGTTGGCAGCAGGACTCAGTAGGTGCGTATCTAAAAGGAAAACAAAAGGTTCCCTGGGACAGTACTCACCCTCAGTGCAGGCAGCCACTAGGAGACCTATTCTTCTGTTTTTATCATGACCTACACTGGATTTGAACTGCTGACCCGGTTGATGGAGCCAAGCCCTCGGGATTCCCACACACACCCCTCTCAGTGTCTTCCTTCCTAGTTGTCTTTGAGAGGCTCCTGGCATCTGCTCCACGACCCCCAGCCTGATGGTCACACCAGCTGGTCCAGGGGCTGTCCACACAGGGCAGCACCTTCCCTCACCTGCCCACTGCCTATTTCTTCCACAGGCCCCAGCGCCTTCACGGAAGCCGTGGCGTACATCCAGGCCCAGTACGAGAGCAAGAACAAGTCAGCACACAAGGAGATCTACACCCACGTCACCTGCGCCACAGACACCAACAACATCCAATTTGTCTTTGATGCCGTGACGGACGTCATCATCGCCAAAAACCTACGGGGCTGTGGACTCTACTGAGCCCCAGCCTCCTGCCAGGCTGCCCACGCCCTACCCAGTCCGCCACCCACTCCTCCCCTGGAGCCAGGGCTCTGCCACCTCTCAGACCACTCTTTGCACTGAGGAAGAAGAACCCAGAAGCCGGCACCAGGGGTGGAGGCGGGAGCACCCTTCTCACCCACACCACCACCGCTCCCAGTGGGTGTGTGGTGACGGGGGCTGGTGGGGGCGCTGAGTGCTACAAGGCAGGTGACCATCACACCACCGCCTAAGTGCAGCTCACTGGCCTCTGCTTCGTCTCAAAGTGTTTTATCCCGAGGCTGGCGGGCGGGGAGGGTGGACTGAACAGCGTAGGGCCCAGAGTGGGCGTGACTCCTCCTCGGAGGCCTGGGGTCTCTTATCATCTGGGGTACAGACGGAGGGACAGCCTGAGGCAGGTGCTGGCAAGTTCGTGAGGATAATAGAGCCATCCCTGGGCTTTGCCTGGGGTGTCTTGTGGAGGGCTGCTCCACCACCCTAAGCCAGGGTGGGAGCAGACTGACCGCATGGGGGTAGGGCTCAGGCCCTGGCGAGCGCCTCCCTCTCCCCTCGGGCCTCCGCCCTCCTCTGGTCATCCTCCCTCGCCCATTGCCCTCCCCAGAATCCCTAATCCAACCTCCATGGAGGATTGGAAAAGCTCTGAGGCTGACCGACCACCTGTAGTGGCCAGCGATGGGAGGAGTCGGGCCTGCACCTGGCAGGAATTAGGGAAGGGAAGAGAGGGGAGAGGGAGGGGGAGGGCTGCAGCCAGGGGCCGCCACCTGCTCAGCCCAGGTCCCGGTGTAGCTGCCCCAGGGCAGTGGATGTGCTTTTCCTTGTCCTTGTTGCAGTGAGTTCCCCTCGAAATCCCCCTCGACTGAGGGACGGCTGAGGCTTTCGGACCAGGGTTTTTGTAGGTGGGGAGGCCAGGGGAGGTCTGGGCCAGTCCACCATGGCCAGTGCCCACTTTGCTCCATCTTGGTCAAGAAATCAGGGAGCGCTTGGTGACCCCCCCAGCTTCAAGGGCAGAGGAGAGCAGGTGGGTGAGACCAGCACCCTGGAATGGAGCTCTGAGGGGCCCAGGCCAGTTCAGACACACGCCCTGCCCTCCTTGCTCCAAGAGGAGAGTCCTAGGACCCCTTGGAGCAACTTTGCTGCAGAGACCTCTGAGCAGAAAGGGCTGGGGGTGCTTCTGGTGACCTGGCCCTGTCTAGGGCAGTCAGCACACCTCCCTCTCCCTCCTGGGCACCTCCAATCAGCTGACACCTCCAATCAGCTGACACCACGCCCAGGAGGCCTGTGCGCTTGTGCAGTAGACTGGGCCCAGGACCCAGATGTACCCACAGGAGGGCAAGGGCTGCCTTTTGAGGGCCTCTGCCTCCCTCCTCAAGCCCTGTGTCCACCCAGCCTCGCTCACCATGGCTCAGCCAGTCCAGGCAGGATGCCTAACTCCCACTTGCAGCCCTTGGACTGCCCAGGAACCAGGAAGAGCCCCAAGCCCACAGCTCTAGGCTCGTTGATTTCAACAGGCACAGAGCTACAGGTGGTACAGGGAGACCAGGGACTTTCCCTCATGCCAAAAGCCAATGGAAACAGGGCTTCTGGCAGAGCTCTTCCATGCCAGGCTGCAGGAACCATCCCATCAGCCCAAATCCACTTCCATTATGTCCACCTCCACCATGTTCTGGACCTTGAACCAGGTGCTAGGGTGTGGTGGAGGACGGGCCCTTGCAGCCAACAGCCTCAAGGTCTCGCCATGGACAGTCCAGGCAGGTTAAGTCATTTTGCCCCCCACTAATGACATAGCTGTTGCTTTCCAGCATCACCATCCTAGGTGTGGCCAGCTGTGCTCCTAACTGCCTTAGACTGTGACCACAGATTCAAAAGCACCTGCCAAGAGGTGGGATGGTGGCCCAACCCCATCTCTAAGGCTATCACCCTGGTGGTGGAAGTCACTGACCCTGTAGCCCCAGGGCTCTCTCTCCCCACAGCTGCAGCACAATGGCCAGAGCCTGGGCTGGAGCCAGGACCTGGGTCCAGCCCTTCCCCACCTGCAGGGAGGTGCCTGGGCTTTCCAGGATGCCTTTTAGTTCTGTAGCTACTACATCCTGCTCAGTGTCTTGCGCCGTCCTGGCCATCCCCCTGGCCTGCTGAGGCGGAGTCCTCACCTGTCTGGAGTAAGCCAGCAGGGAGAGGGTGTCCAGCAAGGCCATCTTTCCCCTCCATGTCATCAGAGCAGCTCCACTGCTGGGGGACAATCAGGGTAGCAGATGAGGTTTGGCTCCGTCGTGGATGTGGATGTTGGGGGAGGTGTTGCAAGTGACCGGACATGGATGGGTCTCTCATCCACAGTGGCCCCGTGTGTCCCCAGGGGGGCTGTGCTAAGCTGTGAGTAGCTCTGATCCAGCAGATATTTAGGTAGGGTGCCTTTGCCAGACTCATAAAAATGTGCCTATCACTGAGATGCCTATGAGCAAGGTCCGTGCCCTGCACAGAACTGTCCCAAGAACCACGTCTCTGCCTTCCCTCTGAGCACTGAGAGACAGCCCCAAGGCCCTCGGGACTGGCCTGGGTGTGGTCCACCTGGGGCTCAGGAGGGGCTCTGTTGGACTCTGATGGGAGAGGGCGTCAGTCTGCACAGTCTGAGCGGAGCCCAGCTTGGGCCCCTCACCAGCAGCCCTAGCCTGCTGAGTCCCATGACTAGCGACCATGGAGACCCTGACACCTGATAGGCTATACCTCCTCTCCCCACTGACCCAGCAGAGCCCAGGCAGAAGACCTCCACCATACCAGGTGTCCGGAGGCAGCTCTGCCTCCCAGCCCAGCTCCACACCCCACTATGGGATCTGGAGGCACCCCTGCTGAGTGTCCCCAATGGTAGTCAGCCCTAAGTCCCCCCCGCCACCTGGGCCCTATAAGTAGGCTGTCTGCAAACCCCTGATAGGAAAGGCCATAGAGTCACCTCTGCGAAGTCCTCCCCTCCCACTGGCACAAACCCTGCAGCTCCTTCCCACCTAATGTCCATCAGTTAGTAATTGGAAGTTCTACCTTACCTCTAGCCTGCATCCTCCCTGACTACCCCATCCCGCTCATTCTCTCCCTCTGACCCAGTGCGCTCTTCTTGGCAAGCGATCTGCCCTCACCAGGGAGGGTGATTTAAGGAGCCCTACATCTCTTTCTACCAGCCCCCATAGCAGCTTGCACACACCCCCTATTGAGAAGCCTAGGGCACAGGGCCTCTTCTGGCTGCTTCTACTCTGAGCCTTCTGGAAGCCTTTAGGCACAACCTGGCAGCTCTCAGGAACCGAGACTTAACCATGGTCACCAGAGGTTCCACCTGGGGTGCCAAAGGCAAGCACCCCCAGACAGTTCCCCATGCAGGCCACAGGTCTATAGAGCAATGGGTTCCAGCAATCAAGGGAACAGGGCCAGGTTGGAGCCATTGCCATGGGGCCTGTGGCAGGGTTCCCCACCCTTACCCTCTCTGCAAGGAATGTCCCAAACCTACTCTGCCCAAAGAGTAGAGCCAGGGCCTCCAGACAGACCTACCGCAGCCAGATGAAGGTCCCTGTCAAGGAAGGAGCAGGCCAGGACCAAAGCAGAAAGTCCAAAGTCCAGGAAGTTCATCAGAGAGGGGCTCCCTCTGAGGGCAGCTGTCCACCAGGCCCTGCCCAGCAGCCCCACGTGTGGCTCCTGCAGCCCGTGCTCTTTCCTCCTCACGTCGCGCCCGCCCTCCAGCTCCAGGCAGCAGCCCCTCACCTCCCAGTCTTCCCCACCCTGCTGCTTCTGACCGTCCTCTGGCTGCACCTCCTCTGCCTCCCAGAGCCTCCCCGTCTCTCCTGCAGCCTGTCTGCAGCCTCCCGGTCCCAGGCAGGGTGGGCTGGGGCACCCACTCCCTCCTTAGCAGAGCCCAATTAGGTAGTGGCCCCACCTCGCAACCCAGCCTCCGCCACCCACCCCGTATTAACTGTAATTTTGTAAGAAGAGTTGACTTGTTGGTTTAATAAATCTCTAGTTATTGTAATAATTTATTGGCTGCCGTAATGTATTTATTAGTCACCTACCGTTAATAAACAGTGCCAGCTCCTTCTAGTGTGAGTGTGATGTGTCAGTCAGTGCTGAGGAGCCTCTGCCAGGCGCACCCGGACAACACATGTCTTCGTGCCACCCCAGTTCTGGGGCTGTGGGCAGCCTGGTGGAGTGGGCAAGTCCTGCTGGGGACAACATTCCAGGTGCCCAGCCACCCTGTCCACCTCAGGATCACTGGGAGGACGACGCAGGTCTGTCCCGGGCTGAGCTGCATCCTAGTGCTGGCATCCTGGTGACCTTGTGTGTTTAGTGCTGGCATTTCCAGCTGGGTCTGCACAGCTGGATGTAGCTATCCTGCTGCTCTTGGGCTACACTGCAGCCTGGGCAGGGGGAGGAGATGACCCTGGGGACGACTCCCAGTGGCTCCACAGAAAGGTGTCTGTTCATGACTCTTGACTCTTATTTTCTCAAATAGTGATGTCTCTGATTTCAATGTACTCAGGTGTCTGTTTCCTTTTGGGAATCTGGTAGACACACTGTGCTCTCGGCCCCTTGGTGACAGGCTCCAAGGGGACAGCAGTCAGGACTGAGTTGAGGGTCTCAGTGCCGTCGTCCCCTCCCCCAGCAGCTCCCGTCCTCACTGCCATCCTTGAGCTTCTAGGATCAGCTCTTGCCAGGAGCACTCCAAGGCCCTGTCCTCACAAGGGCAGGTCTCATCGTATGTGTCCCCTGCTCCCCAGGACCCTACCCAGCTCCATGGACTTCAGACCTTTCTAAATGTGCGTGTGTTGCTGCTCCCACTAGATTGTAAGCTCTCTGAGGGCAGGAGGATGGCCTGGTGGCCCCATCACTGTGCAGCCCAGCACAGGGCCTTGCACACCAAATGCCAGTCAGGATCATCAATATTAGCCTTAAGCGAGAGAGCATGTCTGTGCCTGCGGGCAGGCGGGAGGCCACCGAGGGCTGAGGCTC